>AP025047.1:13539682-13867181 GCA_036186865.1 Eustoma russellianum
AGAACTCCTCAACAAAATGGTGTTGCGGAAAGGAAGAATAGAACACTTCAAGAAATGAGTAGAGCCATGCTAAACGAATTTGAGTTACCCAAATATTTTTGGGCCGAAGCGGTAAATACCGCTTGTCATGTGATAAATAGAGTTTATTTGAGACCATTTCTCAAAAAGACTCCTTATGAGCTTTGGAAAGGTAGAGTACCAAATATTGGTTATTTCAAGGTTTTTGGTTGTAAGTGGTTTATACTTAACACCAAAGATAACTTGGATAAACTCGACTTCAAAGCGGATGAAGGAATCTTTATGGGTTATGCTCAAAATAGCAAGGCATTTAGAGTATATAATAAAAGAAGCATGAAAGTTGAAGAATCAATTCATGTAAAATTTAGTGAACTCAATGAGGACAAATCAAACATTAATGATGACGATGATGATGATGAAATAATTGAAGTAAGCCATATAGAGAAATTTGAGAATCCAAAAGGTAATATTGTTATTGACCTTAGGATTGATCCACTTGAACCTAAGGTTGAAAATGAAGAAGTAGGAGGAGATACCTCAAATTTACCGGATTCATATAAGTATAGGAAAGATCACCCTAAAGAGTTGATATTAGGTGAAACTAGCCAAGGCATAATGACAAGGAGAAAATTCAATGAAAATGCTTTATTTCACAAGTTGAGCCTAAAAACATAAAGGAGGCAATAAATGATGAAGATTGGGTATTGGCTATGCAAGAAGAATTAAATCAATTTGAAAGAAGTGATGTTTGGGAATTAGTTACTAAACCTAGTGATCATCCCGTAATTGGCACTAAATGGGTATTTAGAAATAAAATGGATGATAAAGGAAACATCACTAGAAACAAAGCTAGATTAGTAGCCCAAGGCTATAGGCAAGAGGAAGACATAGACTATGATGAAACTTTTGCCCCCGTAGCTAGGTTAGAAGCTATTAGGATGCTATTAGCATATGCATGCTATAAGGATTTCAAACTATATCAAATGGATGTGAGATCTGCATTCTTGAATGGAATAATTCAAGAAGAGGTCTATGTAGCTCAACCTCCGGGGTTTGAAAATCATGATTATCCAAATCATGTTTTTAAACTCAAAAAGGCCCTTTATGGACTTAAACAAGCTCCTAGGGCTTGGTATGATAGGTTAAGTAACTTCCTACTTGAGAACGAGTTTTCAAGAGGAAAAGTCGACACTACTCTTTTTATTAAAGAACAAGGAAACCATCAATTGCTTGTTCAAATTTATGTGGATGATATTATATTTGGTGCTACTAACGATTCTCTTTGTGAGCATTTTGCAAAATTGATGGAAGGAGAATTTGAAATGAGCATGATGGGTGAACTCAACTACTTCCTTGGTCTACAAATCAAGCAAACTCAAGATGGAGTGTACATATCTCAAACAAAGTACACAAAGGATTTGCTCAAGAAGTACAAATTCGAGGATGGAAGAAGTGTGAGCACTCCGATGAGCACAAGTACAAAGCTTGACAAAGACGAAAAAGGAAAGCCGGTTGAGGTAACAAAGTATAGGGGTATGATTAGTAGTTTACTTTATTTGACCGCTAGTAGGCCAGGATATTTTGCATGCTGTGTGCTTATGTGCCTAGATTTCAAAGTATGCCTAAGGAATCACATTTAGTCGCTATTAAACGTAATTTTTAGGTATTTAAAAGGAACTCTGAACTTCGGATTGTTTTATCCCAAAAATGGCTGTTTTGATCTAAGAGGATATAGTGACTCCGACTATGCCGGAAATCTTGTTGATAGGAAAAGCACCTCCGGGACATGTCAATTCCTTGGAGATTGCTTAGTTTCTTGGTTCTCCAAGAAACAAAATAGTGTGTCACTTTCCACGGCGGAATCCGAATATGTATCGGCCGCTTCGTGTTGTGCACAACTACTTTGGATGATCAACACCTTGAACGATTACAATGTTAAGTTTGATAAAGTTCCCATCCTATGTGACAACACATCAGCCATAAGTATAGCACAAAATTCAGTTCATCATAGTAGGACAAAACACATTGAAGTAAGGCATCACTTTATAAGAGATTGCATCCAAAAGGATTGGTATGCATTGAATTTGTTCCAACAAATGACCAACTAGCGGATATTTTTACCAAGTCACTCCCTACCGATACCTTTGAATCAATTAGAACAAGACTAGGAATGATAAACAATGCTTAAAAATTAAGAAAATCAAATTTAGAAAAACAGGTACATCGATCGATCGATGTACCTATCTGAGAGATCGATGTATACATCGATCTCTACATCGATCGATCGATGTAGACGAATCCAGAATTTCTGCAGTCGACTTAGACACGCAGAATTCTTCCTTCTTCACCAGAAATACGTATTCTCAACTCTAGAAAAACCCTCTGGCGATTTCTTCTTCCTCAAAACAGATTCTTCCCTCATTTTCTTCTGAAACTCTTCAAAATCCCCATCTCTATCAACTCCATTATATCATCTTCCTTCCTTCAATTAAGTTCCAATTTTTTTTAAACCCTAGACCTCAAATCCGAAAATGCCAAAATCAAAACACACATCTAAGAAAGCTAGAGCATCTCAACCTGAAGAAGAAGGGTCAAGTCATGTGCAACAAGGGCATTCTTCTAGGTCTCAAGCCCCCACACAACCTAGGAGTGGAGAAACTAGGCAGAGGCAAGCAGATTTCAGTCAAGCTGAAATTTTGGATCAGATTCGTAGTGGTCTTACCTATAAAAATTTCCCTTGGATCAAAAGAAATGTCAAAGGAGTTTTGGAGAAACCATTTGGAACAGGTAAATTCGGATACATTTCTCTTAGAGCTCAAGAGTTGTTTATAGAATGGGAAAGTGCTGAGAGAGCAACTATTCCATTGAAACTGTTACAATTAGAGGATATTGCATCTAACAATGAATTAAGTCAAACTGTTGATTGGATAGATGCTCAAAATTGGAGAAATCTTTGGATTGGAAGTAATATGAAGAAAATGTCTAAGAAGTATACTAGACTTTTGTATGCAAATCTGTGGATTGAGTATGTGAATGGTTTCCCTTACTCCTTGAATAGCATAATTGATGGTCAACATATTGAATGGACGTGTAGAATGATTTGTGAATACATTGGAGTTCCAGATGAAGGTTTAGAATCGTTTGAAGTTTGGTATTGGGATGAGAACAAATAGGCAAGTGAGTGAAGAGCATGTTAAGAGCTTTCTAGGCTTCTATCCGACCAAAAATACTAATGACATGCCATTAGTATATAGGGTATTAACTGCCATTGTCACCTTTTGTATCAATGGGAAATCGGCAAAACTTCCTAGCAATCTTGATTTTATATTGCCTATAGAATGGCCAATAGGGAACAATTAAATTTTGGAGAGATCTTCATTGCAAATGTTATAGAAGCCGCCACCAAAAAGACCAAAGCCCTTCCATATGCAAACCTTATCTACTATATGCTCAGAAAGTCGGGTATTGAGATTGATGATTCGGAGGTTGAGAAAATTTCTGTTAAGGACTATTACGACAAAATCAACATTCAACAAATCAACAAATCAAGAAAAGAAGCCCGAAAAGGAGTGGAACAAGAAATAGAAGAAGAGGACGATGAAGCTCAGCCACCTGCAGCTGATGAGGACACAGGCCCGAGAGATACACAATTACCTATTCCTGAGTCTGAAGAAGGAACACAAAGCGGACCTAGCTCAAGTATTCCAGAATTACAACAACAAGTCGTGGAGCTTCAACACGAGGTGGGAACCTTGAAAAACAAATTTGCAAGGTTCAAAGCTAAGATGAAGGCATGCATCCCAGGCTTAACCTACTCATCGGACGAGGATTAGGACTAGCATTTCTTCATCCCCCATGTCCCGTAGTAATTCTAAAGTAGAATAACTATTATCTCTCTTGTTGCTTAGTATGTTTTTATCGTAAGACGATCGTATCTACTTTTATTTCATGGCTTTTGATAATTTCAAAAAGGGGGAGAAGTAGTTTTGTTTAATATGTCATGATTGGCTTAATATTTTGGTATGCTAAATTGCTTAATATTTTGGTATGCTAAATTGCCTGATGGATATAGTAGCATACTTGAGTGCTTGACTGATAGATTGACATATGCTAAATTGCTTGATGGATATATTGGTTTTGCTTAATATGTTTGCTTAAAGGATATATCAACATATGATAACTTGGTATAGTTTGCTTGCTTGATATAAAACATGATTGGGTAATACATTGTATGAAATGATACATATGGGTATATGTTGAAGGACATATGTGTAAGGAGACAAAAATATGATTTGGATGTATGGTTGAGGGGGAGTTTTTGGACATAATAACTTATTTCATAAGTTGAGAGGGAGCATAAAATGCATGGAGAAAGGGGGAGATTGAATTTTCATATGTCTTAAACTCTTTGTTAGCATAAACATATTTTTCAAAAACATCTTTTAAATCTTGGTTTTGAAATCATCAAAAAGGGGGAGAATGTTGGGATATGAAGAGTTTTGATGAAATTAAAAGATGGTTTGAAAAAGACAAAAAGGAATCTAACACTTGGAATATGAAGGAAAATAAGAAAAACACACTGTGAGACATCGATCTCTAAATTGAAGGACATCGATCGATCAATGTATACATGAGTCTCTTGAAGAAGAGACATCGATCGATCGATGTGTAACAGAACAAACCCAGGAACTTTCTGTGAGACATCGATCTCTGAAGTCATGCACATCGATCGATCGATGTGTACATCGATCTCTAGAAGTACATACATCGATCGATCGATGTATGAAAGATCAAAACCTAGAACTTTCTGTGAGACATCGATCTTTAAGCTACAAGACATCGATCGATCGATGTATACTTCAGTCTCTCAAATAAGAGACATCGATCGATCGATGTACTACAGAATTCAAAATTTTTTAAACGTTGGAACAAAATCCAAGGGAGATTTATAATGTTTTCTCTTTCCAATCTTGCTCAAAATTCTTGTGGACTTTAACCCAACCTATTACATGCTTCCTTGACTATTGTATACATGTCTAAGATTCTCTAGGGTGGCTATCCAAGATCAAATCACTCCATAGGGTGGCTAAAGATTATTTGGGCACTATCTTGACATTTTTGAAGATGAAGACTTGGTGGAGAGCCTCAAAAACGTGGTGAACTTCATCTATAAATAGAGGAGGCTTGGATGAGGAAAAGACACACTTTCAACATCATCTAGCTTCATTTTCCATTGTTGTATATTTCTCTCATACTTGTAAATTGGTTTAAAGCTTGTCTAGCTTTTCTTTGATCTTCATTATTGTATATTGAGAGAAAAAGAGTCAAGCACAAGAGGAACCATAAATATTTGATCTCTTGCTTGTGCTTAGACTTGTGAGAAAGTGTGATCCTTACCATATTTCTTCAACCCACTGTGAGAAGTTCTTGAGGGAACTTTTGTTGAAGTAGTGAGGAAGCAAGAAGTTGTTCTTGCTAAGAAGCTGTAGTTGCTGTAGTTGCACAAGTGTGTTTTGTGCAAGAAGTTGTTGTTGTTGTTGCTTACACTAAAGTGTTAGTGTAAGTGTTGCTGTGGTTGTTCTTATTGTTCATAATAAGAAGAGTAGTTGTTGAAAATCCACTTTGGAAACAAAGTGGTAGTGGAGTAGAATCATTTACGATTCGAACCACTCTATATCCGGTGTACTCATTCACTACTTCTCATCTCCCATTCTTGCTCTGATTTTGAATATCTTTTTGAGTTGAGCAAACGAGAAAATTCCGCAAAATAGCCAAACACTCTATTCACCCCCCCTCTAGAGTGTATTTCGGACCTAACAAAGATGTGCTGAGGCGAGGTGGCAGAATGAAGCACAAGGCTAGCAGCAAAGTTAAGGTAGAGCTGCAACACTTAGTCTAGTATTTAATAACTTAGGACTTTTATAGTACATAAGGCCGAGCAAAACATGTAACTAGTCTTTGCTTATATTAACGCTAGAAAACGTTGTAGATAAACAGTAACCACTGCACAAGTGGTAAAATAAAGCCGTTAGAGGCAGAAAAGACTCCTATAAAAGGAGAGCAATCTTGTAAATTTGATTTTAACTTGAATGAATTTCTAAATTCTTCAATCTCGACATGGTATCAGAGCTAATCTGATTCTCTCTTAATTACGTACTGTTTTGACCTGCAAGCTTTAAAGTTTTTAAAATGGCTACACCCTTTAGCTCGACTGAATACACAGAGGCCACATCCACTTCAAAAAGTATCAGGAGTGGTCCATGGTCTTCAACTCTCTGATGATTCCTCCATTGTCATTACTAGCCAAAAATCAAATAGAGATAACTACCTCTCGTGGTCTCGAGGGGTAGAAATGTTCTTCACTGGCAAAGGCAATGAGGAATACCTATATGGAACAGTCACTGTTCCATTTGAAAATGTTACAAACTAGCGACTGTGGAAATCGGAAAACAACATGATAGTGTCGTGGTTGATATGTTCTATGCAACCAGATATTTCCGATGATTTTATGATGTACAACACTGCAGCAGAAGTCTGGGCTACAGTCAAAGAGATGTATTCAAAACATGACAACATCTCTGAACTCTATGAGATCGAAGCTCATCTCCACGAGCTTGAACAAGGCAATCTGGATGTGAAAAAATATTATACTCTACTGACTAACGCATGGCAGCAGATTGACTCCTTTGAAACACATCAGTGGTTTTGTATCACTGATGCTGGTCTATATAAAGAGATAGTAGAACGGAAGCGGGTATTTCGCTTCTTGACTGGAGTAAATCCAGAATTCGATAGTGCATGAAGTCTAATTCTGAGCAGAAAACGACTACCGACCATGAAGGCTGCATTCGCCAAGATCAAGCACAAAGAAAGCCGTAAGAAGGTCATGATGGGAGGTACTCCAACTATGGAGACCTCCGTCCTGCATACTGAACAACCAGCAGATCCATCTGGGATGGCTACTAAACGACACTTTACTTCTGCTGGAAGTAAAGTGTGTAAATACTGCAAAAAGAAAGAACATACAGTTGACGACTGTTGGAAATTGTAAGCCAAGCTAGTATCGGAAGCAAAACTGCCTACAATGCCCCCTGGAGGCCATATTCAAAACCCTTCGCTGTTGGACGACTGCTTACCAGATCGGCAACACAATACAGCTTGGGCAACTCGGGAAAGCACAATGTAGCTCAGCTCAGCATAGATTGCTGAAGTTAAGATACCTACGAAACATCAAATCGCAACTCTGATGGAATTTCTGAGCAAACAACGTGGCCGAGCTGAATCCATCCAACCTACTATGGCAAATTTTGTCCAGTCGATCTCTAGCAGTCATGGATCATAGACTCCAAGGTGACTGATCATATGACAAGTAATGTTAACCTAATGAACTCCTACTCTCAGTACCTAAGAAAGTGAAAATTGCTAATGGAACTTCCTTAGAAGTTATTAGAGTAGGCTCTGCGATAATTAATGATAAATGGATCCTAAGAGATGTCTTGCATGTCCCTAACCTAAGCTTCAATTTGTTATATGTGGGTAAACTTACTAGGGATAATAATTGCGTAGCCTGCTTCTCATCCACGAAATGTCGTTTTAAAAAAACAAAATGAAGAGGATGATTGACAGTACTAAGAATATAGCGGGTCTATTCCTACTGAAGTCTGAAAACAAAGCCTTAATAAGTACATCTGAGCTGCCAAATGATCAGGATACTGCTAGTGTTTTGCACCCTAGAAATTCTTGTATAGGGGATGTTTTGCTATGACATAACAGACTGGGTCATCCTAATTTTGTATATCTCAAACGTTTAATCCAAAATTATTCAGCTCTGCTGACTTTAAAAGCATTACTTGTGAAACTTGTCAATCAGCTAAACATCCAAAACAAAGTTACTCAGCAAAAATATACAAGTCATCTGCACTCTTTAATTTTATCCACTTTAATATATGAGGACCATCTAGGGTGACTAACATTAACGGTGCGAGGTGGTTTCTAACCTTTGTAAATGACCATACTAGAGTAACATGAATTTACCTAATAAAAGGTAAAAGTGAGGTCAGACAAATATTTATGAGATTTTTTACACTTATTAAAGATCAATCTGTTTGCACCATTAAAAGACTTAGTTCAGACAATGGAGCATAGTATTTAGAAAACGTAGTTCAAAACTTTATGCATATAAAGGTATATATCATCAAACTTTCTGTACCTATGCTCCACAACAAAATGGTGTTGCTAAAAGAAAAAATAGACACATGTTCAAAGTAACTAGCGCCATTATGTTTGCAATGAACGTACCGAAACAATATTGGGATGAAGCCCTGCTAACAACCATATACTTAATAAACATGATGCCATCCAGAACGTTGTCCATTAGAACTCCTAGAGAAATACTCCTCCGGCACTACCTTCACACTAAACTATTCTTAGAATTACCATTAAAACTATTTGGATGTGTAACATATGTACATGTTCAGCCCAGCCTAAGGGAAAAATTGGATCCTAGATCAGTTAAGTGTATTTTCGTAGGCCATGATCACAGAAAGGGTATAAGTGTTACTACTTAGCTGATTAAAAGAGTGTTTATGACACTCGATGTTAATTTGATGAAAACATGTAGTTTACAAATCTTTAACAGAAATAAATTTAAGTTTACAATGAATATTGGAAAACAATAGACCGTGAAGACAACACTCAGTCTAGCTCATTCTTACAGATCAACCGAGCTCAGCAGCTCAGGCGAGCTACACACTATAGCTCGACAATTGGATACCTCAGGTCAGCACAACCAATTCTCAGCCTAGAATTATTGTTCCTATGATCTCTGATGATCAGGAAGACCAGAGATGGTGTATCCGACCTGATACACAAAAATACTCACAACCCCCAACAAAAGAGGGGGTTCTTTGGAAGAAAAACAAACTGAGTCTGAGAATGAATCCCAATTAGATGACAGACCCATAACGTTAAGGAAAAGAACACGGGAATGCACTAAGAATCCATTCTGTACCAAATATCGTATAGAAGACTTCATAGCATGTAATAGGTTGAATCCAAATTTTATGACAGTTGTATGCTCACTTGATAATAAAGTCATGCCCAAAAATATAGATGAAGCACTAAGCCGACCTAAATGGAAGAATCCTGTGTTTGAAGAAATAAATGGCTTATTAAAAATCAACCTTGGGAACTGATTTCCAGCTTGGCTGCTATAAAACCAGTTGGGTGTAGATAGCTATTCATTGCTAAATATAACAATGATAGAACTGTGAATAAATATAAAGCAAGATTTGTGGAAAAAAGGATTCACACAGATATATGGTGTAGATTATTTAGAACATTTGCCCCTGTTGCCAAAGTAAATACCATCAGGGTCATTTTATTTATAGCAGTTAACCTTGACAGGGAACTATACCAACTAGACGTTAAAAACGCATTCCTAAATGGAGATTTACCAGAGGAAGTTTATATGTGTACACCACCAGGGTTCAGTGACCAACCCAATGAAAATAAGGTCTGTAGGTTGAAGAAATGTCTATATGGGTTAAAACAATCACCAAGGGCTTGGTTTAACACATTCACTAAAACTATGAAAGACCTGAAGTTTACCCAAAGTCATAATAATCATACACTATTCACCAGAATTTCACCTAAGGTGGAGATCTGACTGCTCTAATAGTATAGATATCATAATAACAGGAAATGATAACTATGGGATAGATAATATTAAAACACAACTATCTAAGCAATCCGAAATGAAGGATCTAGGTTAGGTGATACATTTCTTAGAAATAGAGATAGGAATAGAAAAGGAATGTATATATCCCAGAGAAAATATATACTGGACCTTCTTAAAGAAACTAGTCTACTCGGATGCACACCAGCAAACACTCCTATAGAACTCATACATAAGCCTAGAGATTAGTGGGACAATAAACCTACTAATAAACTTAAATATCAAAAACTAGTCGGCAAATTGATCTACTTATCACACACTAGGCCTGGCATTTGTTATGCGGTAAGCTTTGTATCACAATTTATGCACAGTCCTACTAACAAACATCTCTAAGCTGCTTTGAGAATTCTCATGTATTCTATGAATGCACCAGGACAAGGACCGTGTTTCAAATAGGATGCAGACCGAAGTGTTAAAATCTTTACAAATGCATATTGGGCTGGATCCTGAATCGACATGAGATCAACAAGTTGCTATGGAACCTTCTTCTAGGGGAACCTAGTTACTTAGAGGAGCAAGAAACAACCAGTTGTATCAAGAAGCAGTGCTGAGGTAGAGCTGGAGGCATTTGCATTATGAATTTGTGTGAGCATTTCGACTAGAAGGGTCCTTGAAGATCTTCACATAGAGACACAATTACCCATCAGAGTGTTCGGTGGCAGTGTCTCAGGAATAAGTATGGCCGAGAACCCAGTTCAACATGATAAGTCAAAACATGTTGAAATAAATAGTCATTTCATCTGAGAAAAGATAGAAGGAAATGAGGTCAACCTAGTACACATTTCCACCAAAGATCAAATTGCAAACATCTTAACGAAGCCAGTTTCAACAAATGTTTTTCGGTACTTAGTATCCAAGCTTGGTTGTTGGAATATATACAACTAAGCTTGAGGGAGAGTGTAGAAACAAACTGCCGAGGTGTGCAGAGCTCAGTCGAGGTGCGCCAGGCTGCATAGAATAACTTGTCATGCTGAAGGAAATAAGGAGTAACTAAAGCCAATCAGCAAGCTGAGCTGACCTGAATACAGGAGTAGCTGAACTAAGTGACAATGGCAAGCTGTGCTGAATTGACAAAGTACTACTGTTGAGCTAAGGTGAAAAGGGAAACAGAACTAAGAGTAGCCGAGGTGAAGAAGAGCAACAGAAAAGAACCAGAATAAAGCTGTACTGACACGAGGTGACGAAATTAAGTACAAGACTAGCAGCAAAGCTAAGGCAGAGCTGCAACACTTAGTCTAGTATATAATAACTTAGGACTTGTACATTACATAAGGCCGAACAGAACAAGTGACTAGTCGTTACCTATACAAATGTTAGAAAACACTGTAGATAAACAGTGACCACTATACAAGTAGTAAAAATAAAGCTGTTAGAAGTAGAAAAGGATCCTATAAAAGGAGAGCAACCTAGTAAATTTGATTTTAACTTGAATGAATTTCTAAATTCTTCAATCTCGACATATACGTATAAACTTTTTATTGAAACTGGTTCAACCACTGGATCAGGCAATTCAAAGTCCCGATTTTAATTGATCAAGGGTCAGTGCTTAACCCTTTTATAGAATCAAGACGGGCTCAATGGTGGATTAACCATCGGTCTGGTCTGTTTGTGATAGCACATGAATTTATAGTGGATCATTTGGTTTTCCCCAGCAAAAGGAGAACTCTAAATGTTCAGATAAGATAACTCATAAAACAACTATGCTATAGTTGGTCATCCGGGCTTGCCCTTTATGACTGGACAATCCAAAGCTGATGTTATCTCTTATGTGAAGGCAGGTTGTGGAAAGAAATTGAGCGGTGGAAGGAGAAATATTTATCTCTAGCAGAAAGGAGACCCTCACTAAATCTATTCAAGCAATATCTACCTACATCATCCAATGGTTTTCTGTTCCGAAGAAAATAATACATGATATCCATGTAACGGCGAGTAGATTCTTTTCGGGAACTAACTATAGAAATATAAGCTTAGCTGAGCTGTACCGTGATGATTATAGTAGCAGCCGTGCTGGGAAAGTAAGAAAGACAAGTTGTCGAGGTGAATGATGAGCATATGAGGGAATACTGCCTTGACGAGGTGACCAAGACAAAGAAATAAAAAGCCGAGGTGAAGAGGAGCACATAAATGTAAATGGCCGAGTTGAAGAAGACAGAACTGTAAATGGCTGAGGTGATGAAGAACAGAGAAGAGTAAGAATAAAGGTGTGTAGATCGAGAGGACGAGGTGAAGGCACAAACAGATTAGGAAGTAAAGCTAAAGCCGAGCTGTAACACTTAGTCTCTTACATATAAATATAGTAGCTTAGGATCTTAACTATACATATCTCCGAATGGAGCAGGTAACTAGTCGTAACCTTTATGGCCGTTAGGTATCAAAACAAGTTAGTGTAGAAGAAAAGAATTTACTGTAGAAAGACAATAAAGCCGTTATATGCAATCCAAACTCCTATAAAAGGAAACACCTTGTAAATTTAAACTTAACTTGAAAGAATTTCATATTTTTCAATCTCGACATGTTATCAGAGCTAAACTAATTCTTTTTTATTAACTACAGTCTTCTACTACCTTGAATTATTTTTAAATGGCTACTTCTTTTAGCCCAGATGGATATACTAAGGCGACTTCTACTTCTGATCAATCATCAAGAGTAGTCCATGGTCCTCAAATATGTGACGAATCTTCCATTGTCATTACCAGACACAAATTAAATTGAGATAACTACCTCTTGTACTGACGAGGCTCAAGGAGCCACATTCAAAAATATTCCACAAACAAGAAATGTATACGAAAATAGAAAGCATAAACTTAAGTGTTTCTTGTTTAGGCATGTGCAAGACAAGCCAAGAAGTGAAGAGTAGTGCCTTAGTGTGATCATCCATTGTGTTTTAATGTCATAACAATGATGTAAGGGTTGGTGGGAGGGCAGGATGGTCATTTCATGAATGCGGGTCGTAGTATCGAGTCTACTCGATTGTTTTACCTTCGTTTAGGTCTAGTGTAGCATATATAGTCTTTTGATATGTGTTTGATGTACTAATGGTCGTTGTTGGGTGTCTTCATAGGTGCCAAGACTAGATAAGGAAAGTGTCTTGGGGAATCTCTGCTTTTTAGGAGGACAGTCAGGACATCTGTTTGGTATTTTGGATGTACAGGTCAGAGGACAGATCCAAATGGGTTCAAACTACTTGGAGGTGTTAGGAGACTCAATTTGGGATGACTTTCATGTTTTGTACTTTTCTTAATTTGGGCTACAAAATGGTCCAAAGTCAGCTTGAGAATTGGAGTCCAAGTATGGAAAATACTGAAGCCCACTAGATTAGTACTTGATATTTAGAAGACAATATCTCTGTGAAGAAGAGTTTAAATGAAGTGATTCAAGAGCACAAGTTCAAGGAAATATTATGATCTACAACTTTTGTGAAGAGTCTAAACCGTAATTCGACGTGTAGAAGCATGTACACTCTTCTAAGACTGACAGGGTGTATTTCAATACGAAATTTTAGGGATTTGATTGTACACTCTTTTCTTGATTAGTTTTGACTTACTTTCCTATGTAGATTTATTTTAGATTGATAGTGTTAGTGTATGTGCCCTAGGCCATGATTTGAATATTTATGTTATGCATTTATTATTAATAAAAGAGGTTTTATTATCATTATTGTTGGTTAGTATGTTACACAATTTTGATATATGTCCCTGATTCATTATTGTTATGGAGATAAAATAATTTATAATCAGTATGAGTATTGATTTGATAATCGTGAGATGATTATGTGTATGGTGATACAAATAAATCTCATAGATACTTGTTAGAGAACAGTGTATTGGATAGACCCATCATGAGATTGCTACATGGATTAGCGTCATAAGTAAATCTCATGATAGTCATGTTTTAATCCTTTGACTTGAGATTGTCATAGTTTCCAACATAAGGACTATTATATTTTGACATGATCAAACATTATCCGTAACTGGATAATAATAATAAAGGTCATGATTGAATGTGATAGAAATTATGTAGAGGATATTGAACAATCAAGATAGAATTTGTCCCTCTCTTTTGAGAGAGATATCTTTGGGCCCCTCGATTAGTGAGACTGTGAAATGCATGGCCGTGCTCAAATGAATTGATAGTGTGATCAATATCATTTGTTTTATCAGTCTACTTAGAGATCGAGTAATCATATGTTTGAACTATATAAGTATGACGATGACCATGACTTATGTTCAAACTAGATATCGTGTGACAAAGGGATTAATGCATGTACTATTATTAGGCTAGTTGGACTTTACTCGTATTAATTGGGTAGTTGTAATGCCTTGCTAGAGGCCAATTACGACTTGTTGGTTTAATAGAGATTTAATCAACTGCCAATTAATATAGGCCTATCGGGTCACACACAAGAATGCGTAAGGCTGAGATTAATAATATTAATAATATTAATATTGGATATTAATTATTATTATTATTATTATCGTTTTAATATTAATAATATTAATATTGGATATTAATTATTATTAATATTATTATTTTCGTTTTTGTGGTTATATGTATATAGATATATATATGCTGTCAGATAATAATGAGAGAATCCATATCTGATATGGATTTTGAATATCCTGACAGAATCCATATCTGATATGGATTTTGATTGGCATCAACGAAACCGATTAGGACTCGGTTTTTAATATCCATAAATGCGCATATATATATATATATATCTATGTATCTCGTACATAGAAACATACGAAATACACACGAAAACAACAGAAACCCTAGAATCGTTTTTATGAAAAACGAGTTCTTCAGCCGCGCCGTTTGAAGAGCTAGCACTCCGGGCGGAAGCGTTCGTGTGGATACCGACAGAGGGTGTTCATGATTTCGCACCTCTTCCATCTGCAGACTTCGAATCTACGGAGGTAGTTTTTGATTTCTTTTGTCGAATTAAACGAACAACATAGATCCTTGGTAGGAAATCGGAGATCAAGTTTTGTTTTCCGCTGCGCGTTTGGCAGTGATCTCGGTTGATTTCCTAACAGATAGGAGATATTATGATTATCTTGATTGATTTATTATCTTTTAGAATTAGCAAAATAGTGCCATTAAAAGGCAGAAACTCATCAGCATGTAAACTAGTCCAGTTTTCAGAATTGAAGTAAAATTTTGGCCACTTTGTGTGCCTTTTTCCCTTTGGGAGTTTGTGTGTTTTTTTTGGTTTCACATATCCAAATCAAAGATAGATCTAATTTAAAGTTTGAGAAACCCTTGTTGGTGGCCACAATCTAAGGAAAAGGAACGACTTGGTGGGTTGGATGGCTGAATTTCTCAGCACCGAAGTTTGCAACGCCATTGAGCAAGAAAGGTGGTGTCTTGCGCCATTGTTAAACCTTAACCGACGTTGAGGGCTTGAGAGAGTTGAAGGAGGGGTCGTATACATGTACATTGTGCCTCAAACACGTATCATATACTCTCGAAGGATGGAAATGTTCAACACTGGTAAAGACAAAGAAGATTACTTACATGAAACAATTATTGTTCCTGCAGAAACTAATGCAAATTATCGACTGTGGAAGTCAGAAAACAGCATGATAATATCATGGCTGATACGTTATATGCAACCCGACACCTTTGATGACTTTATGATGTACAAAACTGAAGCAGAAATCTGGCTACAGTAAAGAAGATATATTCCAAGCAAGACAACATCTCTGAACTTTACAAAATTGAAGCTCATTTTCATGAGCTTAAACAAGGAAGTCTTGCTGTGGATTAATACTACACCTTATTGACCAAGGCATGTCAGCAAATTGACACGTTTGGAAAACATCAATGGTCCTGTATCGCTGATTCAAATCTCTACAAAAAAATTACCGAGCGGAAATGGGTATTTTTTTCTCATTGGATTAAATCTAGATTTTGATAGTGCACAAAGTTGAATTCTTAGCAATAAACCTCTTCCAAGTCTCAAGGCTGCCTTTGTCGTGATTAAACATGAAGAAAGTCGAAAGAAGGTCATGATAGGAGGAAATCCAAATACAGAGACCTTTGCCTTACTTAGTGAACAACTAATAGACTGGTCTGGCTGTTAAAAGACACTTCACTCTTGGAGGAAGTAAGGTCTGCAAGTACTGCAAAACGAAAGGGCATATAGTCGATGACTGTTAGAAACTTGAAGGTAAACCTCCACTTAAGCCGAGTAGTGCTCCTTGGAGACCACACCCAAAACCTTTCACTGCTGGACAGAGTGTTGCACTTCAAGTGAGCAACACGATGCGGCTCGGAGTAGCTCGGCAAAACACATCACAGTTCAGCTCAGCTCAGTAGATGAGACAGAGGTTCCTACAAAGGATCATATTAAAACGTTGACCGAATTGTAGTGCAAACAACATAGCCGACCTAATCTATTCAAGCTACCATGACAGGTTACGTTACGCTGTTCACAAACAGTTTGTGGATCGTAGATTCAAGGGCTACGGATCACATAACAAGTAATGATAACCTTTTAAGCTCCTACTCCTTATTCTCTGTCCCTAAGAAAGTTAAAATAGCTAATTGTACTTCCCTAGAAGTTATTGAAATAGGCTGCGCTATAATAAATGATAAGGTGCTACTAAAAGATGTTTTGCATGTCCGTAGCTTAATCTTCAATCTATTATTAGTAGGTAAACTAACTAGGAATAGTAATTGTGTAGCCTGCTTTTCATACTGGAGTGTTGGTTTTAGAAAAACAGAATAACGGGCATGATCGACAGTGCCAAGAATATAGCTGGTCTGTTCCTACTAGAATCTGAAAACAGATGCTTAATAAGCACAACAGAGCAGCCGGATGATCTGAATACCATTAGTACAATGTGCCCTGGAAAATCTTGAATAGATGATATTTTGCAATGGCATAAGAGACTGAGCCATCCCAAATTTGTATACCTCAAGCGATTAATGCCAATAATTTTTAGTACTGTTGACCTTAAAAGTATTACATGTGAAACTTGTCAGTTAGCTAAGCACACAAAACAGAGTCATCTGCACATTTTAATCTGTTCACTCTCATATATGAGGACCATCCAGAATTGCTAATATCAATGGTGCATTATGGTTTATGACATTTGTCGATGATCACACTAGTGTCACTTGGGTCTACCTGCTTAAGAGTAACTAGGGTCGGAAAAATATTTATTAGATACTTCATATTTATTGAAAATCAGTTTAGCTGCATTATTAAAATATTAAGATCGGATAATGTGGCAGAATACTTAGATAGTACAGTCTAAAAATGCATGAAAATGGTACATACCATCAGACTTCTTGTACTTTTATTTCACACCAGAATGGTATCGCTGAGAGAAAGAATAGACACCTGTTTAAAGTAATTAAAACTATTATATTTACAATAAACGTGCCTAAAAATAGTAGGGAGAAGCCTTGCTAACAGACACAATTAATAAATAGAATGTCATCTAGAATTTTATCGCTTAAAACTCCAAGAGAAATGCTTCATAGCTACTTCCCATACACAAAACTACTTTCAGAATTACCGTTCAAAATTTATGGATATGTAGCATATGTACACATCCGGCCAGCCCAAGGGGAAAATTATATCCTAGTCAGTTAAGTGCATATTCCGAGGATACCTTGGATCATAAAAGGGTTATAAATATTATTGCCTAAGTAATAAAAAGATATTTATCACACTTGATGTTACATTTGACGAACAACATGCCTTCTACAACTTTTCTGCTAAAACAGAAGACTTAAAGCATACTGAATATTGGAATATAATATACACTGTAGGCAAAACTCAACCGAACTAAGTACTACAAGTTCAGCCGAGATCAACATCGTAGCTTGGCAACTTGATACCGCAGCGGCACGAAAAATTCTCAGCTCAGGACTAATAGTCTTATGACATTTGATGATTAGGAGAACTTAAGATGAGATAGACCACCTGGTACACCTGAATACACTAATCAAAACACATAACCCATGTCGAGAGAAAAATATGAAAGAAGCTCTAAGCGACTTGAATGGAAGAATGTCGTACATGAAGAAATGAATGCTTTAGAGAAAAATCAAACTTAGGAGATAATACCTAGGTCGGCAACTGTGAAACCTGTTGGTTGTGGATGGGTATTCACAATTAAATATAACAATGATGGAACTGTTAAAAATTACAAAGCTAACAACATCAGGATTATTTTCTCTACAATTATGGCATTGATTATTTAGAAACCTTTACCCCAGTTGCCAAACTTAACACCATTAGGATTATTTTCTCTATTGCAATTAATCTAGACTGAGAACTATATCAGTTGTACGTTATAAATGCATTACTCAATGGAGATTTAGTAGAAGAAGTTTATATGTGCATTCCACTAGGATTCAGTGACATAACCAATCATAATAAGGTCCGTGCGCTAAAGAAATCACTGTATAGACTAAAGCAATCGCCAAGAGCTTGGTTTAAAACATTTACTAAAATTGTGAAAGACCTTAAGTTTACTCAAAGCCATATCGATCATACACTGTTCACCAAGATCTAAGGGGGAGCTCATTATTCTAATAGTATATGTAGATGATATAATAATAAAAAAGAATGATAACCATGTGATAGAAAGTATTCAGATGCACTTATCAAGACAGTTTGAAATGAAACATATAGGAAAACTAAGGTATTTCTTAAGAATGGAAATAGCTAGAAACAAAGAAAGGATGTATATATCGCAAAGAAAATACATAGTGGATCTTCTTAAAGAAACTGGAATGCCCGGATGCAGACCAACAAACACTCCTGTAGAACCTGGACATAAGCCTAGAGTACAATGGATACTACACTTACCGATAAACTGAGTTACCAGAAACTAGTTTGTGAATTGATCTATTTGTCACACACTAACCTTGATATTTGTTATACTGTGAGCTTTGTGTCTCAATTTATGCATGATCCTATTAATGAACATCTCCGAGCTGCTTCGAGAATCTTCAGGTACCTTAAAAATACATTAGGACGAGATTTATGTTTAAAAAAGAATACAGAATGAAGTATTAGAGTGTTAACATATGCCGACTGGCTAGATATGAGGTTGATATGAGATCAACAACTGATTACAAAACATATTTCTGGAGAAATCTAGTTACTTGGTGGAGAAAGAAGCAACAATTGTCTCAAGGAGCAATGCAGAAGCATAATTAAGCACGCTTGCATTAGGAATATGCGAAGGAATCTAGACCAGAAGAGTACTTGAAGATCTCAGTATAAAAACACTATTACCCATCGATTTATTCTGTGATAGTGTATCAACTGTAAGTATGACCAAGAACTCAGTTCATCATGACAAATCAAAACATGTTGAAATCGACAGACATATCATCCGAGAAAACATTGAAAGGAATAAGATCAGCTTAGAAAATATCTCCACCAAAGATCAACTCGCTGACCTCTTAACAAAGCTAGTTTCAACAAGTGTTTTCCATAGTGTCCAAACTTGGTTGTATAAATATATACAACTAAGTTTGAGGGAGAGTGTAGAAATATAAGCCCAACCGAGCTATACAGAGCTGATTATAATAGCATCTGTGTTGGAAAAGTAAGAAAGACATGTTGCCAAGGTGAAGCTGTGCTGAGCAGATGAGGGAATACTGCCGTGCCCAGGTGACCAAGACAAAGAAATGAAGAGCTGAGGTGAAGAGGAGCACATAACTGTAAATGGCCGAGGTGAAGAAGACAAAACTGTAAATGGCCGAGGTGAAGAAGAACATGGAAGAGTCGGAATAAAGGTGCGCATAACCGAGGTGACAAGGTGAAGGCACAATCAGATTAGATATCAAAGCAGAAGCCGAGCTGTAACACTCAGTCTTTTACATTTAAATATAATAGCTTAGGATCTTAACTGTATATATATCCTAGCGGAACAGGTAACTAGTCATTATCTTTATAGCCGTTAGGCATCATATCAAGTTAATGTAGAAGAAAATAATTTACTATAGAAAGAAAAAAAAAAGCACTTATAAGCAATGTAAACTCATATAAAAGGAGAAACACACTGTAAATTTAAACTCCATGAATTTTATATTCTTTCAATCTCGACAGTGACGATCACTCCACCAAGGTACAATGGAATTCTTGGGGTGTATGTTGTAACCCAAAGCATAATGAAGGTATGGGATTTTGAGATTTAGAGTGTTTTTGTAGCGTCTCGCTCTCGAGCCCTAGTATCAGAAACGGTGCATCCGCCATAGTCTGCTACGAGATCTACAAGGCGTCGATACAATTCAATTACATGTCATCATAATAACGTAAATCGATGTCAGCGGAAGTCATAACCTAAAAACACTCGATAAAATAATCATCATTACTAATACAAATGTCTTAGAAATCTAAATCAACACATTGGTTTAATGTAGATAAACACTAATCTCCAAAATACATAAACCTCGAATATCGAAATAACTGCCTCAGCTAAATCCTCGATAGACTCATCCGATTATCCTCAGTCTCGAAATCTCCAGTCCCGATCTTTCCTTGTATATAACCCTTTACCTGTCTACCTGCAAAACTGGTTGATGGATGCGGGGGGGGGGGGGGAGGGGGGTGAGCGACATACATCGCCCAGCAAGTAGCCCAACTATATTTACTACGGGATCATACATGGAGAAGCAAGTGTAAATAACATAGTTAAATAACGAAATATAAAACATGTTTCTCTTCGAAAATAGAGTTAACCTTTTTACCTTTCTAACCATTCAAGCAAGCAATGATATATAAACACATAAAGAAAAGCAACAATAACTAACACCAATAACTGAATCATAGGACAAACACACATTCACTCAATCAAATACAATGCACAGCTCCATGATGCATGCCTTTCCACACTATCGTGTTACACGCCCAATCGCATTAAATCACACGTCATGCTCTTTCTATCCATGTATGCAATGCATGTCCCGGGGTCCTAATACACGCTCTATAACGTGGAGTCAACGCACACGCTCCGTAACGTGGAGTCAGCGAACACACGTTCCGTAACGTGGAGTCAGCGAACACACGCTCCGTAACGTGGAGCCAGCGAACACACGCTCCGTAACGTGGAGTCAGCGAACACACGCTCCGTAACATGGAGTCACTCGCCCCGAAGGGATGCACGTGCCATGAATGCTTCACATACAATCTAGCGCACACATGATCCTATATATACCCGCGCCCATACACGTGTACATATACTTGCATGTATACCCCATTTTATTACGATGTATCCTTACTCATATATATATCCGCGCCCATACACGTACGCATATACTTGTAAGAATGCCCGCTTTGACTTATTTTCGGTTTAATTCATCTTTTTCCACCATATTCCATCAATGTTAAGACTCATATGTCCAGCCTACAACTTTCGGCCACACATACATAACTCCATCGAATACCAATCCAAATAGCACATAATTTCATCACATGAAATAACACTTATATGGATTTAATTAAATCGTGCCAAATATATGAATATAAACACATGCAGCGACACACCTTCATATCAACAAAAGAAATGCTAACATCCCTTTTGAATATGTAGGCGCCACAAATTTTGACTACTGTCGCTGCAGCCCAACAAATCTTTATGCAACTTTACATTTTTCAATTCAAAGGCTACTGTCCATTTGGACAGTCAGCCACACACCCTCAAAAGCAAAATAAGGTAATTAATTTAACCTTTGCTCTTGCGAATAATCATGCATGCACGATTTCAAGACCTGTAAAGGACGGCCCGTGTCATAACTAATGCCGCCACACCTATATATTTCGTACCTTATACATATATACACATAATTGATACATAATTACAACGAGTACGTACGTATAATCAACAATCTAAGCAAAACACAATTACGAAAGCATGATCCGATTTAATATGAAAATAGTATAATAACTTTGTAAAAGCATAGCAAATATAACAAAGATATTTGCCTCGTATCTCGATTAAACGTACTACGTGACGAAAACGAAGTGGGGAACGAACAAATGTTGTCTCTTTTTCCATCTTACTGCTGGCGACAGATTTGGCAGGATAAGAGGTGGGCTGGCCGTTAGTTTTTCTTTCATTTGGAAGAATAGGAGAATTATGGAATCATATATTAAAGAAGGCAAAAGACAATTTAATACACCTTTATTTTTGTTTGTAACTGGCGGAATCAATTTGTGGAGACGGACAGCCGCTTGTTGCTTGGGATTTGGGGCTGCCGTTTGTTTTTTTTTTGTTTTTTGAAGAAAGGGATAAGGATGAAATTTATGTCATATGTGTGTATATTTTATCCTCCTTACTACTCTTTTCTTAGTCACATTAGAATACTAGAGTTTTATCTTATTCAGTCTCCTTTTTTTTTGTTCCACCCGTGTGTGTACATTATTACATATATGTGTTTATTTGTATGTTGCTAAAGTCTCTGCATGTATATCGCATGTAATACCAAAAACGGGGCATAACATTCCCCCCTCTTACAAAAGGTTTCGTCCTCGAAATTTGCGTAAGACATAATCAATGACATAGTATGGTTCTTAATTCATTCTCCTAGATAATGATGTACTAAACACTCATCACATATTCTAATACATTAACTATGTCACTTCCTTATCATAGGCTAAGGCCTCGAAACTCATTCCTTGTTCCCGGCAAGGTAATTTCTAAGTCCATTATTCTTCGCTTATTTAAGATCATGATCTAATCTTCATATAATTCTAAGATCAAACTTAGGGGTGTTGCCATCATGCCGGGGGTTTCGTACTCCAATCGTCGGTTTATAACGTACCCATATCTGCAGTCATCAGCAGTCCTCTGAAATCAGTTCTTAGATATACTACAATCATTAAATTAGTTCTCTATAATTAGAACTTATAAACTTCTACTTACACCACTTGACGTGTATCACTTAACTTTTTGCGATCTACAATTTCGTATTCTTTTCATCTCCTAGTTACATAACCATCCGTAATATCCATCGAGTCTTCCAATATTCTGAGCATCTCTCCTCAAGTCATCGAAATCAATTCTTATGCCTACAAACTAGCTCTATGATCATGCTCTTAATTTTTCGGAGGTATCATCATCAACTTAGTATATGAAGTACGTGTATGGACATATCTTTCTTCAATTTTAAAAGTGGTTTACATACCTATAATTTGGGAATATAGTTTTAACTGTTTAAAATAATACCCATTCTAATTAATTAATTTTTAACCGAAGTATCATGTATTTGTTTTTGCAACGCTGTGTCTAAAATGACTATTTATAAAACAACGATATAACTTGTTCGCATAAGTATTACGGTTAAAACCACTTTAAACAACTGAGATATAACAATCATAAAAATTTTCTTTGAACACGGTGTCTTTTTCTTTTCAACGAAATATATATTTTGAAAGCTATATTTTGTTTCGCAAAAACCAACAATTATAAACTCAACAAGTGTGAAGTTTCATCAAACAATTTGAATAAGGTACTTTTTCCCCCCTCAAAAATAAGTACATAAATTTTGAAACTATTTCTGCTTCACAAGATAAGTTCATCGCAAACCCATACCTTTCTTAAAGAAACATTTAATGGGTAACATGCTTGCAAAAATTGCTAGTTGTCAAATAAAATTTATTTTAGCAAAATAGATATAGCTAAACAAAAGTTTAAGAAATATATGAACATATCGTTATTCGTAAACCTCATTATTTTAAAATGTATCTGCTTGTCAGGGTAGTCGAAATTTCATTAGGTTGGTATACGAATTCGGAAAGAAATATAGTCTGGTAGGGTATATAAAAAAATGCAAGTGGTTGAAATATTCAAAAGCAAAACTCTTTGAAATACATATGGAATATAGAGTGTATCTTGGCATACATTCTTATAAGAAAATGTTTAACTGTATGAAAAAAAATAGTCCAATACTCCATATAATTTTTCTAAGTCACCTTTTAATGTCAAATGAAAAATCGATCTATACACCGTTTCTTATAAATCTTTAGCTTAAGTTGTCCAATCCTAGCATAACACACTAAATATTAATCGACTTAGAGTATTCTAATTCACCATGCTTCCGCACGCCACACTGATCCACTGTTCTTCTTTACCTAGTTATTTCAATCGCTAATTCTAATTTAGTTAGATTTCACCTGAAAAGCAATTACTACTTGTTCATGCTTACTCTATCCCGATCCAAGCCTCCTAGTTTCAAGCCAAGTAACTCGATGCTTCTAGGGATCATCACTTAACTAAGGATTTTGTGACAATTTATCATTCCAATGCTCTAATTATAGTCACTCCGCGTGTATCGCTATGGATCAATATTTCTAATCAGACTAACATCGTCGACCTATTTTGATAACACTAAAT
This sequence comes from Eustoma russellianum, assembly GCA_036186865.1. Lineage (NCBI taxonomy): Eukaryota > Viridiplantae > Streptophyta > Magnoliopsida > Gentianales > Gentianaceae > Eustoma > Eustoma russellianum. The sequence goes on from AP025047.1 coordinate 13,563,806, forward strand.
TCAACATCTTAATCATAAACTATAAATTCCTTGGTACCATATCTTTCAATGAAATCTACTGATCATAAAGTTTATAATTCGTTACTTACCTTCTATCATTCTACTATAAATCATTCCTTAGTAGCTTCGATTCAACTTAGAACTAGTCGTGTTCCGTCACTGCTGCGAAGTAGAGGCATGAACTCGCTTCAATTACTTTAATGTTACCGGCCTCATGCTACTGCTAGGGGAAAGCAGCCCTAGTAACTGCTCATCTAAATTTATGCATCAACTAGCGCCTTCGGTAAGATGTCCTCGTTAACATTGCAATTTGTGTAATTTAAATATACACAATTCACTTTGGTTACTAAAATCACTGTTGATTACATTAAGTTTATGATCAAAACTTAATTTAGGCCGGTAAGTAGAACCATATGGCATACCTTAGGTATACATGTCCCTTAACCGATCGTCCCCTTAAGTGTAGGGTCTTAACTTATTTCTAGAGTCGTTCCTAGCATCATTATTTCTTAAGTCTAAGATCACGTCTTATTTCCAAAAATCATGCTTAATATATAATCAGCGCTTAGGACTAAAATCAGTGCTTAGTTCCAAGATCAACTACTAATCAGAAATCGTCGCTTATGTCTAAGAATGTGACTTAGGGACAAAATCGTAACTTAAGTTCTAAGATCATGGCCTAAATCTACGTTTCCGCCATGGATCTAGAGCCATGCTCTGATACCAACTGTAGCGCCCTGCTCCCGATCCCTAGTATCGGAAACGTTGCACCCGCCGTAGTCTGCTACGAGATCTACAAGGTGTCGATATAATTCAATTACATGTCATCATAATAACGTAAATCGATGTCAGTGGAAGTCATAACCTAAAAGCCCTCGATAAAATAATCATCATTACTGATACAAATGTCTTAGACATCTAAATCAACATACTGGTTTAATGTAGATAGACACTAATCTCCAAACTACATAAACCTCGAATATCGAAATAACTGCCTCAGCTAAATCCTCGATAGACTCATCCGATTATCCTCAGTTTCGAAATCTCCAGTCCTGATCTTTCCTTGTATATAACCCTTTACCTGTCTACCTGCAAAACTGGTTGATAGAGGCGGGGGGGTGGGGGTGGGGGTGAGCGACATATATCGTCTAGCAAGTAGCCCAACTATATTTACTACGGGATCATACACGGAGAAGCAAGTGTAAATAACATAGTTAAATAACGAAATATAAAACAGCATGCTTCTCGTCGAAAATAGAGTTTACCTTTTTACCTTTCTAACCATTCAAGCAAGCAATGATATATAAACATATAAAGAAAAGCAACAATAACTAACACCAATAACTGAATCATATGACAAACACACATTCACTCAATCAAATGCAATGCGCAGCTTCATGATGCATGCCTTTCCACACTACTGTGTCACACGCCCAAACGCATCAAATCACACGTCATGCTCCTTCTATCCATGTATGCAATGCATGTTCCGGGGTCCTAATACATGCTCCGTAACGTGGAGTTAGCGCATACGCTCCGTAACGTGGAGTCAGCGAACACACGCTCCGTAACGTGGAGTCAGCGAACACACACTCCGTAACGTGGAGTCAACAAACACACGTTCCATAACATGGAGTCAGCGAACACACGCTCCGTAACGTGGAGTCACTCGCCCCGAAGGGATGCACGTGCCATGAATGCTTCACATACAATCTAGCGCACACATGCTCCTATATATACCCGCGCCCATACACGTGTATATATACTTGCATGTATACCCCCATTTTATTACAGTGTATCCTTACTCATATATATATCCGCGCCCATACACGTGTATATATACTTGCATGTATACCCCCATTTTATTACAGTGTATCCTTACTCATATATATATCCGCGCCCATACACGTACGCATATACTTGTAAGAATACCCGCTTTGACTTGTTTTCGGTTCAATTCATCTTTTTCCACCATAATCCATCAATGTTAAGACTCATATGTCCAGCCTACAACTTTCGGCCACAAATACATAACTCCATCGAATACCAATCCAAATAGCACATAATTTCATCACATGAAATAACACTTATATGGATTTAATTAAATCGTGCCAAATATATGAATATAAACATATGCAGCGACACACCTTCATATCAACAAAAGAAATGCTAACATCCCTTTTGAATATGTAGGCGCCACAAATTTTGACTACTGTCGCTGCAGCCCAGACAAATCTTTATGCAACTTTACATTTTTCAATTCAAAGGCTACTGTCCATTTGGACAGTCAGCCACACACCCTCAAAAGCAAAATAAGGTAATTAATTTAACCTTTGCCCTTACGAATAATCATGCATGCTCGATTTCAATACCTGTAAAGGACGGCCCGTGTCATAACTAATGCCGCCACACCTATATATTTCGTACCTTATACATATATACACATAATTGATACATAATTACAACGAGTACGAACGTATAATCAACAATATAAGCAAAACACAATTACGAAAGCATGATCCGATTTGATATGAAAATAGTATAATAACTTTGTAAAAGCATAGCAAATATAGCAAGGATACTTGCCTCGTATCTCGATTAAATGTACTACGTGACGAAAACGAAGTGGAGAACGAACAAATGTTGTCTCTTTTTCCATCTTACTGCTGGCGACAGATTTGGGAGGATAAGAGGTGGGCTGGCCTTTAGTTTTTCTTTCATTTGGAAGAATAGGAGAATTATGGAATCATATATTAAAGAAGGCAAAAGGCAATTTAATACACCTTTATTTTTGTTTGTAACTGGCGGAATCAATTTGTGGAGAGGGACAGCCGCTTGTTGCTTGGGATTTGGGGCTGCCGTTTGTTTATTTTTTTTTAAGAAAGGGATAAGGATGAGATTTATGTCATATGTGTGTATATTTTATCCTCTTTATTACTCTTTTCTTAGTCACATTAGAATACTAGAGTTTTATCTTATCCAGTCTCCTTTTTTTTTTTTGCTCCACCCGTGTGTGTACATTTATTACATATATGTGTTTATTTGTATGTTGCTAACGTCTCTGCATGTATATCGCATGTAACACCAAAAACGGGGTCATAACAGTATTAATCATGCGCTGCTACTTAAGCAGTGCTGGCGATTGATGAAAATCTGGGCTCCCTTGCCAGCAGTATCCTTCAGGCTTTTATATCGTCCTAGCTCGAGAATTTTGGCTGCCCCACTTGGTAGTAGACCATGTTTTTTCTGGAGAAGCGTACTGATCGATAGATATCTATTAATAAAGGGGATTCGATGGCAAGCTGGGAATGGAGCGAACATAGGAGCATATGAACACCCGTGGCTACTTCTGGAGCCTTCATTCAAGCCAATTTAAACCGAATGCAGTCTCCCACCTGAAATTAAAGTCAAGGGCTTTCTCATCGCGAATGGATCGGAATGAAATGAAGCACTTCTTTGCCAATATTTTCTCCCATTTGAAACTGAGAAAATGCTGAACATACCATTGTCTGGGAGTCAACAAGTTGATAAGATATTATGGGACTAATGGACCATCATCATGAAGGTATTTATACGGTGCGTTCCGGATATTTGGAGGTATTGAGCAGTAAATTGGCTCTTGATTGCGAGGCCAGATACTCTGGGGATAAGATGCCACAATTTTGTGTTGTACCGTTACACCTGCACAAAAAACCATTGGAAACAGGAGCGAATAGTGGTTAGCGGAAATTACACTATTTTAAACTCTAGATAATTTCTCTCAAGTTCAAGTTCTGAAAATGTTTAGAAACAATACCCGATTTTCCAAAATTTAAAAAGTCTAAATACACAACTGCGAAACATATAAAATTTTTTAGAAATCAATTTCAAGGGCTTAAGTTTACTCTTTCGAAAAATGAGCTAAAAATAAAATCGTTTGTCCTTTCAAACAGATAAAAAGATTCAGATGGTCAGACTGAACAGTTTTAGGCAGAATGTTGTCAAACTTTGAAAGACTATAACTTTTTGTTTACTAGGCCGAAAAGATTGATTTTTATGTTAAAATGCTCCTTAGAATGTCTTGTTTAATTTTTTAAAAGATCTGACTAGAAAATGTTCTTAATAAAACAAAAAAGCACGTTTCTTTGAAACTGATCAGATTGTTGACAAAATGGAGCACTAATCTTTCAAATACTGAAAGACTAACTTTTCTTTGCTCAAATCAAGTGGTTCTTGTTGCAAATGAAAGCTAACAATCTGAAGTTTAACTCAACCAAAAATCAGTACTTTTGGAAATGTTTTGCTATTTTTTTAGTTGTGTAAATTTGAGTGAAAAATACAGTAAAAAGGACAGAATGCAGAAGAAAAGAAGAAGAACAATAACACAAGTTATTTATCCTGGTTCGGTCAATGTGACCTACTCCATTACCAAGGAACACATTTCCTTCAATTTTCACTAAGAATGATTACTAATACAATGAATACCAAGATTGATCATTGGGATATACACCAACCCTATTCAAGACTTGGCTTATCACCTCTATGCAACTTTTATTGCACCACTCTACCACCTATTGATTTAGGCTTATAAAGATGGCTAATCAATCTTACAAAATACAACATAAGAGGTGTATAATGTAGCTTTACAACATTTTCTCAACAAACACCTTAGCTACACACAAAGAATGAGAAAGAAAAAATAGAAGAGAAGATAGCAAAAAATGTTCTTCAAGTTGTAGTTCAAGTTGTGCTGAAGTTGTGTGTTTTTCTTCTTCACCTTGCCTCCTATTCATAATATGAGGCACCCCTTGAAGTAAGAATGCCAATGTGTCACCTTCATCATCATCAAATCTTGTGTGTCTTCATTTTATTGGATGGCCACCTTAGCATCTTGCATACTTGGCAACTTCAAGCAATATGATTTGTCCACCTTTGCACTTATCATGGCCGATTTTTACTTCTTGAAAAGTGACCTGGATTTTCTTCAAAAATGAGGATAATATAGAATGACATATTCCTGCAAGAATACCTCAACTCCTTTGTAACATAATAGGACATGTGATGGCTGAAAATTTTGAATCAAAATAACCCTCCAGCAGCCTTTGTGACCATTGCTCACTTCTATGAATTTCCAAGTTGGCAATTTTTTGCCAATAGTTGCATTTTGGTTGGTACATGTGCCATAATCTTGTACACAATTTATAAAATGATTGGAACATTATCAATACACATAAGAGGATGTTTTTAATGTATAAACATATGTATAAACTCAGATTTATTGAAGAGAAATAAGTAGATAAAGTTGACATGACATAGTCAACATATATTTCAAAATTCTCACATTTTTCTCCTTCTGGTGAATTTTGTTCCAAGAACACCCTTAGAATCTCTCAAAACATATAGGTGAGTACCTACAATAACATATATATAAGTGTCTTCAAGAAGAAAATGCAATGTGACAATGAAAACCGTCACATATTTAGTCGATGTCCATAACGTCTTCAATTTTGAGAATAGAACGTATAATCGCATACTAATTTTCAAGTATACCAAATATAAGCTCCATAATGAAGATAATAACATACTCAAACGATGTTCTTGAGTAAAAAGACCAAAATGCTCTTGGAGAGTAAAATGACTAAAATACCTCTAAAGACAAAAAACTGCGAAAATATCTTCGTTGGCCAGAAATAAATATAATAATACCTTTGTGATAATATATATGTCATAAGTATATCTTTGAATGATTTTTTCTATGTCACGTACCTACAAGAACTCAAAATACCACTTTTGTCCTTTTTGGTAAGTTATACAAACTTCCAAGGCATATTAGTCACAAAACCTATTTATATTTATCAAAATTCAAGTAATAAAATCACAATAAACATGTATGAAACATTAAAAACATATATAGCAATGATAATAATTATTTTGTCACATTCTAGCAAAAATTTTCAAAATCATAGTGACATTGATCGATTAATGTGCTTCTGTGCAAGAGATTATTGTCTCACACTGAGGTCATGTTTTTGAATCTGTCTTACATCGGCGGATCGATGTGAGAGACTGATGTACATCGATCGATCGATGTGTCTCAGGTTTACATATCGATGTCTCATAATAATGTTTTGGTTTTATTCTGTCTTACATGGATCGATCGATGTGATGAGAAGATGTATATCGATCGATCGAATTGTCTCGAGCGATCAATCTCATTTTTCTCACTTGTTTAATATACCTCAAATTTTTGACAATTATAATATCATATGTGACACTTTTATAATGTCTCTTGACATTACTTAACTATTTAACAATTAAAATCATAATTTTAAAAATTATCCAAACATATTTTCAAAATTTTTTTCATGGCGAAAACTCTGGCGACTGCAGATACAGCCACGTATGCATCACTTCCTCTGGAAGCGGCTATTGAATCTGTTCACCATTGCCTCTTCGGGTGCGTAATACCCATGGTTGAAAGAGCAAACAAATTGTTGTGAAAATGATGGAAAACAAGCAAGAAGATAATCAAAATAAAGTCGAGATGAGTTTCAGGATAACTCTGTCCTTAAAGCAATTTAGCCTTTACCGACGAGCAAGGTAGACAACGAGACTAATGCTTCCCAAGATATAACGGCTTTCTTCTTTTCCTTTTGTAGCGCCCCGACCCGGACAGCGGAATCCGAACCGGTACACCCGTCGTAGCTTACTGAGAAGACTACAAGACGTCTCATCTCTCGAATACACATCATCAATGACGTAAGAGAAGTAAGCACGGAAGCATATCATATCCATCTAAACCATCTAAGTAATACGTCAAAGACAACGTGAATAACCAAATGTATATGGTCGCAGCCATCTAAAACCTCAATGAATTAAGGAACAGAAATAACAAAACTATCCTGTCAATGCTCTCTACAAAGTCTAAACATCCCATTCAGCCCACTCGCCGTCGTCCTCAATAAAAATCATATCGTAACTTGGTTCATCTGCAAAATCAAAGGCAGTACCCTTAGCGAAAACGCTAGCAAGTAACCCGCTTATAAGACATACGGGATCAACACATGGCAAGACATGAGTAATATATAATTCAAGGGACTTGAGGGCACATGTCTTGTAATCTTTCAAATATAGAATTGAATAACGTAGTAAAACAAGTACAGCAATTTGTTCACATTTAACAATTCGTAGGCAATCAGGTACCACACACGTTCATACCACATTGACTCTCGTGATGCATGTCAAAATATGAACTACACAACACATTTACATATGCATGAACGCTTTCTCTTTTAAAACAGTGCAATGCATGTCACAATGTCCGGTCACTTCACATAACTTTATACCCTGTAACGCGCCCCGGCTTATATTTCAATCCCGGTTTACGTTACAGCCAACTTTATACCCTGTAATGCACCTCGGCTTATATTTCCATCCCGAGTAGCATTACAGACAACTTTATACCCTGTAACGCGCCCCGGCTTATATTTCCATCCCGGTTTACGTTACAGTCTTTTGTGCCCTACAATGCGCCCCGGCTTATATTTCCATCCCGGTTTACATTGCAGTTCACCTTCGCAAATTTGTGCCGTAGCACCTTTCTTTTCAAATCAATATGCAAATGCACGTGCCATGATGCAAGACTCCTCTCTTCATTCTCACTTCTCATTCTCGTATGCAAGTCACATTCATACTTCATGTACACATGCGCAAGTACAAGCAACACACAAGCTTTCACCGACTTACACATCATGACTTAGGCTTCAACCATCTCGTCAACACTTATTCTTGACACTAAGGTTCGTAACCTAAGGCAAGTATCCCTAACCATCCATCATTGAACTCTCAATCACCTCGTACTTCATCTCCTAACCCTTCTAAGTCATCCACGTTGAACTCCGATTCGAATACCCTTCAGATTCTCCAAACTTGGTTCACCATCTTAAGTCATGTTCCCAAGACTTAGACTAGTCATAATCAGGTCCTAAGAAGTCCATAAGGTCACCCAAAAGATCCTCTAGCTTCCCTCTTTCTTCCCTTGCTTTCCCACAAAACTGGTTGACGTCATACCCTGACGTCGATCGATCGACGTACGTCATACCCTGACGTCGATCGATCGACGTCCATCTGAGGCACGTCGATCTCTCACTCAATCTACATCGATCGATCGACGTTCATCTGAGGCACGTCGAACTCTCACTCATCCTACGTCGATCGATCTACGTCCTTCTGAGGCACGTCATACCCTCACTTGCTATACGTCGATCGATCGACGTACGTCATACCCTGACGTCGATCGATCGACGTCCCCGTTCCAGAACACCATTCTGCAATTTTCTGCAGAAACTGCAGAAATAACCCCCAATTCGACCCCAACTTCCTTCAAAACCATTCCAAGCCTATTTCCCACTATCAATCCATCCTAAAATCACCCAAGACAACATCTTTAGCATACGATTCACAGATTCAAGCCTAGCACTCAAAGTACTTATCAAATCAACCCAAAGATCAAATCTTTTCACTCTCCCCTCCCTTCAACCACCATTATCAACAAAGTAGGGTTCAAGGGATTGGGATTTACATGATCTCATATAAACAACAATCAACGAACAAGATTTCAACATATAATGGCCAAATCTCAAACCAAAACACATAGATCTCACAAGTAGATTCACATAGAGAAATTACTGCATGGTGATCCAAATTGATATCAAAATAGGCCCTTTCTCTTTCGCAAATCGTAAAAACTTATAAGTAGATTACTTGCCTTTGATTACTCGAATGAGAATTGAAAAACGGACGAAGATCGGATGATAGATTTTGAAGAAATCCTTGCCTAGGGTTCCAAGAGGGTGAAGCCGCCTATGGAATGGAGAGGGGAACGTCGGTTGCTGTGAGAAAATTGGAGAAACTGACGTTCAGTCAGTTTTTATATGGAAAGGGGGAAAGTTTGGAGTTTCTAAATTATATCCTATTTTATTATTTATCTTAAAGGATAATTTCCATCATTTAATTCTAAATTAAATGGTAATTAATTCTAAAATTTAATCCTCTCAATTAATTCCAATTAATTCTATTACTTAATGACCAATTTATTTCCGTTGACCGTCATTAATTTCCTTTTAGTCCCTTCTTTGCCTTTTTAATTACCCTACGGAAAGTGCGGGGCATAACATTCCACCCCCCTTACAAAAAGTTTCGTCCTCGAAACTGGCGTACCTTATTGGAAAAGATGTGGATATAGCTCCTTCATTTGCTCCTCAAGCTCCCACGTGGCTTCACGCTCCGTATGGTTACTCCACTGAACCTTGACATACGGAATGACGCGTCGGCGTAGGACTTGATCTTTTCTATCCACAATCTTTATTGGATGCTCTTCATACGTGCCATCTTCTTTAACATCCAAGGGTTGAGCTTCAAGGACATGGCCCGTGTCCGATACGTACTTCCTTAGTTGCGATACATGAAATAAGTTATGGATTTGGGATAAGCTCGGAGGTAAGGCTAGTCGGTATGCTCTTTCGCCAACTTTACCAAGTATTTCGTAAGGACCAATGTATCTAGGGCTTAGCTTGCCCTTCACTCCGAATCTAGCAACTCCCTTGGTTGGTGAAACTCGCAGATAAACTTTGTCGCCCTCCTCAAACTCCAACGGTCGTCTCTTGGTGTCGGCCCAACTTTTACTGCGATCTTGAGCCACCTTGAGTTTCTCTCTTATCACCTTGACCTTTACCACTGTTTGCTCAACCAACTCGGGTGCAGTGATTGTCCTTTCTCCAACCTCATCCCAACAAATCGGGGATCTGCACTTCCGCCCATATAGCGCTTCGAATGGCGCCATGCCAATTGCACTGTGATAGCTGTTATTATATGAAAACTCCATTAACTTCAACATGCTATCCCAGTTCCCTTTGAAATCCAAGGCGCATGCTCTCAGCATGTCTTCTAATGTTTGGATGGTCCTCTCAGATTGTCCATCCGTTTGCGGGTGGTATGCTGTGCTCATTCTCAACTCTGTACCCATAGCTTTCTGGAATGCTCTCCAGAACTTAGAGGTGAACTTGGGGTCACGGTCCGATACGATGCTGACTGGAACTCCATGTAGGCTTACAATGTTATCCACATAGATATTGGATAATCTTTCATACGAGGTACCATGAGGCATGGCTATAAAATGAGCCGTTTTCATCAATCTGTCTACAATTACCCAAATCATTTCGTTTCCATTGCGGGTCTTGGGTAGTCCCATTACGAAGTCCATCGTCATGTGCTCCCATTTCCATTCTGGAATCTCTAGTGGCATCATCAAGCCACCAGGTCGTTGATGTTCAGCCTTGACTTGTTGGCATACCAAACACCTTTCGACATGTGTCGCAATTGATCTTTTCATCCCCATCCACCAATAGTTTCTTTTAAGATCTTTGTACATCTTTGTGCTCCCGAGATGAATAGACATCTTTGAGTTATGCGCTTCTTGGAGCAATTCCGTCCTAAGTTCGTCCTTACTTGGAACGCATAACCGGTTTTGAAACCATAGACTTCCATCTTCTCGCAACTGGAAGTCCTTTACTGGTCCCGCAGCTAGTTTGTCTCGGATTTCTCTCAGTGCCGGATCCTCATACTGTACTTCTTTAATTCTGTCTACCAAGTCTGGACTGATAGACAAGGCTGTAAGGACATTTGTCACTGAATCTACCAATTCAAGATCAAACTCTTCGATCTCCCTTTCCAACGGAGATTGTCTTGCATGGCTAGACTTCCTGCTCAATGCGTCCGCCACTCTGTTGGCCTTATCTGGATGGTAGTTGATGGTCAAGTCATAGTCCTTGAGCAACTATAACCATCTCCTTTGTCTCATATTCAACTCCTTCTGCGAGAATAGATACTTTAAGCTCTTATGATCCGTGAACACTGCACATTTCTCTCCATATAGGTAGTGTCTCCAGATCTTAAGAGCAAATACCACAGCTGCGAGTTCCAAGTCATGCGTCGGGTAGTTCTGCTCATATGGTTTCAATTGTCTTGACGCGTATGATATGACTCGTTCATTTTGCATCAAAACACAACCTATAAACAGAACGTTAGTTTAAGACTAGCATATGTATATACACTGCATCAATTGTACTGATGTACATACCTAGTCCTTTCTTAGACGCGTCGCTATAGATCACGAAACCGTCGGTGCCGGAAGGTTGTGCCAACACCGGGGCTGTGGTCAATCTCTTCTTGAGCTCGGTAAAGCTCTGCTCGCATTCCGCAGTCCATTCGAACTTAGTCTTCTTCTGCGTAAGTCGACTCAATGGAACTGCTATTGTTGAGAAACCCTCAACGAACTTCCGATAATAGCCTGCCAAGCCTAGGAAGCTTCTGACTTCGGTCACATTGGTGGGTCTTGGCCATTCAGTGATGGCTTCTATCTTTTTAGGATCCACAGAGATCCCATCTTCCGAAATCACGTGACCAAGAAAGGCTACACTCCTGAGCCAAAATTCACACTTGCTGAACTTGGCGTAGAGCTTTTGTTGTCTCAGGATTTGCAACACCACTCTTAAGTGTTCGGCGTGGGCTTGCTCATCGGGGGAGTAGACCAAGATGTCATCGATGAACACCACTACAGATTGATCCAACTGCTCTCGAAACACAGTGTTCATCAAGTCCATAAAGGCCGCTGGGGCATTAGTTAAACCAAAAGGCATCACCAAAAATTCATAATGCCCGTATCGAGTCCGAAAAGCGGTCTTGGGGACGTCTCCCGCTTTCACAAGCAATTGATGGTAACCTTGACGGAGGTCAATCTTTGAAAACCAGCGAGCTCCCTTTAGCTGATCAAATAAATCTTCGATCCTTGGCAGAGGGTATTTGTTCTTGATGGTGATCTTGTTCAGTTCGCGGTAATCAATACACAACCGCATACTGCCATCTTTCTTCTTCACAAATAATACAGGAGCTCCCCAGGGTGATACACTGGGGCGAATCAACTTCTTGTCCAACAATTCCTGAAGTTGCCCCTTCAGTTCCTTAAGTTCAGCTGGAGCCATTCTGTAAGGTGCCTTAGATATAGGTTCTGCTCCAGGAATCAGGTCGATTTCAAACTCCACTTCCCTTGATGGCGGTACTCCCGGTAAATCGTCCGGAAATACATCTTTAAACTCGTTGATCACCGGAATTTGCTCCATAGAGGGAACCTCCTGCTTCGCATCTAGGGCATATACCATAAACCCCTCAGCTCCTTTCTGTAAAGCTTTAAAGGCCTTAATTACGGTCAAGTATACCTTCTTTGGAGCTTTGGTCATTTTGACATTCCCTTGTATCGTGATGTTATTCATCTCAGGGTCCTTGAGGGTCACTTGCTTGAGCTTACAATCGATATTGGCATGATTCTTGGTCAGCCAATCCATGCCCAATATTACATCGAAGTCCTTCAGTGGGATTGGGACTAAGGTCACTGAGAATAGTTTCCCCTCTAATTCCAAATCACAATTCTTGTACTGCTGGTGAGAAATCAGCACTTGTTCTCCTGCTGCTTGCACCCTAAATGGGTTCTCAAGCCATTCGGGTAAACAGTCGAGCCCTTTGGCGAATCGCTTAGAGATGAAGGAGTGGCTAGCTCCACTATCAAATAACACGTTGGCAGGTACTTTGTTAACTAAAATCACACCTATTCACAGGGAGTAACACATAAAAGTTTCACATAAAGCACATATTCAGTTATCAACTTAGAAAACTAAAATCCAACTTAAACCACAATTATTTAACTTAGGTCGTACCTGTCACCACGTTCGCATCCTCTTGGACTTCAGCGTCCGTCATCGCGTGGACTCTCGCATTAGGCCTGCCTCTCTGCTGCTGGGCCGGCCCTGCTGCTGCCTGAGGTTTAGTATTCCATTCTGGGCAATCTTTAATTCTATGGCCCGCCTTCCCACATTTGAAGCATGCTCCACTTACCTTCCAACATTCACCCACGTGTCTTTTATGGCAATGTGGGCATTCTGCAGGTGCTGGGCGATCAGGTTGGTTTAGTTGCGGTGCCCTTTGCACTGGCCCCGCTTGCCCTTTTCTGGGGATCTTAACCCAACGTCCGGGTCTACTTCCGCTTTGCTCCACCCTTGGTCTCTTGCTCGATTCTTCCCGAGCCTCTCTTTGTTACGACCTACGCATGTCACTCTCCACCCGGTAACATGCATCCAACATTTCCTCAAACGTTTTCAAGCTAGACCCCGCTATGGCCGTCCGTATGCGGGGATTCAAACCTTCCTCAAACTTCAGCATCTTCATGCGGTTGTTTTCCAGTACCATGGGCGTAAACTTGCCCAAGGCATGAAACCTATCTGCATAATCCGAGACAGACATCCTCCCTTGTTCAAACTTGTCAAACTGCCTCATTTTCTCCAAAATGGCAGTCTCAGGCACGTAGTAATCTTTGTATGCCTGTACAAATTGTCTCCATTGAATGGGAAGAGTCATCTTTGGTAACATGCCGTTCCACCAGGCATTGGCTCGGCCGATCAGAAATGGCGTGGCCACATCCACCTTTAAATCTTCAGGCACTTGCACAAGCCGGAAACATTTTTCCATTTCGTCTAACCAGAACCCAGCCACCTCTGGGTCGGTGGTCCCTTCAAAGTTTGGGGCATGCATCTTGCGCATTTCCCCAATATAGTACCTGATGTCTTGTTGGGGAGGTGGTGGAGGAGGTTGTTGTGGCTGCTGCTGTTGTTGGGCAACTCCTTGAGCTATCACTGTGATAGCATCAATCAACGCTTGGGGAACTAGGACTGGTGGTGGTGGTGGAGGGTTATCGTTTCCGTTGCCACCGTTTCCTTGGTTATCGCGTCTAGGAGGCATCTTTCTGCAAGATCACGCTTATTAGTATCTCGCAGTTCCAAAATAAGTACTTCGGTCCATAACATGTTACAAGACGGAATTTATAAATGAAAATAACTACAATCATTGATTACACTTAATCGCGCTCGTACACACACCCCTCCCAATCAAACTTAAATCTAAGATTGCATGCTTAGACTTAAAGATCAACTTACGGTGAAAATCATAGCTTAAGACTCTACATGTCATAACCTAGGTCTCCGAGGTAGATCTGAAGCCTAGGCTCTGATACCACCTGTAGCTTACTGAGAAGACTACAAGACGTCTCATCTCTCGAATACACATCATCATTGACGTAAGAGAAGTAAGCACGGAAGCATATCATATCCATCTAAACCATCTAAGTAATACGTCAAAGACAACGTGAATAACCAAATGTATATGGTCGCAGCCATCTAAAACCTCAATGAATTAAGGAACAGAAATAACAAAACTATCCTGTCAATGCTCTCTACAAAGTCTAAACATCCCATTCAGCCCACTCGCCGTCGTCCTCAATGAAAATCATATCGTAACTGGGTTCATCTGCAAAATCAAAGGCAGTACCCTTAGCGAAAACGCTAGCAAGTAACCCGCTTATAAGACATACGGGATCAACACATGGCAAGACATGAGTAATATATAATTCAAGGGACTTGAGGGCACATGTCTTGTAATCTTTCAAATATAGAATTGAATAACGTAGTAAAGCAAGTACAGCAATTTGTTCACATTTAACAATTCGTAGGCAATCAGGTACCACACACGTTCATACCACATTGACTCTCGTGATGCATGTCAAAATATGCACTACACAACACATTTACATATGCATGAACGCTTTCTCTTTTAAAACAGTGCAATGCATGTCACAATGTCCGGTCACTTCACATAACTTTATACCCTGTAACGCGCCCCAGCTTATATTTCCATCCCGGTTTACGTTACAGCCAACTTTATACCCTGTAATGCACCTCGGCTTATATTTCCATCCCGAGTAGCATTACAGACAACTTTATACCCTGTAACGCGCCCCGGTTTATATTTCCATCCCGGTTTACGTTACAGTCTTTTGTGCCCTACAATGCGCCCCGGCTTATATTTCCATCCCGGTCTACATTGCAGGTCACCTTCGCAAATTTGTGCCATAGCACCTTTCTTTTCAAATCAATATGCAATAGCACGTGCCATGATGCAAGACTCCTCTCTTCATTCTCACTTCTCATTCTCGTATGCAAGTCACATTCATATTTCATGTACACATGCGCAAGTACAAGCAACACACAAGCTTTCACCGACTTACACATCATTACTTAGGCTTCAACCATCTCGTCAACACTTAGTCTTGACTCTAAGGTTCGTAACCTAAGGCAAGTATCCCTAACCATCCATCATTGAACTCTCAATCACCTCGTACTTCATCTCCTAACCCTTCTAAGTCATCCACGTTGAACTCCGATTCGAATACCCTTCAGATTCTCCAAACTTGGTTCACCATCTTAAGTCATGTTTCCAAGACTTAGACTAGTCATAATCAGGTCCTAAGAAGTCCCTAAGGTCACCCAAAAGATCCCCTAGCTTCCCTCTTTCTTCCCTTGCTTTCCCACAAAACTGGTTGACGTCATACCCTGACGTCGATCGATCGACGTACGTCATACCCTGACGTCGATCGATCGACGTCCATCTGAGGCACGTCGATCTCTCACTCAATCTACGTCGATCGATCGACGTTCATCTGAGGCACGTCGAACTCTCACTCATCCTACGTCGATCGATCTACGTCCTTCTGAGGCACGTCATACCCTCACTTGCTATACGTCGATCGATCGACGTACGTCATACCCTGATGTCGATCGATCGACGTCCCCGTTCCAGAACACCATTCTGCAATTTTCTGCAGAAACTGCAGAAATAACCCCCAATTCGACCCCAACTTCCTTCAAACCCATTCCAAGCCTATTTCCCACTATCAATCCATCCTAAAATCACCCAAGACAACATCTTTAGCATACGATTCACAGATTCAAGCCTAGCACTCAAAGTACTTATCAAATCAACCCAAAGATCAAATCTTTTCACTCTCCCCTCCCTTCAACCACCATTATCAACAAAGTAGGGTTCAAGGGATTGGGATTTACATGATCTCATATAAACAACAATCAACGAACAAGATTTCAACATATAATGACCAAATCTCAAACCAAAACACATAGATCTCACAAGTAGATTCACATAGAGAAATTACTGCATGGTGATCCAAATTGATATCAAAATAGGCCTTTTCTCTTTCGCAAATCGTAAAAACTTATAAGTAGATTACTGGCCTTTGATTACTCGAATGAGAATTGAAGAACGGACGAAGATCGGATGATAGATTTTGAAGAAATCCTTGCCTAGGGTTCCAAGAGGGTGAAGCCGCCTATGGAATGGAGAGGGGAACGTCGGTTGCTGTGAGAAAATTGGAGAAACTGACGTTCAGTCAGTTTTTATATGGAAAGGGGGAAAGTTTGGAGTTTCTAAATTATATCCTATTTTATTATTTATCTTAAAGGATAATTTCCATCATTTAATTCTAAATTAAATGGTAATTAATTCTAAAATTTAATCCTCTCAATTAATTCCAATTAATTCTATTACTTAATGACCAATTTATTTCCGTTGACCGTCATTAATTTCCTTTTAGTCCCTTCTTTGCCTTTTTAATTACCCTACGGAAAGTGCGGGGCATAACACCTTTGCTCTAGGAGAAGAAGATTGAACTTGTAGTAGAAGAGATTGAAGATGGAGAGTTGTAGATGAAGATTGCTGAAATATTCTTATTTTTGCAAGAATGTGTTGTATATTTTGAAGATAGCAAGATCTACTATATATAGACCTTGGGTTGTGTTAAAAGCAAGATTTTAAACTCATTTCCGCAGATTTTTAACCAGTTATGTCAGTTGTTTACTGTTCATAGGTGAAGGGAGATGATCATTGGACCAAAAGATGCAATTCAAAGTGAAGAGTTCTGTCCGTTAGCACATCGATCGATCACATCGATCGATCGATGTCACTTCGATCGATCGAAGTCGGACAGAAAGCTTCGACTTTCATTCTGTCTTACATCGATCAATCACATCGATCGATCGATGTGATCGATCTATGTTGGACAGAAAGCTTTCAGTATTGCAACATACCACATCGATCGATCGATGTCCCTTACATGGATCGATCGAAGTCCTCCAGGACACTTAACTTTATTTCGCTTTCACTTGGTTCGATCCAGTCTAAACATGGATCGATCCAAGTGACCTTTTTCAAGTTCAAAGTGTTCCAAACATCATATCAATCTCCCAAACAACCTCATATATGTTCTATATAAATTTGGAGCACATAGGAAAGTACTTTAACGTACTTTTCTAAAAATCCCCCACATGATCCAAACTTATATAAAAAACAACTTCAGAATGTTAAACAACTAACCTCTCCATTATCAATCAAAGATAATGACACATAACAGATACGATAACTTGTGGTCTTGAATCGCCGATAGTACAACTTGAGTTATATAAACGGAAGTAGGATGAACTTCGTCTTGAATCTTACTCCACTATTGTTTATATGAACAACAAGAAGACATATCATTATTTACTTCATCAAGTTCGTGGTTTGGTGCGATATCTACCATGCACCTATCTCGGGTTTCATAAGCTCTCTAGAGAGTTTTCCAAGCTCTCATAGAAAGCTGCACCACTTCCAAGCTTATGAAGGTGAAATTCATCAAGTGTGCACTGTTCACACCACCAAACATTATGGCTATGAATTCCTCGAATCTTTACAGTGAGCACTATCAACAATAACACCATAGGGCGGAACACTTTGATAGAGCAATATAGAACTCTTTCATGACTTGTTTTTACCACATTGAACCCCATTTGTAGGATCTCTACTAAAAGTGGGTTGGGTTCCAATCATGATGAGTTCTCTACAAATGGAATAAGTCCCATCAACCTCGATGTTTCATAGACTAACTTTTTGTTTAGTTCTTTAGTTAAGGGGTTAGCAAGGTTAAACTTGGTTCTTATGAATTCCAAGTTTACCACCCCTGAACTAATCAACTCATGCACTATGTTGTGACATAGACGGATGTGCCGGCTCTTCCCGTTATAGATTTTGTTCCTTGCACGTGCAATTGCAGCCTGAGAATCACAATGAATAGACACAGAAGGCATATGTTTAGACCACAGAGGAATATCAATGAGCAAATTCCTTAACCACTCAGCTTCTGCGCTAGCAAGGTCTAATGCAATAAATTCAGACTCCATTGTAGATTTAGCACTACAATTTTGTTTACATGATTTCCAAGAGATAGCTCCACCACCTAATGTAAATACATATCTACTAGCGGAGTTTATCTCATCATTATCAGTCACCCAATTGGCATCAGAATAGCCTTCTAAAACAGCGAGTGATCAGTAAACATGGGTCCTAAATTCATTGTTCTTTTAAGATACTTCAATAAACGTCTTAATGCACACCAATGACTTTCATTTGGATTATGATTGTATCGTGCAAGTCTATTCACAGCATATACAATGTCAGGGCTAGTGCAATTCATCAAATACATTACACTACTAATTATCCTAGCATATTCACATTGTGACACACTTTTAAATTTATTTTTAGTCAATGTCACATGTGAATCATAAGGCGTACTAACCGGTTTTACATCATAGTGATTAAACTTTCTCAACATTTTCTAACATAATGTTCTTGAGAAAGTAAATAACCCCCACATTTTCCACTAACTTAAGGCCAAGTATTAAGTCCGCCTTCCCCATGTCTTTCATATCAAACACAGAAGATAAAAATGACTTTGTATCATTAACAACATTTACGTTGGTTCCAAAAATTAACATATCATCAACATAAAGGTAAATCATGACACCATCACAATCATTAAATTTACTATATACACAACGATCACTTTAATTTACTATATAACCACTTGACACTAATGCATTATCAAACTTCTTGTGCCATTTTTTAGGTGCTTGCTTAAGACCATACAAGGACTTCTTAAGCCTACATACTTTGTGCTCTTGGCCTTTGACTATCATTGTTGTAGCCCTAAAAAAAATAAAAAAAAATTAGTTAAATTAAAATAAGTTAAAGCTAAAATCTGAAATTAAAAAAAAACTAAATTAAATTTATCTTAACTACCCATAACTCCCCCTCCCCCAATCACACACCCCCATTAAATCCCACACTCCCCTTAATTTCATCCCCCTTCCCCATTTAAGATTCCCCATCCCCGATTGTCCAGTAGCCTTCGGCTGTAACAACAGTAACAATAAAAAAAGTGCAAGTGTGAGGCACAGAGAGAGGGAGCGGCAGTGAGAAAGAAAAAGAAAGGGGAGAGAAAGCCACCCGCACCAAATACATCCCATTTTGAGTAGTGATTTCGTATTCAAGATGTAGGTTACCCTCCCCTCTGTCAGATTGCTTTGGATTCCCTCGCATTCTGTTTTGGGAATTATTTGATTATCATTGCATGTCTATCTTTTATATGTTTATCCCGAATCCTTTATGCTTTGGTATGGAAAGTGCGTGTTTGGCCTTGGATATAGATCACATAGCACAGAAATAGGTTGGAATGGGTTCGGGGCATCAAAAAACGCACCCGGAGGCGGCGCGTGTAGCACACGCGCGGCTGCAGAAGGCGGCCCGTGTGGCCCACGCACGCCCCTGAGCGGCGCGTGCAATTCACGCGCTGACGTGTTTAGCGTCAGTGGATTTGTGATGTTAAACGGAGTCCAATGAAACTGGTTTGGGGTTAATCGGAGTTAAAAGAAAAATCGTAACATCAACCTGGGAGCCGAGATTAAAGAAAAGGACAAAATAATAATAAATATGATAATAAAACAAAATAAAATAAAATATATCAATATAAATTCATAATTAATTAAATTAATAATGTTTTATAAATAAGAAAATCTAGAAACCCATTAAATAAATTAAAATGAAAGAAACAAAAATAGTAGGGGAAGATAAAAATATTTAAATAAAAGATTTAAGTGCTTGAAAGCCTAGGAAAAATAAAATAAAGTGTAGAAACCTAAAATAAAGTCTAGAAAGATAAAATAACGGTAGAAGATAAAATGCAGTAATGAACCCCACGTAACGTAGGGTAACTACGCAATATAGGTAATACGCAACATAGAACGGAGCATGCAATATAGGACAAACGGAAGTGTGCAAGTGTGACGCATTCATGGCACGAGCATTGCATTTGGCTTATGAACAGTGTGGTCCTACGGGACGTGTGGCCTGACGAGGTGTGTGATGGGTGTTGGTAATAATGGTTACCTTCACCTAATAGGACCCAGGACACACATAGCATATCATGGAAAAAAAGAGCATAGCGTGTGATATTAAATGACTGCGTGTGACACGGAGATAGAAGTGCATGTATCATGATGTTGCGCATTGCATTTTTTATTATTGTGATTATTTATCGTGTTATTAAGTTGTTTCAGTGCTACGTTTTGGGATACGGATCGGGTCGGGTATGTGTTATTCCCTTACTTATGCTTTATTTGCTTTAGTATTTATCTGTTTATGCTTTATTGCTTTATTTATCTGCTCCATGCTTTACGTGCTTTATGTGCTTACCCGACTCAGTATATGATAGTCCCTTTTCGGGAGAGACGGATAACCTACGAGTGACTCCAATCACTCACCCCCCCCACCACCCCTCCACAGGTAAGCAGGATTAAGAGTATATATATTTATCGAGGATGGGACAGATTACGCGAGCTGAGAAGAGTGAGCTGGGCCCGAGAAGAGATATTGTGATATTGTTGACCGGGAGCTTGTTTATTGGGATAGTCAGATAGACCTCCACCTAAGTTCATTAGTTGATTTTAGTATTTCATATATGACTTAGCGGATTTCGTCAACCCCTGTACTTAATTTTATCCTGATAGATTTAATTTAATCGAGACGTTTATTTCTTTCATTATCATTTCTGTGAAAAATTTCAACGTCAGTTCTGACGTGTAAAGAAGTTTGAACGACGCTTTGTAGTCCTCGTAGTAGGCTACGGCGGGTGCACTGTTCTCGAAGCTAGGATTCGGGAGCGGGGCGCTACAATCATACCCTCCGGTTGTTTCATATAAATCTCCTCTTCTAAGTCTCCATTTAAAAATGTTGTTTTCACATCCATTTGGTGAATAACAAGCTTGTGAATGGAAGCATGTGCTACTAAAACTCTAATAGTAGTGATTCTAGCAACCGAAGAGTAAGTATCAAAGAAATCTATACCCTCTTGTTGTGTGAATCCTTTAGCGACAAGCCTAGCCTTAAACTTATCAATTGTTCCATCCGCCTTTATTTTCTTCCTAAAGACCCACTTACAACTGATCGGTTTACAACCTCTAGGCAAGTCTACCAACTCCCAAGTGTTATTACTCAATATGGATTCAAGCTCACTATTTATGGCTTCCTTCCAAAACTTAGAATCTATCGAACTAATCGCATCTCCATAAGTTTTGAGATCATCCTCTAAAATAAACGCTGTTATAAAGTCACTTCCAAATGTCTTTTCTGTTCTTTGTCTCTTACTTCTTCTAGGAAAATCAACCTCTTGTTCAACTAAGGTTTTACTTGATTCGCCTATCTCAAATTTAGAGACAACATCGGATTGTCTATTCATAGGGAATATATGCTCAAAGCATTCAGCATCCTTAGATTCCAATATAGAACCATTATCTATAGTCATGAATCTATATGCTGCACTATTTTGAGCATATCCGATGAATACGCAATCTCTTGTTTTTGACCTGATTTTACTTCTCTTAAAATCAGGAATTCCAACTTTGGCTAGACACCCCACACTTTCAAGTAATTCATGTTGGGAGCATAACCTTTCCATAACTCATAAGGAGTCTTATCTAACTTCTTATGAGGTAATCTATTTAAAATGTGACAAACAGTCAAGATTGCCTTCCCCCACAAGCTGTCTGGCAATCCTAAACTAACCAACATGGCATTCATCATGTTTTTCAATGTCCTATTTTTCCTTTCGGCTACTCCGTTAGACTGAGGTGCATACGCAGGTGTTACTTCATGAATAATGTCATTTTCTTCACAAAATCTTTGTAAAGAATCTGTGCTATATTCACCACCTCTATCAGTTCTAAGCATTTTGATCTTTAAATCTAATTGATTTTCAACCTCATTCTTATAACTTATGTGTAGCGCCCGACCCGGACAACAGAAACCAAACAGGTGCACCCGTCGCAGCTTACTGCGAAGACTACAAGACGTCTCATCTCTCGAATACACATTATCAATGATGTCAGAGAAAGGAGTGCGGAAACACATATCTCATAAATCTAAACCATCAAATTTGAACCTCAAAGTATAAGGGAATTACAAAAGAGTATCATGGTAACCAACTAAATCCTCGAACGAATGAAAGAAACTAGAATAACTAGCAACAGCCTCAACTATCTCTCAATAAGTCTCTAAGCATCCCATTCAGCCCACTCGCCATCGTCCTCTATGAAAATCATATCATAGCTAGGCTCATCTGCAATGACAAAGCCAGTATCCTTAGCGAAAACGCTAGCAAGTAACCCGCTTATAAGACATACGGGATCAACACATGGCAAGACATGAGTAGTATATAATTCAAGGGATAATGGGGCACATGTCTTGTATACTTTCCAGAGCATCGATTTAACAGTACAAGAACATAAGAGCAGCAATTCACAACCTTCAACAGTTAACTAACATCCAAGTCACTTAGCAGTCGTATCATACTGACCCACATGATGCATGACAAAATATGCACTACACTACACAGTAACAAATGCATGGACAATTTCTTTTCAAAACAGTGCAATGAATGTCACAATGTCCGGTCACATAACTTTATACCCTTTAATGCTTCACGGCTTATATTTCCATCCCCGTGTCACATTACAGTCAACTTTATACCCTGTAATGCACTGCTGCTTACATTTCCATCCCGTGTAACGTTACAGCCAAATTTATACCCTGTAATGCACCACGGCTTACATTTCCATCCCGTGTAACATTACAGCCAACTTTATACCCTGTAATGCACCACGGCTTACATTTCCATCCTGTGCAACATTACAGCCAATTTCGCAAACTTTATGCCCTGTGCCGAAGCACAGGTCTTTTGAAAACATTATGTAGATGCAAGTGACATGATGCAAGACTTCTCATTTCAATCACATTCTTCGTTCACACAATTCAAGTCATATTCAATATCAATCGATCACACGAGACTCACCTCACCTACACATTCGAGCTTATGATTCACGCTAGGTCATCAACACCTAAACAACGATGCTAAAACTCAAAGACCAATGTGAGAACCCTCACATACCTCCATTGAACTCTGTAAGACCTCATACGTTCATTCCTAACCCCTTAGGCCATTTACGTTATAGTTCGACTCGAATACCTTGCGAAAATCTCCACATTTGATTCACCATCTTAGGTCAGGTTCCCAAGACTTATACTAGCCTCAATCAGGTCCTAAGAAGTCTCTAAGGTCACCCAAAGGGTCCCCTATCTTCCCTTTTTCTTCCTTTAATTTCCCACAAAACTGGTTGACATCATACCCTCACATCGATCGATCGAAGTACTTCATCCCCTCACATCGATCGATCGATGTCCATCAGAATACTTACTGTCTAATATCATACCCTCACATCGATCGATGGAAGTACTTCATCCCCTCACATCGATCGATCGATGTCCATCAGAATACTTACTGTCTAACATCATACCCTCACATTGATCAATCGAAGTACTTCATCCCCTCACATCGATCGATCGATGTCCACGATTCCAGAACAGAAACTTTTCGATTTCTGCAGAAACTGCAGAATCATAATTCCAATAGATCCCAAACTTCATCCCAATCAATCCAAGCCTAATCCCTGCTATAATCTCATGCTTAAACTACAGATTGAACACTATACACATACCAAACAAAGATTCAAGCCTAGAACTCAATTATCCCAACCTTATCAATCCAAAGATTTCACCTTTCACCCTCAATCCCCGCCCAACAATGAAATCACAACAAGAAGGGATTCACGGGGTAGGGATTTGCACGATTTCACGAAGTCAACAACAACAAAACGATTTTCAACATATAGTGGCCAAAACATCAAAACCAAAACACATAAATCACATATAGATTCATGGAAAGAAACTACTGCATGGTGATCCATTTAGATATCAAAAATAGGCCTTTTCTCTTTCGTAAAACGTAGGAACTTATAAGAAAGTTACTTGCCTGTGATTACTCGAAGACGGATTGAAGAACGGACGAAGAACGGATTGAAAATCTTGAAGATTTCTTCCCTAGGGTTGCAAAGGAGAGCCAAACCGCCTATGGAGGGGAGGAGCCGTCGGTTTCTCTGAATGGTTAGAGAAACTGATGTTCTGTCAGTTTAAATATCAGAAAGGGTGAAATTTGGAGTTTCTAAATTATCCTATTATCTTATTTATCTTAAAGGATAAATTTCTAATATTCAATCCTAAAATTAAATACTAATTAATTCTACTATTTAATCTCTTCATAAATACCAATAAATTTAAACTTTAATTCTTAATTCATTAGCATTAATGGCCCTCAATCACATTTAATTCTCGTCTTATCCCGTAATTACTCTACGGAGGGTGCGGGGCATAACATTTTACCCCCCTTACAAAAAGTTTCATCCTCGAAACTTGTGCGGTACAAAATCAATGACTTAGTATAGTCCCTCACAATTTATTTACTTAGATCATGACCGAACTTAGTATTCCTTGCGCATTCCGGTATGGTACCCATTTCACTTCCCCGATACAGGACTAAGTTCTCAAATCATTCAGTGTGTATACCCACAAGATACTCTAATACGATTTAATTTAGTCAATACTAACATCTCTCAAGGTGATCTAGTCCTTATGCGATTCAATCCTTACTTAGTCCTCGATAATGAGGGCTTACAATCTTCCACTTACACCACTTGACGTGTATCACCCAACTTATTACAACCTACAATACCTGATTCATAAACTTATCACATATGATTTATCACTCAGATGCTCAACCATACTAACATCCTTGTGTATGCCAGGATGGTAATCGTTACCCCTCCTTAACCCAACTAAGTCTTCAAAAGCAGTTCTTATATACTTACCAACCAGCTCTATGATCATGCTCTTAACTTCTCAGAGATACCGTCATGAGCCTAGTGTATGAAATATATGTATGGACATGCTTCTTTTTAAATAAAATGTAGTTTAAGTGGCTATAATTCAAAATATAGCTTCAATTATTTATACAGTATCTCTAATTTTATTTTTTTGTAAACATGAGAGCTAAAGTATTATAAAATCGTTTTCGCAGGTGTTGTTTCGCGTGACCTCTTATAAAAGGAATGACTAACTTGCTCGCAAGAGTGTCTCGAACAAGGAAAAAAATATATGGGTATAATCTACTCACAAAAGTGTTACAGGTAAGACCTCCTTAAACCATTTGGAACTCAACGACGTAAAGTTTTATAAAACAATTTGGAAATGGTATATCTCTTTCTCTGAAAAAAATGTATGTTTTGAAACTACTTTTTGTTTCGCAAAATTAGGTAACTTCATTGCAAGCAGTTAATAACTCCAAAATTAAAATGCTTGCAATATCCATAGTCGACAACTCAAATTATTTTAACAAAATAAATATAGCTAAACGAAAATTTGTGAAATAATATAAGAAATATATAGATATATTGCTCTTCAAATCATCAACATTTTAAAATGTATCTATTTTTTTCAAAGTTTGTCAGTAGTAGTTGAAATTCCATCAGGTTAAAATACGAATACGGAAGAAAATATAGCATTGTTAAGTTAGAAGACGATATAAATAAACAAACTAGTTAAAATACTTAGAAAAATTGAAAATCTTTGAAATATAGGGTATATCTTGGTGTACGTGCTCATGTATAAATACTTAACCGCTTGAAAAGTATTTGTCCATACTTCGTATAATTTCTATAATCCACCCTTACGGTCAAGGATGAATCTACCTAAGTACCGTAACTTATAGGTGTAATGTTCGTCTACTCATGCTAACATCTTTAGCTGATGACTGTCTAATCCTAGCATGGCAAACTAAATATTAATCGTCTTAAGGTATTCTCATTCACCGTACTTCCATGCCCTCCCTAATCCGTCGTACTTCTTACTGGGTTATTTTGACCGCTAATTCTAATTCAGTTAAATCTCACCTGAAAAGCGATTATTACTTGTTCATGCTTGCCCCTTGCAATTTCAAGCCTACCCGACTCAAGCCAAGTAACTCAATGTTTCTAGGGATTCATCACTTAGCTAAAGATTTTGTAACACCTTATCGTTTCAAGGTGTATAATATAGTCGGTTCTCGTATGAATAGGACTAATATGATTGGCCTATTTTGGTAATTCTAAATTTGGCATCTTAATTGTAAACTATAAACTTCGTTGACAATATCTTTCACTAACCCTACTGATCATAACGCTAATCGTTATTTAGTTTATATCACCCCACTATAAATCATTCCTTAGTATTTACTCTACTATTACAATTCATTTCTTAGTAGCTATGGTCCCAGATTAGTCCTAAGCCTGTTCTGATGTTACCGTCCAAGTAAGAATATGGGCCTTCTTTAATTTATCCTAATGGTGTCAAGCACCATGTTGCAGTTATGGTAAGGCAGCCCGAGTTACTGCCCGACCCATTAATATTGACCTAATGTTTGTACTAGGTTATTCTGATTAATATCGTAATTCATTCAATTCAATTATATAGTGTTTAACTAGTTACTAAGATCACGGCTTACAGAGTTGTGATCAACCTTAGATAAGGAAGAATTGTATGGGATATCTTAGATATACGTGTTTCCAAAACCGTTGGCCCTCTATAGTTTAGGATCATAACTTTTTTTTTCTAGAATCGTTCTTAGCATCGTCATTCTTACCTCTAAGATCGCGTCTTATTTCCAAATCATAATTTGTACATAATCAACACTTATTACTAATTCTGTGCTCATGTCTAAAGTCAACTCGTAATCAATATCGTTACTTATGTCTAAGATCGTGACTTATGTTCAGAATCATCGCTTATAACTGAGACCAGTACCTATGTTCATGGTCATCGCCTTATGTTCAAGTCATTCACTTATGTCTAAGATTGTGACTTAGAGGCAAAATCGTAACTTATTTTCTAATATCATGGCCTAATTCTATATTTCTGCCGTGCATCTAGAGTCATGCTCTGAAGATCATACTGTCGGCACGAAATACCTCTTGAACTCATTCTAAAGTTTGATCCAAGTGATCGACGGTGTCAGTTTTGCTGCGCCACCACTCCTCCGCATCCACTTGTAGACAAGTCCGAGTGCGTTGGTGGTGGGGCCTGTGGCTGCTGATGTTGTTGCGCCACGTCTTATGTCATGACTAGTAGTGCGTCTGTCAAGACCTGGGGAAGCACGGTGTGCGATGGAGCCCCTTTCTCAGAGTGATCCTCTCAAAGGTTGGGGTATGCATCTTTCGCATCTCTCCAATGTAATACCTTATGCCATGACGAGGCGGTGGTAGAGGAGGGGGTTGATGCTGCTGCTGAGCAACACTTTGTGCAATCACCGTTATGGCGTCCATTAGAGCTTGAGGCATTACTATTTGTGGTGGCTGTGGGTTCTCATTTCCGTTGCCACCATTTCCCTGGTTTCCTCTTCTGGGAGGCATTGTCTGTAAAATCAACGCTTATTAGCATTCAGTAATTCCAAGGAGAATCCTGAAAGCCCATATGCGTTGTACAGGACGGAATTCGTGTACTAGAATAAAATAACGTTTGTTGATTAAATTTTATCGCGCTCGCACACACCCAACCCAATCAAACTTACATCTAGGATCACATACTTAGACCTAAAGATCAACTTAGGGTCAAAGTCATATCTTAAGACTCTACATGATATAACCTAGGTCTCCGAGGTAGATCTGAAGCCTAGGCTCTGATACCACCTGTAGCGCCCTGACCCGGACAACGGAAACCAAACCGGTGCACCCGTCGTATCTTACTGCGAAGACTACAAGACGTCTCATCTCTCGAATACACATCATCAATGACGTCAGAGAAAGGAGTGCGGAAACACATATCTCATAAATCTAAACCATCAAATTTGAACCTCAAAGTATAAGGGAATTACAAAAGAGTATCATGGTAACCAACTAAATCCTCGAACGAATGAAAGAAACTGGAATAACTAGCAACAGCCTCAACTATCCCCCAATAAGCCTCTAAGCATCCCATTCAGCCCACTCGCCATCATCCTATATGAAAATCATATCATATCTAGGCACATCTGCAATGACAAAGGCAGTACCCTTAGCGAAAACGCTGGCAAGTAACCCGCTTATAAGACAGACGGGATCAACACATGGCAAGACATGAGTAGTATATAATTCAAGGGATAATGGGGCACATGCCTTGTATACTTTGCAGAGCATAGATTTAACAGTACAAGAACATAAGAGCAGCAATTCACAACCTTCAACAGTTAACTAACATCCAAGTCACTTAGCAGTCGTACCATACTGACCCACGTGATGCATGACAAAATATGCACTACACTACACAGTCACAAATGCATGGAAAATTTCTTTTCAAAACAGTGCAATGCATGTCACAATGTCCGGTCACATAACTTTATACCCTGTAATGCTTCACGGCTTATATTTCCATCCCGTGTCACATTACAATCAACTTTATACCCTGTAACGCACCACGGCTTACATTTCCATCCCGTGTAACGTTACATCCAACTTTATACCCTGTAATGCACCACGGCTTACATTTCCATCCCGTGTAACATTACATCCAATTTCGCAAACTTTATGCCCTGTGCCGAAGCACAGGTCTTTTCAAAACATTATGCAGATGCAAGTGCCATGATGCAAGACTTCTCATTTCAATCACATTCTTCGTTCACACAATTCAAGTCACATTCAATATCAATCAATCACACGAGACTCACCTCACCTACACATTCGAGCTTATGATTCACGCTAGGTCATCAACACCTAAACAATGATTCTAAAACTCAAAGACCAATGTGAGAACCCTCACATACCTCCATTGAACTTTGTAAGACCTCATACGTTCATTCCTAACCCCTTAGGTCATTTACGTTAAAGTTCGACTCGAATACCTTACGAAAATCTTCACATTTGATTCACCATCTTAGGTCAGGTTCCCAAGACTTATACTAGCCTCAATCAGGTCCTAAAAAGTCCCTAAGGTCACCCAAAGGGTCCCCTAGCTTCCCTCTTTCTTTCTTTATTTTCCCACAAAACTGGTTGACATCATACCCTCACATCGATCGATCGAAGTACTTCATCCCCTCACATCGATCGATCGATGTCCATCAGAATACTTACTGTCTAACATCATACCCTCACATCGATCGATGGAAGTACTTCATCCCCTCACATCGATCGATCGATGTCCATCAGAATACTTACAGCTTAACATCATACCCTCACATCGATCGATTGAAGTACTTCATCCCCTCACATCGATCGATCGATGTCCATCAGAATACTTACTGTCTAACATCATACCCTCACATCGATCGATCGATGTCCACGATTCCAGAACAGAAACTTTGCGATTTCTGCAGAAACTGCAGAACCATAATTCCAATTGATCCTAAACTTCATCCCAATCAATCCAAGCCTAATCCCTGCTATAATCTCATGCTTAAACTACAGATTGAACACTATACACATACCAAACAAAGATTCAAGCCTAGAACTCAATTATCCCAACCTTATCAATCCAAAGATTTCACCTTTCACCCTCAATCCCCACCCAACAATGAAATCACAACAAGAAGGGATTCAAGGGGTAGGGATTTGCACGATTTCACGAAGTCAACAACAACAAAACGATTTTCAACATATAGTGACCAAAACATCAAAACCAAAACACATAAATCACATATAGATTGACGGAAAGAAACTACTGCATGGTGATCCATTTAGATATCAAAAATAGGCCTTTTCTCTTTCGCAAAATGTAGGAACTTATAAGAAATTTACTTGCCTGTGATTACTCGAAGACGGATTGAAGAACGGACGAAGAACAGATTGAAAATCTTGAAGATTTCTTCCCTAGGGTTGCAAAGGAGAGCAAAACCGCCTATGGAGGGGAGGAGACGTCGGTTTCTCTGAATGGTTAGAGAAACTGACGTTCTGTCAGTTTAAATATAGGAAGGGGTGAAATTTGGAGTTTCTAAATTATCCTATTATCTTATTTGTCTTAAAGGATAAATTTCTAATATTCAATCCTAAAATTAAATACTAATTAATTCTACTATTTAATCTCTTCATAAATACCAATAAATTTAAACTTTAATTCTTAATTCATTAGCATTAATTGCCCTCAATCACATTTAATTCTCGTCTTATCCCGTAATTACTCTACGGAGGGTGCGGAGCATAACATTATGAACTTGGACTAGGTCTCATCCTTATGACTTAACAAATACACTTTCGCATATCTAGAATAATAATCGATAAAAGTGACATAGTATCTTTTACCACCTTTACTCATGTGGTTCTTGAAATCATCTAAGTCACTATGAATCAAGCCAAGTTTTTGAGACACTCTATCCACTTTCTTAAATGGTTTCTTATGATTTTTGCTTCAACACAATGTTCACATTTGTTAAAGTTGTCATCATCATGTGAAATCACATTCATGTTCTTGAGTTTCTTTATTATTCCTATGTTTGCATGTCCAAGTCTAGCATGCCACATATCAAGAGACTCAGCAATAGAAACGGCACTAGATGCATCTTTATTATTGTAGCAAACAGCATCAAGAACCAACAGCCTCCTGTTACAAAAACCCTTTCCGATAAATTCCCCATTTCTAGACAAAACGAGTTTATCAGACTCTAAAACAAGCTTAATGTTGTCCTTGTTCAGCAGCACTCCGGAGATCAAGTTTCTATGCATGGCAGGAACATGCAACACATTGCTAAGCTCCAGTCTCTTCCCAGAGGTTAACTTGACAAGCACCTTACCCTTTCTGAGGACTTGGGTACTATGTGCATCTCCCAAGAAAACTTGCTCATCACTTCCTATTTCTTTATATTCAAAAAATAGGTTTTTACTGGTAGTAATATGCCTGATAGCCCCTGTGTCTACCACCCATTTTGTCGTGCCACCAACAAGGTTTACCTCTGTTAAGACGACCGATGCACGATGTCATCTGCTGCTCCTTTGGCCTCGACAAGGTTTGCTAGGTTTCTTGGCTGTCCCTTTCTCTTCCTGCAGTTGACCGCTCGGTGTTCCTGCTTCCCGCACACCCATCAGACTCCCTTCATCTTGTTTTGGGCATGCAAAGAAACTTTCTTACCTTTGTTCCCACCGCTGTAGCCACCGTTGTTGTTATGGAAATTGGGTTTCTTCACAGCGTGCTCCATAACGTTGGCTTTGATGCCCTCTTCACGGTGAGATTCATCTTCAAACCGGTTGTTCTCTTCAGTGCGTAAATGTTTGATGACCGCATCTAGAGACAACTTGGTGTCATCATGCTTTCCTCTCTTCTTGTATTTGCTCTAAGAAGGAGGAAGTTTCTCCAAGAGTGTCGCCACCTGGAATGTCTCGTCGACCTTGCTTCTTTCATGTTCCAGATTATCCACCAATTGGAACTGACGGATTTGATCATTGATTGGAGCATGATCAACCATCTGGAACTTCAGGAATTTACTCACCACGTGCTTGCGTTTGCCTACATCTTCAGCACTATATTTGTTCTCCAATGCTGACCAAATCTCTTTTGCAGAAGTAAATTTGATATAGATGTCAAAAAGAGAGTTGGCCAGAAAGTGTAGTATATGGCATCTGCAGGTAGTGTTGTCTGCATCATACTTACATGCTTCAGTTTCATCATCTGGTTTATCCATCTTGAGTACATATGAAACTGAGAGCATTTCGAGGAAGAATAGCACCTTGGCTGCTCACCTCTTGTAAAATTTTCCATCAAATGGCTCCATCTTGGACATATCTGAATGTGCTTGCTTGGATGCCATCTTAAATTGCTTTAAGATTGTTGGAAAAATGATTGAAAACAAGCAAGAAGATAATCAAAATAAAGCCGAGACGAGTTTCGGGATAACTCTGTCCTTAAAGCAATTTAGCCTCTACCGACGAGCAAGGTAGACAACGAGGCTAATGCTTCCCAAGATATAACGGCTTTTTTCTTTTCCTTTGCTCTAGGAGAAGAAGATTGAACTTGATAGTAGAAGAGAATGAAGATGGAGAGTTGTAGACGAAGATTGCTGAAATATTCTTATTTTTGCAAGACTGTGTTGTATATTTTGAAGATAGCAAGATCTACTATATATAGACTTTGGGTTGTGTTAAAAGCAAGATTTTAAACTTATTTCAGCAGATTTTTAACCAGTTATGTCAGTTGTTTACCGTTCATAGGTGAAGGGAGATGATCCTTGGACCAAAAGATGTAATTCAAAGTGAAGAGTTCTGTCCGTTGACACATCGATCGATCACATCGATCGATCAATGTCACTTCGATCGATCAATGTGATCGATCGAAGTCGGACAGAAAGCTTCGAATTTCATTCTGCCTTACATCGATCGTTTACGTCGATCGATCGATGTCACATAGATCGATCGATGTGATCGATCTATGTTTGACAGAAAGCTTCCAGTATTGCAACACACCACATCGATCGATTGATGTATACATCGATCGATCGATGTCCTTTACATGGATCGATCGAAGTCCT
Organism: Eustoma russellianum; assembly: GCA_036186865.1. Taxonomy (NCBI): domain Eukaryota; kingdom Viridiplantae; phylum Streptophyta; class Magnoliopsida; order Gentianales; family Gentianaceae; genus Eustoma; species Eustoma russellianum. The sequence goes on from AP025047.1 coordinate 13,596,510, forward strand.
CCAGAATACTTAACTTTATTCCAGCTTTCACTTGGTTCGATCCAGTCTAACATGGATCGATCCAAGTGACCTTTTTTAAGTTCAGAGTGTTCCAAACATCATATCAATCTCCCAAACAACCTCATATATGTTCTATATAAGTTTGGAGCACATAGGAAAGTACTTTAACGTACTTTTCCAACACAGATCATCTAGCTTCATGGATGAGAAACCGTCCCCCCGTGTCTAGTCTCTGGTGCAAGGCATCTATGTGCCGGAGGTGAGGCAAGCCTAGCAACCTCAGTCCACCTACTTTGGTTGATATGAAAGACAAGGTGGCAAATTTTTTTTGATGGGTGTCTTTCAGTGCTGCAACTATAACATCCGTGGCGAGGAAAGTAGTGTATGTGGATGGTGCCGGATTTGATAAAGCTTCAAGATTGATATCAAGATCGTGGGACAATCTAGAAGACCTACTTCTTTTTAGTCATTGGTCTGAAGCCACCACATTTACAGTAGCATTCTTGCCAATAGCTTACGGTTCCTTGGCCTCTTCAGCAACATTGTTGACATTCTTTTCCACAATACCTTTGGTGATGCAGGTTTGTTTTTCTTGGATATGTCCTAAAGTTCTTTCAGCTGGTGTGAATCATCATGCAACTTCTGATTTGGACCCTATTCAAGCAAGATAATTAAATGCAAGAATTGTATTACAACTTCTTGTAGTTTATATAATGATACAAGGAGTAAATTACAGATTACAAGGGACTTAATCACAAATGGCAACATACATCACTATTTGATGGGAATAATTCAACCACTACACAAGTTGTAGATTATAAATGGTCACCGCAGTTACATGGGACAAATTGCAACAGAAAACAATATATGATGGACAAATGCCCAAACTAATAAACAGGCAGGAAGGGTACACAGTATATGTTACCAGAAGCTTTGTTTGGAATGGAACTTGATCAAAATAAACATTGTTGTCGATTTCACCCAAAGGGTTTCTCCTATATTGAGAAATCTCTGCTTTCTTTGAATTGTTTCGGCTAAGCGACACCACAGTCTGCTGCTTATTATTCTGATTTGAGCTTCCATTCTGATTCTCATTCAAAATCTTAACATTATTACTCCTCCCAGGGGACGGCGCTCGAGGCAATCCCCCAGTTCTTGCAGCATCATCACCCCCAGCATTTCTCTTCACTTGAACCCTCTTAACAACGGAAGCTGAAATAGTCTATTTCTTTCTACATTGTTACTCTTATCCATAACCAATGACGAAACAGTAGCAGGAACGATGTTGGATGACTCAGATATTCTCCCCGAAGATAGAGGGAAGAATTACATGGGAGAGGAGGAAAAATCGAAGAGAAGAGAGAGAGAGAAGAATTGCAGGGGGAGGGAGAAGAATCGCAGGGGAGAGAGAGGGAAGAATTGCAGGGGAGAGGGGGAAGAATCGCAGGGGAGAAAGAGGGAATAGAGATGGAAGAATTGCAGGAGAGAGGGGGAAAATGAGAAAAATAGGTGGAAGGGAAGACGGTTGCCACATTTTACCGCCAATCCAAAAAAATCAGGGGTAAAATCGGTAAATCATAGTCAACGTTTGCATTTAAAAAGTCAAAGGTCGCAGCCGGTTTTTTGGTGTTAATTGAGTCAATTTTGGCCACGTTTGGATGCCAATTGAGGTTTTATAACGATTAAATGCTAACTGAAAAATTTGACCAACGTTTGGGTGATAAGTGCAATTTTACCCAACTATAACATCCGTGGCGAAGAAACACTCCTAGAACTACTTGGAAGCCATTCACTTAGAGAGTCAGATGCAAGCGCAACCAATGTGGGAGATTAAATGGCGGCGGCCACCAAATGGGTATGTGAAATGCAATGTGGACGCAGCTGTAAAGGGTGGATATGTGGGAACTGGGATGACCGGAAACATTTTTGCTTGCTGCATGTTCGGACATTTTTGCTTGCTGCATGTTCGGGGGCAAGGCGTTTTTGTTCGGTTGAAGTGGCAAAGATTTACGCTTTAGCGAGTGGTCTAAAATTTGGATTCGGAGCTGCCTGCGCTTGCTGCATACTTGATGGAGACCTCTTGTTTACACGATATTAGATTTACCTTTGTAAAACGTCAAGGCAACATGCTAGCACATTTATTACCTAAGGTAAGCCTGCGTACATCATATCATGAAAGAATCGGGCTCCTTCTTTAACCCTGTAAACGCGGAAGCTTAGTGCATCGGGAACGTTTATGCGTTCCACATGTTCTTGGGATGAGTCAATCCTTTATCATGTACTTACCGCCCACTTGGCTTATTGATATAATTACAACAACAACCATACCCAGTATATCCCAACGACAGCAAAAGCTATCGCTATGGTCTGGAGAGGGTGAGTGACATGCAAACAATACATCCATTTCAAGGAATATAGAGTTTGCTTCCAGTGAGACCCACAAATCTATATGTACCTACATATAAATAAGAAATACATTGTCCTAGCTAGTGTTGATATCACTAGTGTGTGTACATAGTAATAGGATCTATAAAAGACGCGTCTAACAATTTCTCGATGAATATGTACCGCCAGTTTTCCATTTAATTGTAAACTGAGATTATTTTTGGGCCAAAATTTGTTTCCTCGAATCCTAGTCATTTTCCGATCTACTTCTAGCATGGGATACTACTTTCTCAACATTCATTTCTATAATTGAAGTGACATGTTACGTTTTAGTTTCATCTTTACGTAATCATGTTTTTGAGAAATGGGTCGCACTCATTTAATCTGCTTCACGTCTTAAATTTCTCATGTTTAAATCGACATAAGAGATCTACTTAAACTCTTGGTCTTGTCTCGAGACAAGCTCACTGTACTAATCTCGAAAGTCAAACAACACTTTTGGTAATAGATTCATATTAGAGATATACAAATGATTAAACTTGTTAGTAACTACTCGTGTTAAGTAATGGAGTGTGATGAACCCAGAAACTAACAGCTGGATACGACAAGTATTTCTACGTCAGTCAGCACCAGTCAATGTTGCTGGAACCCGCTGCTGGTCAAAGCTCAGGTCAGCCCGGTAGTCCAATTCTACCTTCCAAACTAGCAAGCCAGCTCTGCTTAGAAGGTGAGCGTCATCACTAGGTCGTGGTCAGTTCAGCTCGGCCAAGACAGACACCCCTATAAATCTCAGTTCAGATCCAGCTCAGCTAAAAGACCAGGACGATGCCCCTCAGTTCAGCACGGCTAAAGGATGTGTGCAGATCAGCTCAACAAGAGTGCCTAGGTCAGTACCTTTCAGATCAGTTTGTCCAGGTCAGCTCGGCAGAGCCTGTTTGACCAACTTCAGACATGCTACCCTTGCCTCGGTTTCCTAGTTGAACTACTCAGGCATCACCTCAGCTCGGCCACATCATGCTTAGGCAGACTCCTGCCACTCAGCAACATTTGGCCACACAGCCCGATGCGTAGCAACACGTGGCCACCATGCACACAGAGACTGCCAGCAACGCAGACACCTTCCTCCACATGGCCACCATGCAGGCCATAACTGCCAGCAACGCATCCATCTGTCATCGCGTGGCAGCCATGCAAGCAAGGGATGCCAAGTGTCATCACCATATTGTCCCGGGCCATGCAGCCTTCTACTTCAACGTCTATAAAGAAGTGTTCCTCAGCTGGAGCCAGACCAAGTCCAATTACGGCCAATTGTACATTGTCTTAAGCCTAGTTTAAGCTCATCCACGCCGAATACAACTCTTCCTACCAAAAAACAGCCTTTCTCTCAAAAGAGAACACTTTCCATGTTGTTTCAACCTCTACTTCCATTATAAATTCATGCAAATATGCACATGACTGACTTAAGCGTCGGAGGGTTTTCCCCGGAGCAGTATCCATGGGCCTCTAACGTCGTCTCCCCCTTGCAGGTTACAGAAAAAGGCCTTAACGAGGCAGCTAGCGGCGTTATCTCCGAATCACCTCTGATCCACCTGGTGAGAATTCGGCCTCATTAGACTGACTTATCTAAATCGAAGCTAAATAGCTCTATATCAAACTCGAGCAGCTTGTTCGTATGAACGAGTCAAACTGAAACATTTTATTGTTTGATTCAAGACTTTTTTTTATATTTTATAGAACAAATAATATAAAAATATACGTTTATTTATTTAGTTTTAGTTATTATTTATCATAATTTTCAATGACATAGTTGGTTATTTTGGCTACGTTATTTTATAACTACAATTTGTTTCAAACATATGAAGTAGAATTTTGTTCGATCTGAAGTGCTTTCAAAAGTATACATGTGAGCAATCTCACATCAAGCTATTTCTACGAAATTCAAGCATTTAATTTTCATAGATGAGCAATCTCACATCAAGCCATATCATGTTCGATTTGGCTACGGGAGGTTCAAAAGAAAAATAGCTACGTGTTTGACTTATTAAAATTTTTTTAAATTGACTCAGAGAGTGCGCCCCTAATTCGGGTTTATTTTGTAACTCCGACGTTTCTTTTTTTTTTTTTCAAATGATCAGGTTTCATAGTTTGTACAAACGACTATTCAACAACAACAACACATACTCAGTATATTGTAATGACACCAAAGGTTATCGTGAGGGCCTGGAGAAGATGAGAGCGAGACAAACAATACCTCCATCCCAAAGGATAGACACCACCAAAAAAAGACATAGCGACAGACAAAACTCGTCGCAATTTCGTCGCTATACGCCTTTAGCGACGAAATTGCGACGAAATCTGCAGGTCGTTATACGGCTTGTAGCAAATAGATTTTCGTCGGTGAAGCGTCGCTATATTGCGACGAGAAAAGGCTCGTCGGCGGTTCGTCGCACAATTGCGACGAAACTCTGTCAGGTCTGCGACATGTTATTTCCGTCGTCGTTTCGTCGGTATCTCTTTGTTGTCGCTATTTTTAAATTTTTGATTTTTTATTTCCGGCTGCGACATTTCTGTTTCGTCGCAGATTTTCGTCGGTATATCTTTTGTCGTCGCTATTTTAAAATTTTTGATTTTTTTTATTTCAGGTCTGCGACTATTTTTTTCGTCGCAGGTTCGTCGCTATCATTTAAATTAATATTAAATATTAATTTAATATTAAATATTAAAAATTTATAATTTATTAATAATATCAATATATTATTAATTAAATAGTTTTTATTATTATTTAATTTTTATAATATATTTTATTTTGTATATTAAATCTTTTGTACGAATATTATACAGAAATACGGTATTTGCGTATTGAAGTTCGTATAATTAAACAACATAAAAGAAATGAAATCCGTATAAATGTCTGATAAAATATAAAAGAACAAAGAATATGTCAATACAATAAATGAAATAGTCTGTACAAAAAATCAAAAAATGAAATACTATGCAGAGGAAGATGGAGGGGGATCATGCGGAGAAGAGTGACCATCAGGATGGGGAGGCTGAGGTTGCGAGCTGGAAATGAAAGAGATGATGAGATGCGATAGTTGCGAGATTTGCTGGTTCGTCGCCTGCTGCACCTGTATCGTCAGTTGCTGCGCATGCTCAACCGCCTTGTGAAGCGCCTGCTGAACCGACTGCTGCAGCGCCTGCTGGGTCTGAGTCAGCTGCGACCGCAGTGCCTGTACACTCTCTACATGCTGCGCCCTGATGGTCTCCACCTCATGCTGCAGCGCCGTATGCTCTGATTCCAGGCGCGAAATATCCTCTGGGGTCGTAGAAGGCGCGGAGGTGCTGGCCTCAGAGGAAGCACCTGGATGCAGAACTTCAGGGAAGAATCGCGGCGCTGCTGATCCAACCCCGTACACCTCCCTCTTCTTCTTATTCTGAGGGCCGACAGTCCGAACCGCATCCCAATAAGCGCGGTTCTTGTCGGCCTCTTCTCCCCTATGTGCGAGTAATCTGTTGTACTCGTCCTGAAATGAGAATAAGAATTGTTAGGGTTTAGGGTTTAGAAATAAAACAAACTAAGGAAAAAACAAATGATATCGTAGTCTACTTACACTGATGTCGTGGGCCTTCGCCGTGATCCAGTCCTCCGTCCCGTCGGAGGCTTTCTTCCGATGCGTCTTGTAGAAGAGATCGTAGGAGGCTGGCCACTCCCCGTCTCCTCGTGCTGAAAGAATGAAATAAAATATGTTAGTGAAATCTAGAATTTTAAAAATTTCGGCATGACTTATTCGTTTATCGGAGGTATCCCGGCCTTAAAGGCCTCTCCCAAGTCAAATCAAAAATAAAAAGAAAAAGGCAAATGAACACATATACTACTTAAATTAACCATATACGAATACTAAAAAAACAACAGCGCAACATAAGAAATCAATGAATATAAATAATCCACTTAAGTCAATGAATGTAAATAATCCACTTAAGTCAATGAATCTAAATAATCCTATGAAATCAATGAATCTAAATAATCCAATATTAAAATACTTACCATAGAACACATCGTGGTGGCATGAGAAACCAAACCATTTGAGTGTGTGGCAGGTGCTGGGCCCTGTAGATTGCCGCTGCGCCGATTTGCCCCGTTCCGGGCGCTGCGGGCTTGGGTAGCAGGGTACGTCCACCCTTCTATCCACCCCGCCCAGGTGGCCTCGGATACGTAGGCAGGCCTGGCAGAAGTGGGGTCACGCTCCCACTTGGTCTTGTGCGAGTTGACAAAGTCCCTGTAGCGTTTGGCGGCCCTCTGCCGCCAGGCCTGCTCCACGTCGTGGGCGATGTCAGCTGTCCAGCTGTACGCCTTCTGCAATTATTATACAGAGGAAAAGTAAAAACGTGGGTAGAAAAGTAATGATCGATTACGCATCAAAAAGTGAAATTCATCAAATTTGAATACCTGAAACTCATCCCAGTAGAACCTACGTGTCTGCGGGGTGACACGGGACCAGGCATATCCAGCTGGGTCCTGCCTCAGGTGGAAGGACCGAGTGATGCAACCAGAAATCTGGCCCGAGTCCGGTGCAAACCTGAAAGAGGTGAAGTTGTTAGGAAAAAATAATGCGTGAAATATATTTGAAAACGTGTTAAAAAAAATAAATCATTACTTACGTATGGGTATCATGTGACCAAGGGAGGGCACGACGCAATTGTATGACACCCTCTTCCGATGCCGCATCAGACGCCGGATGAGGTGCTGAACCGGTGGGTGTGGGTGGCGGCGTAGATCGGGGGGTGCGGACCTCTCGGCAGACCCTAAAAGGTCTGCGTCCGCAGCAAGAGCTGCGGTCGAAACCGACCCAAGCAGCTCATGCTGAGAAAGGAACATATTAAACTCTCCTGAGATGGCCTGTGTAGCTGGTGGGTAGGTGGATCGAGTTGGTAAACCCTCACTAGCCATCAGATTTGCAAGAGTGAAAAATTTAAAAGGCACATTCAACAAGTTTAGGGTTGGTTGGCCAAACAAATAAGATGTCCAAAAAATGACAAGCGTTTAAATACATTAAATGCAAGATATTAATAATTTTGAAAATTTCGGCATGACCTATTCGTTTATCGGAGGTTTCCCGGCCTTAATGGCCTCTCCAAAGACAAATCCAAATCCAACAACATGACATGATTAACCAAACTACATAATCAAACTTCATCATCAAATTACACGTCAAAGTATACATCACTTGAACTTGATACTTAAAGCATAAATATGCATCACTACTAAACAAATTACACTTTAAATTATACATCACCTATACATCCTTATGATAGATAACTTGTAACATGAACTACAGCCCACCCTCGCCACAGCCATTCCCCACTCGGCCAACAACCACTCCCGCCCACAGCCCACTCCCGCCCACAGCCACCACGCGCCCCGCCAACAGCCCACCCCGCCCACAGCCCACTCCCGCCAAGCCACCCCTCGCCCCATCCACTCCCGCCCACAGCCACCCCGCGCCCCGCCAACAGCCCACCCCGCCCACAGCCCACTCCCGCCAACAGCCACCCCTCTCCCCACCCACTCCCGCCAACATGCCACCCCCCGCCCACAGCTCACTCCCGCCAACAGCCACCCCCGCCCCACCCACTCCCGCCAACAGCCCACCCCGCCCACAGCCACCTCCCGCCCCACCCACCCCCGCCAACAGCCCACCCCCCGCCCACAGCCCCACTCCCGCCAACAGCCCCAGTCCCACCTACAACCACCCAGCCCCCACGCACAGCCAGGCGGTTCCACCCTCCGCCATCCCCTCCAACACCCAGCCCCACACCCCCACCACCCAGCCCGAATCCCTCCACCCCAACACAATCTCTCCTCCCAAACCTACAATCATCATTATCTCATTCTAAACTGATTGCTCTCAAGTGTATAACAACAACGAAAACGAAAACAAGCGGCACAATCCACAATTTCTTGATGAAAAAACAGAATAGATCTTATAAAAACAAAGACGGAAAAACAGAATACCACCTACCAGAAAGTTGAAGCCGAAATGGGGGGAGGAGGGAGCTCGCTGTATTCGCCGGAGAAGATGGGGGGAGGAGGCAGCTCGCCGGAGAAAATGGGGAATGGGGGAAAGGAGGGAAACGTTGTAATGGGGAAGAAGAAGGGGGATTTTTGGTTTAAGTACGAAATTTTGCGACAATATAGCGACGACACTTCGTCGCTATTTCTTGTGTCGTCGCTATTCCAAATGTCGTCGTTATTTCAAATTTGCGACGACACTTTTCGTCGGTAATTCGTCGGCGCTCGTCAGTATTTGAAAAAAAAATAATACAAAATATAAAGTACTTACATAAAAATTTTGACTATTTCATTTTCATCTTCATTTTCATCTTCATCTACATGCTCGTCGTCCTCTTCATCCTCGTATTCGTCTTCGACTACGTCTTCAATATTTTCAGCTGGTTGTATGTTGAGATGAATTTCGATGAAACCGCCGTTGGGGTCATTTAGAGGGAGATTGTGCAGTTCAACATGTGTCGTATCCACAACGCGCGGGTTTTCTTCTTGAAATGCAGCATCCATGGAATCTGAACCTGGCTGGATACTGACATCAAACTTGCTCGATTTCACTTTGCACATGGCTCGCCAGTCTTTTAAGCTTGCATTCATCCTCGTCGTCGGATACGATAGATAGTACACCTGGGACGCTTGATTAGCCAAAACAAATGGATCGTACTTTCTGTACCGTCGCCCTTGGTGTATGTCTACCAACTTATATCGGTCGTGAATCTTTGTGCCAGCGCGATAACCTTCCCGAGTTGGATCGTACCATTCGCATTTGAATAGCACAACCCGCTTTATAAGCAATGCGGGATATTCGAGCTCAATGATGTCAGTAAGGTAGCCGTAGAAGTCATCCTTGTCCGGGCTATTGTCATACCGCTTGACACACACTCCGCTGTTCTCCGAAGATTTTCGGCTGGCATGGGAGACTGTGTGGAATCTATAACCGTTCACAAAACTCATGTCGTAGCGCGTGACTCTGCTCAATGGACCCTCAGTGACTGGTGTTAGAATGTAACCGTACTCTTCGTCAGCCAGATGACCTTTGCTCGCCTGTAAAACGACAAGTAAGTATACATCAGCGGGGCAATAAATGCGTATCACATGACGTACACGTAACCAACAAATATGTAAACTTACATGCCACCTGAACCAATCAGCAAACTTGGCATCTAACTCATTGTTTATTGCATCGCTCGATATACCCGGTGAACGTTCTTGCAATAAATCAACGAACAAACTGAAGCAAATTACGAATTAGTACCATGCTTACCAATTTGTAATATAATGGATATAGTAGCGCAAGGTATTTACAAATTAAAATTGGATATCTTTTATACCTCTCGAAACGGTCAACTTGACGGCAGTTGCGCAGAACATAAGAATGAGCAATCTTCAGATCGCTGTCCCCCAATATCATTTCCTTTCCCTGTCTGTGAAACCTGATCGGATGTGTGAATATCGGAAGGACACCGGATCTGGAAATACCGTCGTCGTTCCGGGGAACATCTCTGCACCTCGACGGGACATCTGGCTGGAAGTAATGAGACACGAAGGTCGAGGCTTCCTCCGTCAGGTAGGCATTGCACATCGAGGCCTCGACTTTGGCCTTGTTCCTGATGTTCAGCTTCAAATGCCTGAGATATCTGTTCATATAGTGAATACTCCAACGTCACATGATGAAACAAATTGGTAAGCATGCTCGCGCTTACCCACATAAGAACGTAACGTAATAAATAAGAGTATCTCTCGAACGGATACATCCACCTGTACTGAACAAGACCACCAATGCGTGCCTCGTATGGTAGATGAACTGGCAGGTGTTCCATTGAATCAAAGAATGCCGGAGGGAATATAGTTTCCAGCTTGCATAGGATCACTGGGATTTCGCCCTCCAGTCTTGACATATCATCCGCCCTGAGTCTCGTGGATGTAAGACATCTGAAGAACAAACTCATCTCGGTAAGTGCTTCCTATACATTGGTTGGAAGCAGCTCGCGGAATGCAATGGGCATCAACCGTTGCATCAACACGTGACATTCGTGGCTCTTCATCCCGTGCAAACCGCGTTTATTCACGTCGATGTTCTTCGACAGGTTCGAAACATGGCCGTCAGGAAATCTAGCCATCCCCAACCACGATAACAACGCACTGACCTGCTCCGCAGTCAGCGTGTACGAGGACTTCGGCATGTAGGATGTGCCAATGGGATGCAGCTCCGGTCGCATTTTGAGGTTGCGCATATCAAGTCGTGCGTTCAAATTGTCTTTTGTTTTTCCAGGCACATTCAGCACTGTATTGAAGATGTTGTCAAACACGTTCTTCTCAATGTGCATGACATCCAGGTTGTGTCGGATCATATTGCTCTTCCAGTACGGAAGCTCCCAGAATATGCTTCTCTTCTTCCACCCGATACAGTCACGGGCCAGGTCTGGTTGTGGCTGCCGTCCAGATCATCAGCGACCCCCACGAATCCACAACTGTCTATCTCCTCCAATACCTCCGCACCCGTGAGAAGCTCGGGCTTCGTGTCCTTCTCGACGATGCCAGGCATGAACGCCGTCACGTTCTTTCTGTATAAATGACGTCTGGGCAGGAACTTCCTATGGCTGTTGAACCAGCAAATCTTACGTCCATGTTTCAAGGACATCGTCTTAGCTTGCTTCATGCAGTAAGGGCAAGCGTATTTCCCCGCTGTACTCCACCCCGACAACATAGAATAAGCCAGAAAGTCGCTGATCGTCCACATCAGTGCAGCGCGGAGTTGGAAGTTTTGTTTGGTGGATACATCGAATGTCTCCACGCCAAACTCCCACAACCACTTCAGCTCCTGTATCAATGGCTGCAGGTATAGGTCGATCTTCTGTTTCGAATTCCTAGGCCCTGGTGCGATCACAGTCAAGAACATGTACGGCTTCTTCATGCACATCCAAGGTGGTAGATTGTACGGCGTCACGATGACAGGCCACGATGAATACTGCTCTTCCGACTGTCCGAACGGGTTGAACCCGTCGGTGCATAACCCCAATCTAACGTTCCTTGTCTCTGACGAAAAACCCAGATGTGTCGCATCGAACGTCCTCCAAGCTTCGCCGTCAGATGGATGGCACATCTCACCGTCTTTCGTGTAGTGCTCCGCGTGCCACCTCATCTGGCTAGCTGTGGCGCCGGATGCGTAGAGCCTCTGCAGTCTAGGGGCGAGAGGTAAATAGTAGAATTGCTTTCTTGGCACGTTCCGGTTTCTTTTGTTCGTTCTCCACCTGCGTGTCCCACAGACCTTGCACTTGTCTTTATCCTCGTTGATGCCCCAGTATATGATGCACCCCTTCGAACAACAATCGATCTTCTGAACCGGCAGTCCCAACGTCTGCAGCTGTTTCTTCGTCGAATAAAAACTGTCGACCATCGTGTTCCCTTCAGGAAGAGACTCCCTCATCAGCTGACACATCCCATCGTACAATCTATCCGTCATGCGGTGCTCTGTCTTCATGCTCGTCATCCGACCGATTATGGACATCTGTGTGTGACTACCGCAACCGGGATACAGCGGCGTGTTGGCGGCGTTCAGCATCTCAAAAAACTGTCTCGCCTGAGGGTTTGGATCTTCCTCCACGAATATACGCGGCTGTTCGTCTGGATCCTGTGCACGTTCGTACCCGACATGAGACTGTAAGTACTGCTCTCCCGTAAATACGCCGGTGGCTGCATCTTGCACCATCTGCACGTATGGGTTGTGAGATCCCTCGCCTATTTCTTCGACATCAACCTGACCGGGTCCCCCTTCGACGTGAACTGTTGCAGATGTAGGCGCCCCTCATATTCGCCGTGGCAGTACTATGTATGGTAATTGTGCACGAAACCTTGTTTCAATAAGTGATCCCTCACGTCACCCGGATCCATATATTTACGGTTCTTGCATTTCCTACACGGACATCTAATCTGCGTTCCACTTTCATTACTCGTCGCAAAATCCACAAATTCTTCGAGACCTTCAACAAATCTAAAACTCCATTCCCCGTTGTTTACTCTCTCGTACATCCACTTTCTATCGCTCCTCTTCGGATCCATTTTCTCGCTATACCTTCAAAATAACAGCAGCTATCTTTTTTCGCTGTGGAAAACCTCAAAATCCCACACAATAAGATATCTTCCTTCTATATTTTCGTTGAAAAGTGATGATCTATGTATTTGAAATGGGAGAAGAATGGGGGAAGAGTGGAAGAAGAAAGCTGTGTTTTATGGTTCTCAGCCTGCAATATTACCGATGTTGTAGCGACGATATAGCGACGACCAAGAAACACAAAAACCGACGATTAAAAGGAAACAAACACACTTAGCGACGCCAATACCGACGAATTTCATCGTATAGTGTGCGTGTATTATGTCTGCAATCATTGCTTACCGACGATTTGCCGACGAAATAGCGACGCAAAAAGTCTTTTCACACCAATCGACGCATTTAGTGTCCGTACGCATTTCGTCGCTGTTTGCGTCGCTACGTCGTCGCTATTTAGTGTCCGTACCCATTTCGTCGCTGTTTGCGTATCTAAAGCGTCGCTATTTAGTGTCCATTCAGTGCCCGATTGTTACAACTTACGATGCGTTTACGTCGCTACGGCGTCGCTATGTCGTCGCCGAATTCCTCTATATAAACAGCCAGCCGTGACTGTTATTGTATAAAAAACAAAAAAGACAAATATGATTCGTACTAAGGCCCAGGCACGACGTGGTAGTGGTCGTACATATCCAAGACGGGGTCTTCAACCACCGGCACCTGCACCGGTTCCTCCACAACCACAAGCACCCCCGTAGGCTGTCTTCTCCGAACCCACTGTGCAGGGGCCAAGGCGGCAAGAGGATCGCCAAATTGGCGATCCTCGTACAGAAATACAGGAGCTGTGGAAAACAGTGGAGAATATGAAGGAGGTGATGAACGACCAGGATGAGCGTCTCCAGTACCTGCACACAAGGCAGATGCACATCAATGCCAAAGCTGCGCAGTTGAGACGCCTCCTGAAGGCGTGCGCGGAGAGTGTTGCTACTCTCTATTCGGATGACGAACAGTGAATGGCTCCTCTCCGCTATTCTTTTAGATTTGTTTTCCTTATGTATTTTGTAATTTAGAATTCTATGTTAATGAAGTTTTTTTTCCAATTATATTTTTCGTTTTCTTAATTTAAACATGTGTTTAATCCCTTACGAATCTCGACGACGCTAAAATACAGACGAAATGTGGTTCGAAAAAATTTAGGATGACTAATTCACCGACTAAACAGCGACTATATAATGACGAAACTTAATACAACGACGAGAACCTGGTAACCCGCTGAATATGGCGTTTGAATTTAGCGACGCTTTACCGACGAACTAGCGATGCACGACGTCTCTTCACACCATTCGACGCGTTTCGTCGCTACGGCGTCGCTAAGGCGTCGGTATTCCGCAATGTCCGCACAGTTCCCCATGGTTACAACGTACGATGAGTATACGTCGCTAATTCGAACGAACCGTCACGCCCACACATATTACGTCGCGAAGTCGTCGCTAATGCGTCGCTAATTCGAACGAAGCGTCACACCCGCATATTTTCCCATCTTGATTAACAGTCAAAAAATTCGTCGCATGTTCGTCGCTATGTCGTCGCTAAATTTACCTATTTATAACCCCACATCCCTACATTACACACATACAAAGTTATAAAACTTCAAAGTATGCCGCGTCGTTATAGAAGAACCCCAAGGCATGGAGGGGCAAACAGTGCACCTCCACAACGGCCTCCTCCTCAACCGCAACTATCGGTTGAGCGGGAGGGTTCAATATCTGTGCATGGCCCAATGCCGCTAGAGGATCCTCAAGAAGAAATGCCGGAACCGAATATCGACTACCGTATGCTTATAGCAAACATGCAGCAGCAGTCGAGGCAACTGCACAGCATGAACAGAAGGCTGCGCAAGTTGAAATCCAGATATTACAAGCTGAAGCGCCTCCTCAAAGAGTTCGCAGAGAATGTGGCGGCCACTCTTTCTTCCGATGACGAAGAGTGAACGGCCCCTCTCCGCCTCTCTTTTAGATTTCTTTTTTTAATTTTTCGTCTTCATAATGTAAATTTTTATTACTAAATGAATAAATGTTTTTCCCAATCACCGCTTCATAGTGTTTATGTTTCTGGAATTTTTGCGACACATTACCGACGATATAGCGACGAAACGTTACAAACTATATAGCGACAAACAAAAGACACAGAGTAGCGACGAACCACCGACAAAACACCGACGAAATTGTAACGAAATGATTAACCTGACTACTTTTTTTTAGCGACAATGTGTTTCATCGTAGTTTCGTCGCAATTAACGACGAAATTCCGTTTATCGCTACGTCGTCGCAAAATACCGACGAAATACCGACGACACGTGGTACGTCGGTGACTTTTTCGTCGGAAAACAGAATTCTTTTTGTAGTGAGAGAGTTTGCTTCCAGCGAAACTCCCGACTCTATAAGTATCTGCATAGATGACACAATAATAGAGATATGATGTTCTAGTGTGTTAGTGAAAAATTTAATAAATATAAATAGAAAGCTTCCGGTTTACAAAAGTGTATTCTGGATCTAAAAAATCTGATCGAAGCTTTTGTTTGGAGAAAATGTTTAAACAATTCATGACTAAGTAAAATTGCCAATGGTTTGGATTAGAACCTTGTTGAATATGGTGACCTCTTCACGCCTTATTCACCGAGTCTTCTCTTATAGGTATATATTGTAGTGGTCAAACAACAACGATTACAATCACATTTAATTAGTCACAAGAACCACATTAAAATAACAAATCTTATGATAAAAAAATAACTAGTATTTACGCATTTGATAACCTATAACTTTTGTTTCTTCATCATGATTAAAAAATAATTATTAGTTCTCTTACAATCACATATTAACATCGGGTAATTACGTTTTTTTAACCTCTTGTATGTTAACGAAATAATTAGAGATCTCTGCAAAAAAAAAAAAAATTCTCGGGTTTTTTCCTTTCTTATAAATAAAGAAATTCTGGAAGATGTCTGAGATGTTAAAGCACTAGAAATGTAAATGTAATATTTTGTTCGGAACATGAATCTTGGGATAAAGTTATTAGGCTGTGGAGCATGATATTATTTGTTATACTATCGAATAGTATTTTCTGGACTGTATTTTTAATTATTCTTTGGTGTATTCCCGGTAATTTGAAAAAACCTTAATCAGCGAAATGCAAATAGATAAAACTGTTATAGAGTTTACACACTGGAAAGTTATACGTAAATCACGTTCTCTATTTTATTTTTTATTTTTATTCAATTCAGTTTGATGTATAAGTTTATAGATTCTAACAAGAAGTAGAAATCATGCTACTTATCCCTAGTCGTCATATAAAAGGAGAATCTTCTCATAAAAGCACGGCGTAGGAGAAGGAAAAAAGAAACGGCCGAGGAAGGGGCGGCGCTCGTGAGAAGGAAGACGTAACGTTTGAAGAGTTGAATAGATGGATAGGATCTCCTCAACCCAAACCCGTGCGGGAACGCGTGACCGCACGACAAGTGGCAGCAAGGGAGAGTGGTGAGACTAGATGAGGGTTACCCGCATCTACTCTCACCACCCTCTTGCTGCTACGTGTCACGCGGTCACGTGTGGAATGAGGAAAAGTAGAGTGAGGTGATCCAATAGACAGGAGGCAGCAGAGAAGACGAGCAGGGCATGATGATTAAGCAAAGGGCACAAGTGATGTCCATGTGTTGGCTTCATCAGTTTTCTTGGGCTTCTTGTTTTTAGGAATCACGGGAATCCACATGCCTTCTCCTCCCTTCCCTCTTCGCTCACGAGATCCACCTCCTAACCCCCTCTTCCAACATGCACACTCCAATCACCACTATTGCACTGCAAGTTAACTATTACATATTGTATCTTAGACTTTCTGATCGCTTTCAAATATTAGTTGAGCACTAATTTTTAGTAGTCGCCAAGTTTTCTTAATTTCTTCTGGGAGCAAAAGACCAAATCTGGTCTCCATTGGCCCCAACCCATGGTTTGACCTATATACACCTCAACAAAATGGTTTGACTGAAAGAAAGAATAGAAGTTTAGTTGACATGTCAAAAGCAATCTTAATAAACTTTCATTTGCCAAAGAATTTGTGGGGGGAAGCCTTGTTAGCAGCTTGTCATATTCATATTAGAATTTTTTTTTAAAAGGTTTAAGATTTCTCCATATAAAATATGAAAGAAACGAAGACCAAATCTGAGTTATCTTAGAGTTTGAGGCTATCTAGCCTATTATAGAGTTCCAGATCCAAAAAGAACTAAATTGGGGCCAAGAGCTCTGAAAGGTGCTTTTATTGGATATGCTGAAAACTCTAAAACATATAGGATTCTATTCATAGATTCCAATGTGGTTGTTGAATCTAAGGATGTTGAATTTCCTGAGAATAAATTCTTAAGAACAGATTCAAATCAAGATTCAACACGTTGAATTTTGAATGAACCTATAATTGGAGATTTTTCTAATGATCCTTCTAGTGTTGATCAAAATCAAAGTTCACCATCTGAAGTTAGGAGATCATACGAGCTAGAAAGGAAAAACATTTACATCCTGATTTTATTTCTTCACAATTCATTGCTTTCTCAGTTGAAGGTAATAGGACAACAGTATTTAATCAAATATCAATTGTACTAAGTGTAGAAGATGATCTTAAATCCTATAAGGAGGCGACGGAATCAAGAGATGCATCATTTTGAAAGGAAGCAATTGGTGATGAGATGGATTCGTTATTGTCTAACAATACGTGGGTTCTCACTAATTTGCTTCCGAGTTCTAAAGAAATTGGATGTAAATGGGTATTTAGAAGAAAATACAATACGGATGGTTGAATTCAAACTTTCAAGGCTAGATTAGTAGCCAAATGTTTTAGACAAAGAGAAGGAATACACTTTTTTGATACATATGTTCTGGTTACGAGAATAACGTCCATTAGAGTGTTGATAGCTTTAGCATCTATAAATAATCTATTTATTCATCAAATGGATGTTAAGACTGCATTTCTCAATGGTGATTTAGACGAAGAAGTTTATATGAAACAACCGGAAAGTTTCTTTCTACCGGGTAATGAGCACAAAGTGTGCCCATTGATAAGGCTATTGTATGGATTGAAACAAACACCGAAACAATGGCATGAAAAGTTTGACACTACCATTTTGAGAAATGGCTTCAGACATAATAGTGACGATAAGTGTGTATATTCTAAGTTTACGGACAAATATGATGTCATTATTTGTTTGTACGTGGATGACATGCTAATTGCTAGCACTAATATGGAAGGGGTAAATGAAACTAAGAAGTATTTAACTTCACAATTCCAAATGAAAGATTTGCGTGAGGTAGATACTATCTTAGGGATAAAAGTGTCCAAACATAGTGGGGGTTTCGCTCTTTGCCAATCTCATTATATTAATAAAGTGTTGAATAAGTTCAATCACTTGGAGATCAAAGAAGAAACACACCATTTGATGTCTCATATAAATTGACTGGACATACCGATAGGGCGGTAGCTCAACTTGAATATGCTAGTGCAATTGGTAGTTTAGTGTATGCTACATATTGCCCTATACCGGATATTGCCTTTGTAATGTGCAAATTATCAAGGTATACTAGTAATCCTAGTATGGACCATTGGAAGGCAATAGTCGAGTACTGGGGGTACTTGAAGAGGATTATGGATTACATATTGTATTATAATAATTTTCTCTCCGTATTGGAAGGTTATACTTATGCTAGTCGGATAACTAGTGTTGGTGATAACAAGTCTACTACGGGTTGGGCTTTTACATTGGGTGATGGTGCAGTTTATAGGGCTTCAAAGAAACAGGTATGCATAAATCATTCGACTATGGAATCTGAATTTATGGCATTGGGATCTACAGGTAAGGACGTGGAATGGCTGAAAAATGTACTATTGGATATAAAGTTGTGACCACAACCAATGCCAACCATTTCCTTACACTGTAATAGCCAAACAACAATGTATAGAGCTTATAGTAAAATCTATAACGGGAAATCTAGAAATGTCAGCCTTAGGCATGATTATGTAAGGCAATTAATAATGAATGGTATAATAGCCATTGCATACGTCAAATCCTGCAATAACCTAGCAGATCCATTGACAAGAAGTCTTTCAAAAGACTTGGTACAAAGTACATCTTTAGAGATGTGATTAAGACGTATGTGATAAGTTCACTTGTAATGGAAATCCAACCTTTTCTAGCATACCACTAGGCAAAGGTTTAATGGGTAACAACAAGTCATAAATTGAGGGATTAAAGCACTAAGATTGATTTTGGACGAATCAGCCTGCACTGTATTGATCTTTAAAGAATTGGAATATTAGTGTTAAAGGAGGGTGAGTGTTAAAGCACTCTTAATGAATGATTAAGAGGAAATATCTTAATCTTCACCTATATGTGTTAGTGTATGTGCCCTAGGCCATGATTTGGATATTTATGTTATGCATTTATTATTAATAAAAGAGGTTTTATTATCATTATTGTTGGTTAGTATGTTACACAATTTTGATATATGTCCCTGATTCATTATTGTTATAGAGATAAAATAATTTATAATCAGTATGAGTATTGATTTGATAATCATGAGATGATTATGTGTATGGTGATACGAATCAATCTCATAGATACTTGTTAGAGAACAGTGTATTGGATAGACCCATCATGAGATTACTACATGGATTAGCGTCATAAGTAAATCTCATGATAGTCATGTTTTAATCCTTTGACTTGAGATTGTCATAGTTTCCAACATAAGGACTATTATATTTTGACATGATCAAACGTTATTCGTGACTGGATAATAATAAAGGTCATGATTGAATGTGATAGAAATTATGTAGAGGATATTGAACAATCAAGATAGAATTTGTCCCTCTCTTTTGAGAGTGATATCTTTGGGCCCCTCGATTAGTGAGACTGTGAAATGCATGGCCGTGCTCAAATGATTTGATAGTGTGATCAATATCATTTGTTTTATCAGTCTACTTAGAGATCGAGTAATCATATGTTTGAACAATATAAGTATGACGCTGACCATGACTTATGTTCAAACTAGATATCGTGTGACAAAGGGATTAATGCATGTACTATTATTAGGCTAGTTGGACTTTACTCGTATTAATTGGGTAGTCGTAATGCCTTGCTAGAGGCCAATTACGACTTGTTGGTTTAATAGCGATTTAATCAACTGCCAATTAATATGGGCCTATCGGGTCACACACAAGAATGCGTATGGCTGAGATTAATAATATTAATAATATTAATATTGGATATTAATTATTATTATTATTATCGTTTTTAATATTAATAATATTAATATTGGATATTAATTATTATTATTATTATTAATTTCGTTTTTTGTGTATATATATTTATATCATCGGATAATAACAGAGAATCCATATTTGATATGGATTTTGATTAGTGTTATCTAATCCTAACAGAATCCGTATTTGATGCGGATTATGATAGTTATTAACCAATCCGATCAGGAATCGGATTTGATATCTATATATATGTACGGAGCATGGTGTATCTCGTACACCACACAACCAGTAGAAAACGAAAGGGCAAGAATCGTTTTTGTGAAAACCGAATTCTTCAGCCGCGCCGTTTGAAGAGCTAGCACTCCGGGCGGAAGCATTCGTGTGGATACCGACAGAGGGTGATCGAATTTTCGCACCTTTTCATCTGCAGATTTCGAATCTACGGAGGTACTTTTTGATTTCTTTTGTCGAATTAAACGAACAACATGGATCCTTGGTAGGAAATCAGAGATCAATTTTTGTTTTCCGCTGCGCGTTTTTGCAGTGATCTCGTTCGATTTCCTAACAATATGAACATGGAAAGTGGTGCTGGTTTGACAAGCAAAGATTTCGAAGTGTTCTCGAATACTAGGGGAAGCACAAAGCCATAAAGTACGGTTCAAGATGAACTTCTAGGGAGAATGTAATTTCATGTGTATAATATTTCCGGTTCTAGCTTATAGGAATCTGATTCAAGGCTTTTAAGCTATCAACATTTTGTTGGAACTTTGAAATATTATACTAATAAGAGGTTCAAAGCGAAAGATACTTCTTAGATGCATAAAATGTCATAAATTGCTTTACAAACTAAGTGGGATATTGTTATAATAGTTTGTAAAGGTAATGAAAAGAAGAATGAAGGTGGATTGGTGTTTAAATAAGCAAGAATAGCTTGTCGCATGATATGGATCAATCTATATCTCAGTTGGATCGATCCATGTGGCTTGAAAATGAAGCTGAGTATTCTGTTGGACATAGATCGTTCGCATCGATCGATCGATGTCACATAGACCAATGACTTCGATCGATCGATGTATCCTGAGCGCAAAGTTAAAGTACACTGTCCAACATAGATCCATCATATGGATCGATCGATGTGACTTCGATCGATACATCAAAAAACTCGAAGTAGCTTGGTTGAAAAACTAGAGCACACTGTAAGACATCGATCGATACTTCGATTGATTTATGTAACTTGGATGAAATTTTGGAGCTCATTGTGAGACATCGATCGATCGATGTGCCCAACAGGTGTGCCTTTTCATCTAAAGTTGCAACTTATACACCAAGGGACATGTTCCAACCATCCATGGACGGTTTGAACATCTGAAATGAAGTTCAAATGCCTAGAATAAGGCATGTTTAACACATTTCAAGATATTCTAATCACTTGTTCAAGATCAAGTTTTGATATTCTTCTTTCTCTTCAAAAACATTCTCGATTTGAAAGTTCATTGAATTTCTATCCTTATTGCTGAGGATAAGAAATTGTTTGACTGTTGTATCCTATGAGAAAATTTGTCTACAATCCTACAGCAACAAGTGGGGGCAAATATTCCTTACGAAAAGTGTTTATACATGCCTCAAGACATCAACTAATTACTACTTCTACTCGTATCTTGTATACATTTTCTTAACACTAAATAATGACGTTATTTTTACAAATAAATCACCTTATATCAAACAACAGTCATAGAAATTAAAATGAATATCATATTAAATAATATTATATAGTATCCATACTAGTAGTATTTAATCAGATTATTCAGTTATGTATGTAAAAATAATATACTACACACATTATTTAAGTCAAATAATTTAAACAACTATAATAGTCTCCTAATGACTCTTTATTGCACGCATATAAAAAAATGAGTGATCAAAATGTTACAAGTTAAATGTTGAAACCTTTATTCCAAGAATAGTTTGGTAGCCACTAAAATTATTTGTGTTTGATTTATTTGGAATAAAATGTGTGTTAGCTGTATCTGATCTAATTTGTAAAGAAACAACGTTTCAGACCATTTGTATGTTCCTTCAGTTCCAAAAATATTATTTCTTTTTGTATTTTAACATGTGTAAATTACACATGTTTAAAGTTAAAGAAAATAATATTTTTGGGACTGAGAAAATGTTTGATTTCATTACGACATATTTACCCATCAATCTCGATAATCAAAATATGAAAAAGATACCCGTAGTGAGGAATTTGACCTTTTGACCTCGAAAAAGAAATATGGAAAAGATTGAAGAACAACCAAAGATAAACGATACAAATGCAACCTTAAAGTCAGGCCCTAGAGAGAGTCATTATAAGAAGATCTTTACAGAGTTGTGGATCTATCCAACATGTACCTTGTTACTACTTTTTAACTCCTCATGTAACCTTAATATAGTAATTTAGGTGTCACTTTACGTCTTATACTACTGTAAGAGTATTTATTAGGCTCTTAGGATTGGTTAATCATCTCACTTTCATAATTAATGTAAGCCTAGTGAACCGAACGGCTTGAATTTTGTAAACATCTAATTTAATTGCTTTTCCATATTTTAATGTTTTTAAAAGGTAGAACCCGAGTTTGTTCCACAAGAAAATGGCAACAAAGTTTACGTGCTATACGATGCTCTTTGAACTGAGACGGTAAAAACTTAAGAGACGAGGAATTTCATCTTTTACTGTATAAGAAAATGGCAACAAAGGACTTAGGCTTGGCTACTAGGTTGTCGGCTTGATAGTCAACCTTTTCTTTTTCAGAAGCTTGAAGGTCAGGTTGATAATAACAGCTCCAATGTACCCATTTCACATTGCGTCACCACATAGCTACTAGAAAAGAAGGAAAAACATAAATCAATATTTTGTATTGTAGAAGGTCATACTTGATCTCGAACGTCTCTTTTTCTATTTTCAAAAAATTTTGTGAAATATGTAAATAAGAAAACTCAACTTTTTATTTTGTTCGCGTTGGTTGAGAAGGCCAGTTCAAAAAATTTTGCGGTCGATTCCTTTTGTTACAATATGCTGATAAATTGGAATTGCCAAGTCTCGGTATATCAGAAGTTAAGTTTCAAGTTTGGTAAACAGTATAGATGACATTTTTTTTTATTTGAGAGGAACTTGGATTTTGTTGGTATATAATCTATTGACTATTAAAGATCTAATGGAGATATGATGAAGAATTTGAAACCTGTGTTAACGACAACAAAAGCTATAGCTGATGAGCCAAAAATATTCAATTAGTCAACAAACAGTCAACGTAGTTCAGGTCCAGCTACTTGACTTAATAGTCTCGGCCAGAAGGCCTCAGCCTTGGCCAGAAAACCTCGGCCTTGGCCACTATTATTTACAGTTAAAGCGACTAAGGCAGATTCAAGTATAACTCTTGGTCAGCTCGGCCGCACACATGAGTCAGGTCAGCCCTTATTCAATATGATCAGAAGTGAATAAAGATTGTAACAAGTCTTCAGAGATCAACTCAACTACGACATATATCCAATTGCTCATGAAGCATCTCAGCTCGGCATATTGCACCTCGGCTCAGTTATGCTTTAGTCAAAGCATCCGCCTCTGGTCAACCTCAGCAAATGAAAGGAATCAACAGTGCACAACTTCTATAAAAGCATATTCAGCTCTGCCTCGGCACAGCTCTGGCCTCGACCTCATATTAGCACCGAGCTCTAGCCTCGGCCTTGATCTCATAAAGGCTGTTGCTCAGAGTATCTCGGATAAGATCAAGGAAGATATTATCAACTGCAGTCTGGGACCCACCAAGACCTTTCTGCAAAGAACTTTCTAGGTGTCGATCATTGCTTGGTTAAGTACAAAGTCATCATTGCTGGCCGACCTACAGGACATAGAGTCAGCCACTGACACAGCTGCAGTCACATGCACTTGTCCCATCAGACTGCATCTCTGCAGCAGACAAGATAGCCATCTGACACAAGCAACGATCACGTCATCGGGCAGAGCACCGCTTTCTCCTCAACCTTGTGCATAAATATACCTCTTTCCAGACAGGAAAAGGGATCCGATCCAATTCTAGAACTTCCACTACAACTTTCGGAGATCTTTCAGTGAGAGATTTTCCAAGAACACCATTTCGTCTGACCTCTAAGCAGCCTTACTCTCAATAAGATATTGACCAGGTTCATCCTAAACCTTTATTCCAGCATAAACTGCCTACTAAAACACCCCTAAGTGACTTAAGCGTCGGAGGGTTTTGCCGTGGGACCTTTAACGTTTCTCTTTCTTCTAAGGTTCCAATGGCGGATTTAGACGGGAGATCAACGACGTACAACAAGTATCACCTCTGATCCACCCGGTGAGGATCTCGGCCTCATCAATAGCTAAGGTCTTTGGAGGGTAAGAGATAGTCAAACAATACCTCCATTCCAAGGGACAGGGAGTTTGCTTCCAATGAGACCCTGACTTTATATGTACCTGCATCAATGACACAATAATAGGAATATGGTGTGCTAGTGTATCAGTGAAGTAAACACAAATAGAAAACTTCGGAAATTAAGATAGTCATAACCGTGTATACATATAAATAATGAAAGACGCCCCAGGGCATAGTCCAGTTGGTACTCGGGTTGAGGATTGCCAGCAAGAGGTAATGAGTTCTAATCCAAGGACGCGCATAGTGTGGGTGTTCCTCTGCTGCCAGGCCAAAGGCCTGGTTTGTGAGGGGCACCTTGTGTAGGAACTGTGTAAGATCTCACCTAATTTAGGAGGCCGTTGGACTCCTGATTTACATCCTCCACGCAGCTCTTTGGGGCTAGAGCAGTGGGGGCTCTTTGGGTTGGGGTTCAACCTTTTGCCAACAAATAATGAAAGACAAATACAAACAAAAAGGTACAAAGTCCACATAAAGTGTAAATAGTATCTAAGCCCTTAAATATACTATAAGGTGCCCCTATATGCTACCTAAACCTCCTTAACCTTAATCCTATGCCTCCATGAACTCCTATCCTAGACCATGTCTTCAGAGAGATGTAAATCTAGTAGGTCATGCATAATCCGCTCATCCCAAATCAATTTGGCCTGCCTTTACTCCTCTTCTCCTCTACAATAAGGCTTTCAATTGCTCTGACGGTCGCCATTGTCTGTCTCCTTTTGACATGTCCAAACAATCTCAGTCTCCCCTCCCTTATTTTATCTGCTATACTAGTCACCCACAATCTTTCCCTAAATACTTCATTTCTTATCCTGTCTAGCCTTGTATGCCCATATATCTACCTTAGCATCCTCATCTCTGCCACTTCCATCTTCTGCGACTGTGTCCTCTTGATGGCCCAGCAGTCTGTTCCATATAACATTGTCGACCGTAGTGTCACCCTATAAAAATTTTTCCTTTAATTTAGTTGGAAAATTCTTGTCACACAGCACCCCTGATGCCGTCATCCACCTACACCAACTTGCCTGAGCTCGGTGGGCTACGCCATTGTCTATGTCTCCATCTTGTTGTACAAACGATCCTAGGTACTTGAACTTACTTACATGTGGTACCACTTGACCCTCGATGGTGAACTAGCTATTCTCACCTTCGGTTGCGCCACTGATGTCTGAGAACGACTAATCCTTAGGTCTTTTCTCTCTAACGCACCTCGTCACTCCTCTAGTCTCATACTCGGGGTATATTACTCTCTGCTACTAATACAATATCGTTAGCAAGAAACATACACCACATAACTGCCTCCTAGATTGGTCTTGACAACTCGTCTAGGACAGCTACAAAAAGAAATAGACTCAAAACGGACCCTTGATGGAGGCCTACCTCCATCAGAAAGAAGTTTGTATTCCCCACAGGAACACAAACGGTTGTTTTCGTCCTAGCATACATATCCCTAATTATGTCTATATACATCATACGGACCACTCTTGCATCCAGACTATTCCAAATAAGTCTACGTGATACGTTATCAGTCTCTTTTTCAAGATCGATGAAAACGATATGTAGATCGTGTTTCTTCTTCCTATACTTTTCCATCGTTCTCCTTAAAATGTGTATTGTTTCTGTAGTTGGATGTTCAGACGACTCGAGTGCAATCATAATGTGTCCAAAAGTTTCATTGGAAGCATCTTTATAGTAGATTTTTAAAATATTAGTTGCTAAAATATTATCAAATTAGACGATTGACCAAAATATCTTTCCAAATGTCATAAACTCAAGCAAGAATATAATATAGAAGAGAAAAGAGAAGGAAAACTAGAGAGCTTTGTATCTCAAACTGTGTATTTCATATATGATAGGGTGTCCTATTTATAGGACTCATATAGTGAATATAAACCTGAACAAACCCTTTGGTTATCTACATCTAATATGATATAAATGGTATACAAAAGATATATATAATACTTTGGATATCCACATCTAATATGATATCTATCTCCACAATGTATATCAACATAATGTTTATCCTTCAGATTCCTATATATTTATAACACCAAAAATATTTTAATAGCCTCCAGCATTCTTTGACTTTATTTGAAGAATCTTAAATTTGTGGATGATTAATCAACAGCTAAAATTCTTAGTGGTCCATAATGAACTTCTCATATCATAGAATTTGAGGGCTGTTTTGGTTCAAAAAAGTATCTTCTGAGATGTTCTATTTTACTTTTACAATGATTAATACGATAGTATGATACAAATGCCGTGGTTTCTTTTAAACTATAAATATTATTCGAATATTTTTATTCATTTGGACAAAGAACATCAACAGTGATTAACTATTTTACTAAACCCTTTCTGGGTAACATTTTGGATATTATTCTTCGAACATGTAACATCAAGATCTCATTGGCTTAGAATAACAATAATGCCTCTCAATTATGACTTAGTGTTACATAGTTATTTATGTATTTAATTATTGTTGATGTATTGTGGCTTTTGAGGTATAGAGTTTAACTTGGCTAACAATATATCACCATTTATTTATTTATTGTTGGTGTTGTGCCTTTTGAGGTAGGTTTAACTCAATAACAATATACCACCCTAATGTTTGGCAAAGTGAGTTTGGCATCCATTCAAATCTATTCACTGTTTTTTTCACGGTTCTTTTTACCGTTCGATACATGTCTCTCACGCATACTCGTACCTTTTTATGCCACTCCAAACCCAACTTTACCAAGTCTTTCTGGTATCATGTGTGAGGCGGATCATTTTTTTTACCGTCTCTTTGCGGTGAGAGGATCCGGACCCGTTTGGCAAGACGTGTAATAAGAGAGGGCGTGAGAAAGAGGGGAAACAGGTAAGTTGAGTTAAAAGGGACATTTCATAGGAAGGGAGAGACAAGGCAGTTCTGTGACTGTCAACCCCATAGCAGCTGTTTCCTGTCTGAATTTCCAGCCTAGCTGCTGCCTATTACTTACTTGCTTAGATTATTGTGTTGTACTGCTTTGGCATCCATCTCCACTCTTCCACATTCCATCAATGCTCCTCTCCATTTGTATTCATTGCAGGACTTACATATAAATCTTCTGTCCCGTTTTGTTTGCTTATGCTTAATTATATCGAAAATTTTTATAGAGTCTGTTGGTACAACATTTATGTTTTATCTAATACAACAACATTACCCAATTCCCTTAGAAGCTTCTGCCTGTGGCGGGGTATGAGGGGTCGGATATACACAACCATACTCATGTGTTAGAGACATACAGATGTTGTTTCTTGATGATCCATAATGAAAATTGCATCAAGTTGTATCGATCAACTGCTACTTCAGAATATAAGAAGCGCATCCAATTTAGTATGTCATTTTGTTTTATTCCATCATATTCCAAAGTTAAGGCAGAGTGTGTCTTTAAATCCATTGAACAAATAAAGGTTACTTTTCTTACTGGGTCTTCTTAAATTCATGTCGCTGAATGAGATTTTACATTCAATAGACTTTAGGGATCTGTGATTTATTTCTTCTTTCAGTATTTTTTGTTTATTATTTAATGATGTATATAAACACAAATGTATAGAATTTTAAACAAAACATGCAAGAAATATATCAAAATATATAGACAACCATAAAAACATATATAAAACACTTTAGAAAAAAGTACAGAATAACGAGCAAAACATATAACTGCATTTAAATTCCGTTGTTACTCAAGTGTAGCTTTACTCTTGTTGCCTATATTCATATGGTAATCCTGTTGGCACATGTGAATCTCCATTATGTCTCAGCATCTATCAAATCATCTACTCTTTGTCCTACTACATACATAGGGAAAAAGGTCCTACCCTGTCTTGAAGATTCCTACCGTCTCGTACCAAAAACTCTAATAGCTCTCACTTGTCTAGTTTCAAGAGTTTTGTAGATAATGTTTCTAGAGCATATCTCTGTTGGTACTCGGATTGAGACATTACTCCAGAAAGACACAGGTCCGAACCAGGACACGCGCAGCGTGGGTGCAATACTGTCAGTAATGGTGAAACCACTGTATCCGGCTCAATTGGGTTAAAAGGTTGCTGACCTGGTTTGCAATAGACACCTTGCAATAGGTCTCTGGTAAAGCCTTGAGGATGGGACGCTGGCAGAGCATAGGGTCAGGGGTATTGTCTTTTTGCTCTAGAAGAGATTTGTAGATGATATAAATCAGGTTTTAAACGGTCTTAAGTTCTTACTTGATGTATAAAGTCTAAGACCGATCCGCTATAAGAATCTAAAACAAAGACCACAGGGGGGGGGTCCGAACCCATGACCCACAACGTTAAGAGCCCTACCCTCTAACAACTGAGCTGGAAGAGCTTCACATAACCATCTCTCTCGCCTTTGTTCGATTTGTGTGACGATAACGGACGAGGAATCCATTCTTAAAGGTGTCAGACTTCAGTTTGTTCAATAGGGGTATGACTCATATCGCGAATATTATGTATCATGATTTTTATTTCGATAATGTGTCCCCTTTGGAGTTTGAATATTATTGATTCTTAAGTATACTACTTTTTATAATTAGTTCTACGTCGTTAGGACATAATCAGGGCATAATTGTTGTGGTAAAGAAACGATACAACGTGGTGGTCTATATACTTATATATCCAGTAAGATGTACATTCACATGAAAAATCATTTATCCCTTCAAGATTTTGTAGTTTCATATTGGTTGACCCAAATGTCCACCTATTTTTGAAACATATGTACTTTAGGAAATATTTACCAATGGAATTGGATAATCGAGAATATAATGACCAAATAGATTGAATATGTCATATTTTTATTCTTACACACATATATATGTACACACGTGTCTGTTCGTGTGGTGTAGACATACATAAGCAACACGCGCATATGTTATATATAGGTATGTACATATATGCACATAAAAAGCACACACATAATTATGTGTGAGGTCTTTGTATTAGGTCTTGATGCATCGTCTATTTTCTTTTTCATATTAATCAATGTTTGTATACACACTAACATAAATGTGTCACAACTCTTTTAAAGCTTGATTTGATTAATAACCTTTTATTTTATTTTATTTTTGACAAGATTAGTAACTAATTGATATATTTTAGCAACTTAAAACGTTGAAGAATCTTACGAATTGATGAAATAATAAAATGATACTACTTATACAACATCTGCCAATACAACAACAACAACAACATTACTCTATTATCTTAGAGGCTCCCGCCTATACACGAGGTATGGAGGTCGAATGTACACAACCATACACGTGTTAGAAACACATTTGCCTATAAAACTATATATTGTTGTGTGTACTTTTGGTCCTATTCAAGTGATAGCTAGCTACTCAAGCCTTACGGCATCCCTCAACATCTAATATACCCATATCACCCTCTCTCATATCTAGCTTTATTTGTTCTCCATCAGATCTAACCCAAACACACCTCATCATTTCTTTCTTCACCTTCCCTTTTGTTGATGAATGTCACAAGACCTCATCAAACCACCCTTTACTCTTCCAACCTCATGCATGAAATCATTGAATAGCTTCTATATCTTTGCCTCTTCACTAGGAAACTTCTATATCCCAAACATCTTAACTTCATGAATAATGATTTTCACATAATTTCTTCATAGAAACATTATGGCAGGAAAGGGATCCACAAGGGATGATAGCTCAAGCTCTGGCAGCCGGAAAACGACGCCGGCGAGGCCTCAAGAACAAGCCCTTAAATGTCCTAGATGTGACTCACAAAACACAAAGTTTTGTTATTACAACAATTATAGTCTGACTCAACCAAGGCACTTTTGCAAGACATGTAGGAGGTATTGGACAAACGGTGGTGCCTTGAGGAATGTCCCCATAGGCGGTGGATGCAGAAAAAACAAGAAAATGAAGTCTACCTCAAGGCTTTCACTTGATTCAAAAGACTCAACTGGATCATCTGACATAAGTGGATTCAAATTCTTTCAAGGGATTTCACCTGCAATGGATTTTCAACTTGGTGGGCTTAATTTCCCTAGAGTGATCAACTCGAATTCTTCGACTAATTTGTACAATCAGTTCCCTTCTTTTGGGGATATTCCAATCACTTCTGCTCCAAATATTGCTTTCAATCTTGATCCATCAGCAGGTACAAGTTCTTTAATGGGATTCAACTTCCCATTTTCTTCATCCAAATCTCTAGAAACCCCTGCAGGATTTCAAGAAACAAGTCCCATGAGTTATCATACAAATCTTGCTTCTTCTATTGAATCATTGAGTTCTTTAAACCAAGATATGCACTGGAAGCTCCAGCAGCAAAGATTGTCCATGCTTTTCGGGAGCGATTCGCAGAAAGAAAATGGGTTTCAAGGATCAAGTATTGGTGTTCAGATTCAGAAACCACAACCCATTTTGTTTCATAACTTGGAGAGTTCAAAAGGGGATGGAAATCTAGGTTATCATTCAAGAAAAGAGGGTTCTTCTGCTAGTGGGAATTTGGCAACTGAGTGGTTCTTTGATCCAAATCCAACTAGCAGCAGTGTCAATGAAAATGTTAACAATTGGAATGGGATTCAAGGTTGGAGCAATCTGAATCAATATAGCCCTTTACCATAGTATGAGAGTTATAAGATCATGATTTCAAGGTAGCTCTAATTAGGGTTCAAGGAAAAAAAATTAGATGACTATGTGACTGTATATTAAATTTTCATGCCTAATGTAACTTGTGTCTTATTTTTTTTTCTAGGTGTTATTAGTTTCTGGGGTTTTTTTTTTCTCCGTTACAAGAAATGGTTCCACTACTTCATCGTATGAGACATCTGATGTTTTACGATGTGGTGGAACTATTGAATGGAGAAAGTGAATTAAATATCCCAGAATGTGTCTCTCTGAAGTGGGTTTCGTATAACGTTATCTTTATATGTTTTATTATTTTGAGTTTGTTGTTGTAATTTTGGGTGCAGATCAGGTGGACAATTTATTCTTGATCGACAAGTGCTAATTTATATTGTAATTTGTTGAAATTTAGTCTGGTTGACCTTATGACCTTTTGTGCAAGTTTTTGTGAAGTACTTAGAATTAGTGTTGCTTCTGGTAATAAAGATTGGTTTGGGATGAAGTGAAGGTCTCTCTTTCTAGGTTTGGATTTTCTCACTGCACTCTTCCTCACCGCGCTGCTCACCGCGCGACACGTGGCAGCAGAAGAGAGTGGTGATGCTAGATGAGGGTCACTCGCATCTAGCCTCACCACCCCTTCCTGCTGCCACGTGTCGTGCGGTGAACAGCACGGTGAAAGAGAGTGCGGTGAGGAGATCTGGTCTCCTCTTTTTATATGTGACTTTCAGCAACTTCATGGT
The DNA here is from genome assembly GCA_036186865.1 of Eustoma russellianum. Taxonomy (NCBI): domain Eukaryota; kingdom Viridiplantae; phylum Streptophyta; class Magnoliopsida; order Gentianales; family Gentianaceae; genus Eustoma; species Eustoma russellianum. The sequence goes on from AP025047.1 coordinate 13,628,084, forward strand.
ATTGCAGTAAGAAAGACATATTTATTCAAAGTTTGATAGTGTTCTCATGAGGCCAAATGCTATAGTTCATAGGTTGCGATTGTGTGAAAAAATTAGTGTTTGACGCCAATATATTGAGAAGATCATTTGGTGGTGGAGTTAGTTGAAAAATCTTCTAAGTATTGTGGATAGTAATGTATGAAGGACATCAAAAATCATGTAATAGATGTCTTGATTTGATCGTGTTTTTTGAAGCAAAAAGTCAATATTTCTGGCTCCGTCGGTCCCTACTGCCTTAGTCTATAAAATTTCGTGAAGAATGCAAATTTGATTTGCTCCCGTTTGATTTCAAATCGAAAGGTCCATCAAAAGTTGAACATAGTGGTGACCTTTTGGATCAGAAGAAGGGTTAAATCACAAATCAATGTGATTGGGGCTTAGAAAGTATAAGTCGCATACTTCTTCTACTCTTTTCTTTGTACGAGATTACCATTGAATTGGGTCGGTAAAGTCAAGAAAAGAAAGAAAAAAAGAAACTTTTAATCGTGCCGATTAAAATTAACGAACAAACTCGAATAAAGAGTTTTTTATAATCTTGACCAATTCAAATCTTTGCCACTAGGGCAACTTTTACTTTTTTTTACACCTATAGTCCTTTCTTTACCTCCCTTCTTGGATTGATATTCAATGTAACCTTTTTCTTTCTATTTTATTTCATATATTTATTTTTCTGTAGTTTTTGGAGGGATCAATATTCAAAGGACTTAATGGCATATCTCCGATTTGTTTTATGTTTGAGTCAGAAATCAGAATACTCAGCTGTCCTAATGTCTCCCTGTATCAGGCAACTGTGTCTCAGAGTCCACAGTCACTGACAACATATGACACATAGGAACAACGACTGTAGCATTAGCAGAGTAATCTACCCCTTGTTCATCTTCTTGCTTTTAATGCTATAGCTCTTGCTCTTTCTTTCTTTCTTATAACTTAATTTTCTCCACCCCTTTGCTCTCTCACACACATACACACACTGCCTAGAGCTTTTCACAATAATTAGGTGCAGTGTGTGCTTTGGATTTTTTATGCCTGATAAAGTGGTGGCTTGAAAGTGATAGATAGAAGACTCTTTACATTTTGAATGTTATAGTTCTCGTATCAAAAGGTAAAATTTTTGATCGTAGATGACTCTATTGTCTCAGCTCTGTGAAGTTATGTAAAAAAAATACAAATCAGCAGTTCAGGGCTTTGACTATTCAGACCTAGATAAATTTGAACCTGCAACCTTCTACCAGCAATTTCTCCATCTAAATACAAGCCGAACTGTGTTATGGAGATTTGGATGTTACATTTGATAGATTTTTTTTAATATGGGACAGGCATCTTGTCGGGTTCAGTTATTCCTTTAGATACACTACCAACCTGCAGGGAACACTTTTTAAGAATATAGAGTGACATATGAGTCTTTCCATTTTTAAGTACACACTTTTATTTGACTTTGAAATATGATGGACTAAAACAAAATGACTCATTAAATTGGCTGCACTTATTATATTGTGAAGTAGCAGTTGATTGACACACAATTTTCATTATAGGTAATTGGGAAACAACATTTATGTGTTTTCTACCACACGGGTATGGTTGCGTATATTTGACGCCTCTAAGACAATATGGTAATGTTGTTGTTGTAGAGTGACAAATGAGTAATAGACTAATAGTTGTACTAAATCATTTGTTAGTTTAATAAAAAAAAATTCAAATTAACAAATGATCATAACACAAATGATTCAGTAGACTGCAGTACCCTAATGATGATTTATCTCAATTGATTAGACCTTTGATTCTGCTTTACAATAGCAATAATTCTTCAATTTTCTCTTTCAATTCGAAAAAGACATTAGCGGCTACTGTCCAAAATATTGGCTGTTTTTAGCAAAACCCACCCGTCTAAACCCTACATATCTGGTTTTTCTTGCGTTCATTTGGAGACAAAATTGAACGGATGCATCAAGCCAGACTGCTCCCTATGAGTATGATTCGCTTTAGACTATGATTGATTTTTATGGATGAGATCTTATCATAAGCTAAATTCTCACAAATCTCCTTAGATGTTATTACCATCCCGATTGTTAGAAACCAAAACGATATAAATCTATCTATTATAGTATGTGTTTAACTTAATATTCAAATATTTGGTACATGCATATATAATACACGCTATTAGAAAACTCCAAAAAGTAACATACTTAACAGCAATTAAAGATAGGTGAGTGATATATAAACACCTTTTGTTTATAAATCTCTATCTTTTTAATTTTTACAGCATTGATTTTATCTCACGATTCATTATTGTTTATTGATCATAAGAGAAGATACGTCTTGATAAAAAAAAAATTATCCATTTGTCATTTTCCTTGTAGATATCGATCATAAAATAGTATTAAAGCTTTGGAAATGAGAAAGCTTGGAGAAAAAGGTCAAATCTTTAGCCTTGAGTGCTTCTACCGTTTTAATCTAAGGAGTATTTTGGAGGATGTAAATCAGAAGCGCAGCGGTCTCCTAGGTTGGTGAACATTTACACAAAGACTTACACAAGGTGTCCACTGCAAACTAGGACTTCAGCCCAGCAGCAGTGAAACATTCACACTGTGCGTGTCCTTAGAATCAAACCATGTATTTCTTGGAGTAAATCCAACCCGAGTATCAATTGAACTATGCCCTCATGGCTTTGGAAATGTGAAAGCTTGAAGTAAAAGGTGAAATCCCTCACCCCGAGGGCCCCACCGCTCCAGCACCATCGTGGAGGATGTAAATCAGGAGCCTAGCCGCCTCCTAGGTTGGATGAAAACTTACGCAGTGACCCACACAAGGTGCCTCCCGCAAACTATGTTTTTGGCCTAGCAGCAGTGGAGGTGCCTCCCGCAAACTATGTTTTTGGCCTAGCAGCAGTGGAACACCTACACCGTGTGTGTTCTTGGAATCGAACTCTTGACCTCTTGAAATAAATCCTAACCCGAATACCAATTGAGCTATGCTCTGAATGTTTCGGAAATTAGAAAGCCGAATATACATGTTGATATCTCTAATAAAATAATATTAAGAATATGCAACCGCAAATAGGTGGGTAGACAAATGAGAAGGGGCATAAAGGGTGATGAGAAGGCACAAGGAAGAGGGGAAGGAGGGATGGCATGATGAATGTGATAAGAAGTTTCTTCACATGATAACATAGTGTGCCCCTTCACCTGTCAATCAGCACTTCAAGATATTCGTGACTGACATGATTGGAAAACTACATTTTGCAATCATCTCATGCTACTTGCCACGCCACCCAAAGCCAAAAATTCGTCACAAGAAAAAAGGTTATACGTCATAAAAAATAATTGCATTTTAATCCTTTAACTTATGCTGCAGGATAAAATTATATGTTTTATGAATAAAAATATAACACATGCGAATGTTAAATTTCAATGTATGATACAACTCCCTTATGATGAAGGTTATCAGGTATAACTATAAAAATTATGAACACCATAAGTGAACCAAAATATCACATATTAGGGACGACGAGCTTTCATAAAGTCTATTAATTTTGGCCTTCGTAAAATTGGATGTGTAAGAAATATTTTGGCAATCCAAAATATGTCTTCTTTCTATTCATCACCATAATGTATAATGTTACAAATCAATGATAACGCCTAAATTGTTGCTAATCTATCTAATTACAAAGTCTACCTATATCTTTACCATATATTTATATAAGGAAAGATAATCACATAAGTCTAAGGCATATCTTTTAACAAATCATCGTCAAAGCTATAAGTTGTGGTCGGCTGCTCAACTCAGCCCTGGTAGCTCAGCTCAGACTAGCTCTGGTCAAATCTACAAGTAGTGGTCGACTACTCAGCTTAGCCTGGTAGCTCAGCGCAGACCAGCTCTGGTCAGTTCAGCTCAGACCAGTCCTAGTATCTTTTGTGTGTTGTTATGCGGTTAGACTTTAAAGCTACAAATAATTCAAATGTCTATTTTTCTTTGTATAGATTTTTACAAAGTGTAAGGTAAGGCTACGTACATCAGATTGCACAATGATCCGTTCTTTTTTTTGATCTTGCGCAAACGCAGAAGCCTAGTGCACCAGAAACACCCTTTTTATACCAGGAAGTAAAATACTTGACGCTCTTAGTAGTTAGTCTTATTATAAGATTAAGTGTTCTAAGGTCATCTCCAACTCAAAACACCAAATTTTGCACCAGATCATTTATTTTGGTGCAACAAACAGTAAAAAGTACTACAACCACAAACACCAAATCCAGCACCAAATAATAATATTTCTTAAAGATTCTTCTATCATTGTATTTTTAATTCATTATTGTAAATAATTTAACACAAATTTAACATTCATATAAATTTAACGTAAGTATTTATTAATTCATTATTCATTGATTTAACTGAGGTGAATTATTTCTTAACGTTTTCCTATAAATATAAAAATTAAAAATAAAAGATTAAATTATAAATAAAATTAAATTAAAATTATTATAACGAAATTAACGAAATTAAAATTTTCTTAAGATAATTAAAATGGTGATGTGGCGGATGAATAGTGATTTGGCGCAATGTGTTGGGTTTGGTGCTTGGTTGAATGGATTTTTGCACCAAATGAGTGTTTTGATGCACCCATTAGAGATGGCCTAAAGCCCTAAACAGCCCAAAACGCTCACATACTGTCGCATTTGATACATAAAATTGTTCTAAGAACAATACGCTACTCCCTCCTCCTCAAAATTCTTGGTGAAGCTGATATCATATTTAACTTTTAGAAACATTAATTAAGATAATATTTTTATTATAATATGTCTACTTATCTTTCTTGTTAAAACATTTTTTCCTTATACATTTATTGCAATAGTAATGATAAAGCTGTTAGAGAAACTTTGGTCTTTGATGAACTTCAACTTTTTTAACAATACTTTTAGACAGCATGAAATAGAGAACAGGTCAATAATTTTGAAGTATTTAGTTTGAAATTAAGTCTATTAAACTCGTTTACTGCACCTTTCTTTCAAGTTTAGTAAAATTTTCCTTTTACGGCACCATATAAGAGTTTGACACATGAAATTTATATAAATGTATGTGTATACATATACTCAAGACAATTGCAAATTGAAAGAAGATCGAGGCGAGGCAGTTAGATAAGAGGAAGTCGTGTGTTATTTTCCTCTCCATATGCATATTCCTTGTCCAAGTACAATCCATATGTCCTCTCTAACGTCACCAGTATATAGTCTAATGTAAACATGCAAGGGATAATCATTTTGAAAGAGGAAGATTGGGAGTTCGAATCGCTCCAGGGATATTTGTAGAGAATTCCATTACTTAGGTTGAATCTATCAGATTTCTGACTTACATCCCTACACTTTCTATAGTACCAACATCCTTACTGGTTGGATTCAACCTTTTATAGGTCCTCTCTAATAAGTGAATATCAGCTGACGAGCCAAAATAAATTGGTGTGCTTATTGAGACGAATATTCTTGTTCTCGCCTATTTCATAAGCAAGCGCATCACGTTACATTTCTAACCAAAAAGTTTCAAGAAATGCCACGAAATTTGTTTTGTTTTCTAGCATTTCTTGTTGCGTTCGTCGTGAATGAGTTGTAGCCTTGGTTAGAAACTAATACAAGTAATTATTCTAAATGAAACGTTAGACATGTAGTCAATTTTTGGGCATGGTCTCATTTCCTAGTAACATTTAGCTCATAAATTTTAAATCTTGGTTGGCTCTTCACTTTTAATTTTTCCATGCTTTCATATTACCATAAGCCTAATCTTAAACACCATTTCTCTCGTACTTCAACCTTAACTTTTTTGTCTCGATTTATACACGCAAGGTCATGCTAATCTTCTTTGTATCGTTCTAATTCTGTTTTGACTTTTGCGTTTAAATAATGCTAATTTACATGATTTTGTTTAGACTTTTGCGTTTAAATAATGCTAATTTACATGATACAATCCTCTCTTACTAAAGGAAGAAAAACCTTAGGCACGCTTCGCCTCCTTGGGTATGAATGGTATGATGTAAACTTTGAAACTTTGTCAAACTCAGAAGGGAGGGGTGCGTGAGAGAGAAAGTGAAAAGAAATTCCAAAAGAACCTGAAACGAGGAAAGACATTCAAATTCGTCATCTTTTTGAAGAAATTTCCTACTGTAATAAAGAAAAATTCGAAATATAGTATAATTTGGAGAAAAAATAACAAAATTATGATGCACTTGCAAATGAGGTCTTAGAAGTCATTAGACACACTTATGAGTGTCGTCCAATGAGTCACTTTTAAACGATACTAATAAGTGCAAAAAAGGATAAGCTGTTTTAGGACAAAAAGGCTATGTTTGAGGGTGTAAAACCAGCAATGTTTGGACATTGTCAGACGCGTCTAACCGCTTGAACAGCACTGTCAGGTCTGCCCCATAGCCTGGATGTCAGAAATATTAATATATACATTAATATAGTCTTTTATGCAACAATCAATTAAAATTCAAAATTGACATTCTGTATTTCGTTTTTGGCAAGAGAATGGAATTTTAGATTTGTATGTTTAGCAAACATTCCGATCCTATGATCCTAAAATTTTCAGAATATACAATATTGGATGAATTTACTCGGTGCACAATGGTAGTCTTCAGGAAAGAAGAACATAAGGATGGTCTTGAATTCGTTTGTAAATGGCCACGTTCAGGTCCAGCCAAATGTGAAAGATTTGATTGCGGTATCGTGACAATATATAATGACGAAAGTCTGAGACATGTACTAACATGGTGGCTATAATCGATAACGTTCACCATACATTCTGTTCCCAAAAAGAAATAAGATAACACTGGGGATGTGGCTCCAAATTCCAAACGCACCATCGAAAAAATTTTAAAACTCATAAAAAGACCTGCTAGTTAAAGTATACTTATAAATAGAAGGGTTTAGTCTATTATTTGTATGTTTTCTCATTAAAGTAAACTATGCAACATGAGTATTGTATTGCATTACCACTGTTACGCTTTGTGTGTTGTCTCGTTAACCGTACGATTTATTTTTTTTAGTATAATCTGAAGAAGAATACTACACATGAATTTATTAAATTAAATTACAACTTAAACCATAAGCTCTAAATACTAAACCTTAACCCTAACTCTAAATCACCCTAAGTATAACTGTAATCCTAACCATAACACTAACCTTAAACCTAATCCTGGTTTACAAAAGTATGTGAAGATAAAATTGCACTAAAGAACTCAAAAGGTTAAACATTAATCTATCTATTCAACACAAACATTACATAGACCACAAACAATTTATTTCTTGAATGCAAACCTTACATTGAATGCAAACATGTAAACATCATTCTAAAGCTGTTGTGTTGTAGGATAAGTATTAATGTTGTGGCCTACTTGTTTACGTATACCGCACTTTCAATTGTTGTCTATCTTCACTACATTTCCTAAGCACGAGATTGGCTTCAAGTCTGATGGAGCTGCATGCTATTACGCTCAGTGTTAAATAGGATGGAACGAATTCCGATATCGCATCACAAGAGTAAAATGGAGCAACAAGTTCTGCCGCTACACTATGCATATCCTTACATTCCTTCATAGCGTGTGATAAGACCATATGGTAAAGCTGAAACTTTCATGCATTTCTTTTATTTTCAATATATAGTTGTTACACCTTGACTGGCATATGTCTCCTGCTGCCAAATGTGACAATGACTCTAGTCACTTTTCATTAAATATCTTTACCATCCTTTTGAACGATGCTTGTACACAAACACTAATCGGTAAATATAGAGCCTCCTTGAGTATGTTGTTTCACGATTCGGAGAAATTGGTTGTCATCATATAAAAAGTAGTTTTCTTCTAAAAAGAATTTACATGTGAAATAGTTTTTTATTTTTTTTATATTTCTGCATGTCAATATTAATATAAAATACACACCTGTCATGTTCTTAATTTTTTTTATATCGGTCGTAAATCCTCAGTAATATTACAAGATAGGTTATATTTTACAGCTGATGCTCGAGTCCTAAAAGTGTGTTCTAAGAATGGGTACGTACAGAATTGGAATCCCAAGTTTTTTTAAAGGCGTTTGTTTCCTTATTAAAGATTATGAATTTCTTTTAATGTCTCTAATCATGAATTCTGACATTTTTTATAAGATAAGATACAAATTGCATCTGCTGTTTAGACTAACTTGTTCAAGGTCTAAGTGACGGGATGGAGTAGCTCAGATACAGGTTTAATGAGTGATGAGGTGAAAATCAGTACACTGGTAAATTCGACAAATATAACCAAGTCGGTCTTTCCAGAATCATCACATCCTATCCCAATAAAGACACAGGACATCTGAGATGCAGGTCAGCCACTATGACCCGCACACATGTTCAAGTTGGCATCGCCAAAAGGAGCGTAGGATGACGTTGGCATCATTTGAGGTCAGCCTCAACCATCAACTTAGCCACAAGTGGCTGACTAGCCTCAACAATAAGCTTTGCCACAAGGGGCAGGTCAGCTTCAACCATCATATCGATCATGCCAGTATGCTCATAACACTCGAACCAGAGTAGAGTCATCTTGCTTGGGCTTTCAACGTCAGAAGTCATGTCAGCTCAGCTCGATCAAGGTAGCCTTCGCAACATAGGCAGCTTCAATGCGATATGTGACATCAACTCATCAATACCTGACCAACACGCATAAGTAGGACAAGACATTTGGCAACACCTGATGACCCCAAGCAGGCAATGGCCCTGTGAACAAGCACAAAAACACTTTGTCAGCAAACAGAAATAGGATACATCTGAACAAATACTCAAATAACTCAAAGAGATATTCCTCTTAAAACACATAATTAAAGAGACATATTTCTCTATATTCCAACATAAACAAAACGCCTAAAGTACAACATTCTATAGCTAACTCGATAGTTAGATGGTTTTTCCTTCAGCAATAATTCTGGAACCTCTAACATTGCTAATTCTCTTACATTTCATTGGCAACATCACCAACCTTCTATGCGGATCATCCTCTCGATCCAAATGGTAGACCCCGAGCCCATTTTTGCACTAGAATGAGGGTCAACCAGGCTTTTACTTTCACAATTCTTTTACCTAAGTGTATAAAATTATTCTGAAATGGCTAGAAATAGCATGACGGTGTGGAATCTTCTCACCGTCACAGAAATGGAGATGCCAATCGTCCATTAGAGCAGACCTATGATGGACATATTGGGCACTATGATGCAAATTCAGGAGTTACTTATGAGGAACATAGCAAGTTGTTCAATATACAGTTAGTGTATGTGTCCTAGGTCATTGATTTGGATCTTTATTTTATACATTTATTATTAATAAAGATGTTTTATTATCATTATTGTTGGTTAGCATGTTATACAATTCTGATATATGTCACTGGTTCAATATTGTTATAGAGATAAAATAGCTTATAACCAGTATGAGTATTAATTTGATACTCATGAGATGATTATGTGTATGGTGATGCAAATCAATTTCATAGATACTTGTTAAAGAACAATGTATTGGATAGACCCATCATAAGATTACTGCATGGATTAGCGTCATAAATAAATCTCATATGCTTATGTTTTTATCATTAGACTTAGATTGTCATAGTTTCCAACATAAGGACTATTATATTTTGACATGATCAGATATTATCCTTCACTGGATGATGATGATGATGATGATGATGATGATGATGATGATAATAATAATAATAATAATAATAATAATAATAATAATAATAATAATAATAATAATAATAATAATAATAATAATAATAATAATAATAAAGGTCGTGATTGAATCTGATAGAAATTATGTAGAGGATATTAAACAATCAACATAGAATTTGCATATCTTTTGGGCCCCTCGATAATTGAGACTGTGAAATATATGACCGTGCTCAAATGAATTGATCGTGTGCTCAATATCATTTGTTTTATCACTCTACTTAAAGATCGAGTAATCATATGTTTGAATGGAACAATATTACCTCATGATAAGAATTTGTGCTTAGGTACTTATAGCATGATCCCAAATAAGAGGTTTCATATTTCCCGTCTTGATCATAGACTTCCCAAAATCATCCCAAAGCTTGCAATTATTCTGTAAATGTTCCCTGTCTTTAATGTGTAGCAGGAAAGTTTGAAAAATTGGAAATAGATTTGTCTAAAGTTGGTGAGCAATATATTTTGAGCTTAATTATGATTAGTTATCGTTAATTACAAATAGAAGCTAATGAATCCTAAATTATTTATGTAATAAGTAGATGATTTTAGGCTTTTGAATCACTCAATTATGACACCGGGTGAATGAGAAATTAATGCTCAAAATAAGAGAAAAAATGGTTGAAAAAAGAAAATTGATGATGTGGCTTTATGAGAATTGAACACATCATTATTTTGCAAATATACCACATTGGCCACTTGAGTTGAAGTTGCCACCTTATATATTGTCAGGAGAGGCACTTTAGATATGCCCTAAGGGAAAGAGAATTTTTGACTGGACAAAAAACGCAGATGGCTGCCACACACGCGCGCATGCGCCGCTGCCGCCGCCCGGCCGGCTCGTGGCTCGTGGCTCTTGGGTTCGTGTGTTCATTAATTGCGAGAAGTCCGAACACTTCATAAGTTTGCAGAGTTCTTACGTTGTTATGCCTATTGTCTAAACTGATATCCGTTGTATCCTGGGAGACGTTCGCTACATCCGGTTTTGGCACAATATACTGGTGGAATTCGTCTTAAGGACAGAGTCTTGGACTCGCCTCGATTTGCATGTTGTTCTGTTTCAGTTTACACGAACACATACTGCACTGTACAGATTTCTGTTTTAATTACGAATTACAATCTTAAGACGGATTTTGGTTTCTGTCTGTTCTGTACTGGTTCGCCTCTGACACAACCAGATTCTGTGTTTGTGTATACTCTTTCGGTTTCTTTTCGAAACAAACCGAGTTTAATGTTCTGTTTCTGCACTTCATAGAAACTGAGACGCGATGGAAAATGAAAGTTCCAATTTGTTCAATGTTGTGCACGTTGGTTCTCAGGCACAGAACAGTGATGTTCCTGCTGCACCTGCTGTTGCTACACCTGTTCCTGCTTTAGTTCCTGCGGTTGGACAGGTTGAGAAGCCGAAAAAGTTTGGAAGCAGTTTATTCAAACGTTGGCAGTAAAAGATGTTGTTTCTCTTGACTACGATGGGTTAGCAAAGATGCTGACTGAGGATCCTCTGGAAGTGATTCCGGGTGAAGGCTAGAATCTAAACATGCAAAATAGTTTGATGGTTGAAGCGTGGAATTATAGTAATTATGTTTGCTTGAGTCATATTTTGAGTTGTTTAGATAATTCGTTGTATGGAATGTACAGTACCTTTAAAACTGCAAAGTCACTGTAGATGGCCTTGGATAAGAAGTACCGCACGGAGGCTGTCGGTACAAAGAAATTTATCATTGGAAAATTTCTTGATTTTGAAATGTCACACTCCAAAACCGTTGTTTCTCAGATTAAGGAACTGTTGTTTCTCAAAACTGTTGTTAGTGGCCGAAATGGAAGAAGAGGGCATGTCACTCAGTGAATCTTTCATAGTGGCGGCTATGATTGAGAAGCTACCTCTTTCGTGCAGGGAATTTAGAAGCTATCTCAAACACAAACGAAAGAAAATGACTTTGGAGGATATGATTGTTCGACTCCGTATAGAGGAGGACAATCGCAGATCCGAAAGACGGCCAAGTTCGAGTTCTGGTCATGCAAAGGCTCATGTCGTAGAGGTGACAAAAAAGAAAAAGGGAAATCCTGTCGAAGTAAATCGTAAAGGCAAGAAAGTTGTCAGAAGTTCACTAGAAAATGTTATAACTGTGGGATTCAGGGGCACCGCAGTTTTGACTGCCGTAAGCCCAAGAAAAAACAAGAAAAAGCAAAAACCAATCTTGTCAGTCAGATGGATGATTTGGATTTATGCGCTGTTGTTTCTGAGGCAACGCTGTAGGAAATCCTCGTGAAACAGGGCAATGTTCAGAGACTACTCTCCAGCGAAGAATAATGAAAATTTGTACATATGAAACTCTAATAGCTCGAAGATTGAAGGTTCGGGCAATGTGATTCTGAAGATGACTTCCGGGAAGGAATTGACTATGCGAGATGTACTGCACATTTCTGACATCCCGCAAGAACATGGTTTCTAGAGCTTTACTAGTCAATCATGGTTTTAGCCTAGTATTTGATTGTAATAAATGTATTCTGAGTAAGAATGAGGTATTTCTAAGAAAGGGGTGCTTGGCCGGCAACATGTTTAAACTTAGTGTGATGACTGTTGTATCCAAGAAAGTTATGCCCGAAGAGGCTAATAAAAATGTTTATACTTCTGCTTACATGCTTGAGTGTTCTTGTCTATGACATTTCGTCTGTGACATGTTAATTACAAGTCAATACAAAGAATGTTTAATCTTGACTTATTGCCCAAACTGAATATTAATAAAGAAAAATGCCAAGTCTGTGTTGAAGAAAAAATGACAAAGATGCTGTTTCTTTCAATTGAAAGAAACACTGAAGTGTTAGATTTGATTCATACAGATGTGTGTGATTTAAAATTGGTGCAAACAAGAGGTGGTAAAAAATACTTTGTGACTTTTATCGACGATTGCACTAGATACTTTTATGTTTATTTGCTAAGTAGCAAAGATGAGGCCGTTGATGCTTTTAAAGATAATAAAAATGAAGTTGAGAATCAACTTAGCAAACGAATTAAGACAATTCGTAGTAATAGAGGTGGCGAATATGATGTACCGTTTAATGAATTTTGTTCAGAACATGGCATTATTCATCAAACAACTGCACCATACTTACCTCAATCTAACGGTGTTGCTGAATGCAAAAACCGGACTCTAAAAGAAATGATAAATGACATGTTGATAAGTTCAGGTTTACCTCAGAACTTGTGGGGGAAGCAATTCTTTCCGGCAACGTCATTTTAAATAGAATTCCATCTAAAAAGATGGATAAAACCCCATACGAACTTTGGAAGGGCCATAAGCCTAGATACAAATGTTTGAAAGTTCGGGGATATCTGGCGAAGGTTGTAGTATCCAAACCAAGACAAGTTAGAATTGGGCCTAAAACAATTGACTGCATATTCATAGGATATGCAACTAACAGTAATACATATCGATTCTCGGTGCACAAATCGGACATTCCTGATATACATGAGAATATTATCGTGGAATCAAGAAATGCAGTGTTCTTTGAAGATGTCTTTCCAAAGAAAGACAAAAACAACAAAGAAGCAAGCACTAGTAAACGAGTGCGTGAGACGACCCCTCAAGAAATTGAGGAACCACGTCAAAGCAAACGAGCCAGAATACTAACATCCTTTGGACCAGATTTTCTTACATACTTGATAGAAAACGATCCAAGAACCTTCTTTAAGGCTATCTCAACTCCAGAAGCTCCCTTCTGAAAAAATACAGTAAATAGTGAGATAGAGTCAATTCTTCAAAATCAAACTTGGGAGCTGATTGATCTTCCACCAGGAAGTAAACCACTCGGATGCAAGTGGATCTTTAAGAAAAAGCTGATAGATGATGGGTCTATTGACAAGTAGGGGTGTTAACGAACCGAGCCGAACCGAATACTAAGTTTTCGAACTCGAATTCGTTTAGCTAAACGAATAGTTCGGCTCGGTTCGTTTAGCTAAACGAACTTTAAAATTGGTTCGAGTTCGGCTCGATAACCTTATAACTGTTTAAACGAACCGAACTGTTCGCGAACAGTTCGGTTCGTTTAACTAAACGAACTCGAATACCTATTCGAATTCGACTCGTTAACAAATAATTAACGAACGAATACGAACCGAACACGAACCGAACTCAAAAAAGTTCGCGAACGGCTCGGTTTGTTTAACACCCCTATTGACAAGTACGAGGCCCGGTTGGTAGGTGAGGGCTATCGACAAAAAGAAGGTTTTGACTTTTTTGATATCTACTCATCAGTAACTAGAATCACTTCAATAAGGATGCTAGTTGCTATCGATGCAATCTACAACTTAGAAGTCCATCAAATGGATGTGAAGACTGCCTTCCTGAACGGTGAGTTAGAAGAAGAAATTTATATGGAGCAAACTGAAGGGTTTACAGTACCAGGGCAAAGAAAAAAGTGTGTAGACTTGTTATGTCTTTATACAGACTTAAACAAGCACCCAAACAGTGGCATTTGAAGTTTGTTGAGGCAATGTTATCAAATGGTTTCAGGATCAACGAATGTGACAAGTGCATGTACATCAAGAACACATCAAATGCCTTTATATAGACGACATGCTTATCATGGACAGCGCTCATGCCATCATCTTGAATACCAAGAAGATGTTAACACATAATTTCGATATGAAGGACATGGGGGTTGCAAATGTTATTTTAGGAATTAAAATTTCTCGGATAACTGAAGGCCTTGTCATGTCGCAAACTCATTATATTGAATCTGTTCGCAAACGATTCAATATGTTTGATATAAAACCAATAAAGACCACATTAGACTTAAGTATACACTTAAGAAAGAATCGAGGTGAACCTGTAGTTCAATTAAAGTACTCGCAAGTGATTGGAAGTCTGATGTACATAACAAACTGTACAAGACCAGACTTAGCTTGTTCAGTAAACAAATTGAGCAGGTTTGGAATTCTACAAAGCAGACATGTATTGGAAGGATACTGTGATGCAAATTGGATATCAGATAGCAAGGATTCTAAGTCCACTAGTGGATGCTTATTCACGGTTGGTGGTGGTGCTGTGTCATGGAAGTCTACAAAGCAGACATGCATAGCTCGGTCCACTATAGAAGCCGAGTTTATAGCACTAGATAAAGCTGGGGAAAAGGCTGAATGGCTTCGAAATTTGCTAGAAGATGTTCAATGTTGGCCTAAGCCAATCGCTCCTATCAGCATACACTGTGATAGTCAGTCTACTATAGGAGGAGCACAAAGCAGCATCTACAATGGTAAGTCATGACATATACGTCAGAGACATAACACCATTAAGAAATTGATCTCTAATGGCGTGATTTCCATTGACTACATAAAATCAAAGGAGAATCTTACGGATTCGCTTACAAAAGGCTTGCCTAGAGATTAGATGTCAAAATTGACAAACGGAATGGGACTTAAGCCTACTATGCAAGAATCTTTGTAATGGTAACCCAATCTTGTTGACTAATGATCCCAGAATCTTGGTTCAATGGGACAACTAAATTTTGAAGTTTCAATTTAGCACTTACTCATTCCATTATATAAAAGTGCTGTCTGCAGATAATACTTTGGGTAAGCTAAACCTTTCAATGATGTCCTATATCTTGATACATCAAGTGGGGTATGACAGAATGCTCCCGATAGGAATCACCTATGTAAGTGTGAAATGGGGCCGTTTCTATGAGAATTCTGTGAGGCAAGAAATCTCTGAAACACTTTCTGAAATCAGGTGTTTCATGGCTAAAACAAACACAGCCATGAGAATCAAAAGGGTGTTAAGAAAATATTGTGTGAGTATTGTTGTCTAGGTTCACAGCAAAGGCTGACTGGTTCAAGACATAAAGTTACTACTTAGCCGAGTGAATCTAATGGTACATCACTACAAAAGGTTCAAAGCCAGAAGCTACCTCTTCTGATGCAACATTTTCTTGTCTGACTTTTCGTTAGAGTCTGCATCTGCATTTGATTAATTTTCATTCATGTGGAGGATTGTTGGAGTAAAGTTTGAAAAATTGGAAATGGGTTTGTCCAAAGTTGGTGAGCAACATACTTTGAGCTTTAATTATGATTAGTTTTCGTTAATTAAAAATAGAAACTAATGAGTCCTAAATTATTTACGTAATGAGTAAAGGATTTTAGACTTTTGAATCACTCAATTACGATATTGGGTGAATGAGAAATTAATGCTCAAAGTAGGAGTAAAAAATGGTTGAAAAATAGAAAACGATGATGTGGCTTCATGAGAATAGAACATGTCATTATTTTGCAAATATGCCACATTGGCCACTTGAGTTGAAGTTGTCATCTTATATATTATTAGGAGAGACAAAGAAAATTTTTGACCGGAGGAAAGACGCAGATGGCTGCCATACGCGCGCCGCCGCCGCCCGTCCGGTCGGCTCGGCTCGAGCCCAGGCTCGTGGGTTCGTGGGTCCAGCATTGTTCTTATCTTTTTGGACAAATTTTCTTTTAAATTTTTTTCAGAAAAATAATTTATCTGATCCTACAGTTATGATTATATATGATAATCTAACGGCTCAGATTTTTTGTCTGATCCTACCGGTTGTGGCGTCGTGGGCGTGTCTGATCCTACTGGTTGTGGACAAATTTCCTTTTAAATTTTTCCAGAAAAATAATTTATCTGATCCTACGGCTATGATTAAATCCGATGATCTAACGGCTCTGACTTTTTGGTCTGATCCTACCGGTTGTGGGCATCGTGGGCGTTGTGGTCGTCGTGGATCAAAACTGCCAACTGATTTCCCTCTATAAAGCAGAGGCAATCTGCTTCTGATATATAGAAAATTCCTTCATCTTTCCTGCATACGAGTTTCCACATACTGCACTCCCTGCATACATATAAGCATACATCTCAGGGTTTGTTAATTGCGAGAAGTCCGAACACTTCACAGGTTCGCAGAGTTCTTATGTTGTTGTACCGCTCGTCTGAACTGATATCCGTTGTATTCTGGGAGACATTTGCTACATCCGGTTTGACACAGTATACCGGTGTAATTCGTCTTAAGGACAGAGTCCTGGACTCGCCTTAAATTTGTATGTTATTCTGTTTCAGTTTACACGAACACAAACTGCACTGTACAGATTTCTGTTTTATTTACGAATTACATATTTCATTTCTCCTAATTCATCTTTCTAAATGTGACCAACTATGGCATCCCCTGCACTTGTATATATATCAGCCTAAACATGAAATTCATCAACTTATGCAATAGAACAATCTACATAAATTTTGTAGTAAGCCTCATTAAGAGCTATATATGTAGCTATGTTTGGGGGGGTGGGGGAGGGGGGGAGTGCACAAGCAAAGCAAATGGCACAAGTGACAGGCTAGATATCTGCATTCCTCGAGCTACCCCTAGATCCTGTTTATCGACGCTATACAGAATCACCCTTGCTATTTCATAGCTAAAAATGAAGCAAAACTAGAATATTGTGCAAGCTTTTGATGTAAAATTAACACCACACTCAGTCTACGCACCTCAGTTCCTTACACGGCACACTAAACTTTCTCGACGAACTCAAAACTCCGGCGTAAATGCAGGGGGAAGAAAAAATACGTTACCTCTATGATTAAAGAGGATGAGACTAGAATCAAGATACTGAGGCAAAAAGGCCTCCTGTATTGAATGAAGCAGATCTTTTTGTCGAAGCAAGTCTTGATTGTAAACTGTTTCAGATCTTGTTCCGGTCAAGTCAAGCAGGGTGGTGGCGTTATTCTGGGCTGGCTACTGCATCAAATCTCACTCTGGTGAAAATGGCCCATGTGACTGCAAAATTTTCATAATTTTCATAAACCGTGCATAGTTTCGCAACCACATTCATGTAAATCATCAATCAACTATAGAATTTCAGACTTTGGACATCGGCATCAGATATAGCAACATTTGTTGGGTCATTTCTGCTGTTGTTTATTTCAATTGATTCTTGAACAAAAGCTGGATCATTTTTGTGAAGTATGTAATAACATATAGGTCAAAAGCTCAAAGGTTTAAACCAGCATGCTTTACATAGAAATGCGTGATGAACCAAAAAATACCACCCGTTAGTCAACAACAGTCAACGGTAGGGTATGGACGTAAAAATGTTAAGTCCCGCGGGTCGGCCCAGAGCTTGGCAAGGTCATATACCGACGAATAATTCATCTCGGCCAAACGACCACAGTGCCATCTCGGCCCTCAGCCCCATCTCGGCCATAGAGTAACTCGGCCAAAAGGCCGTGTCTTGGCCTCGGCTCCGTTTCAGCCGATGATCTCAGGTCACACTTGTGACGTCAGCGGCAGACATCATAATAGGCCTACCCATGCTCTCTGAAGTCGGCCACTTACGTCTCAGCAAGCTGACCCCACATCCTAAGTCATCTCAGGCACTTCTGAGTATTTCTGGAAGGTTTGGCCTCAGCTCTAGGAGTTTAGCCTGGGTAATTCTACAGGTGAATCTCCTAGCCAGGTGTCCCAAACTAGCTTACTCAGCTCAGTACCGAGCCACGTGGCGAGTATGCAAGAGAAAGAGTCATCCTTACGATCTCCTTGCCTGTCACGATTTCAGAGCTCTGCCCATGCATTGGCCCAAGCAGCCATATAAAAGGCAAAAAACATGAGAGAGAAAGGGAGGTAACAACTGAAAAATTACAACGGTGAATCATCTTCCTCACGGTGATAAAACCTTCAGGTTTATCAGAAAACCTTCTACTTAAAACTTTCATCCGCATATAAACCTCTCCATAAATGGACTCAACTGACTTGACCGTCGGAGGGTATTACCCGGGGCCATAGATCCCGGGTCCTCTGACCTCGTTCCTT
Source organism: Eustoma russellianum (assembly GCA_036186865.1). NCBI lineage: Eukaryota > Viridiplantae > Streptophyta > Magnoliopsida > Gentianales > Gentianaceae > Eustoma > Eustoma russellianum. Next base: position 13,646,674 of record AP025047.1, read on the forward strand.
TGTGTAGGTCGGCCAACAGCCCACTAAAGACAACTGACGGAAAAGTGACGACGTGACCCCAACATATTCATTATTACTTGGTGATAAATCTGACATCATCAAATTGGCGCTAGAAGGAGGGCCCGAACCTCCGTTAAGTTTTCATACATAGACTGTTAAAGTTTTAGTTGAAATGGGAAAAGCACCACGAGAAGGTTTGGGGGAGTCCCCCAACCCTCATCGTCGTAAAGATACTCAATCTGGTCACCCTGGACAGGATTCCAGAGGACCTGAGCTGGGTACAAAAAAGGCACTTGGAGTAACGGTTGAAGAGCGAGACAAGGCCATGAAATATGTGACCGAGAACTTAGAGGTGTTCGAGGCCGTGGTAGAACGGCTCAAGGAAAAACGTCCAGAAGTCGAGGACATGGAGGAGGATCTCTGTCCTCTCTATCCTAGAGAGAAAACTTATCAGCAGTCTTCGTACGGTCCTCGAGGTTTCATGGCGGACGCAAGACGCAGTGGTGGTAAAGCCCCAAATGTGGAGTCAGTGCCTTTGCCTCGGCAGCGCCTTGGCGTAAGGCCCCGATCCTTCAAGAGTGTACATCAGGAGGCTGACCCTCATAGGCCGAGGAGCCGTCCTGGGGAGCCTAAGCCAGAATATATGAGGATAGTCCTGGAGAGTCCATTCTCATGGGACATTGCTGAGTACATAGCACCAGATAATTTTAAGGTGCCCAAGATGGACACCTATGATAGAACCTCGGATCCAACTGACCATCTTTTTCAATTCCAGACGGCTATGAGTCTGAAGAACATCCCAGACCCGCTGCGCTGCAAAATGTTTCCCATGTACCTACGGGGGAAAGCCAGAAGGTGGTTCCAGGAGCTTCCACATCGATCAGTGGAGTCATTTAGTCAATTGGCTCAAAAGTTTAAGTCCCAATTTGTGTCCAGTGCGCCTTTTGTTAAAAATTCTTCACACTTGATGGCCTTGAGACAGGGTCCCGAGGAACCAGTGCTGAAGTATATGCAACGTTTTGCAGATGAGTCACTGCAGGTCAGTGACCAAAATGAAGGAGTGAAAGCAGCTGCCTTCATTAATGGCCTGAGAGCAGGTCGTCTCTTCTCCTAGTTGGCTGAAGAGGGACCTACTTCCTTGCGGGAATGTTTGGAGAAAGCCCACCAGTTTGCCCATGGTGAAGAGGCAAACCGGTTAAAAAAGGAGGCCGAACAAGGATCTCGGCGTGAAGCCCGACCCAATTCAAAAGGAGACCGACGTGAGGGGAAAGACCCCGACAAACGCAGTGCGTTTGATCGCCTGGGTGGCCGAGGCAAACGAGGTAGGGAAGGTCTGCCCTTTTTAGCCTCTAAAGATAGAATTTTGGTGGTGATGGAAAAGGATGGATTGAGGACGGACCCTAAGCCCTTGGCAGGCCCTAGGGACAAGAGGGATCCTAAGTTATACTGTCGTTATCATCGGGATGTCAGTCATGACACAGAAGATTGCCGATAGTTAGCTCAAGCGATTCGGAAGTTGATTGAGCAAGGACATCTGAAGCAGTTTTACGATTCGCGCTCACGCCTTCACAATCGTTTGGACTTTTGAAGAAGTCCTCAAAAGGATAAGTGCCGACCTGAGACCCCACCTCGGCATCCCAGGTCAGACGATGATGAGGACCGGGGCCGACGTGAAGCTGCAGCGCAGCCTCAAGTCAACTCCGTGATATACACCATCTCAGGAGGGCCGCCTCAGAGAGGCCAGGGGGTACCAGTTCGTCAGGGACTTTGTCTGGGCCTCCCACCAAAAAGATGAGGTTAGCCCGAGAACTGGTCTACAGACCAGAAGACATTATTCCACTAGACTCTAATAATACAGGTCTAGTAATAGGTTTGTGTATACATTTGGCACCTGACAAAATTGTAGAAGTACGAAGAGTATATGTAGACACCGGAAGTGCTGTAAATGTCATGCATTATAATGTATACAAACAGTTGGCTTTGGCAGATTCCCAAATGATACCGGTAGCCTCATCTATGTACGGGTTCACTGGTATGTCAGTTCGGCCAGTTGGCATGATCACTCTCAGCGTCAGTTTTGGCAAGCCTCCCGCTTATCGCTGTTTGTGGATGGACTTTGTGGTGATCAAGGAGAGGTCGGCGTACAATATCTTGCTGGGCCGACCCGCCTTGGTGGTTCTGGAAGCAGTCGTTTCCCCCTTGCATGTTAGTATGAAATTTTCTACACCAGCTGGTGTGGTTACACTACAAGAGGATATTCCTATGGCACAAAATTGCTACGCAGTCGACACCCAGGGGGTGGGCCCGTCCAACAGGTTGTTTTGGATGATCTCATTCCGCCAACTGAGGAGCGTTTGCACTCAGACGATGCAGTCCAAAAATTCGTCTTAGATCCAAGTCGGCTGGACAATACCATCAAGATTGGAACATGGATGTCGGCTGAGATGTTGGCTCAGCTTCAGAGTTTGCTGAGGGAGTTCGCTGTAATTTTTGCGTGGATGGCAGAGGACATGCCGGGGATCCCAACTACCTTGGCTGAGCATCGGCTTAATGTGGATTCTCAGGTTAGACCCATTAAGCAGAAGAAGAGGAATTTTGCCCCTGAAAGGAATAAAGTGATAGTAGAGGAGGTCAAAAAAACTCCTTGCGGCAAAGTTCATTGTGGAGGTCTTGTATCCAATATGGTTGGCCAACCCTGTTGTGGTCCCCAAACCTGACAAGACCTGGAGAATGTGCGTTGATTATACCGACCTAAATAAGGCGTGCCCAAAAGACTGTTACCCTTTACCAAAAATTGACAGGCTGGTGGACTCTACTTTGGGGTATGAGGTCTTTGATTTTCTTGATGCCTTCAAGGGTTACCATCAGATCATGATGGCCAAGGAGGATCAAGAGAAGACCTCCTTTATAACAGAGTCGGGTACTTACTGCTATGCCAGCATGCCTTTTGGTCTTAAAAATGCAGGGGCTACTTACCAGCGCTTGGTCAACTCATTGTTCCGAGATCAGATTGGCTGAGTTATGGAAGTGTACATTGACGATATGTTGATCAAGAGCAGGTGTCTTGATCAATATATTTCAAATCTTCGGGAGGTATTTGTCATCTTAAGGGACTCCCGGATGAGACTAAACCCGAAAAAATGTACCTTTGGAGTGCGTACGGGGAAGTTTCTCGGATACATGGTGTCTAAGGAGTGCAGGCCAATCCGGCCAAGATTGAGGCCTTAGAAAGTATGCATCCACCTCGGAACATTAAAGAAGTTCAGAGGTTGACAGGCAGAATTGCCGCCTTGAGCAGATTTCTTTCTAAGTCCGCTGAAAGATCACTTCCCTTCTTCCAGATTTTGGAGAAACAAACTGCTTTTCTCTGGGATGACCAGTGTAAGAAAGCATTTGACGATTTGAAAGCACACTTGGCCGAGGTGCCAATGCCGACATCTCCTCTTCCTGGGGAGACTTTGTACATATACTTGTCAACCTGCCATGAGGCAGTAAGCGCAGTTCTGCTCAGGGAGCAGGATGCTGTACAGAGACCCATCTATTTTGCTAGTAAGGTTTTACATGGAGCCGAAGTGCGTTATCCCAATGCTGAAAAAATTATCTTAGCACTAATAGTAGCGGCAAGAAAATTCTGACCCTATCTCCAAGCCCATCCTATAATAGTGGTGACGGATCAGCCCTTGAAGAAAATTTTGTCCCAGCCAGACACTTCTGGCCGAGCTGCAAAGTGGGCTATGGAGCTTGCTGAGTATGATATCGAGTATAAATCACGTACCTCCATCAAAGCTCAAGCTTTGGCCGACTTCTTGGCCGAAGGGAAATCTGTTGAAGAAGACCATCCTCCAACACAAGGTTGGATCTTATACGTAGACGGATCTTCTTCAAAAGAGGGAAGTGGAGCAGGGCTCCTGATAATCAATCCAAACAAGGAAGAGATGGAATATGCTCTGCGCTTTGACTTTGAGGCCACCAACAATGAGGCCGAGCATGAAGCTTTGATAGCTGGGCTAAGTCTTGCTCGAAAATTGGGGGCACAGCAAATAATTGCCCGAAGTGACTCACAACTCATAGTCTCTCAAATTAATGGAGATTATGAGGCCAAAGAGGACAACATGAAGCGATACTTGGCCAAGGTTCAACATCTGAAGGAAATGTTTGAGCACTTTATGATAGAGCATATCCCCAGACCGGCCAACAAACGGGCTGATGCACTATCTCGGCTGGCCTCATCCACCTCGGCCCCAATAGGGAAAAAGATTGTTGTAGAGTTGGTGAAGCATCGTGATTTTGATGGAAATGAAGTCTTTCAACAAGACTACCACAACACGTGGATGGATGAGATAGTCACCTACCTGCAACATCAAACCCAGCCTGAGGACAAGTCTCAAGCTCGGCGCCTTCACCTGAAGGCTTCCAGGTACGCACTCTTTAATGATCAGTTGTACAGAAAGTCTTTTTCACAGCCGTGGTTGCGTTGCGTACCTGAAGACGAAGGATATTATATTCTCCGAGAATTGCACTTGAGAATATGTGGAAGCCATTCCGGCGTACGCTCTTTAGCCCGCAAGTAGCTGGTTATTATTGGCCTACCATTCGCAGAGATGAAGAAGAGCTAGTCAAAAAGTGCCAATCTTGTCAAGCTCATGCCCCGACCTCTCATTTGCCAGGCCATGAGTTGGCTGTTATTTCTAGTCCTTGGCCATTTGTTCAATGGGGAATGGACTTAGTGGGGCCTCTGCTCCGAGCTCCCGGCTCGGTCAGATTTTTGTTAGTAGCTATTGACTACTTTACCAAGTGGATAGAGGCTGAGCCACTAGCCACCATAACTGGGGCCCAAGTAAAAAAGTTCTTATGTAGGAATATTATCTGCCGATTCGGCCTACCCCAGGTCTTGATCTCAGACAATGGAAGGCAATTTGCCGAAGATCCTGTGAAGAGTTGGTGTCTTGATTTGCATATCAAGCAACGCTTCACCTCGGTAGCTCATCCTCAATCAAATGGCCAGGTAGAGCTTGCCAACAGAATTCTTAAAGATGGTTTAAAAAAGCGTTTGGATAAGGCAGGAACTAGCTGGGTGGACGAATTACCTAGTGTTCTATGGGCCTATCGGACTACGCCATCTACTTCAACAAAGGAAACTCCTTTTTCCTTGGTATATGGTACTGAAGCTCTTATTCCTGCAGAGATCGGTTCTACATCAGCCTGGGTAGATCATTACTCTGCCTCAAGCAATGACCAAGAACTGTGATTAAACTTGGACGAACTTGAGGAGAAAAGAGACCGAGCTCACATCCGCATGGCACAGTACAAAACTTGATCTCCCAATATTATAACTCTCGAATACGTCTGAGATCTTTTCGGGTGGGAGACCTAGTGATGCGTAATAATAAAGTCAGTCATGCCGTCCCAGCAGGAACTTTTAATCCTAATTGGGAGGGTCCTTACCGAATAGTTGAAGTACACTCAGCTGGAGCCTACAAATTACAGACTTTAGAAGGCCGAACTCTCCCTCGAACTTGGCACACTTCTTATCTTCGGCTCTTACATCAATGATGTAATTGTAAATATCTTGTATGTCAAAACATTTTCTTTGGAGCATCTATCAAGAATCAAGTATTGTATCAGATGTCCAAGCAAATTTTAAGCACTATGGAAAGCTCGTACAAGACCTCGGCAGGTTCGAGGCAAACGTCCGCTAAAGGGTAGATCAAGACCTCGGTAGGTCCGAGGCAAACGCCCGCTAAAGGGTAGATCAAGACCTCGGCAGGTCCGAGGCAAATTCCTGCTATAGGGTAAATCAAGACCTCGGCAGGTCCGAGGCAAATGCCCGCTATAGGGTAAATCAAGACCTCGGCAGGTCCGAGGCAACTGCCCGTTATAGGGTAAATCAAGACTTCGGTAGGTCCGAGGCAAAAGCCCGCCAAAGGATAAAATAAGACCTCGGCAGGTCTGGGGCAAAAATCCGTTAAAGAATGGAATAAAACCTCAGCAGGTGTGAGGTAAAAATTCACCGGAGGGAAGACTTGTACAAACAAGATTTAAAAATCCTTTTAACTTAAAGAGGCCGAGGTGAAACAAAACAAGGTACACATACCTTACTTGATCTAGCAAAATTAGATAAAGTTGCGTTAAAAGGCAATATTACAAATTCAAGACTTGAGATTACAATTATCGTCAAAGTCAGAGCCTGATTAGAGCAGTGCAGAGCTCATTTTAAGTTTATCCATGAATTAGCCCAACCAAATAACAGGCTTATTTTAAAACTTGGGGACTTAGTTTATTTTCAATGAAGTTGATCAAGTTTGACAGGACTGACATAGAAACTCAGCCACAATAAGTTTGAAGAATAAACTTGATGAAAATTCTGAAGACAAAAGAGAAACTGAGCCACAAAAGATAAGTTTTTCATTGATAGAGAATTTGAGTTCAAAGTACAAATTGATGTCTGCTCAGCTAAAGATAAACAAAGAGAATCCTAAGCCTAGTCATCTTCTTCCCTCAAGTCAGCTCCGTCTACAAATTTTTGAAATTGTTCTTCAAAGTCTTGGGAAGCATTAGGATTGTACAATTCAGCAAGGCGGGAATCCTCTTTGTTCAAGTCTGGATAAACTGCTGAGCAGACATCGATGGCTTCTCTTCGGCCAACCTCCATGGCTGAGCTTTGCAGAAGGATCATATTTTCTTCGAAGAACTTGGACTTTTTGAAGTCCACAAGTGTCTTGATCTCAGCTTCAGTCAATTGATGACGCAATAAGCCAATATGCTCTTCATCAGCTTTGCCCTTCTGCGTCAGCTCAGCCAATTGCTTCTTCAGAAACTCATTTTCATTTAAGGACTGAGTGGAGGTCAGCTCCAGATCTGCCACCTTGTTTTCCAACTCATCCACTTTGGAGTTGGAGGTGGTCAGCTTCACTTCAGCATCTTCGGCCCTCTGCCGGAATTGGGAGATCTCAGCTTGCAGGTTAGCATTTTCTTGGGCCAACTCAGCTCTCTTTAGCTCAGCTTCTTCGAGTTGTTTATTCTTAGTCTCGAGCTCCCCAAGAAACTCTCCACTGCGAGTCAAAATCTCTAACTCCTGGGCTCGGACCTGCAAAGGAAGCAGAGTTAGAAAAAGTTTAAGTGATAAAAAGCAAACAATGCACTCAAAGAAAGTTGTGCTTACCAAAGCGATGTTTGACTGGAAGGAATTTGTCAGCTCATCCCAGACAGTTGCCCTAAACTTTTGATGGTCCAAGGGCAGAACTGCCACTTTGTTCAGCTTTCGGGCTATGCTGGGATCCAGAGCTGAATCCCCTTCTGAAAACTCAATAAGAATTGGGTCATGAACTTCACCAGGCTGAGGCAGGTTTTCCTCAGCCGGCTCAGCAACGATCATCTCCGAGGGCTGAGATGGCCCCGGATCTCGGTTGCTGGAACCTTCACCCCTTTGCCTCTTCCTGGGGCGAAGGCTGGAGCCTTCGTCAGCCTCTGCTGGAATCTCTGGATCAGCAGAAGCCTGAGGCTGGATCTCGGCCTCAGGCTCATCGTCCATGATTTCAATGGGCAGAGCTGCAAAGAAACTAAACAAGTCAATGATTTCAATAGAATTCAGAATGTATGCCGTAACTGCTTAATGTACATTACTTCTGCAGAAAAACTTTAACATAACCGGAATGTACATTATACTGTATGTCTGAAATATACAACTTTATTGAGCACAAGAAAAACCTCACAGACTCCCACTAGGATAAAACATCCTCAACTGGACTAAGACCCATACGGCGAACATGCTTGTGAAACACACCCGGTTCCACGGTCTTAGTCAAATGGTCGGCCACCATAGAGTCTGTACTGATGTGCTCAATACTGATCAGACCACTCAGAATTCTTTCTTTAACAGCCAGATACTTCATCTCTATGTATTTCGCTTTAGATGAACTCCGGTTGTTATTTGAATATAGCACCGCAGCTTTACTGTCACAGTAAATCCTCATTGGAGACGAGATAGTCTCCAATACCCGCAGCCCTGTGACAAAATTGCGAAGCCATATCGCCTGATTGGATGCGTGGAAGTAAGCTATGAATTCCACCTCCATAGTGGAGAACGCCAATAAGGTATGTTTCGTGCTTTTCCATGAGATCGCATCTCCGGCTAATGTAAACACATAGCCCGAGGTCGATTTCATGCTATCCTGCATCCAGCAAAATCGGAATCTGTATATCTAGTGATCTCTAACTTATCAGATCTCCGATACGTCAGTACGTGTTGTTTCGTTTCTTGTAAATATCTCAGTACCCTCTTTTCTGCGGTTCAGTGATCCTTACCCAGATCAGAGAGGTATCTGCCTAACATTCCCATAATGAATGCCAAGTCTAGTCGTGTACATACTTGGGCATATGGAGTATTCCTCATTTCCGAATGTTCAAACTCTGTTTGGGGACATTGTTTCAGACTAAACTTGTCTCCTCTTGCCACAGGGGTATTAAGTGGTTTACACTTATCCATGCTATACCGCTTCAACACCTTTTCGATGTATGCCTGTTGTGAGAGACCTAAGATACCTTGGGTACGATTCCTCCGTATCTCAAGTCCCAACACATATGAGGCTTCACCAAGGTCTTTCATCTCGAAATGCTTTCTCAGAGAGGCTTTGGTGTCGCTCAACATGTTTACATCGTTTGTTGCAAGCAGTATGTCATCTACGTACAAGATCATGAATATGACCTTGCTCCCACTGAACTTGTGATTCACGCATTCGTCAATTTGGTTTGCCTCAAAACCGAAGGAGACAACCACTTTGGCGAATTTGAAGTACCACTGTCGAGACGCTTGCTTGAGCCCATAGATGGATTTCTTTAGTCGACAAACCATGCCTTTTGGATCTCCCACCTCGAATCGAGGGAGTTGAACCATGTAAATGGTCTCGTCGAGTTCTCCGTTTAAAAACGCAGTCTTAACATCCATCTGATGTAGCTCAAGATCTAAGTGTGCCACTAAAGCCATGATTATCCGGAAGGAATCCTTCGTAGATACTGGAGAGAAGGTTTCCGTATAGTCTATGTCCTCCTTTTGGGTAAACCCTTTAGCAACAAGTCGAGCCTTATATCGTTCTACGTTGCCTTTTGAATCCCGTTTGGTTTTAAATATCCATTTGCAACCAACGGGTTTCGAACCTTTAGGCAACGAGACGACATCCCATACCTTGTTGTCGTGCATAGACTTTATTTCTTCTTCCATGGCCTTTATCCACTTTTCTGAATTTCGACATTGCAATCTTGCTGGACGTTTTCGGGATCATCGTCCAACATACCAATATCGAATTCGTGTTCTTGGAGATACACCACATAGTCACTAGGTATGGGGTTTCTCCGTTCACGAGTGGATCTCCTTAGGTGCACTTCTTCTTGGGATACTGTAGGTTCCTGAACTGCATCAGCCGGCAATTCATCGGGTTCTTCAGTAACTTCCTCAGGAACATGAATTTGTTCATGTGGAGCGTCACTACTGGGATGAGGTACCTCAGGTGCGGGTATCGCTGATGCTATCTCCCCAAATGATGGTTCGATTCGCATTTCTGTCGCATCTGAGTGTGCCTCATCTAACTCGATGATCTGCAAATCATTCCCCCCGGAACCAAAGTATCCTCAAAGAACTTTACCGAATTTGTCTCGAAAAACACTTTACTTGTGGGATCGTAGAATTTATACCCTCGTGACCTTTCCGAGTAACCAATGAAATAGCAACTAACTGTTTTGGTGTCCAGCTTTCTTTCATTTGGTCTGTAAGGCTTCGCCTCTGCTGGACAGCCCCAAACCCTTATGTGGTTAAGGCTAGGCTTACGCTTAGTCCATAACTCATAAGGGGTCCTTATCGTTGCTTTAGTTGGTACTCGGTTGAGGATGTAAGCTGCGGCTTTAAGCGCTTCTCCCTAGAGGAATAATGGTAGCGTAGTTTGAGTCATCATACTACGCACCATATCCATAAGTGTACGGTTTTGTCTTTCAGCTACACCATTCATGCTTGGTGACCCAGACATGGTGTACTGAGGGACGATTCCGTTTTCCTCTAGGTATTTAGCAAATGGTCCTGGACACTGTTCTCCTGATCCATCATATCGACCGTAGTATTCACCCCCACGGTCCGATCTGACGGCTTTAATCCTTTTGCTGAGTTGTAACTCAACTTCAGCTTTAAAGGATTTGAACATGTCTATTGCTTGTGCTTTTTCTTTAATCAAGAATACGTAGCCATATCGCGAATAGTCGTCAATAAAGGTGATGAAATAAGAGTGGCCATTTCGAGTAACCGGATGAAATGGGCCACTAATATCGGTATGAATCAACTCTAATGGACTATTTGCACGATTTGCTTCATATCTTCGGACTTTAGTTTGTTTTCCTTTAGCACAAAATACACACGACTCTAAGTCGGTTAAGTCTAAAGGATTGAGAATTTCTGTTTTGACAAGATGTTCTATTTTGTTTTTGGACACGTGTCCTAAACGTCGATGCCAAAGTGATCCTGAATTCTCATGAGTTAATTTTGCTTTAACGTTTCGCATTACAACATGCAAGGTTTCCTGATGTGAAGCAACATTTATTGAATAAAGTTTATCAATTTCGGATATTATACCGTGACCAATCAATCTAGAAGCATGATAAAGTTGGAAATTTCTATTTCCAAAATAACCGTAATATCCACTTTTATCCAATCAATAAAACGAAATAAGATTTCGTTTAAACGATGGTACTAAAAAAGTGTCATGCAAATCTAGATAGAGACTGGATGTCAACAGCAATCTGAAATGCCCGATGGCTTCAACCTCTATGCCGCTGCCATTTCCCCAATAGACGTATCTTTCATCGTCTCTTGGTTTTCTATGGCTTAGGCAACCTTGCATAGTCACAGATAAGTGAGTCGTGGCTCCCGTATCGACCCACCAAGTGGCTATATCCGAAACAAAATTAACTTCAGAACAAACTAAGAATGTACCCTTTTTCTTGAGACAAGATATATAACCGGTACAATTCTTCCTTAAATGTCCTTCCTTATTGCAAAAGAAACAAGTCATGCTTTTGGGCGTGTCAGTAGTAGGCATCCCCTTTTCCTTTTGACTTGCCTTTTGCACAGTAACCATTTCCGCAGCTTTGTGTTTCTTACCACCGAACTTGGTGGCGACATCATTCATAACTTTATGCACCCTTATGCTGTCGATTCCACGGTACTATTTCGAGCAAAGTTTCTTTATGAGATTGCCTGCCTCGGCTTTCTCATTCTTTACATATCTTTGCTCGAGATCGGCTAAAAATCCTCTAGCCGTCGTGGACTCAGAAACGTGTCCCCTGAAGCATTTGGGGATAGTCTTTTGCATGATCATAAGACACATGCGATTTGATCGTAGCCAGCGTGCCATGTGAGATTTTTCCTCACTGGTACTTTCGTCTGTTAGCACAGCTGGACGATCTATCTGTAACGCATTGTCTAGACCAGTAATCCCCAGAAAGATCTCAAATTGACCTTTCCATTGCTTATAGTTTGAACCATTCATTGTAGGAATATCCTTAATGTTAGACATTATTGCTGAAAAGCAAACAAGAACCGGACTTAAGTACACAACACGTGTAATCTTTAAACTGCATAAAAACAAATATCAAAATAGAACCCCGATTCCATCTACCAATTGTCTTCCAATATTGGGGCTCTTTGGAGTCATCCCAATACCTTCCAACAATTGGGTGTAGTGGTCAATATGACGGCTCTCCAAGCACAGGTTAACCACATTCCTTTGGGCCAATGAGTTAACCTACGCTTTTAAAGCTTTGCCGCCGGCCCTATTTGGGTCCACTACCATGCTCATATGTGTCTTCGACAATCACACCTTCCTTTGGGCCGGTCAATGATTGCCTCCAACACATACATGCCCTTCACGATCATAACAAATATAGTGGCGATGATATGATTGCCGCACTTTAAGGGGATCATATTAAAGCCCTACATTTGCTAAGTCGCGTAACTTTATGGTTCTAAATGATCCGCAGTTTCCTGACTGACCCTTTTGCACGTACCGTGCATACTTAACCCCAAATCCGTTTTGTTTTACTTAAACCAATTTGAACTAGCTTGATTCCCTTTACGGCTCAAATAAGAACCACCTTGAACCAAGCTCAGTTCTCCTTACGGTATAAGAAAACAATATCTTTATCAATCAATTTAACAAGTGATATAACCTTATGATGGGTCACATTGAGTGTGAAGTGAACCGATTCAGTAATACCCACTTGCCATAAGGGTGTATTACCATTCCACATAATTTCCAGGCCACCGGTGGATTCACAATGGTCTCGCTTAAGTACCGGCTTTCTTAGACAAAACTATGTGTACGGTGTTTTTATCACAACTCAATGAGTCATCTATCACGAGTATAAACCGCTTTGATTGATAAGTGTTGGTTAATTCAGTCAACTTAGCCCATCGAATTAACTTGGTTGAACTCGGTCAAACCGGGTCAAGCAAGATTCGGATCCTTATTGGGTTAAGTTCCTTAACTTTATTTTATTTATTTATTAACATGCATAAACATAAGGCATAAATAAATAAATAAACAATTAACTGCATGCATATAAAGAAATACTGCAATAATAATCGGAAATTAAACTTAACACTTGATTATTATTATTTTGGATTTCTTTAAAATAATAATAATAACAACAAGAATTTATTATTATTATTACTATTTTCCTTAATAACCTTTAAATAATAACAATAATAATAAAATTATTATCATTATTATTTACTTTATTTTCCTTTAAAAGAAACTTTAAAATAATAATAATAATTACTTATTATTATTACTATTTTCCTTTAATAATAATGACAACAATAATCAAATTATCATCATTATTATTATTATTTTCTTTAAAAGGAGACTTTAAAATAATAATAATAACAACAATTTGTTATTATTACTATTTTCCTGAAAATAAACTTTAAATAATAATAATAATTATTATTATTATTTATTTTATCCAAAATAATAATAATAAACCAAATAAGACTGAAAATTTTAAAAAAAAGAATAACAAAATGGGGCGCGGGTCGGGTCGGGTCAGTACCCGCCCGGCCCAATCTTAAAACCGATTTTTTTTTTAAGTTTACTGTAATTTGGGCCGAAGCCCAATAACTGAACCGAATTAGGGCCGAATCTGAAAGCCCATCTGAAACTTTATTTTATTTAAATTTAAGCCTGCAATTTGGGCCGAAGCCCAATTATGAAACAGGTTGGACCCGGATCCGTATGGCCAAACCTGAAATCCGGCAGTCTGACCCGCGAAAAAAATTACAGTCTTTCGCCGCAGAGGGTCTCGAACCAGAGACCATTCTAGCGCTACCCACAGTGCTGACCACTAGGCCAGCAGACTTTTGTGATAAGTAAAGGGAGCATTTAATTATATATGCAACCAAGACAGAATTCCAGAAATTTAAAAAAGTTCCTAGATTTTCGGCTGAGAGGGCTTGAACCTGAGACCTTTCGTACAAAGGCAGAGGCGCTGGCCACTAGGCCGAAGCCTGTTTTGCGACTAATGCCTCACGGCTTTTATTTATTCGAAAAAACCAGAAGCTTTTCTTCATCCAAAAATTGTTTCGGGAAAAACGTTTTTGGGCAGAAAAAATTTCGTTTTTTTTTTCAGCATGAACAGATTAACAAAATTGATTCGATTAGGCCTGCTCTGATACCACTTGTTGGATTTAATTTAATAAACCCCTGAATAGGACCGTTTAATCGAATCAATGGACAAAGTAACAAAATGCGGAAAATATACCTTGCTCCATTGCCGATGTTAATCTGATCACGTACACTGCAACTGCTCCGGCTGATGAAGAATCTGGCGTGATCCAAGGATTCACGACCTCCCACCAATTGTTGATATGCCCCTTGACCGGAATCAACAATTCACTGCTTTACCCGATGGAGAGGCTAGGCAGTGTGGACTTTATAGAAAATTTGGCACAACCCCCTTTTCTTCCTCTGTGTATAGGCGTTACTTTTGTCTTGTCAGAGGAGGTGAATGCCTCCTCCTCTATTATAGATGGGGAATGGAGGAATCCTGATAGGCATAATTATTAATAGATAGAGATTCCTTTATCAAAGATACTTGATGATATATCCAAGTTATCTCTATCTATTTCCAAATATTATCTAATATTTAATAATAAACATTATTAAATATTATTTAATATTTAATTATTGTGCCAACAATTATCTACAAGTCACACGTGGGTTGTCGCCCCTCGGGGACCAGATGTCGTAACTTTATGGTCGTTGCACTTTGAGCCCATCCATCGCGGTCTCTGACCATATGACTGTCTACATATTCGGGGTTTCCATTTAGACCACACTATACATCCACGAACATACCCGATGATCACTTAACGTGTGGATGTTTTACGTAACAATGAATATTATTACGTGACATACATATAATATTATCATACATAACGTCCACCTTATGATTAATTCGTATAAACTTTATCAACGTGCTGCGCATCACACGTATCTCGAATTAATCCCAACACTTCTAACATTAATTAGGAGATGTGTCCACCATAGCTATACTTAGAATATTTCAATCATATACGGATCAATCATGTTAAAGAAAAATATGTCAAGCTAAACTTACCTATAGACGACATAAAGAACGAACTAAGGCAATGAAAATGACTACAATCAAGATTTAAGACAAATGCCTCCACAATTGCCTATTCAAAATATAACCAGCAACAATTTCGCTAACTACAATCAATGAACATGAATACAATCAAGATTTAATACAAATGGCTCGACAATAGTGTTAGAGAATGAATGTTTTGACAAGTTTGAAAGATTAGAAAAGATCTACGCTTGAAAAAGTTTCAATAAGAGAGATGTGTTTTGAAAATGATGTAAGAGAGTAAAGTTATGAAGATCAGGACATTGGCCTCTAAACAGGACTGGTTGATAGATTAATGTGTACATCAATCTCTCAGATAGATTGATCTATCTAATTAAGTGAAATTTGCCCAAAAAAATAAGAAAACTTGCATCTATCTGTAAACATTAGAGATCGATCGATCTATTTAGAGATTGATCAATCGATGTAGGTTGTTGTAAAATCAGAAAAGTCTATGGCTATACATCGATCTCTAACCGAGAGATTGATGTACTTAGATATCCAAAATATGATAGATCGATTGATCGATCTCACTTCGTGGATTTAAAAATATGATTATTGGAGCTCGTTTTCCAAACCAAATCAACTCCAATCCACTCCAAATCACATGGGCATTCACCCCCAAAGCTTATAATATTATTTTAGATATATTAACATCATTTTTAAGCGTTTTAGATGGTAAATTCTTTACCAAATCAAGAAAGAACGTGATTAAAAAAGAAAGAGAAATTGGGCCAAATTGAAAAAAGAATAGGAGTCCTCTGAGTTGGAAATTGAAGAGTCTATTCATGAGAGAATGTGCTCAATATTGAAGACATCTCAGCTATTAAGAAAAACTCTCTATTTGCATCTTTCTCTTACTTTATAAGCACGACTACTGCAAAATTGTTTAGCTCTTATACCTTTACATAAAATTGAGAGCTAGTAACTTTCACAAGTGAAGATTGTTTACATAATTTATATCACTTATCATTGCTTTGAGAGATGTCATTCATCTTTAACTTAAATCATATTTATCTTTGGTGAACTCTTAGGTTGAGCTTTTTGAGAAAAAGTGAGAAGGCTATTGTGTGTTTTATATATGTTTGAATGATTTTTATGATTTTAAGTCTGCATGTGTACATAGTGTGTATGTCATATTTAATAAAGTTTTTGGTGTAATGATGAAGTATGATTGTGTTCTTGATGCATGATGGATTTTTATATGCACACACGCACACACACGCACATATATATATACGCCATATATATGTATATACATATATATATATATATATATATATATATATATATATATATGTATGTATGAATCTGTTTTTCTAAAAGAGCATTCGTATTATCAACATATGATGTTGAAAACCTATGTCTTTGATATGGAACATTTATCACAGATGGAATCTGTGAAAATCTTCTAAGATTTATTGTGCTAGAACTAGAGGCTATATCGTTTTCCCTAGTTGAAGAGCTTCTAGCAAAGCTTAATTTTACAGATCCACCATTTAATTGTCTTATTTTAGTTATTTCTGTATTTGGTTGGTGTTTTTTCTTGGTATATGGCTTTCACTGCTCCTTCTAGGATCCATTCTTCCGGAAGATTAACATCATTCCATTTGATAGATCTGGAGATTATGGCATTAAATCTAGATAGATCTGTATGGAGTATCATTGTTTCTCCTCTTTTCAAGGAGTTCTTTGGTCTAGAACCGACAAACATTGAACACATTACTTTATAATGAATCCGAAATATTAAGGCCAAAGGAATTGACCCTGGTAACATATCGTATCCATGTATTTTTATTTGTAAAACTAAAGTTTTAATATTTGTGTATCTTTTAAAGAGCATGAAAAATTTGGATAACAATCAAATTAGATTGATCCTGTAAAAAGACTGGGCTCGACTGAACTCATTAGTGATTGTTCAAAGTTATTATGTCGAATATATCTTGAGACAATTAGTATTGAAGTATATAAACCTTCTCTAGTTAAAGGTTTGATTCCTACTTGTATTAAGCCTATATGGAGATATTGAAAACCTTTCTTCCTATGTTTCTCAAAAGAGATTTATAAGAAAGAAGTATTGCTTCAAAAGGTTTAGAAAGAGGGATATCTCTTTCTTCTGTTTTAATTACGTAGTCTGATTTTAACATATTGAAGAGAGAAGATTCATATATTTCAGATTTCTTAATCTTTGGAATGACCCAATTATTTACAGCTTTCAAAGTTTTCTATTATTACTTCTTCAGTATTAACTATCTTATTCGAATCTGTATTTGATGTAGAGCTAAATGAAGCAGATCTATTAAACATTTCTTCCATTTAAAACTTTCTTAAGATATGTTTATATTGTAGCTACCAACACCTTGACGCATGCAGGATTTATTGCTCTTTAGACGAGGCTTATTACCTAGCGTGTAAAAAGCAAGCACTCACTAGTTTAAAAACAAATATCGCAGAATGTGTAAAAATGAAAATAAATCTTATAGATCTACTCCCCGTGGCTCTGATACCAAGATACCCACAAATCTAATAGTTTATATTAAAGAAGATCTATGGGAAAATAAGAATAAGATGCAGATGATATTCAAGAAAAATAAAGCAAGAACAAATAAAACTTAAAATAAAGATAAATAAAGAAAATAAATATAAAAGGGAAAGAGGGAATAGGATTAGGTAGAACTAATTCCAGCAATTATAAACAGTATGAAAAAGGGAATGAGAGAATAGGATTAGGCGGAACTAATTAGAGCCATTATTAACAGTATGAAAAAGGGGATAAAGGAATAGGATTAGGCGGTGTATAACTGGCCAATACACACACACACATATATATACACACACATATATATATACATACATATATATATATATATATGTAGAGATGATTCCCTCTGGCGATCGCGAACCCCGGCGGCCCGCCGGCTGATTTCCTTCCTTTCGCTGCTTATTTCCGCTCATTCCTGCCTTCTCATTGCTATCTCAATTCCCTGCTTTTGCTTTCGATGGTTTTTTACTCCGCTGCTGGCATCGCGACGATCACGATGACTGCACCAAGTTTTGCTGCGGTTGTCGCCGGCGCAGGATCTTCAGGCAATATCGACATTGCGCCGAAATTGGTTTCCAGATATAAAGGTCTCCCGTTGATCTCTTTTCTTGACGCAGAAATTGATGCATTGGCTGAACCCTACAGGTATTCTTTGGTTGGCACTTTTTGGTATGGCAGGCCACCTCTAAAGATTATACGTGAGGTTTTTGAAAAAATTGGCTTTCATCAAGATTTACGCATCACATTGATTGATCAATCGCATATCCTACTGAATTTCCGCAATGAAGCGGATTACTTGCGCTGCTTTTATCGTCGTTCATGGCATATTTCTGGGTGTCATATAAGGATTACAAAGTGGACAGTAGATTTTGATCCAAGCGCTGATGTTCCTATTGTTCCAGTCTGGGTTGCGCTGCCATCGTTACCGATCCATCTACATCATCGTGCAGCCCTTTTTGAAATCGTTCGGCCGATTGGAACACCATTGAAATTGGATGTCGCCACTTCAGATGGCTTGCGCCCGTCAGTGGCTCGGGTCTGTGTTGAGGTTGATGTATCACAGGATTTGCCCCAAAAAATTTATTTGCAGGCAAAGGGAAGATTGATCTTACAATCAATAGTTTACGAGGATCTCCCATTGTTCTGTACATCATGTCGCAGATTGGGTCATGCAGCAGCTGCATGTCCAACTAAGGAAAATGGTACGGCCCCCCCCACCGCCGCCGCCTCCCCCGCCACCTCCTCCACCAAAGCCGGATCGTCCACCGCGGCAACGCTGGACCCCAATCAAGAAGCGGGTGACGGAACCGATTTTGTCTCAACCCGAGGTAACTGCTGCACCATCTGCTCGGGCTGAGCACTACTCGCCAATGGCGGAAACATAAGCTGAGAAAGATACCCCTCCATCGGATCCAACCCATCCTCTCACTGCCGCTGCCCACCCTGAAGAGGAATATTGTGATGCTGCGGATCAGCAACTACCCATTGAGCCAACCACGTGGACACAGGTCATTCGTCTGACACGGATTTGCCCATAGAGGTTTCGGTTGAGGATATTTCGCATGTTTCAGAAGACGTTGCCCGTCGAATGCAGTGTATACCACCATCCCCGGATGATGAGGTTTTGATATCACGTTTGACAGATACCGAAACTGCGACGGAATTCATACCAGTGGTGCCGCGGCGTAAGCGCAAGGCTCGTAAAGATTTGCCGCCTCTTCCACCTTCCACGATCTTAACACGTAGCGCTTCTCACATCGTCCAGGGAAGTACCTCTCTTTCTCAATGAATATACTAGTTTGGAATATCCAGGGCATGCGTGCCTCTTTGCCTAGATTAAAACAACTGATTTTAGAGCATCGTTTACAATTGCAAGCTTTGCTAGAGCCCAAGCATACTCCTTCCAGCATACGTAGATTTATGTTGCAGCTTGGTTTTACACATTCTTATGCTTCACAGTCGCATCGTATATGGTTTTTTGGCGTGATGCTGAGTTTCGTTTACTTCATACTCAGGATCAGAATCAGGTGGTGCATTTTACTCTTCAGTCCATTTCTCTACAATGGACGTTTATATTTTTGGTGGTCTATGAAAAACATACGCCTATACAGAGACGCTCGCTTTGGCAGTCGTTGTGTGATTTTGCTAGTTTGTGTAATCTGCCTTGGATGGTTGGTGGTGATTTTAATACTTTTCGAACATTAGAGGACCATAGTGGACGGTCTACTCCATCTTTATCAGCATTACAAGATTTTAATGACTGTATCGAACAGTGCTCTCTCATGGCGCCTCCGCACCAAGGCTCTAGATTTACTTGGGCAGATGGGAGAGGTCTTGGCCGTATAAGACGCAGATTAGATTGGTTTTTTATCAATTCTGCCTTTCATGACAGTTTTGCGGAGCTGCAGTTATCACATCTGCCGAGGGTTGCCTCTGATCATATGTCATTGCTCATTGCGTGTCAGCAGGGTGTGGCTAATCGCAAGCGCACATTCCGGTTTTTGGATGCCTGGTTACATCACTCAGATTTTCATACTTATATGAAGCAGGCATGGTTATCATATCCTACGAACTGGCGGTATGTATGGTTTCTATAAAAAGTTATTCTCATTCAAAAAGGATATTCAACGGTGGAATAAAGACATCTTTGGCAATATTTTCAATAATCTCAAACATGCGGAGACTCAACTTACTTTCGCAGAGGCAGCTTTTGATGCCCAACCAACTGAAGAAACCAGGGCTGAATATCATAGATCCAAGGCCGAATATCTAAGAGCATCCACCTCTGAATTACTTTTCTGGAAGCAAAAAGCTAGAATTAAATGGCTTAATAAAGGTGATGCAAATACAAAGTTCTTCGATTCTATCGTAAAAGGGAAGCGGACACTCTTGCGTATTAAGCACATACGCGATGCAGAGGGCCAATTATTAACAGACTCGTCCGACATCATGGCAGCAGCGGTCTCTTTTTATACTGAGTTGTTTGCACCGGCATCAACGCAGAATCATTCTACTATCCTTTCGCACATCCCTCGGCTGCTAACAGTCGAGGACAATATTACGTTGACGCGACTCCCTACAGTTGTTGAAGTTAAGGATGCTGTATGGAAACTGGACCCTCACAGTGCAGCTGGCCCGGATGGTTTCCATGGTATGTTTTATCGTTCCTGTTGGTCGGTCATACATTCTGATGTGGTTAAGGCTGTGCAGGAATTTTTCCTTGGTATTTCGCAGCCATCTGTTATGGCTAGCGCATTAATTACTTTGATACCCAAGACGTCATCTCCGCAGACTTTCAGCGATTTCCGACCCATCTGTCTGACAAATTTCCTAAGTAAAGTGTGCACCCGCATTATAGCGACACGATTGGGCCTGCTTCTTCCAAAGCTCATTTCTCCAGAACAAATGGGCTTCCTTCCTGGGTATGATATTTCAAAACAAGTTTTATTGGCAAGAGAACTGGTTCATATGTTGGATAGTGGACCTTCACATTTATGCCTGAAATTAGATATGATGAAAGCTTTTGATTGGGTCAGTTGGGATTATCTGGAGCGTCTCTTGTTACAGTTTGGTTTTTTAGGATTTTTCACTCGGCTCATCCTCAATCATCTTCGTGCCACTACGTTATCCGTTTTGATTAATGGTGAGCCTTCACCAACATTTCGTCCTCAGCGAGGGGTTAAGCAGGGAGATCCTTTGTCCCCTCTGCTTTTCATTCTAGCATCAAAGGGTTTCAGCATAGGGTTATCATCGTTAGTGGCTGCGGGCCGTATACAACCGTTTAGGCTTGGCCGTATTCCATTCGCCATATCTCATTTAGCCTATGCAGACGATCTCCTTATTTTCCTGCAAGGCACACAGCGTAATGTACGTCATTTTAAAAGGTTCTTAACGGAATATGAAACTGCGTCTGGTCAAAAGGTAAATTTTCAAAAAAGTAGTCTCATTCCATCGGCTTGCCTTTCCACAAGACGAGTTCGAAACTTACAGGAAATACTCGGGATGCGACTTTCGGCATTGCCATTTCAATACTTGGGTTCCTATCTTCACAAGGGTATTAATCGATCTCGGTTTTGCACTACTCTGTTACAGCATTTTGATGACCGTTTACATGGTTGGCATTCCCGTCTTCTCTCTTCTGCGGGTCGTTTAGTCTTATTGCGCTCTGTACTTTCTGCGCTTCCCCTTCATGTCATGGCGGCAGGAGGATTGCCAAAGTCTATCATTAAAGTGATTCACCGGAAAATGGCCACTTTTTATTGGGGGGATCGACGACATTGGGTTGCGTGGTCCAACATTGTTTTGCCAGTTGAAGAAGGCGGCTTGGGTCTAAGGGGCCTCAATGCTTTACAGCGGGCATATCACTGCAGGATATGGTGGTTATATCATAAACAAGACACTTTATGGAGTCGTTATATGCATGCAAAATATGGACGGAGGGGAGATTTTCAACCACGTCTCCCGGATTCACCAGTTTGGAAGCTTATTTGTCGCATTCATACTGTATGTCTTTCGCACACAGCAGGTTCGGATACACATCTCACATGGCAACCTTCGCCCTCGGAAGAATTCACGCTAAAATATGCTTATGATGTCTGTCGATCGTCTAGACCAACATTGCTCTCAGCTAAGTTTATTTGGTTTAAACAGCATTCGCCATCCATCAAGATATTCTTGTGGCGAATATTCCATGCCGCTCTACCATTTGAAGATTATATTGGAAGTTATTCTGCAGCCCGTCCTACGCAATGCCCCTTTTGTAAGCAGCACTCGGCAACGGTTGATCATATTTTCTTGTATTGTCCACCAATTCGATTACTATGGGCGTTCTATGCGACATAGCTGCAAGGAGTTTCCCTCACTTCGCTTCCTCTACGCCAATATTTATTGTCTTGGTGGTATCGATCCTCTTCTGCTACAATATATGGGGTTCTTAAAATAGTTGTCCCTGGAATCTTGGTATATAACATATGGCGTTGCTATGCTAGTTTAGTGTATGGGGACCAAACAAGCTTTTCTATATCTACACTCCGGGCTACAGTCCATTTTGATATCGACATGTGGGTTCATACGCTCCACAGTTCCAAGATAGCCGCAGGACCTCCTCCTCCGATTTCATGGCTCCCAAAGGTTCGCTCTCCGCGTCTCCAAGTGATCAAATGGCTCACTCCTCCATCAGGACGATTCAAACTTAATGTTGATGCAGCTGTTGGACGCCACTATGCTGCAGGCGGTGTCATAGTGCGTGATTCTAATGGCGCTTGTGTACGGGCCGTATCATTCCGCCTGCCTTCGTGTACGCCATTGCTAGCTGAATACAGGCCGCTTTATTTGGATTGTTATATTTCCTTCCGTTATATCGGACGCTTATCATAGAGACAGACTGTGCACAAATGTTGCAGCGTTTACGTCAGCGACAACCAGTCTTCGGCAACTTCCACCTCCGATTCCTACACATGCTGGTTATTCAAAATAGCTTGAACATTAATCATATATATCGAGAGGCCAATATGCCAGCACACTACCTTGCTCAACATGCAATGGCGTCGCCGCTCACTTCTTACTTTACTTCCTCCAGTCTGCCTCATATGGTTTGTGCTGCAGTCACTTTGGACCTCACATCAGCGGCCTTGCGTATGCGGTAACCTCTAAGTCTTCCGAATGGATTGGCGCACTTTCTTATCCCCTGCCTGTGCTTATGCGAGTGCAGGCAGGCATGGTATGTTGCATATATTTTTTCATCTTCTCATTATTGATCTTCTCGGTACTTATGCACACACTATTTTTCCTTCCGCATGGATTACACTTTGCGAGAGCTGGAGGATTATCATTGTCAATGGCGGGTGCCACACTCTCAATGTCTTCCACATGGATTGGCGTATATATGTTGTTGCTGCCTGTACTCTTGTCAGTGCAGGCAGCTTTGGTGAGAACAACATCTTGTCGCTACATTTGTTCAGTCTGTCTTTACTGTGCCTAATTGATGTTGTTTTCGGTAATACTGCTGCTGCATGGACGTCTTTGCGACTTTCTTTTTTGATGGTTGCTACCCTCCTGAGTTTCCATATGGACTGGCTCATCTTTCGCTCTCCTGCCTGTGCCTCGGTTGGTACAGGCAGACCGGGTATGTATTACACTCATTGGGTTGGTTTAATTTTTATATACACACAATACCTGTTTCACGCATGGTTTCGTTTGTATGCTGTATGGACAAACATAATGGCTGCTGGTTTCCATGAGGATGTTGTATGTACTAGCACAGACAATTGGAAGTTTCGATGGTACCTTCATTCTCTCCATCAAACGATGTCCTCCATCACCGACATGAACTTATGCACCGATTCCCACTGCTTCAACTAGCGAGCTCAGCATACATCTGAATCTACAGAGAGCACACATTTGTACTACAACATCGATTTCACACATATCAATGACGGCCGTATAAATATGTACGTTTTTTCCTTCGCCAGGGTTTTATCCACAAGGGTGGTTTTTCCTGGCAAGGTTTTAATGTGGCATATCATATACGACTGGAGATATGCTATTATTAGTTCTTTATTTTATTTATTCACATACTCTGATATTTGTAATATGGTTTTCCTCCGCCAAAAGTGAGGCTTCGTATTAATAAAACCTTCCGTTAAATATATATATATATATATATATATATATATATATTGTAATAATTATAATTAGGCGGTATATAATCGTCCAAATGTGTAAAACAGAATATTAAAGAACTTAAAATAACATAAATTTAAAAAGAATCAAATCATACCATATATTTCTTCAAATATTGGAGATACAAATATTGAATTGCTTCAGGGATTCTTGGATAGAATCGGAGGCTATGGGAGTATTCTGGGAAGAGGAAGGAAAAGAAGATGGAGAGATAAGAGATAAGATCTGAGAGGTGTAGAGGGGGGGAGAGAGAGAATTCTATCTGAGAGAAGAAAAACTTGTGTTTGCTATGACCATTGCCCCTCCTTTTATAAAGGGGGTGTAATCATTAATTTTTTTTTCTTTTTTCTTTTTCTTTTTTCTCTTTTGTTAAGTATAGAAAAATTGAAAAAGTAACTATTACAAATTGTCTTCATCTTCATCTTTTGTCTTCATCTTGTTATTCGCTGAATATGAATTTTGCATGATCATTGATATTTTTTGCGTCTTCTTCTCCTTTACAGGTCTTGTTGTCTTCATATTCGATGTCTTCATTGTTGACCAAGATGCTCAGGAGTCTTCATTGCTGGTTATTGTTGTTGTCTTTGTTATCTGAATATTTATAAATCTTCACCATTGATGAGAGATTTATTGAAGTCTTGTTGTTGATAGACTTGATATATTGAAGTCTTGTTGTTGATAGACTTGATATTGGTAATCTTGTCCTTCATTGTTGATCTATGAATTCGGGTGATTTGATTTGATTCTTTTTTATTTATTTTTTCTTTTACCTTTTTTCTTTTTTTCTTTTTTCGTTATTGCTAATAAGTCAATTTCCTCTTCAATTTCAAGAGTATCCGATGCTGACAAAGATTTTGATGATTGCATATAGGGAGCAAAGCTTTCCAGAATTTGCTCCATTTCTTTTTTATTTTTGACGGATGCCAACTGGGCCTGCCTCCTCTTCTTCATTATTAAGAAATTTTCTTCACCTAGTTTAACTATAGGCACATGAGACCTCATTTTTGAGTTCCATAAAGTTGTCTGCTCCATAGCCTTAGAGGGATTAAGGCTATTTGGGATATTGAAGGTCGTCCACCACTTGATATAAAATTCTCTCTTTATTACAGGAACCATGCTTGCCATATATTCAACCCGCCATTGCATAACCCATGATAGATAGAACTTCATATGGAATATTTAGAGTCCGGAGAAGTATTTTTCTTCTTCGGATGGAGTATAGATTTTTGAGAAAATATCAAAAGATGTTTTTACTGAGTCTTGTCCAATGAGATAATCTGAGCAAGATCCAAAATGTTCCCACCAACTATTAAACCACAACGGAATATGTTTTGTTGTGATTTGCTTTGTATCAAAATATATTAACCAGGTATGTGAACATCTGGAATTCTGAATATAGAAAGAATTATACCAGGTCTGCTGATAATCCCAATAATTGAAATCTGTGGTAAAGAATAGTAACGTGGAGTATTGGGTTGGGAAACCAATTTCATCTGTCAAGGAACCATATTCTTTTATCTATCTTCATGTGAAATTATATATAATATCCTGAAGATTGAATAAGCAAATTCATTTTGGTTTTCTTTTGAAAAATATGTTTTATCTCAGCAGATTTGGTCATAAGTAATATAGTTTGGTAATAATCTGTAGTTTTTGTTGAACCCCATGATTTATAATAAAATTTGTTACCAAAATATTTTTGCGAGGCAATCATGGGATCTTTATGAAAAAGGAATGTTCCATTATTATAATATATTAGGAAAATAGTTTTTTAATAAAGTTATTTTTCTGTACTACTTTTTTATATGTAGGAAAAGTAGCAGTCTGTATTTGATTTGTGCTAGGAAAAAATATTTTTTGAGAAACTGATTTTTCTCTACAACAGTAGAGGTTTGTGTTTTAAAAATATCGAGTTGATATTTCTCAAACTAATCTTGAAATTCTGCACTTTGAGACAAATTCTCAAGCATTGAGAAAGCATTGGGGATATTTGGGTTTTTGAGAGATGGAGTAATTCCTGACTTGGGATTTATTTGGGTTATAGGGGTGGCTGGTATTGGTGTTTGGAGACTTGTGGTCTCTTCTTCGGCCTAGTCGGCCTATGTTTTTTGTGGTGGTGTAGAAGCGGGAAGTTTTCCTTCATCCTTAGTTTTTATGGACATCATGTCTGTTTTTGGAGAAATTCGTGTGTCAGAAAATCTGGGACAAAATTTGTATCTCCATTAATAAATTCAATATTAAAATCATATATACTTAATAATGCTTGCCATCTTGCAAAAATTTGTTTTGAAGCTAGGTTTTTGACATCTTTTTGTAAAACGTCTTTTGCAGACTTGCAGTCTATATGTAAAAGAAATTTTTGATTTAGTAAATCACTTTGAAATTTGTTAATGCATAACACAACGCTTAATATTTCTTTTTTAATAGTAGAATATGATTTTTGTGTGTCATTCCAATGACCAGAAGTATACCGAACTATTGATTCTTTTCCTTTACATATTTGTTTTAGAATACCACCATATTCTATGTCAGACGCATCAGTTTCTACTATTTTTGTTAGATTAGGACCTGCAATATATAAACAAAGTATTTGTAATACAAGTTCTTTGATTTTCTTAACGACTGAAGTATGTTCTTTAGTCCATTGAGGAGGAATTTTTTTAATCTATTATGCAATGGTTTTGAATGTTTCATTATATTGGGAATAAAGCCAACAACATAATTTAGTGATCCAAGAAATCTTTGTAATTGATTTTTGTCTAATATCTTATCTGGAAATTTAGAAGCAAATATTAAAGATCGTTCTATTGGTGAAATCGTTCCTTGATGTAGATAGTAGCCTAAAAATCTTATTTTGTTTGAAACAAGATTTAGATAGAATAATAAATATAAATTCAAAAAAAGGAAATAAATAAATTCAAAACAAAAGGAAATAAATAAACCAGTTATATTATCAAATGTTTCAACTAGTTATTATGATTTAACTAGTATATTAAATAAAAACAAAGATACAAAGAATAAAAATACAACAATCCCAGATCTACAAAAAGAAATAAAAAAATAAAAATAGAATTAAAAGAGTTAAAAAAATAAACAAAAACAAGATTCAGAAGTTATGAAATTAATACTTACAAAATTACAGACTGCAGAAGAGTCTGATCAATCTTCAGAAATAGAACCAGTAAATATAGATACCAATATCATTGAAATATTTCAAATGTGCCAGAAGATTTTTTATTTGTTTTAAGAGAAATAACATCAAGAAAATATTTAATAAGAATAACAATAAAATTCTCAGAACAATATCATTTAGATACAATTGCTCTATTTGATACAGGAGCATATCTTAATTGTATTAAAACTAATTTGGTCCCAACATCATATAGAGAATCTACAACTACTAGACTCTCTACAGCAAATAATACCAAATTACAAGTCAAAAGTAAAACTAAAGCTTATATTATATAATCCAATACATCAATTAAAACAATGTTCTTAGTTGTAGATGATATTCATCATGCAGTTATACTAGGAACACCTTTTATGAATATAATTACACCATATAAAGTAGGAATTAATTCTATTTCTTTTAAAATAAGAAATAAAAAATTACATTTTGAATTTTTAGAAAAACCTAAAACAAAAATTTAGATTTAATAAAAGCTTGTTCTATTCATAAAGAACAAATAAATGCAATAATTAAAAGTAAAATTTTCCAATTACAATCATTAAAAGATACAGTAAATATTAATAAGATAGAACAATCTTTAAAGGATCCAAAGATAATTACTAAAATACAAAATCTTAAATTATCATTTGAAAATGAACTTTGTTCAGATCTTCCAAATGCTTTCTGGTCGAGGAAGCAACATATAGTTGATCTTCCATATACTCCGGAATTCAGAGAAGAAGATATACCTACAAAAGCAAGACCAATTCAGATGAATGCAGAATTGGAAAAACATTACAAAAAAGAATTACAAGATCTAGAATCAAAAAGATTAATCCAAAAATCAAGGTCTCCTTGGAGTTGTGCTGCTTTTTATGTCAATAAAAATGCAGAAATAAAAAGAGGAACACCTAGATTGGTAATAAATTATAAACCACTAAATAAAGCGTTAAAATGGACAAGATACCCATTACCTAATAAGAAAGATTTATGAACAAGATTACATTCTGTATGGATATATTCAAAATTTGATATGAAATCAGGATTTTGCCAAATACAAACATCAGAAAAAGATAGATACAAAACAGCATTCACAGTTCCATTTGGGCAATATGAATGGAAAGTAATGCCATTTGGATTAAAAAATGCACCTTCTGAATATCAAAGAATTATGAATAATATATTTATGGATTATTCTAATTTTTGCATTGTCTATATAGATGATGTATTAATATTTTCCAAATCAATAGAAGAACATTTTAAACATTTAAAAACCTTCTTTTATATAGCAAATAAAAATGGTTTAGCATTATCTAAATCTAAAATGTCTTTATTTCAGACTAAAATAAGATTCTTAGGTCATCATCTGACTCAAGGAACAATTTTACCAATAGAAAGATCTTTAGAATTTGCATCCAAATTTCCAGATAAAATATTGGACAAAAATCAATTACAAAGGTTTCTTGGATCTTTAAATTATGTTGTTGATTTTATTCCAAATATAATAATAATTGCAAAACCATTACATAATATATTAAAGAAAAATCCACCAATATTGACTGAAGAACATACTTCAGTGGTCAAGAAAATAAAAAGTCTAGTATCTGATATACCCTGCTTATATATAGCAGATCCAGATTTATTTAAAATAGTTGAAACAGATGCATCTGATATAGGATATGGTGGAATATTAAAACAATTACAAAATGGGAAAGAATCTATAGTTCAATATACTTCTGGTCATTGGAATGATACCCAAAAATCATATTCTACTATTAAAAAAGAAATTTTGAGTATTGTATTATGTATTAATAAATTTCAAAGTGATTTATTAAATAAAAAATTTCTTTTACGTATTGATTGCAAATCTGCGAAAGAAATTTTGCAAAAAGATGTTAAAAATTTAGCTTCAAAACAAATATTTGCTAGATGACAAGCTTTATTAAGTATTTATGATTTTGATATTGAATATATAAAAGGAGATACAAATTTTGTTCCAGACTTTCTGACCAGAGAATTCCTCCAAAACAGACATAATGCCGAGGAAGTCCAAAGACAAAGGAAAGCTACCAGCGGATAATGACAATAATATCCCACGAAAAACGTGGGCAGATAAAGTTGAAGAAGAGGAAGAACTTCTTCAAAAAACCACAATAGCCGTAGTTCCAATATCCCAAATATCTCCAAATAAAACACCAATATCCATTATTGAAAGCCTATCCAATAGTTCTGAATTTTAAGCATTGCTTGAAAAATTTAATATACAAAATCTACAGAAATAGCAGAGACTTCATCAGCAATATCAAAACCTCAGCCAACTACTTCAATAACCCAAAAAACCAATAAAGTTTTCAAACCACAATCCACAGAAATTACGAGTAAAATGCCCACATATAAAAAGGCCGTGCAGACAACCAAGTTTGTGGAAAAGTCTTTTTATCAATATATTACTACTATAGAAAAATCATATTATGATAAAAATCCATTAATTTCCTTACAAAATTATTTTGGAAAAGAGTTTTTCTATAAATCATGGAATATTGCGAAAACCACAGAATATTATCAACATCTGTTGATAATGACAAATTCTGTTGAAATAAAACATCATTTTAATAAAGATAATATAGAGTATGCCTTCTCCAACTTTAAAATAATGTCTATAATGACACCGGAGCAATGGCAAAAACAATTTGGATCTTTATCCGAGGAAATTGATTTTCCTGCAGGATATAATTCAAATTTATTTTCAAATGTCTCTTTTAATTATTGGGATTACCAACAAGCTTGGTATAATTCCCTATATTCTCAAAACTCCAGGGGTTCACACACCTGGTTGATATTTTTTGATACCAGAAGAATAACGACGAAGAATATTCCATATTGGTTCGCAGCATGGTGGGATCATTTTGGCTCCTGTGCAGAATATTTGAATGATGTAGTGAGACCATCACTACAAGTATTTACGAAGATGTATTCTCCCACAGATGAAGAGAAGATATTTTCGGAAATGATGATATTTCATATGAAGTTCTATTTACCATGGGTATTCCAATGGAGAGCAGAATATACTCCAAATACAAAAGTACCCTTGATAAAAAGAAAATTTTATATCAAATGGTGGACAGCATTCAATATTCCAGAATCCATTTACCCTCACAAAGTAATGGCACAAATAAAAATATGGAATGCACAAAAGCAAATTGCAGATAGCAGAAAAACAATAACAGCACTGGTGAAGCCCGGACATGAACAATTTTTATTACACAAATCAAGGATGCAATCTCAGCTGGCAATAGCGAAAGACCATGAAGAAATGCAAAATATTTTGATGAAATTTGCTCCTTTATTGCACGAAGCAAAACCTTCATCATCTTCAGGATCGACGAATGCAGTGGATGAAGACGTTGATTTGATAGAATAAGTTGATCATTTGTAATATATGTAATAATTTCATATTTGTAATATTTGAATTGATGTAATATTTCAATGATGTAATAGTTGTTATATCTCTGATATAACATGCAAAAAAAATTAAAAAAAAAATTTAAAAAAAATTAAAATATTTGTGCGGAAATGACCAAGCAAGTTATCGTAGAGAGACCCTTATTTTGGTCATATTCCCCTCAAAATTCCTATAAAAGGAGGGGGTATGCACACTTGAAAAGGCACAAGTTTTTCTACCATCTTTCTTACACTTTCTCTCTCTCCATTCCCACTTTCCATTTCCATCCAATATCCTTCCAACCTTTCTCCCATACTATCCCACACCAAGAATACTATATTTGTTCTTGAATATCTTTCAATAACCATTTGAAGCCAATATCCCTGAAGATCTCCGATTTTCAAACAATAGTTGTATCTCCAATATTTTTGAAGAAATAAATATATGGTATGAATTGAATTCTTTTACTTTTTGAGTTCTTTAATATACTGTTCAGATCTACCGACAACTCATTCAGTTTTATATATCTTTTGATTATATTTGTGTAAATCTTTGGTGAGTGTTTGCTTTGTACACGCTGGGTTATCAGTCTCATTTGAAGAGCAATAAATCATGTATGCGTCAAAGTGTTTGTAGCCAAAGATCCAAACAAGTATAAAAGAAAGCATATATAAAGATGGAAGATATGTTCGAAGGATCTGCTTCGTGCAGCTCGGTAACATGTGCAAATAAGAATAAAATTGTCAACACTGAAGAAATAATAATAGAGAATTTTGACAAAGCAGTAAATAACTAGGTCATTCCAAAGATCAAGAAGAATGAAATATATGAGTCTTCAATATTCAATATGTTAAAATCGGATTATATAATTAAAACGAAAGAAAGAGATATTCCACTCTCTAAACCGTTTGAAACAATACAACTTTTATCTTATAAATCACTTGAAAAACATAAAAAGAAAGGATATCAATATTTACATGTTAGTTTAATACAAGTGGGTATCAAACCTTTAACAAGAGAAGGTTTAGATACATCAATATTAGTAGTCTTACAAGATATAAGACATAATAATTTTGAACAATCACTTCTTAGTTCTGTAGAGTCTAGTCTATGTACAGGACCAATCTCTTTTGATTGTTATCCTAATTTTTCATGTTCTTTAAAAGATACACAAATATTGAAAACTTTAGCACTTCAAATTAAAACACATGGATATGATATGTTGCCAGGATCAATTCCATTGGCTTTAATATATCGGATTCATTACAAGGTAATGAGTTCCATGTTTATTGGTCCAAAACCAAAACACTCTTTGAAAAGAGGAGAAACAATGATTTTACATACAGATCTGACCAGATCTAATGCTGCAATTTCAAGATCTATAAAATGGAATGATGTAAATCTTCCAGATGAATGGGTCTTGGAAGGAGTAGTGAAAGTTACAAATAAAATACATGAACCAAATACTTAGATCAATAGAATACGACAATTAAATGATGGATCAGTTAAACTGAGCTTTGCTAGAAGTTTCTCCACTAGAGAAAAAGATAATGCATCTATTTCTAGCACAATAAATTTAGGAAGATTTTCACAGATACCATCTGTGATAGATGTTCCTTACCAAAAACAAAGATTATTTTCAACATCAGATGTTGAATATGTAAACTCTTCATTTAGAAAAGCTGATTATTCTACGGAAATTCCTAGACCAGTTTATTCTAAAAAAGAGTATTATTCTAAATCTGATATCAATGCACCCAGTACATCACAAAATATTTACAATAAATCAGATTTTAGTGAACCTAATAGTCCAACACAATCAGCAATAACAGATAATATTGCAAATGAATTAAATGTTATAGAAAGAGAATTTAAGGTAAATAAAACTATATTACACAATGATTTTTATAACCAGGAAAATACTAGCAAAAGAGAATGATTTTTTAAACATTATTGTAATGTTAGAAAACAAATACAAGAAGAATATTATGAATTTATAAATATTCATAAAATACACATATATTTCTTTGATTGGTTTCAAATATATGCTTCACAAAATAATATAGAATTTCCTTTTAAAACTTTAAATCCAATAATTGAAAAACCAAAAGAATGGATAACCATCACAGCATCAAAAAAGATAATGTCAAATCATCCACCTTTAGCAAAACCTTCATCATCTTCAGGATCGACGAATGCAGTGGATGAAGACGTTGATTTGATAGAATAAGTTGATCATTTGTAATATTTGTAATAATTTCATATTTGTAATATTTGAATTGATGTAATATTTCAATGATGTAATAGTTGTTACCCAGTTTGTGGAAAAGTCTTTTTATCAATATATTACTACTATAGAAAAATCATATTATGATAAAAATCCATTAATTTCCTTACAAAATTATTTTGGAAAAGAGTTTTTCTATAAATCATGGAATATTGCGAAAACCACAGAATATTATCAACATCTGTTGATAATGACAAATTCTGTTGAAATAAAACATCATTTTAATAAAGATAATATAGAGTATGCCTTCTCCAACTTTAAAATAGTGTCTATAATGACACCGGAGCAATGGCAAAAACAATTTGGATCTTTATCTGAGGAAATTGATTTTCCTGCAAGATATAATTCAAATTTATTTTCAAATGTCTCTTTTAATTATTGGGATTACCAACAAGCTTGGTATAATTCCCTATATTTTCAAAACTCCAGGGGTTCACACACCTGGTTGATATTTTTTGATACCAGAAGAATAACGACGAAGAATATTCCATATTGGTTCGCAGCATGGTGGGATCATTTTGGCTCCTGTGCAGAATATTTGAATGATGTAGTGAGACCATCACTACAAGTATTAACGAAGATGTATTCTCCCACATTTGAATCTGCGACTACCTCATTTGTTATAGAATTACTATTTTCTAGACTTTTTTCTATACGACTTAATTGCTGTTTTATAAATTGATTGAAATCATCTTTAAATCTATACTAGAAAAAATTTCAAATCTACTTGTTGAAACTTCTTCGGAGACAGAAGAAACATCTTTCGAGTCTGCTGAAGATCTTCAAGTTGATGAATTATACACATCTTCTTCAGAAACCTCTGATGAAGAAAAACATCTTTATGTTCTAACAAAAGAACAAGAAACAATATTAGAAATGTTAAAACATATAGAAAATCCTCAATTACAAAAAGAATATTTAGATAGAATAATAGATATAAATTCAAAACAAAAGGAAATAAATAAACCAGTTATATTACCAAATGTTTCAACTAGTTATTATGATTTAACTAGTATATTAAATAAAAACAAAGATACAAAGAATAAAAATAAAAAGAAATAAAAATAGAATTAAAAGAGTTAAAAAATAAACAAAAACAAGATTCAGAAGTTATGAAATTAATACTTACAAAATTACAGACTGCAGAAGAGTCTGATCAATCTTCAGAAATAGAACCAGTAAATATAGATACCAATATCATTGAAAATATTTCAAATGTGCCAGAAGATTTTTTATTTGTTTTAAGAGAAATAACATCAAGAAAATATTTAATAAGAATAACAATAAAATTCTCAGAACAATATCATTTAGATACAATTGCTCTATTTGATACAGGAGCAGATCTTAATTGTATTAAAACTAATTTGGTCCCAAAATCATATAGAGAATCTACAACTACTAGACTCTCTACAGCAAATAATACCAAATTACAAGTTAAAAGTAAAACTAAAGCTTATATTATAAAATCCAATACATCAATTAAAACAATGTTCTTAGTTGTAGATGATATTCATCATGCAGTTATACTAGGAACACCTTTTATGAATCTAATTACACCATATAAAGTAGGAATTAACCACCATATAAAGTAGGAATTAATTATATTTCTTTTAAAATAAGAAATAAAAAATTACATTTTGAATTTTTAGAAAAACCTAAAACAAAAAATTTAGATTTAATAAAAGCTTGTTCTATTCATAAAGAACAAATAAATGCAATAATTAAAAGTAAAATTTTCCAATTACAATCATTAAAAGATACAGTAAATATTAATAAGATAGAACAATCTTTAAAGGATCAAAAGATAATTACTAAAATACAAAATCTTAAATTATCATTTGAAAATGAACTTTGTTCAGATCTTCCAAATGCTTTCTGGTCGAGGAAGCAACATATAGTTGATCTTCCATATACTCCAGAATTCAGAGAAGAAGATATACCTACAAAAGCAAGACCAATTCAGATGAATGCAGAATTGGAAAAACATTGCAAAAAAGAAATACAAGATCTAGAATCAAAAAGATTAATCCAAAAATCAAGGTCTCCTTGGAGTTGTGCTGCTTTTTATGTCAATAAAAATGCATAAATAGAAAGAGGAACACCTAGATTGGTAATAAATTATAAACCACTAAATAAAGCGTTAAAATGGATAAGATACCCATTACCTAATAAGAAAGATTTATTAACAAGATTACATTCTGTATGGATATATTCAAAATTTGATATGAAATCAGGATTTTGCCAAATACAAACATCAGAAAAAGATAGATACAAAACAGCATTCACAGTTCCATTTGGGCAATATGAATGGAAAGTAATGCCATTTGGATTAAAAAATGCACCTTCTGAATATCAAAGAATTATGAATAATATATTTATGGATTATTCTAATTTTTGCATTGTCTATATAGATGATGTATTAATATTTTCCAAATCAATAGAAGAACATTTTAAACATTTAAAAACCTTCTTTTATATAGCAAAGAAAAATGGTTTAGTATTATCTAAATCTAAAATGTCTTTATTTCAGACTAAAATAAGATTCTTAGGCCACCATCTGACTCAAGGAACAATTTTACCAATAGAAAGATCTTTAGAATTTGCATCCAAATTTCCAGATAAAATATTGGACAAAAATCAATTACAAAGATTTCTTGGATCTTTAAATCATGTTGTTGATTTTATTCCAAATATAATAATAATTGCAAAACCATTACATAATAGATTAAAGAAAAATCCACCAATATGGACTGAAGAACATACTTCAGTGGTCAAGAAAATAAAAAGTCTAGTATCTGATATACCCTGCTTATATATAGCAGATCCAGATTTATTTAAAATAGTTGAAACAGATGCATCTGATGTAGGATATGATGGAATATTAAAACAATTACAAAATGGGAAAGAGTTTATAGTTCAATATACTTCTGGTCATTGGAATGATACCCAAAAATCATATTCTACTATTAAAAAAGAAATTTTGAGTATTGTATTATGTATTAATAAATTTCAAAGTGATTTATTAAATAAAAAATTTCTTTTACGTATTGATTGCAAATCTGCGAAAGAAATTTTGCAAAAAGATGTTAAAAATTTAGCTTCAAAACAAATATTTGCTAGATGGCAAGCTTTATTGTTAAAACATATTTTAACAATATGGAATATTCTTCGTCGTTATTCTTCTGGTATCAAAAAATATCAACCAGGTGTGTGAACCCCTGGAGTTTTGAAAATATAGGGAATTATACCAAGCTTGTTGGTAATCCCAATAATTAAAAGAGACATTTGAAAATAAATTTGAATTATATCCTGCAGGAAAATCAATTTCCTCGGATAAAGATCCAAATTGTTTTTGTCATTGCTCCGGTGTCATTATAGACACTATTTTAAAGTTGGAGAAGGCATATTCTATATTATCTTTATTAAAATGATGTTTTATTTCAATAGAATTTGTCATTATCAACAGATGTTGATAATATTCTGTGGTTTTCGCAATATTCCATGATTTATAGAAAAACTCTTTTCCAAAATAATTTTGTAAGGAAATTAATGGATTTTTATCATAATATGATTTTTCTATAGTAGTAATATATTGATAAAAAGACTTTTCTACAAACTAGGTTGTCTGCACGGCCTTTTTATATGTGGGCATTTTACTGGTAATTTCTGTGGATTGTGGTTTGAAAACTTTATTGGTTTTTTGGGTTATTGAAGTAGTTGGCTGAGGTTTTGATATTGCTGATGAAGTCTCTGCTATTTCTGTAGATTTTGGTATATTGAATTTTTCAAGCAATGCTTAAAATTCAGAACTATTGGATAGGCTTTCAATAATGGATATTGGTGTTTTATTTGGAGATATTTGGGATATTGGAACTGCGGCTATTGTGGTTTTTTGAAGAAGTTCTTCCTCTTCTTCAACTTTATCTGCCCACGTTTTTCGTGGGATATTATTGTCATTATCCGCTGGTAGCTTTCCTTTGTCTTTGGACTTCCTCGGCATTATGTCTGTTTTGGAGGAATTCTCTGGTCAGAAAGCCTGGAATTATCATGTAAGTGACTTACCGTAGAAGTTTTGATAACTTACCAATAAGGATAAAAGGCTAGTTTGTAGTTTTTGTGGGTTGTGTGCCACAATTTTGTCCAGCAAGGACGAAAAAGTGGAGAAAAAGTCTTCACATTTTTGGAGATGTTTTGGATTCAAATTGGTGATATTTACCATGCAAACAATTTAACCTATTATTCATTTATTTTAATCGTTTTTTATTTCTAATGGAGTTAAAGACACACTTTTCCTTGACTTTGGAATATGATAGAATAAAGCAAAATGGCTCATTAAATTGGCTGTGCTTCTTATATTGTGAAGTAGCAGTTGATCGACACGCAATTTTCATTATGGGTCATCAAGAAACAACCTCCATATGTTTCTAACACATGGGTATGGTTGAGTACATCCGACCTCCCATACCCCGCTATAGGCGGGAGCCTTTAAGGCAATGAGGTAATTCATTTATTTTAATCATATAATCTGATTCATATAACCTAATTATATATGTATTTTTGTAGTGTAAAAATGTGGGTAATGATGTGTGGAGGTGGTCCAATCATATTTTAAAAAAATATGTAAGATTTCACTGCTTACGACCAACCAAAAACATCAAAATGACTTAAATTTCCAACATGACATCCTAGGTGGAATAAGGGGTGCCTGAAATGAGAAAAAAAGAATGGGCTTGAAAAGGTCAAATCATATCCTATCTAATTGGTTGGAAATTTGGAGCAAAAGATTGGATAAGGGTGGAAATTACTATGCTATGGATATTATCTTTTGAAAGTTTATTTTTATTCATTTTCAACTCATTTTAATACAAAACTTAGTTCCATATGAGCTGAGTTGAGGTAGTCCAATAATTTTTCTTGGAGGTGCAAAATAAGCAAGGTTGTGAGGTATTCAAACAATCAAAGTTTGAAAAATGAGATTGATGACGTGTGGATATCTTAATAATCTATAGAGGCTGCCTTACAGTATAAATAGGAGTGGAGAAGCAAGGTTGAAGAGTGCACCATGAACTTTTTTCTTCCTCTATTCTTCTTCTTCTCCATTCTTGTTGTTTTTTTACAGTTGTGTATGCTGTATTTTTTAGCTCTTATATTTGTTAAAGTTGTGATTCATTAGTCAAGTTATAATGCTCAATCAATAGTTGGTGAGATGTTAGTAGATTTGGTGAAAAAGGTGCATAAGGTGCTTAAAATTTCAAGTGTTGATGCGCTTAGCGCATAACCCAAGTGTCAAGCTTTTTGTATTATTGGAGAGGATATATATTCTTTGGGACTGTAGTAGGTCATATTGACTGAAGCAAGATTAATCTTCATGTTTTTGTCTTCTTACTTTTTATCCAGTTTTTGACAGTTACTACAATAAAATTTTCATTCAAGTTTAAAATAGCAAAGCAAAGTTTAAATCTTTTATTGTTGGTGACAATAAGCTCCAGACTGTTAGATTTCATTTGCAATAAGAATCATTGAATCTGAGTAAAGGAACATTATTCATTCAGCCTTTGAAAGGTGCTGCTCTAGTGTGTCAACATATTGACAAGTGTTCAAAAAATATGTCTTTTTAAGATAGTTAAATATTTTTATAGTCAAAGACTTTTGGAGTGTTAAACTAGACATCTTAAAGTTTAATTTGGAGTAAGAAGCTTTCTTTTTAAATCAGTATAAAAAACGTTATAGACTTGCAAATTTTGTTAACTTTTTATCTAATTCTGTCCACCCTGAGCATTTAAAGTCTAATTTCATTTGAGCGATCAAACAGTCGTATTTTCCCCTTATTTTTAGAGGGATTGAATTTAACATATTAAAGTTCATTTTAGGAAAGATCCATAATTTTTTGTATTGTGTATTCAGAGTTATCATTTTTCGATAAATCAGTATAGGTTCTGAAATTTTTGAGAAATTGTTTTGATAGGTTTTTTTTGAAGGGTTTAAAAATAGTGTATATTTCTAATAACCACTATTCACCTCCCTTCCCTCTCTAGTGGTATTTGTAGTAGAAAGGCCTAAATCCCCTGCTTATAGAAATTTGTTGAGATTAGAGCTTTAATTTGTGATTTGAGAAGAGCGGTTTAGTTTGCTTGGAGGAACAAGTAAAGAAGGCTTGAGCCCTTGCTTGGTGTAGCAAAACTCATTGAAAATTCGGGTTTTTGATTATAATTGGAGAAAATCAAGGTTGAGTTGTGGAATACATAAGTGTAAAAACATTAAGCTCTTTCTTATGTAATATTTAAGAGTAAAGCGGTTGTTGAAGAACTTGTTGTTGTTGAACAACCAAAGAAGCTATTGAGATCTTACTCGTAGTTCTAGCTGTATAACAAGTTGTAGTTGTAGTTGTTGTTATAGTTCTTGTTCCTTGTTGAAGGTAATAAAAAAGTTGCTAAGGAATCACTTTGGAAACAAAGTGATAGTGGAGTAGAACCAATGGATTCAAAACATTATAAATTTTGTGCAATCTCCATCTTCTCTTATTTTCTTTGCATTTATTGTACTATTGCATTTAATATTTGTTAACAATCAAAAGAATTACAAAAAAATGGTAATTATCTATTCATCCTCCTCTGTATTGTTATCCTATTGGGACCTAGCAAGTCGTTTTAAAGCCTAGACTTGAGTGCTTGGTATATTACTGCAAGTAGCATGGTTTATAGATCCACCGTTAATGGATTTAAATGATACACATAGTCTATATGATATATATTCTCTTATACTACTTTTTTGATGCATCTAGCTATTCCTTATAGAAATATATGATGATTGCATATTTTTATGGATTTGGTTATGACATATAGAGAGTAGATATAGAGGTAATACCTCCACCAATTAAGTTGGACGAAAACAGGAGGATAGTTATAAAGGAGTTGGATGATTATACTGATGAGAATAAGAAGAATTTTGAGATAGAGGAGAAACCATTTGAAATCCTTCATCTTTTCTTAACACACAAGGAGCTAGTAGAGGTTCAAGACATTTTCTCCTGGCATGAGACATGAAAGAAGATCGAGGAGTTGGCAAGCAATGATCACCAATCAAACATGGATGAGGAGGATCATAATGATAAAAAAATTCTGTCTCATAGTTTGTGAAAGTGAAACATGTGTATATTCTTCACTTTCTCATTTGATTAATTTTCAAGATGAATATATGCTTCACATGAGGAATTTGAAAATCTGCTTATAAAGTACAAACATACTAAAAAGGAACTTAGTATAGGGAAATTGGAAAACAATTTGCATAAATCTTTTTGGTTTGCTTCATATAGAGCATGATGTCACTTTAGAAATACATAAATTCTTAGCACTAAAAAAAGTAGAGATTAAGAATGAATGTGTTAAACTTGAAGAACTTCGTAGGATGACATGTGAGAAGGTTAATCATGAAAAACCTCTTGTTAAACAAAAAATAGTTAGTAGCAAAACTAACTAGGATTTAAAACTTATGCTTCTTCAACCAAGATGGAATTGCCTAAGATAGAAGAGACACATTTATGTGATTCATCTAAGACTAAGGTTTCACTTCCAAAGGAATTTCTTAGGAAGGTAAAGGCTAGAAATACGCATTCATCTGATGTACATACTTATTTCTTTTTGCAACAAAAAGGACCATATGATAAGTGTATGTAAAGCTAAGAAAATCTCTAAGTTTTATTAGAGGCCTAAAGTCATGATTGCAAATCAAAATTGACCAAACAATAAATAGATACCTATATATAGAGATTTGTTTTATGTATAAGCTTGGTATCCACAAGAGTCCAAAGTGGATGAAGTCAAATAGCTCATGGAAATCGAATGATCAATCTATATGACCAGCAATAAGAATTTCTTCACCAAGTTTAAGATCCACTATGGCGGAGAGGTCCATTTTAGAACTGGAAGACTCTACATCCTTGGAATCGGAGAAGTCGGTAAACTTTTTAACTTTTTTTGGGGAAATGGATCGTATTTCATTGATATAAACGTCAAAAATACATCAGTTTGGAATTAACAGGCACTATACGCTGCTATGATCTTCTAGCAAACTATCATAAGTACATGTAACTGCCAAAACTTGGTGTTTGGCTCTCCAAAGGATGTCGCTGCCGATGTGCCAAGGGGGGGCCGTGAGCAACATTGTGATGCTGAAACTGATTACGCCAGTGCCATATGGTATAGACGCCTTCTCGAAATATATATCTCCACTCTACATCTGATCCCGGATGACGCCATGTATTTTGCAGGTTAGACATGAACCACTCTCTACTTGTCCTGGGTCGAAAGAAGGCTGGTATGTCCAATCCATGCACCAAGTATTTCCATACTTTATGCACCCAAGAACAGTCGCGTAATGCATGTAGTGTATCCTCCAGCATATGTCCACAGCTATCGCATCCGCTGTGTAGGCGTATATGGCGCTGATGTAGAAATAAGCCCGTAAGCAACATATCCTGACATGCCTGCCATAGGAAGTGATTTAAATGTCCCGGTCCCTTCATAGCCCATACATGATCCTATATCTCATCACGAGGTATTGGGGCGGCGCTCTCTTGGGCAGCATATGCACTCGCAACTGTGAACTTACCTGATGTCGTGCACCTCCATCGGAATACCTCAGAGTTTCCATCACTTTGTACATTAGAAGATTCAAGGCAGGCCCGTAGCAGGGGGATTGTGGACCGAATGTGTCTCCATGCAGCCGAGACATTTTGTTTCATATGTTCCTGTAGTAGATCCCCATACTTAGCTCGAAGAATCTGTACCCATAAGAGATCGGGTCTCGTCAAGAAGTGCCACCCCAGTTTTGATATCATCGCCATATTCATGTGTCGGAGGCGTTTAATGCCTAATCGACCGTGCTCTCTCGGCCGGCATATGGTCTCCTAGGAAGACCAGTGTAATTTACGGACTGTGTCATCCTCCCCCCAGAAGAATCGTCGAGATATTTTCTCAATGTTGCCAATCAGTGTAAGTGGTAGACAGACCGTTTGCATCACATATATAGGTATCAACGATAAGACACTTTGAATTAAGACGCACCTGCCCGCTTGAGATAGAAATCTTTTTTGCCACGAGCCAAGGCGTGTACGCACTGTGTCCAATATATGATTATAGGTTTGTTTATCAATGCAGCCATGTAATAGGGGCATCCCAAGATAATGTCCAAGATCTGTAGTGCATGTCATCCCCCATCGCATAAAGACCTGAGGTCGAAAATGTGCTGCAACAT
Source organism: Eustoma russellianum (assembly GCA_036186865.1). Taxonomy (NCBI): domain Eukaryota; kingdom Viridiplantae; phylum Streptophyta; class Magnoliopsida; order Gentianales; family Gentianaceae; genus Eustoma; species Eustoma russellianum. The sequence continues at coordinate 13,688,735 of AP025047.1, forward strand.
TTTTAGAGATCAAAACCTGTGACTTTTTGATGCTGACGGTTTGGCCAGAAAGTAAGCAAAAATCATGGAGAGCTGCCGCGATAGTATCAGCGTGTGTGTTTGTAGCAGTTCCAAATAGTAATAAATCATCAGCAAAGAACAAGTGAGAGATGGGTGGTCCTAACCGAGATGTCCGAATGGGAGTCCATCTACCTGCCTCAACGGACTGTGTTATATTTTGGCTGAATACCTCCATACATAAAAGAAACAGATACGGTGCTAGTGGATCTCCCTGGCGAATGCCACGTTGTGGGTAAAATGGCTCTAAGCACTGCCCATTCCATATAATTGATAATGATGCCGAGGTGATAGTAAACATAATCAACTCAGCCATTTCATCACTAAAACCAACGCGCAATAGGATACGGTGTAGAAATGGCCAGTGGACTTTGTCATATGCCTTTTCTAAATCAACTTTTACCGCCATATACCCTGTATGTCCCTGTTTTGTTTAACTTTTTTTTTTATTCTATCATATATAGAAAAGGTACATGGGACAAATTGATAAGTATCATTGCGATGTTGATTTTCACTTGAAAATGACAAAACATTTACGAAAAAGAATGATAGTGATTTGATGTATTTCAGATTTTGGAAAGAAAAAAAATGTTAACTCACAAGGTTTTATTATGAACAAAACTATTGTACCTAGTTCTTTAGTTTTTGTTTAACTAGCATGTGGTATACATAACTTGGATATGATGGTAACAAAGCTTTTAGAAGCCTTGGAAAGAGAAACACCACTAACTTGAATGAGTTTCTTCAAGTTGAGAAAGTATCACTCTACGTAACATATAGTAAAAACATTTATCATCCAAAACATTCTAAGAGAAAACACTAAATCTAAGGAGATTAATGTAAAAATAATAATAATAGGAAAAAGTAATTAGCGATGAATTAATTTGGATCTTAGCCATGTAAGAGGATTTCAGTAAATCTAAAAGAAATGGATTTTGGAAAAAAAATTAAGAAGTCAGGATCATAGCTCATGACTAATATCAAGAGGAATAATTCAATGTTGATGAAATCTTTATTTTACTTAAAAAGGTTAGAACCACTAAGAACCTTCTTACCCTATATTTGGTGTGGAAACTCCAAACCATACCAAATGGATGTAATGCAAGCTTTCTTGGATAAATACTTTGAAGAATAAGTTTATGCAGTTTAGCAATCAAATTATTAAGACTTTGATTGGTCAAATCATGTCTTCAAAATTAGATTAGTCTTGTATAGTTTGAAATAATTTCTAGGTCTTGGTATGAGATGTTAAAATATTTTCGTTTTGAAAAAAACTTTTCAAGAGAAATTGAGACACCACATTCTTCACCCATAAATACCATAATAATCTTCTAATAAAAATCCATGTTGATATTGTATTTGCGGCTAAAGTAAAAATGTTGTGTGAAATGTTTTGCATAAACTAATGTATGATAAGTTTGATGTGAGCATATAAGAAAACTCAACTACTTTCTTGAGTTGTATACTATGCAAGCTAAGAAGTATATTTGATTCAAAGTAGTGCACAAACAAAAACAATTGCTTCAATTGCAAGTTAGAGGATAGTTGAAGTATAATCATTCAATTGAGTACTAATACAGTAATACTAAACTTGGTAAAGATGAAAAAAGAGAAATCAAATGAATTAACCACAACCACTATCTAAGCCTTCCTAGACGATGAATGATTGTGTTTTCTGATCGTTCATAATTTTTCAAATACGGAATGTTCGCGTCAATGAGGTATTGCTAGCTCATATGTCTTCTCTTCATCCTCTTCCACTTCAAGGTCCTCTAGATAATCATCTTCATATTCATCGTCATCGTCCTCCTTATCGTCTTTGCCATAGTCGTCATCAATACCATCATCATTTCCTCCTTCATATGTATATGGTTGATTTTTGTACAAATGTCTGTGATGAGTTACTCCCTCTTACATTATAGCATTATCTGCAAAACAATATCGACATATGAACATCGTTAATCTCCATTAACAGCTCACAAGTAACCTATGTCAGATTTACTTGTGGAACATCATAAACATTCATTTTTTTAAAAAAAATTGGGGAGGGGAATCGAACTCAAGACCCGAGAATAGGATAAATTCTACTCAACCGCTAGACCTATATATATATATATATATATATATATATATATATATATATATATATATATATATATATATATATATATATATATATATATATATATAGACACACACACACAACAAACCGGAATATCCAAAGTTGATTTGAGATCTTCATCGTCGAAAATATGAACGCCACTTGAAAATGTATCCACCCTCAGATGCAGTTGAAGAAAAACATCCCAGCAAATCAATTGTTTGTACATCTACTTTCAATTCGAGTCTTATTTTAATTGGTTGTACAAACTCATTATACAATATACTACAAATTCATGAATATGCTTGGCTCACACACAATAACCTAGATGCTCTAAATAAATGGGGAAAAAAATGCATAGATATAGATCATAATACATAAAAACAATCATATCGTCCTAACAACCGATCGCGTAATTAGAACTAATAACAGTTTGATTCTTCTTGGGGAACTTGGGATGGAAAATTTAATCAACTTTCTAACCGATACTATTTTGTTTCAATTCTTTGTTTCTATTTTGAATGGAGTGAATGACAATTTTGTTACATTTCTTTGTTTACATTTCTAATGGAGTGAAAGATATATTATTTATTGACTTTAGAATATGATATAATAAAACAAAATGAAAGAGCGTTTGTTATATTGTGAACCCAAGGCGAGACGAACACATTTTCTTTCCGGAGTGTGCCAAATATTTTCTTTGCCCTCCTTTCTTCTTCTTTTAATCTCTCCGCCCCCGCCGCCTCTCCTCCGCCGGAGGAAACTATTTTGCTCCATTCTCTCCTTTATTCTCTTTTTGCTAAGTAATTGCATCGTACTTTCTTCCCACTTTCTGGTAGATGCAGAAATCAATTGAGCACTCTGTAGAAAACGGTCTCTTCCCGTTCGCTAGCTGCATTGATTTTCCACGCTAACCGCAAAATTCAGGAGGACAGAGTTAATGAATGGAGCTCTCACCACCGCCGTCCGTCAATCCTTTCCCACAATGATAAGATCAATACCTCGTATATACCACTTCAAACCAGGCTTACCCTTTGAATTCTCCTTACCCTTATTTTTCATTAACCAACATTCATTTTCAGTCTCTTCTTCGATTGCAGATCCAATTTCTGTCGAACCCAGTTGGACTGGCATTTCTTCGCAGCTCTTCTCTATTCTTTCTAGCCCAAATTGGCAGAGAAATCCCTCCCTTAAGCAATTAATCCCCATTTTATCTCCATCCCATATCTCTGATTTCCTTACAAATTACCCTACTCTAAATCCCCAAATTGCCTTCTACTTTTTTGACTATCTCTCGCGTGTCTCTTCTTTTAAGCCAGATGTAAAATCGTATTCATCTTTGCTTCGCATTTTGATACCAAATAGGCATTTGGGTGTTGCAGACAAAATCCGAGTTTTGATGACTAAAGCTAGTGAATCGTTGGAAGATGCGCGGTTTGTGTTGAGTGTGCTCAGAGAGATGAATCGTAGTGATAATGCGTTTCAGTTCAAGCTGAGTATTAGGTGTTATAATTCATTGTTGATGATGTTGGCACGGTTTTTGATGGTCGATGAAATGAAAATGGTGTTTGAAGAGATGTTAGAGGATAAGATATCACCGAATATTTATACTTTTAATACGATGATTAATGCGTATTGTAAGCTGGGCAATCTAAGTGAGGCAGACTTGTATTTGAGTCAGATTTTGCAAGCGGGTTTGAATCCCGATACACATACCTATACGTCATTTATCTTGGGACATTGTAGAAATAAGGATATAGATGCTGGTATGGCAGTTTTTTCAGATATGAGTCAGAAGGGTTGTCGAAGAAATGAGGTTTCATATAATCATCTAATTCACGCATTGTGTGAAATGGGGAGGTTAGATGAGGCTATGAAGCTCTTTAAGCAAATGAGAGGGGATTCTTGTTATCCCAATGTGCGAACTTACACTATTCTTATTGATGGGTTGTGTGGTTTAGGGAGGAGATCAGAGGCAGTGGAATTGTTTGATGAGATGGAGGAGAAAGGATGCGAGCCAAACGCTCATACTTACACTGTACTTCTTGATAGTATGTCTAAAGTTGGGGAACTCAATGATGCAAGGAAGTTGTTGAATCAGATGTTAGAAAGACGATTGCTTCCAAATGTTGTAACGTACAATGCTCTCATTGATGGTTACTGTAAAAAAGGGATGGTTGATGCTGCGTCTGAGATACTGGAATTGATGGAACGCAATAACTGCAGCCCTAATTCCCGAACGTATAATGAATTAATCTATGGGTTCTGTAAGGAAAAGAAGGTGCACCGGGCAATGATGTTGCTTAACGTCATGATTGAAAGGAAGCTGGAGCCCAGTCTAGTTACTTTCAACTTATTAGTTGAGGGGCAATGCAAAGAAGGGCATGTGAGTAGTGCGTTTAGGATGCTTAAGATAATGGAAGAGAAAAATGTTTCACCTGATGAGTGGACTTATAGTTCTCTAATTCATGCGTTGTGTGCAGCAGGGAGGGTCGAAGAAGCTCATGGCTTATTTGATTCTCTCAAAGAGAAAGGCCTTAAGGTGAATGAAGTTATTTTCTCTTCCTTGATAGATGGGTATTGCAAAGTTGACAAGGTTGACTTTGCTATTGATTTGTTTGAAAGCATGCTTGACAAAAGTAACATTTTAAACTCTTGGACATACAATGTTTTGGTCTCAGGTATGTGCAAAGTTGGTAAAATGCGTGAAGCATCTGACTTATTGGAAAGAATGAGTAGATTGGGTGTAAAATTCACTGTTGTTACTTATTCAATTCTCATTGAGCAAATATTGAAAGATCATGCCTTTAACCATGCTTTTGAGCTACTTAATCTAATGGTATCTCAAGGGTGTAAGCCTGATGTTTGTACTTACACTTCTTTTCTTGTTGCCTTTTGCAACCAAGGGAAGTTGAAGGAAGCTGAGGGTGTGATGGCTAAAATGATAAAAGAAGGCATTCAGCCAGATGTCATGACGTACACTGCTTTAATTGATGGTTATGGGCGCTTAGGACTGACAAGTGGAGCCTTCACTACCCTCAAGCATATGATTGATGCTGGATACCAGCCTTCCCCTTATACCTATTCTGTGCTAGTCAAACATATCTCCCATGAAAGACTTAGGAACAGATCTGTTGATTTTGAGGGAGAAAATCTTGTAATGGAAAGCAATTTGATAAATGTTGCTGATGTATGGAAGATAGTGGACTATGATACTGCATTGGAACTCTTGGAGAAAATGATTCAGCATGGTTGTTCCCCCAATATTAGCACTTATGGTGCACTTATTAACGGGCTTTGCAGAGAGGGAAAACTGCATGAAGCTTGGAAATTGGTTGAACATTTTGAGATATCCGGTATACTTCCTGATCAAAGTATATATGATGCACTTATTAATTGTTGTTGCAAGTTGAGTATGCATGACGAAGCCATGAGGATAGTGGACATGATGGTAAAGAATGGACTTGTTCCACACTTAGATTCTTACAATGTGCTTCTTTGCGGAATGTATAATGAAGGAAATACTGAAATGGCTAAAGCAGCATTTTGTAGGCTGCTTGATTGTGGGTACAATCATGATGAAATAGTATGGAAGCTTCTGATTGATGGTTTGCTTAAAAGAGGACTAGTTAATGAATATTGTGAACTGATTGGCATCATGGAGAAAAATGGTTGCCAATTAAGTCACCAAACGCATTCAATGCTGATTGAGGGACTTCTCAAGATAAAGGAGTGACTTTAGTTGAGGTTTAATCCTTTGACAGATTTTATCATTTTGCAGAGAATTGTGTTGGTACATCTCAGTCATGTTCAAAGTGGCTAAGATCAAACAGAAAGCTCTGTGGTGGCATTTCTGGTCCTGCCTAGGAAAGATCACAGGAGCAGTTGCCTCTTCCGAAAAAAAGTACTGTCCTCACCAAGATACGTAATTATCTTTCTGCTCATTCTTTTACTAGTTCTATAATGTGAATTTGTTGTTGCATGTAACAACACAACAACATTATCTCATTGCCTTAAAGGCTCCTTTTTGTGGCAGGGTATGCAGAGTCAGATGTACTTAACCATACCCATGTGTTAGAAACACACGGATATAACTGTGTCGGTCAACTGCTATTTCACAATATAAGAAACGCAACTAATTTAGTGAGTTATTTTGCTTTCTTCCATCATATTCCAAAGTTAAGGAAGAATATTGCATGTAATTTTAATCATAATGCGACTTGGATCTTCTAGTAGGACCTGTATAGCACCACTAGAAGGGGGGATTGAATAGTGGGTGCGGAAAATTTAGTTTTTAAAAACTATTTAACCAAAAACCTCACTTCTGAAAACAATTTCTGTTTTCAGATTCTGATTTGAAACGATTTAAAATTCTAGTTATATACCTCCAAAAATTATGAAATTTGGTGAGATTTTACTTTCAGATATTCTGAGTATCTCATAAAAATTTCAAATTAAAATTCAACTCCTAACCTTTTGAAAATACGTTTTTGGTCAGATTGCGCAAATCTGTCAGAAACAGTACTTCGATTTGAAAATTTATTCCGATTAATTCGTGACTCTAAATGGTCTGAAAATTTAATGACAAGAACCTCAATATACGTATTTTAATAGGTTGAAACAATTTTCAAAAATTCCTTTGGGAAGTATATCAATCACGTTGCTGTTTTCAACCTTTGCAACTCTGAAAATCAGATTGCACTAGTCTCAGAACTATTCAAGTTTGACTGACTTATATTTATCCAAATGATTTGAAACTTGTGTCAAATGAAAACTAGGAGGCGTGACTATGAAAACTTTACCTTTGCAATCAAATTGATACAAAATGCTGGAAACTGAAAGTAAAGTGCAGTAAAGTAAAGACACCAAAGATCTTATACTGGTTTGGTTAAATCAACATACTCCAGTCTTCGAGGACACCTTCCTCTGTTATCACTAAACACCAAAAACACCTTACCACAAGGGTGACTGGAGTTACAAACTAACTCCACCTTTTTACAAACAATACAGTCAAACAAACGGATCACGGACACCACCATCGATTGAATGAAGGTTTGATCACACCTTGATCAACCTTTTACAACAATGAATGAGTGTAGGTGATATATTCAAAGCCTATCTATACAATATTTAGAACATATGAACAATAGGTTTGAGAGAAGAAGAGGAAAGAAAGGTAGAAGAAGAGAGTAGTATATCCTTTTGCACTTGAGAGAAATGTGAGAGTTGTCTTAGCCTTGTTTGCACTATTCTCTTTCTTTTATGCACTTCATGGCCGCTCCCCTAGGGTTTCTTCCATTCTTGAGAAATCTCTTTTATGTCATTGGAAGATTGTCTTGTGTAGAGGTGACACCATCCTGCTTACTTGGTACACTATGATTGGAAGGATGACATGACCTTGCTTACTTGGCACTTGATGATTGGCCCAACTTGTCATCATTTTAATGAGCTGTAAAATCTGCATAAAACTCATAAAACATGTGCCAAATAGTAATCAAAATGTTTCCAAACAACCACCATTGAATCCCTTCAATTTTGGGATGCAAATTAAGTACCATAACCAGCCTAAAAATCGGCCAGCTATAGTAGCATATTCTGAATTTTCAGAATGTGTTACATTTTCCAATCTTTTGAATTGTTACCTTGTGTAGTTCTCTCTTTTATGTCACTAACCTTGTGTGACATATTCTCCACCAATTAAGATGCTAATTAAGCTCCACATAGGCTCCATCATGGCTGCAAATGGCGTGTAAGGTGTCTTGTACATGTGCTGAAATCTCACTTTAGTAAGCTTTGTCAAATAGTGCACAATATTTACACATATATGGTAAATTGCAATCAGCTCTAATATGAATTTTTTAGAACACTTTAACATGTCTTGAATGTGTAAAAAGTGTTTAGGTACATGTTACATCTCATGCCAAAAAACGAGCATGAATCAAGGGGGAGCACACGACGGTATAAGCTTCAAAATTCAAATTTGAGCATAATTGGAGGGGGAGCGATCATATTTAAATCATGAACTAATGTTATTTTGTAAATCATCAAAAGGGGGAGATTGTTGAGAAAAAGTGTTTGAGTGATTTACAAATGCATGATTTAAATAGTACAATTTTACGAATGCATGACAAAATTATTATTTAACACGTTTGTGTGATATACATGCTTCATATGTTTATATATATTGTTACCGTACTAACAAGCCATGAAGCGTTAAAGCTTACATCATATGGCAAATATTTGTTGTCTTTGAACTATTTTCAGGTGCCACAGTTAATGAACTAAACTAGTTTATTGAGTGAAGTGCTTAAGTTAATGAACTAACTAGTTCATTAAATGGAGATATATTTGGACAAAGCTTTATGTCAGCAAATTTGGAAATGGAAAGTCTCCTCTCTATTATTCTTTACACGCCTATATATATAAATTATATATACTCATATTTTTGTTAAAGAGGCACAATACACATATATTTCGACGTAATAACACGTTACATATATTACAAACGTATGTCAACGTCACACCACCATATACCTCATATTTATGAGTATATTCAAGTCTTGTATCATATGATATAAGTCATGGTGATGACAAAATTATGACGACACGTTACAAGGCTATAGACCGAAAATTGTCTTATCAGGTGACTACCGAAACTTCACCGACGTGTCACATACTTGACATATAAAGATGGCCAGCCCATATACTTCAAAAATAGCCCAAAATTTGAAATCTCCAAATTTGTGGAGATTTCAAATTCAATTTTTTTAGCACATGGGGGCGCCTCTTAATCAGCCATTAGAGCTGAATATTTACTTTATGAGGTGTATATAATGGTGTGATGTTGACGTACGTTTGTATATTGTGCCTTTTTAACAAAAATATGAGTATATATAATTTATATATATAGGCGTGTAAAGAATAATAGAGAGGAGACTTTCCATTTCCAAATTTGCTGACATAAAGCTTTGTCCAAATATATCTCCATTTAATGAACTAGTTAGTTCATTAACTTAAGCACTTCACTCAATAAACTAGTTTAGTTCATTAACTGTGGCACCTGAAAATAGTTCAAAGACAACAAATGTTTGCCATATGATGTAAGCTTTAACGCTTCATGGCTTGTTAGTACGGTAACAATATATATAAACATATGAAGCATGTATATCACATAAACGTGTGAAATAATAATTTTGTCATGCATTTCGTATACTCGTACTATTTAAATCATGCATTTGTAAATCACTCAAACACTTTTTCTCAACAATCTCCCCATTTTGATGATTTACAAAATAACATTGGTTCATGATTTAAATATGATCGTCCCCCTCCAATTATGCTCAAATTTGAATTTTGAAGTTTATACCGTCGTGTGCTCCCCCTTAACATGCTCCCTCTCCCCCTTAAATCATGCTTTTCTTTCCCCCTTTATTTTGTAAATGTAATCAAAAGTACATGTAAGATTGGAAAGAAATAGCAGTTCAAAAATCATGCATTTCAAGTACGTTCTTAAGGGTTATTTATTCAACCCTTTGCAAATGTACCTTTTGGTACCCAAACTTGGGTGACCTTCCTAGGTCTTCCTAAAGATGAGAAAAGGGATGAAGATGCAATATAATAGACGTTAGGTACAAATTCGTTTGGCATATGGCCGAGAATGCCATCATCCACATGATGAGATTTTTGTTTTTGATGTGCATTTGTGTTAGTGTGCATATGGCGTGATCTAAATGCATTTGTGTTGTATGATCGTTGCGTATGCATCAATGGTTTCTTTTCATATTTATACGGCACGTGATTTTATTTTGTATGATATAAAGAATAAGAAGCACGATGAGATGAGATGAGTGATGTACTAGTCGTCTTCTTAGGTTGTATAGTTGCATGCGGTTTCTTAGATAAAATAAAGTTTGTAGACTTATTTTGTACTTTATTATCCTCCACATACCCTAATCCGGTTTTATCATTTTCATGCTTTTGAGAGGAAATGAGACGATCTAGAATGCTCGTACCCGAATCGAATTGTTTTACGGCCTTTTCTAAATCCGCGTTTCTTGATTTCAAATTTGAAATCTCAACTTTCATCTCAGTGTTCTCGGATTTTAAGGAGGAAATCTCAGATTTTAATGAGTTTATAATGCAAGACGACTATTCTTTTGAATCGTTTAATTGAGATACAAGATTCGTGTTAGAAGATTCTAACAATTTCTTGTCTTCAATTAAACGTTTTTTCTCTTTTGCAAGAGTCTTAGAAAACTTATGCAACTCAAGATATTGACAAAATAGATCATCCGAAGAAGGCTCGGAATCTGAATCAGAGTCAGAAGATACCTCATTTGATGCCTTGAATGTAAAGCATACTTGTGCTGTTTCTTCTTCGGTTCCTTCAGTCTCAGAATCGGATGAGTCACTCCATGTGGAGGCTTTGAAAACTCTTCTTGAATTCCTTTGTCTAGGTTCTGAGACGGGTCTATTTTTGTTCAAGTCCTTGTCACGGTTTTTGTTTGTTTGTTTGTCCTTGTTCGGGCAGTCATATGACAAGTGTCCAAGTTTTCCACATTCATAGCACTTTATGTCCTCATTATTTTTATTTCTATGATTCTTAGATGAAGTAGGCTTAGGTTTGTTTTTACTCGATTTTCTCATGATCTTTCTTAATTTTTTAGCTAACGTGATTAGATCTTCATCATCTGAATCTGTGTCACTATCATCTACGCAATCATAAGAAGTGGAGACGTATTCATTTGATTTAAACGCTATAACCTTATCTTGTTTAGAAGTAGATTCATAATTTCTTAGAGTAAGTTTGTTTTCATATACCTTTAATGATCCGATTAATTCCTCCATTTTTATTGATCTTGTTTCTTTACTCTATTCGATCGCCGTGACTTTAGGGTCCCATTCGGATGGGAGACTTCTTAGCACCTTTTGAACCTTTTCATGTGTAGAAAAAGCTTTTCCAAGAGACTCAAGAGAATTATAGATGTTAGTCAACCGTAAGTCCATATTAACAACAGACTTATTTTGCAATAATTTGAAGGACTCAAGAGTGGACATAAGCATATTTATTTTAGACTCTTTAATTCGACTAGTCCCTTCATGTTTCATCTTAAGAATTCTCCACATCTCTTGGGCATTAGAGCAATTAGACACGTAACTCGATTCACTTTTACTCAACCCGTTTAAAAGAAGTTGCATGGCGCTAACATTTATACTCAATTTTTTTTGTCATCACTAGTATATCCTTGTTTCGGTTTTACAACCTCTAATGTGACGCCATCAACAGCAGATAACTTAGAAGGAATAAAATGACCATCTTCTATAATTGACCACAAGTCTATATCAATAGCCATAAAGAAAAGTTTCATTCTAAGTTTCCATTGTATAAAAGGCTCACCATCAAATAGAGGAGGCCTTACGCTTGACATTTTTTCTGGCTCGGTTTTGTAACTAGTGGTTGCCATCTCACAAAGATCATTGGATCTCCTTGTAGTGAGTGTGCCTGCGCTCTGATACTACTTGTAGGACCTCAGGCGCTACTAACTCTTCCAAAACCAATTGGTGATAGGAGATGCGCAATACCCTAACCTTATAGTGCATTCAGCACACACAAGCCCACGGCATTTGACTGTGACTTGGTCCACACGGCCTACACGCCACGGGACAATTGCTGCACCCAACACTTCTTAACCCGACTTCTCCAGTTCTTTCTGATGGTATTTAAAATAAGTGAATCACAGAAAATAGTCATACGGATCTCTATTACATGTATTGATTGCAGCTGGTTGACTTTTACTGTTCTTCATTGCTTTTTTGCACATGCATCTGATATCCTTTACATTCCCCTTAACAGGACAAGGCATTGTGGCCATCTTGAAGGGAATGCCTATATTCATTGCCTGAAAAGTTCAGATGTCATTGAACTCAATGCCAATCCCCGAGGTAAGATGCTTCTCTTTGAGCAGATGGAAATGAAGACATGTATATACGGTGAAGTTCAGTAGCTGGTTACATTTAATTCTGATAACAGGAAGTTTAAGGAGGATAACACTCATTTTGAATGAAACGGCTATAGCTCCTATATGAACTAGTGGGAAGATCATAACGAAGAAATCAAGACCTAACAAAAGAAGTAAACCGGAAGTGTTGTGAAAGACTGGGATGAGAAACAAAAGTATCATATTACGTTACGTCGTCTTTCCCTGAAATGGAACTTTCATGCTAGAGTAAGAACTAGCATGAAAATCGATATATGACGACCAACCAGGGTGAGTGCATACATACATTCATTTAGGTTTTCCTACCATTTTAAAAGAAAGAGGTTTGTTCAGTGAGTTCCGGTTTATGTGGGGTTTATTGATCTTTCATTTATTTGGTCCTCTATTTTTTTGCTTTGGTTGTATTTTTTATATTGTGAAGTAGCAGTTGATCGACACATCTTGATGCAATTTTCATTATGGGTCATCGAGAAACAAGCTCTGTGTGTTTCTAACGCATGGGTATGGTTGCATACATCTGACCCCTCCATACCCTATCCTAGGCGGGGAAGCCTCTAAGGCAATGGAGTAATGTTGTTGTTTTGCTTCTGCTGTATAGTGATGCAATTTCAATTTTTTTTTTCTATTGGGGGGGGGGGGGGTTTGTTTTTCAGTGCATGTGTAATTGTGTTTGTTTTTGTTTTTTCTTTTTTTCCCCCTGTTTTTCATCCTGCTGATACTCTTTTGGGTTACCAGTAGTTAGGTTATGACTTGGTTCTTTGTGTGTTATTTCTGTTACTACCATTACCCTTTCCTTTTTATGACTTTAGCAAACTGGATAACTTCTTCTCAGTACTATTATTTTTCCCCTTAGTTTCTGGTTAGTGATATTTTCTTTTCCTTTTTGGGATTTACTTTGTTTTTCTACTTTGATCTTATTTACTTGTGAAATCCTCTTTCAAAATGACCATTATTTGATCAACAATTTTGTTAGCTTCACCGTCACTCTAATTGCTATTAGTTTATGTCAATCGTCATGTGACATAACTGATATATAATTGCCATGTGAGTAAACTAGTTTTGGTATATAACTGTGATATAATTCTAATGGAGTTAATGACACACTCTTTTTTGACTTCGGAATATGATGGAATAAAGCAAAATGAATCATTAAATTGGCTGCGCTTCTTATATTGTGAAATAGCAGTAGATACAGCTTGACTAATTTTCATTATAGGTCATTGGGAAACAACTTCTCTGTGTTTTTAACACATGAGTATGGTTGCATACATCCGACCTCCTATACTTTGACATAGGCGAGAGCCTCTAAAGCAATGAGTAATGTTGTTGTATATTTATAATGCTTATGGTTACATAAACAGTTAACTCTTTGCGGATGTGTTGCCATGCTTTGCTTTCTCCTACGTAAGAAATTCGACATGCTACTTAACTGTTGTTTTAATTCTTATTGTTATGCACTATAAAGAAGAACACGCTGTTTTGCTGAGCATAAATGCTTTTGTCCACATCTCAGCTGAAAAGGAATCTCAGTGTCAGCTTAAATGTATGTGGCACTAATATCTATTCTATCTAAATATTCATCAGAAGCTACTCCCAGGACAGCAAATGTTGTTTCACTTGCTTTATCTAAGCATAGAAGGTCTCAAAGATAAAAAAGACGTCTTCAGTCAGAAGAAAATGGTGCATATGGAAAAGGAATTCTCCCTCAAAACAAGCCCAACAAACAGGTATCAGGTCTTAGTTCTCTGAACTTTATTTAATAGACGATACCTTTATCATAATATTTTCCAGTTCATATCATGCTACATATCTTTCTGTTAGCGTAATAACATATTTAGTTCACTTCCTAGAAAGTTGTAACCCAGTAAAACTTTCAACCAAGTTTCATGTTATTGCGTGTATATTAGATGCTTTATGATGCAAATGACTCAATTTCCAATGGAGTCAATGACACACTTTCTTTAACTTTGGAATATGATGTAAAAAAGCAAAATGACTCACTAAATTGGTTGCGCTTCTTATATTGTGAAGTAGTATTTGATCGACACAGTTTGACGCAATTTTTATCATGGGTCATTGGGAAACAAACTCTATATGTTTCTAACGCATGAGTATGATTGCCTACATTTGCCCACATACACTGCCATAGGCGGAAGCCTTTAAGGCAATGAGATAATGTTGTTGTTGTTGTTATACGATCCAAAGGAGTTGCCAAGATTTAAAGGAAGTTCATGAAGTTAAAGCTCGAGTATTGTAAAGGAAGTTCATGAAGTGACATAGCAGAGTGTGAGATCCGTATCAACAATACTGTTCTTTTTTTCCACTAATGATCGACTTCAACAGTCTTATTAGAATTTACTTTGCTGAACACGTTCACTGCGTTTCAAATGTCATTGCATATTTGACTGTCGTTAGGATATATTAAGTATGGTTGTTGTTATTGCTAATAGACATAAGTCAGAATGACCATATACGATGCAAACAAACAGGGTCTGGAGATCAAGTAAGGCAAAAAATCCCAACACTCTTAGCGTACTTCGCAAAAGGACCATCTGCAATGCAACTTTTGCTACTAAATCTCGTAAAACCATGTAACTCGGAAGAAATTGGAGAAACCGTCGTTATGATTACAGTGTTCCAGACATATTGTTTTTGGCAGAAGCATTTGGAAGCATTATTCTAAGATTACAGACCTGAAACCCTCCACCAGGAAAAACACTAAACCAGCTTACTTTGCAACCACAGGTAGTATCATTCATGTCTTTTAAATCAAGGGCTGCTTGTGTATGTTCTGTATTCTGGACAAGTATATATAGCAGTATGCTTTCTTTGACAAGTTAGCTGTGCTATGCTAACTCTTTGTTACTAAATTTCCCCCTTTTTTCGTGTTTTCGTGTTTTTTTCCCTCTCTGAACTACACTGGCGGACCACTCGTTACATCATGCCAATTTACTCTGTTTATGTTTCTGACTTGTGTATGTGAGAATAGCCAATTCACTATCGAGGATTAAGTGGTCCTAAAGGTAAGTAAGTTTAAGTACCTAGGATCATTTGTACAGCAAGATGGGGACATAGAGAGTGACGTAGCCCATCGAGTTCAGACAGGTTGGTGTAGGTGGAGGGCGGCCTTAGGGGTTCTGGGTGAAAAGAATTTTCCTAACTAAATTAAAGAGAAAATTTAATAAGGTGACAGTGCGGCCGGCAATGTTATATGGAACAGACCACTGGGTCATTAAGAGGACACAGTCCCAGAAGATGGAAGTGGCAGAGATGAGGATGTTGAGGTGGTAAGTGGGCATACAAGGCTAGACAGGATAAGAAATGAGGTATATAGAGAAAAGTTAAGGGTGGTATCGCAGATAAGATAAGAGAAGGAAGATTGAGATGTCTTGGACATGTCAAGAGGAGACAGACAACGGCATCTGTCAGAGCAATTGAAAGCCTTACTGTAGAAGGAAAGAAGAGTAAAGGCAGGCCCAAACTGACGTAGGATGAGCAGATTATACGTGATTTACTAGAGTTGCATCTCTCTGAGAACATGCTCCAGGATAGGAGCGCATGAAGACATAAGATTAAGGTTAAAGAGGGGTAGGTAGGATATAGGGGCACCTTAGAGCATACTTAGAGGATTAGATAGTGTCTACACTTTAGGTTGACTTTGCACTTTTTTGTTTTGGTTTTTTTTCTTTCACTTATTTGTGTATATCCAATGTTATGACTATTTTAATATCGAAAGATTTCTATTTATGTTTAATAAAATCGCTTCTCTTGTATATATTCCTATTATTGTGCTATCTATGTAGGTACATATAGAGTCGGGGGTCTCATTGGAAGCAAACTTTCTATCCCTTGAGATGGAGGTATTGTTCGTTTGCCTCTCATCCTCCCCAGATCCTAGCGATAGCTTTTGATGTCGTTGGGATATATTATGTATGATTGTTGTTGTTGTACTTGTATATGTGAGAAGTATTGTACTCACTTTTTCTTGCAAAGTTTACTTGGAGTAGCTGTCCCTATCTTCAGATTACTGAGGTTTCTGAATTCATGAAACTATTGGGTTTGATTCCTGCTGAGAATCTAAGTTTATGGTACAATTTTTGAATAATTTCTCAAGTACAACCTCTGCACTCCCATATATGTTGGAAGTTTTTCTTACATGTATGCCATTCAAGAGCTCATCATTTATGTAGGCTGCAGTTCTGCAATATGTTATCATTTTGTTCTTAGCAAAGATTGTTTATGCTAATTTTATAAATTTTATTTTGTACTACTCTAAGCTTCTTTGCATCTTAGTAGTTAAGCTCATGCCTTACCATGACGCCTTGTGTTCTATGTGCATAAGCAGGGTTGTTCAACGAACCAAACAATTCGCGAACTGTTTGAGTTTGGTTCGTGTTCGGTTCGGTAATTGTTTGTAAACGAACCGAATTCGAACAGTTGTTTGAGTTTGTTTACTAAAACGAGCCAAACTATTCGGGGATTATTCGGCTCGTTTAAACAGTTATAATGTTATCGAGTCGAACTCGAACCAGTTTTAAAGTTCGTTTAGCTAAACAAACCGAGCTGCACAGTTTGTTTAACTAAACGAATCCGAATTCAAAAACCTAGTATTCGGTTCAGCTCGGTTTGTTAGCCCCCTATGGACAAACACTCCTGACCGGTTTAACGAATGTTCATCTGCATTGGATGCTTAAATCACTTCTTCACCATGAAGACACAAAGTTTGTTAATCCTTCAAACATATTGTGTTTCTAATTGACATGATTTAGCAACGAAGTTAATTATATGTGGTTAAATTCGTTCTTAAAATTAATCTTCCCACAAAAGCTTCAAAACACCTAAAAATTTTGTATTTCCAAACTTTAAGGATTTGTTTTGAGAAGAGGATTTGTTTGGGAAGAAAAAGAAGAAGGGAGGGTATTTTCGGTATTAAAAAAAGGTTGACATGCATAAGAGACTTTTTGGATTATTTACCCAATGATTTCTGGTTAAATTGCGAGTGTCAATAATAATTCTAGGTAAAATTATTGTAAAAGACATTTGACTGGTTAACCAATGTTTTCTGGTTAAATTGACTGTGTATATCACACAAGTCTAAGTAAAACAAACTTGTAGCCCGAAAATACAAAGGGTGTACATGCTTAAATTTAAGGTGTGCATGTTTAAATTTAAGATAGAGGGATGTCTATATAATTTTGGTAAATAACAGGAGGTGAGAAGTTAATTATCCTTAAAACGCATACGTTAATTATTTTTCGCATAGGCTTAGGTCCCTATACATACTTATGTTGGCAATATACAGGCTTTGATCCGTATATACTACCAAAGTGGCACCTTAAAACATAATTAACATAATGAGACTCGTTTTTTTGCTACTACTTAAATTTCATCACAAGTGACAAACTCGTTTATCACAAGAGGTTGATGTAACCCTCTTGCTTCATTTCTCTTTCATTCAAAAGAGATACTATTTTGCGTTAATGGGTTCATAGACGGTTTTATATTTTTACTTTACAAAAAATATAATTATTCATATAGATAAATAAAACATAATGTTACAAGTTTAAAAATATTAGTCTTTACATGCTTTACATCACTTAAATTAGCATCATCAACATAAACATTCACTAGTCAAATCAAATCTACAATGTTTCACAACTTAACCCTTTTCTTGACATAACTTAACCTCAACCCACAAAACTTATGAAATTGAGAGTTATATTATGAACTTAAAAGCTAGAGAACTCAAGAGAGAATAATAGAGCTCTTTGGAAGGTCTCAATCGGAGTTCAATAGCTCATTCTACATTCAAAATAGTCTTGAGTGTCTGAACTAGGTCAATCGTCCTAACCCCAGGTAGAAAGGTTCCACAAACTTAATAGAAGATAGTTAGACATCCAACCTCCGGGCATTCTAAAATCACACTCTCCACTCTTTCCAACACAAATTTTATCCCAAAAGCAACTTTACACCAACCAAAACCATACATCCCATTCTCCATTTCCTAACATCAAGCTATCAAAAGCTCAAAATTATCACTAATGTTGAGAAATATGTTTGGATAATTTTCAAGGTCATGATTTTAAGTGGTGAATACTTAAAAATGTCGCATATGGTGTTATAAATGATTAAAAGTTAAAAAAGTGAAGAAAAATAACGTCGATCTCTCAGGCAGAGACACATGGATCGATCGATGTTGGACAGAATAGAACCAAAAACTTACTGTGAAACGTCGTGGATCGATCGACGTACGCCAGCCCCTTACATGGATCGATCCACGTGATGTCTGGGGTTTTTAGAAATATTTTCCTAAGATGTGATAAAATGATTGTTTTCATTTGTACATGATTTATATTTGTTCATTATGTTGATATTATGTGTTTTTGATGATTATAAATGCATTGTGACTAATGTGCCTTGGAAGTTTCTACAACTTACCAAAAAGGGCAAACTTGATATTTTGAGTTCTGTAGGAACATAACGTGGTGAAAATATTTCAAGGACACATTCATATCATATTTATCATCACAAAGTTGTTATTATATCTATTTCTGACTATCCGGGTCATTTCTGGAGTTCTCTCACCAGGGGCATTTTGGTCATTTTACCATGAGAGTAGATTTGGTATTTTCACTCAAGGTATCTATTGAGTATATTATTATCTTCATTCTGGAGTTGATTTATAATTATCTTGAAGGTTATTTGGTGGTTTTCTATTATTTATCTCAATTGATGATATTATCGACAGTAGCGGTATACGTGACGAGATGTGATGTCACATTCTAATTTTTTCTTGAAGACCTTCTTCTATATGTTATTGGAGGATATTAATCATCATTTTTCAGAGAATTTAAAGGCGTTAAATTGATCACAACAAAGGAGATTAAGTGAGAATTTTGGTGTTATATGTTAACATAATCTTGTCAACTATTATTTGTTGATTTCTCCATCAAAAATCTGAGTTGATATACATATATACAGCCTCAAAAACATGTATATACAGGTGAAAATGATGGTGTACTTATTTTAGAACTTGGTGACAAGTGGACCAACCAAAAAGAAGCTAGTTGGCAAAATTGCCAACTAGGAAACTTTTGAGATAGTAGCCAACGGCTACATGGGAAATAAGGTCTGAATTCTTCAAAATTTTCAGCCATCACATGCCTATTATCTCGCCAAGGAGTTGACGTTTTGTTGGTGATATAATCCCTTAGTATTATATCTACTTTTCAAGCAAATTCCAAGTCATTTTTGGAGACAACAAATTCGGCCAAATGTGATTCAAATGTGGAGCAATTGTGTTGTTTCATTTTGCCAAGTGTACAAGGTGTTTATATGGCCAACCAATGATGTGAAGACACTTAAGCATTGATGATGAAGATGGTGACACATAAGAGTTCTTATCTTTAAGAACCATTTCACACTATAAATAGGAGACAAAGGTGAAGAAGAAGAACACACACTTGAAAAGCAAAAGTTGAATTGTCTTGCTATCTTCTTCTCCTCATTCTTGTTTCATTCTTTGTAGCCAATGTGTTCTTTTGATATTTGTAGTAGAGCTACAAGCCTCTTGTGTCTCATTTGTAAGATTGATTAGCCAAATCTATAAGGTTATCTTTGATAGAGTTGTTGCAACCAAGAGTTGCATAGATGTGTTCATCCAAGTCTTGAATAGGGTTGGTGTTTAACCCAAGGATCAAGCTTGGTTCTTGTTGTAATTTGGTTCTTACCATAGTGAAATCCAAGTAAAGGTGTTGCTTAAGACTGGAGTAGGTCACATTGACCGAACCAGGATAAATCATTGGTGTTCTTGTCTTATTTACATTTTTCTATTTTCTGCCCTTTTTCACTGCAGATTTCACACAACTTCTCACATTTTGAAAAAAATAGCTAAACACTTTCAAAATTCGTGATTTTTGGTGGAGTAATATTTCAGACTGTTATCTTTCATTTGAAACAAGAATCACTTGATTGGAGCAAGAAAAAGTTAGTCTTTCAGTCGTTGCAAGATAACTGCTCCAATTTGGCTGCAATCTGACTAGTTTTGAGAAAACTTGAATTATGTTCTAACCAAGAATTGTTTAAGGTCAGGGCCTTTTGAAAACATAAACTAGACATCATAAAGAGTGTTTTGACATAAAAATTAACCTTTTTGGTTAAGTATTCAAAGAGAAACATATTTTCCAATTTCAGCAACATTCTGGCCGATTCTGTCCAGATTGACCATCTGAATCTTTTTATTTGTTTGAAGGATCAAACGATCTTATTTTTATCTGATTTTTGGACAGATTCTTTTCAAGACATTGAAGTTAAGTTCTGAAAGCGATTCGTGTAAAATGATTTTTGAATTTTTCAAAAGCGAGTTCTGAATCTGAGGTGGTCTCAGATTCTGTTTTCAAAGGAGATTTTAATCAAGGGTAATAGTGTAATTTCCGCTAACCACTATTCACTCCCTCTAATAGTGTTCATTGCAGGTGCACGGTCCAACAACAAATTCATCATAATCCATCGTAATCTATCGCACTATTCTTATAACATATAAATACATTATAAGCTCAAAATTATCTCTAAATTTAGCCCTAATCATAATCTTAACCCTGCCCTAAACCTTAGGAATCATCTGTGTTTGTGGAAAAGCCTCAATGAAGAAATCATTCCATGGACTAGACAAGATTGCTAAATTTAAGTTATTGCTATACTTACAATGCCTTCATTTGAGGAGTTTATGATAATGATGAAGAATTTGGATATATTTTGCTTGTCGTTGGACTTTTAAAATCATCAAACTTTAAATTGTTATGTTTGCCATCTAACAACCTAGAACAGCTTTAGTAGCACAGACTTCACAGAGCCGTCCAACCCTTGGTCACGTCTGCCAGCTCCGTCCTAGATTTGGATGGTTTTGCATCTCCAAAACAGCCTTTATGCACCTGGAAACCACTTACACCCTTGGAAGGCATTGTCAGTGCTGTCTAAGGATGATCCTTGACGCAGCTGGCAGTACCGTGCTAGATTCCCATAGGCGGCACTGCCAAGTGCGTCCAGAAGTTTCAAAATGTTTTTCAAAACGTATTATATTTTGTGAATTTCTTACTAAAATTACAATATTTTATCAAATTTCCCGTAGGCCCTGGCCCACGAGTGAGGTATCTGAGAATAGCATCTTTGTTATTAGGCTGACGGTTCGAATCCTATGTTTATTCGTCGGAACTCTCTCTCTGTTTGAATAGGTTCGCACTTCATTTCCTCTATCTACTTGTACATGTCTCTCGCAATTTACCTCTATTCTAGCAAGAAGGAGGCTCTATCCTCTGTCTACTAGTTCATATCCTGTGGTTTACTTCCCATTTTAGCTAAAGATCTCTACGGGGACAGACGGTTTCGTCCTACGATAAAAACTTTGAGACTTTTTCGTCATAAAAACAACGACAAAATTATCTCAATTTTCTTAGATGCTCTCGGCCATGGCAGGGTACGGGGGTTAAATGTACGCTACAATACTCATGTGTTAGAAACACATAGAGATTGTTTCTCGATGAACCATAATAAAAATTGCGTCAAGCTATGTCGATCAACTGTCAAGAATTTTGTGGGTTAAATGCTTGATCGATTTGCCTTTAGAGTTGATTGTTTGATTACTCCTTGGGACGAAGGGAAACAAGTATGGGTCGTATTTCATGAACCAAAGGATTTCAGATAGTCTTCCTAATCCTTGGACAAAGAAGCAGCTGGTGATACAAGTAACTTCCAAATACAACAACAATATTACGCCATTGTTTTAGAGGCTCCTGCATATGACAGAGCATGAGGGTCGGATGTACACAACCATACCCATGTGTTAGAAGCGGACAGAGGTTGTTTTTCGATGATTCATAACGAAAATTACGTCAAACTGTGTCGATCAGTTGCTATTCACAATATAAAAAGCGCATCTAATTTAATGGATCGTTTTGCTTTATTGCGTCGTATTGTCAAATAGAAGTAACTACCAAATGGTTTGGTTAAAGCTGCTCAATTAAGCAAGTAAAGTGGATATGGATTTGGCTTGTCAAGATTAGCTTGTTTTATAACTCAAGCAGCTCCACTTTTGTGGCCAAGGCCCAGAGCCTTAGTTCAGCAATGCGATCATGTGTTTGACTGAAGAAAGCCTGATGGCATGGTGTTTCGGGTTCAGATCAGAGGAGGTCTGAAGTGAGGTAAAATATGAGGCATTCAATCACGCGACGTCACGTGTACAAAGTGGCCGCCCGTGTGTTTCAGCTTTTCATATGCTTTTTTCCAATGAATCTCGCTTAAGTTTTATCCGCTCAAAAGACATATGTTACCATAGACTTCATGGTGATCAAAGAAAATTAAAGTAAAAACGTTCTTACGTTTTGTCCCCAAAAAGTTTGATTTTTCGCTTTTAGTTTTTCAACGTAACGTAAATTAACTATTTATGTAAATTATATTATTAAAAGTCACAATAAACTTATATTTAAAACAGACAGAATAATATTTGCTCTGCGCCATAGCAAAATTTTCAATTAACATTACATTGTTTAGCTTGCCATTTGAGGAGTGCATACACAATTTAATGATTGAATTGGTTTGGTCTAACAGAAGATCATGACAAAGAATAATATCTTTTCCATCCAAAAATATTGCCTGTTTTTCTATTTTGGTTTGTTTTATAAATATTTTTTACTTTTTAAAGATAGTAAGTGTTAATAGTCAGAATTTATATACACATTCAATTAATACTTGTATGATTTTTCTATGTTTTATCTTAAGTAAACAACTAAGGGTATAATAAAAATAGTTTCCCATCAAGTTTGACTTCATTAAATTATATTCAAATCAAATTAGGACAAAAGTACTCATTACTGAATTATTTATATGGAGATGTTTCACTCTCTTACTTTTTTGTTTGTATAATTTTAATTAAAATAGTTGAAGTGCATAACACTAAGGAAACTTTGCCATCTTTATCTAATAAATAAGGCAGATACTAAACATACCATCGTATTTTCAAGAGGTAATTTGAATCGTTAAAATTTTCCTTCAAAGAAGCATAGTTGGTCATGACAAATACTCTTCCTCTGTCATAGTCGATTTTTTAAAGTATTGGTTAATAAAAAACTAAATAAGACAAAATATCCAAGTAATACTTAAGATGTTAAGTGCTTTATGCAAGATGCAATCATAAAGAAGATAATAATTATTATTATATACCCAGTTTTCCTTAGAACACTGTGTTTTAGTTTAAACACAAAACTTTCTTTATTTGAATTTCAGAACGAGTCTTGATTCTTTTATTCATATGAAATATTCAAAGAAACAACATATGCTAGTGATAATTTTATATCATACATCTAGAAAACCAATTTCCTAAGTTAATGAAACAAAAAGACAAGTAACTGAAATGTACTTTTTCTGGGATTGATATCTACATTGTAAAATTTTCATACACATTCACAACAATAGTCACATATTTTTTTTAGAAAATATATGTTTATGAAAGAATGGAGTAGGGCACTTGCCTATACCTCGTACGTCTCTCATGCACCATGTTCTTTTTAAGGCAATTACTAGAAAATGGTGTCTTTTTATTTAACCACATGTCCTGCTTACTTGTACTGAAAGTCCATCCCTATCCATTTCGAACTGCCTTTGCATAATAACAAACAAAAGGAGCAAGCAATGAGGATAGGAACATCAGTTAGAACAGCTAAACCAATGGGCTCTTTGTTTGGGTAAAGTTCAACAACTCGCACCCCCCCCCCCCCACTATCTTTCTCCATGGTTGTTGGCCCACCTTGTATTTCACTCACCAATTCCCCTTTGCTTCTCTAACTTGAAAATTTGATGCTACCCAGGTTTTGCACGATCTTGTTTATATATATATATACATATATATATATACATACATACATACATACACACATATATATATATATATATATATATATATAAAAGAAGCTTGGAGAAATATTTTTCTTCTTCGGTAGGGTTATAGTGTTTTCAGAAAATATCAAAAGATGTCTTCACTGTATCTTGCCCGATGAAATATTCCGCACAGGATCCAAAATGTTCCCACCAACTATTGAACCACAACGGGATATGTTTCGTTGTGATCTGTTTGGTATCAAAATATATTAACCATGTATGTGAACATCTGGAATTCTGAATATAAAAAGTATTAAACCAGGCCTGCTGATAATCCCAGTAATTGAAATCGGTTGCAAAGAACGATGCCGTAGAATATTGTTTGGGGAAACCAATTTTTTCTGTCAAGGACCCATATTCTTTGATCCATTCATCAAGTGAAATTATATATAATATTCTGAAGCTTGAATAAGCAAATTCATTTTGATTTTCTTTTGAAAAACTGTGTTTTATTTCAACAGATTTGGTCATAAGTAATATAGTTTGATAATAATCTATTGTTTTTGTCGAATCCCATGATTTATAATAAAAGTTTTTACCAAAATAATTTTGCAAAGCAATCATAGGATCCTTGTGGAAAAAGGAATGTTCTATTGTAGTAATATATTGAAAAATAGTTTTTTAGTGAAATTATTTTTCAATACTACTTTCTTATAAGTAGGAAAAGTAGTAGTTTGTATTTGACTGGTACTAAGAGAAAATATTTTTTGAGAAACTGGTTTTTTCTCTACTACCGTAGAGGTTTGTTTTTGAAAAATATTGAGTTGATATTTCTCGAACCAATCTTGAAATTCTGCACATTGAGACAAATTCCCAAGCATTGAGAAGGTATTTGGGTTATTTAGAGAGGGAGATATTTCTGACTTATTTGGGTTACAGGGGTAGCTGGTATTGGATTTTGGAGACTTGCAGTTTCTTTTTTCTCGACCTTGTCGGTCCATATTTTGCAGGATTGTGGAGTAGCTAGAAGTTTCCCTTTATCCTTGGTTTTTCTGGGCATCATATCTGTTTTTGGAGAAATTCTCGTGTCAGAAAATATGAGACAGAATTTGTATCTCCTTTAATAAATTCAATATCAAAATCATATATACTTAATAATGCTTGCCATCTGGCAAAAATCTGTTTTGAAGCTAGGTTTTTTACATCTTTTTGTAAAACTTCTTTTGCAGACTTGCAGTCTATACGTAAAAGAAAATTTTGATTTAGCAAATCACTTTGAAATTTTTGAATGCATAACACAATGCTCAATATTTCTCTTTTAATCGTAGAATATGATTTTTGTGTGTCATTCCAATGACCAGAAGTATGCTGAACTATTGATTCTTTTCATTATATAGTTGCTTTAGAATTCCTCCATATCCTATATCAGACGCATCAGTTTCGACTATTTTTGGTAGATTAGGATCTGCAATATATAAACAAGGTAAAACTGACACAAGCTCCTTGATTTTCTGAACGACTGAAGTATGTTCTTCAGTCCATTGAGGAGGATGTTTCTTAAGTCTATTATACAATGGTTTTGAGAGTTTCATTATATTGGGGATAAAGTCAACAACATAATTTAGTGATCCAAGAAACCTTTGTAATTGATTTTTGTCTAATATCTTATCTGGAAATTTTGAAGCAAATATTAAAGATCGTTCTATTGGTAAAATCGTCCCCTGGTGTAGATAGTGACCTAGAAAGTTTATTTTTGTTTGGAACAAGGACATTTTATTTTTTGATAATACAAGTCCATTTTTCTTGACTATATAGAAAAATGTTTTTATATTTTTAAAATGTTCTTCTATGGATCTTGAGAATATTAATACATCATCTATATAGACAATACAAAAATTTGAGTAGTCCATAAATATGTTATTCATTATTCTTTGGTATTCTGATGGGGCATTTTTCAGACCAAATGGCATCACTTTCCATTCGTATTGTCCAAATAGAACTGTAAATGATGTTTTATATCGATCTTTCTCCTATATCTGTATTTGCCAAAAATCCGATTTCATATCAAATTTTGAATATATAAATGCGGAATGTAGTTTTGATAGTAGGTCTTTTTTTTTTATTTGGTATAGGATATCTTATCTATTTTAAAGCTTTATTTAAAGGTTTATAGTTAATTACTAGCATTGGTGATCCTCTTTCTATTTCAGAGCTTTTATTTACATAAAATGCTGCACAACTCCATGGGGATCTAGATTTTTGGATGAGACCTTTCTTTTCTAATTCTTGAATTTCTTTTCTGCAATGTTGCTCTAATTCAGCATTCATTTGAATTGGTCTAGCCTTTGTTGGTATATTTTCTTCCTTGAATTCTGGTGTATATGGTAAGTCAACAATATGTTGTTTTCTTCACCAGAATGCGTTTGGTAATTCTGAGCAAAGTTCTTCTTCAAGTAATTTTTGTAGATCATGTATTTTATTTTTTATAACAGGATTTTCTAAGGATTTTTGTATTTTAGCTGTAGATACTGTATCTTTAAGATTTTGTAAATGAAAATTTTTACTTTGAATAATTGTATTAATTTGTTCGTTATGTATTGAACATGCATTAATTAAATCTAGATGTTTTGTTTTAGGTTTTTCTAAAAACTCAAATCTAAGTCTTTTATTTTGTAGTTTAAAAGTAATAAGTTTATTGTCTACATTATATGGTGTTATTAGATTCATAAATGGAGTTCCTAAGATAACACCATGATGAATATCATCAACAACCAAGAATTTTATTTTGATAGAGGTATTTGAATTTATAACAAGTGCTTCAGTTTTATATTTGACTTTAAGCTTAGAATTATTTGCTGCTGAAAGTCTAGGTTTTGTGGGTTCTCTATAGCAACTAGGAACCAGGTCTGTTTTAATGCAATTTAGATCGGCTCCTGTATCAAACAGAGCAATTGTATCTATATCATAAGCATTTGAGAATTTAATTTTGATTCATATCAAATATTTTCTAGAAGTTATTTCTCGTAGTGCAAATGAAAAATCAGATGGTATGTTTGTAAGATTTTCTATTATGTTTGTTTCTTCGTTTGGAATATTTGGATCTAATTCTGTGTCTGATTCTTCTGTTATCTTTTTTAAAAGAATTTTTATAACTTCTGATTCTTGTTTTTGTCTATCTTTTGAGTTCTTTTAACTCAATTTTTACTTCTTTTATTTCTTTTTGAAGTTCTGGTATAGATACATTTTGATTTTTCGTTTGCTTATGTTTGTGTAATATTTTTGTGAGATCATAATGGCTTGAAGCTATATTTGGTAGTAATTGAGGTTTTTATACATCTTTTTCTTTAGAAGTTTTATCTATAAATTTTGTCGAGAAATTCTTTTTGTATTGTGGGATCTTCTATATGTTTTAATATATCTAATATTGTTTCTTGATCTTTTGTTAAAACAGATATTATTTTATCATTATCAGAAGATTCTGAAAAGGTGTTAATTTCATCAACCTACAGAGCTTCTTCAGATTCAAAGGATGATTGAGATGTATCAGATTCGGATGAATCTATTAAAAGATTAGAAATTTTATCAAGAATTGATTCATCTAGATCTAGTTCTTGTAACTTTGTATTAAATCTACAGTAATTTGCAGTATGTCTTATGACATTTGTAACGCTCAATATTTTTGAAATCTTTTGTATTGCTATTTTTCTTATAGTTGTTCATTTTCCTATAAGGCTTTTTGTATAGTTTTTGTTTTTATTTTTATAATAGGTAGGTGTTTGAAATCTTCTAAAATTTCTATTGTATGTATTCTTCTTATTGTATCTATTTTGATATGGGGATTGCTTTTTATATTTTTTAGAACAATGTCCTTACATTCTTTTTTATAAAATTGATTAGGCTCATTATCAAATTGCTTACAAAAAGTACCTAATTCGGCTTTGCTTTGTCTTAACTCTTTTTTAAGACTACTTTGTAATTTTATATCTTGGCAGATTCTTAAACCTTCCTTTTGTATTATACTTATCAGTTCTCCAGTATAGGCTAAATATGGGATAATTTGTTGTCCTGACACATCTCTTATTTTGTTTCTAACTTTTTCTCCTAATAAATTAGGGAGGCCTGCAAGGAATTTTTCTTTCCAAAATGGTTGGTTTGAGTCTTTCCTAAACATTACTCTAGTCAGGAAAGTGTTTTTATACCATTGGAAGTCACTTAATTTTCTACATTTTAGATTTGATAGTAATTTAGCGTTTTTATCTTTGATATGTGAAGACCTATAAAATGTAAAGATATACATAATATAAGTGTATCTACCGCATTAGAAATTGTTTCTCCTTCATTTGTATATATGGGATTATCTTCTTGATCAATTTTACTGCATCTAATATTTTTTGTCTCTGTAATGGAGTCTAATAATGATCCCACCAACCTTTAAGTTGACCAGAGAATCCGGAAATAAGATGCTCCGCTATTGCTTTATCATCTGTTATTAGTTGGGGTTTGTATGCATTTGCTGCCATTGTCATTTATTGTAAAATATTCAGAATTTGATATTCTGACATTCCATCTAGTGTCCATGTGTAAATGGAGTTTGAATTAAATCTATATTGTGAGATTGGTTTTATGTGTAAATCGGGAGATGTTTTGATAGGAATTATAGATCTATTCCATTCTATTTTCTGTAGAGAATGTGGTGTTGTTTGTGAATTTTGTTGTTGAAAGTGTTCAAGAGCTTGATTAATATCACTTTCAGAATCTGTTTTTTACTTCTAATGTATTTATTTTGGAGGTAGTTGATATTTCCTTGTCATTAGCTATTTTATTCCTAGTTCGACTAGCAACATACATGGATGTAGTGGGTGTATCGGCTACGACCTCATTAGTGACAGAATTACTATTATCTAAACTCTTTTCTATCCTAGAGAGATGTTCTTTTAGATTTTGTTTTAATTCTTTTTTATTAAATACGGTGTTGAAACTATTCGAGGATATTTGATAGGATTTAAATATAGGTTGTTTAAATTTGTGTGGTGGTTGATCACTAGTTGTCTGGATTGGTTGTTTTTCATAATGTTTTGCTATTTTGTCTAGCTGTTTTCCCATTGTATTTAGGTGTGTGTTGGTGTAATTATTTTGTAAGATACTATTTTTAGTATTCATGAGAGTTTCTTCACCTGATATTTTTGTAAGGAATAACTTCTATAGCAGTTCCGGAGTAATCAACTTTTATCCCTAAAAGGGGGCGGATGATTTGAGACTATCTTCTTCTGTGATGTAAGTGTTGTCCATGCTTTTGTTAATTCTGTTAGTGGAGTTATATTTTTGAAAGGAAAAGTAATATTATTTTGTGAAGCATATATTTCGAACCAATCAAAAAAGAATATATTAAGTTTATTGCTGTTGATAAATTCATAATACTGTTCTTGAATTTGTTTTCTAGTATCATTATAGTGTCGAAAGAACCATTCTCTTTTATCTATATTATCATTATTGTAAAATTCATTATGTAAAAGATTTTTGTTTACCACAAATTCTTTTTCTATGACATTTAATTCATTTGCAATATTCTCTGTTATTGCAGACCGAGTCAGACTATTTGGTGGGCTGTATTTTGGTCTAGAATAAACTGGTTTTGGGATTTCCGTAGAATAATTTGCATTTCTAAAGAAAGAATTTCTATTATCAACATCTGATGTTGAAAACCGATGTTTTTGATATGGAGTATTTGTCACAGATGGTATATGTGAAAATCTTCCAAGATTGATTGTACTAGAACTAGAAGAAAATCTTCCAGGATTTATTGTGCTAGAAGTGGAGGCTATATCAGTTATATCACTATCCCTAGTTGAGAAGCTTCTAGCAAAGCTTAGTTTTACAGGCCCGTCATTTAATTGTCTTATTTTTGTTAATTATGTATTTGGCTGATGTTTTTCTTGGTTTATGGCTTTTACTGCTCCACATCATTCCATTTGATAGATCTGGAGATTATAGCATTAGATCTTGATAGATCTGTATGTATGATCATTGTTTCTCCTTTTTTCAAGGAGTTTTTTGGTTTAGGACCAACAAAGGAATTGATCCTGGTAACATATCATATCCATGTGTTTTAATTTGTAAGACCAAAGTTTATAATATTTGTGTATCTTTTAAGGAGCATGAAAAATTTGGATAACAATCAAACGAGATTGGTCCTGTACAAAGACCCCGAACTCAGAAGTGATTGTTCAAAGTTATTATGGCGAATATCTCTTAGGACAATTAATATTGATGTATCTAAACCTTATCTAGTCAAAGGTTTGATTTCTACTTGTATTAGTCGTACATGGAGATATTGGAAGCCTTTCATCCTATGTTTTTCAAGAGACTTATAAGAAAGTAATTGTATTGTTTCAAAGGGTTTTGAAAGAGGAATATCTCTTTCTTCTGTTTTGATTATATAGTCTGATTTTAACATATTGAAGAGAGAAGACTCATATATTTCAGATTTCTTAATCCTTGGAATGACCCAGCTATTTACAGCTTTATCAAATTTTCTATTATGACTTCTTCAGTATTAACTACCTTATTCGCATATGTATTTGATGTAGAGCTAAATGAAGCAGATCTATTAAACATTTCTTCCATTCTTAAACTTTCTTTTAGATTTTGTTTAAATTCTGGCTACCAACACCCTGACGCATACAAGATTTACTGCT
Source organism: Eustoma russellianum (assembly GCA_036186865.1). Lineage (NCBI taxonomy): Eukaryota > Viridiplantae > Streptophyta > Magnoliopsida > Gentianales > Gentianaceae > Eustoma > Eustoma russellianum. The sequence goes on from AP025047.1 coordinate 13,719,454, forward strand.
CGTTGAAGATGCTTATTACCCAGCGTGTACAAGACCAACACTCACCAGTTTATAAACACATATCTCAGATTGTGTAAGAATGAAAACAAATATGATAGATCTACTCCACTTGGCTCTGATACCAAGATACCAACGAATATGATAGCTTCTAGCAAAAGAAGCAGAATAGAAAAATGCAGAGCTAAATGCAGAAGAAGCAAGATATATATATATATATATATATATATATATATATATATATATATATATATATATATAAACAATATAAACAAAAAAATAGAAAATTCTTGGCGTGATTAAACTCCCACAGAATTACAGTAAAGAACAAAATATTAAAAGGGGATAAGGAAATAGGATTGGGCAGAACTAATTCCAGCCATTATAAACATAAAATAAAAAGGGAATAGAGAATATGATTAGGCGGAACTAATTCCAGCCATTATGAACATAAAATAAAAAGGCAGTGTATAACCGTCCAATATATATATATATATATATATATATATATATATATATATATATATAACGAAAATTAAGAACTTGGAAGAACATAAATTTAAAAGAATCAAAATATACCATATATTTCTTCAAAAGTATTGGAGATACAAATATTGAAGGACTGCTGGGATTCTTGGGAGGAATCAGTGGTTATATGAGTATTCTAGGGAGAGGAATGGATAAGTAGATCCGAGATAAGATCTGAGAGGTGTTGGAAGTGAGAGAGTTTGCTATCTGAGGGAATGAAAACTTGTCCACTCCTCTGTCCGTTGCCCTCTCTTTTATAGAGTGGTGTAATCATTTTCTTTTTTTTTTAAGTATGAAAAAATACAAAAAGTAACTATTACAAATTGTCTTCATCTTCATCTTTTGTCTTCGTCTTGCTATTCCCTGAATATGAATATTGCATGATCATTTTTTGCGTCGTCTTCTTCGGACTTTGGTGTCATCATATTTGGTCTTGATGTCGTCGTTATTGTCCAAGATGCTTGGAAGTCTTCATTGGTGATATTTGTTATTGTTTCTGTAATCTTCATTTTGGTAGATCTTCACCATTTGATTATGATGTTGATGATATTGTCCTTTATTGCTGTAACAATGATGTCATTGGTAATCTTGTCCTTCATTAGTAATATTGTCCTTCATTTGACGAATGTATCGTTCATTTGTATATTATGTGATTTGATTCCTCTTTTTTTTTTCAAATTGCTAATAAGTCAATTTCTTCTTCAATTTCAGAAGTATCCGATGCTGTAGAGGATTTGGATGATTGCATATATGGAGCAAAACGCTCTATTATTTGTTCCATCTCCTCTTGATTTTTGGCGGATGTCAACTGGGCCTGCATCCTCTGCTTCATTATTAAGAAATTTTCATCTCCCGTTCTGAGTAATGGCACAGGAGTCTTCACTTTTGCGTTTCCAAAAGTGATCTGTTCCATTGTCTTGGAGGGATTGAGACTATTTGGTATATTGAAGGCCGTCCACCATTTTATATAGAATTCTCTCTTTATTAGCAGAATCATATTTGGAGTATATTCAACCCTCCATTGCATATATATATATATATATATATATAAACAAAAGATTTAGGATGATTAGAGACTTCTACCATCTAGGGACAGGTCATGCACTAATCTCACTGAAGATTTACACTATAATTTACAGATTGTTCACAAAGATGGATGGCTGATAGCGGGATTCAAACCTAAAACCTAACAAGTCAAAGTAGACCAATCTTATTAGCTCAATCAATTTTTGTGCCGATCTTCTTGGCTCTAGATGGATAGTTTCTAACTGTTTTTTGTTGTCTAAAAAGATTAGGATAGAGAAAGCGGGACCCTACAGATGAGTTGAGAGGTTGCCATCGGTCAATAGATGTCCACAATAAGACGCGGTTCAGATCTGAAGAGGCTAAAAATAAGGTAAATTATAAGGCCTCTAACTATGGGTCGCCACGTGTACAAAAGCAGCTTTTTAAAGAAAGGAGTGCTGCACTTTTTTATTTTAAAAAACTGCTTTTGTACACGTAGCGACCCATGATTGGAGGCCTCATAATTTACCTATTTTTTGCCTCCTTATATCTTAACCCCAGTAAGATGTTCCCTTTTACCTCTACGTGGCATATTAATTTGAAATCTTTGGCTGAAAGCTGCTGGGATATTTTCTATCACCACCTACCATCTAATTAGAATGTTTTTCCTCAGTCTCAGGGCATAGATCAGTTGATATTCAGATTGAGAGTTGCATATGTACATAGTTCGATTCCACAGACACGTGCAGTATGTGTTTTAATACTGTCTGTGCCAAAAGCCAAGTCTGCAGTAGACACATTGTGTGAGCTCCTTGTGTATAACCTTCCCAACTTAGAAGACCGCTGAACTTCTGATTTGCATCATCCACAATGCTTCTTAGGGCTAGGATGGTGGGCACTGCACCTTGTGTGGGCTTCTTGTGTATGACCTCTCCAACCTAGGAGACCGCTGAGCTCCTGATTTGCATCCTTTATAATGATTTGTTAAAGGAGTGATTGAATTACCACAGAAAGGAGCAGCTGCAATGGTGTCAAAGGAGGATGATGTGGGAAGTAAACTGATGCTAAATGACAATGGTGCCAAGAAGAGGAGAAAGCATCAGTCAATCACGAGGAAGGATATGGATTGCCACGCTGGCTAATTAGAAAGGCACTGATTGGTCAATATGTGTTTCTTGATTCAAGAACGAGAGAAGAGCAGTTGGTGGTGATAAGCTGCGGGGGCTGATGCGAGGAAGAAGAAGACTCCAGGCGGGAAAGTTTAACTGAAAAGGGAAAAGACGGAAATGCCCCTAAATAAATAACAGCTGCTTAGTTAGAAGGAAGGATATTTCTGTAATTTCATATATTTCTTTCTGTGTTTTTGAATAAAAGGCCAAAGGTAGTTGCAGTAGGCAGTTAGAATGTTTGTTTTTGGAGTTCTGAGATTCTGTCAACTCTCCTCATTTTCTTTTCCTTCGATTGTAACCGAATTGCTCAAAATTTCAATTGGAAGTAGCGAATATCCTCTTCCTCATCTCCTATCTTCTGTGATTGTTTCGTTTTTCTTGGTTGAAATGTGTTTTTATCATGGTATCAGAGCCACGCGTGGCTGCTGTTAGAATATCTTCGTAATCTGAAGATTCTAGATCGAGATTGAAAATGTCTGCTGCTGGTGGAGGTCAGAATTCTTGAGTAGCTTCAGTCGATATCACTCCTTCAAATCCATTGTACATACACCCGAATGAGAGTCCTGCTTTGATCTTGGTGCAACCTCCACTCAATGGAAATAACTTCCATTCGTGGAGCAGGACATTCAAAATGGCGATGACGGTGAAAAATAAATTGTGCTTCATTGATGGAACGATGATGAAACCAAATAGCACGGATCCTAAGTTCCAAGCATGGAATCAAGCAAATGTAATGGTTCAAGCATGAATCCAGAACTGCGTAATACCTTCGATTGCGCAAAGTATCCTTTGGTATGATACAGCGTATGAGGCTTGGCGTGATTTAACATTAAGGTACGCCAGTGGAGATCCTTTTCGTTTATCGGAATTGATTGAGGAATTTTATGCTATTAGGCAAGAGAACATGACTATTAATGAGTATTATACAAAAGTTAAAGATGTTGTGGGAAGAAATTTTTGGCGTTAAGACCTATACCTAAATGTGATTGTGGTGGCTGTACATGTGACGTTAGCAGTAAAATGAGTAAATTCGTGGAAGGAGATCATGTTATAAAGTTCATCAAAGGCCTTGGTAATGAGTATGATGCAGTTAAATCACAAGTGTTTGTTACTTCACCGTTGCCAAACATTTCAACAGCCTTTTCCTTAGCACTCCAATATGAGAGGAAAGTCAATGGAGGTGTGACTCAATTCAACAATAATGCTTCGGTGTTGATGTCTAACTGTGATGGAAGAGCACAAAGTAGTGACCCTCAGAGTACGGATGGAGAGGGAACTGGAAGTTTTGTGGCTAATGTGTTCAATGTGAGACCCCAAGGGGGGAATTTCAGAAGAGGAGGAGGTAGAGGTTATAACAGTTCTTCCCAGAGACCTGTGTGTACCCAATGCGGGATGAACGGACAAACAGTGGATAGATGTTATCGCAAACATGGTTTTCCACCAAGATGGAAACCCAAACCACAGGCCAATTTGGTGGAGACTGACCATGCCAATCAAGTTCAGCATGCAGCTAATGTGATTTCGCAGATTGTGTGTCCACCAGCACTAACTAATGAACAATATGACAAGTTGATGAATCTGTTGGGAGAGAAGGTTGTGGCTGGGGGTAGTGCAAGTACTTCAGGCTCTCTGAATTCACAGCACGTTGTCATGTCTTGCCCGTCTTTGAATCCTAATGGTAATAACGCAGGTAAAAGTACTTTTGATTATTCAATTTCTTGGGTATTGGATTCAGGTGCTTCAGACCACATAATATGTTCATTCTCTCTATTTGTTTCTTGTCATCCTATCAGTAATGTCAGTGTTAAAATGCCTAATAGTATTTCAGCTAAAGCTACTCACATCGGCCAGGTAAATGTAAACAGTGACTTGCAGCTGGATCAAGTCCTATACGTCCATTCTTTCTCTTTTAATCTAATTTCTCTCAGCAAACTGGCTACATCCCCTAACATTTCTGTTTCATTCTATTCCTATCATTGCACCCTGCATGACCAATTCTCCAAGAGGATGATTGGTTCAGCTAAGCTTTGCAATGGCTTATACATACTACACGGTTCTTCTGCTTCTTCCCGTTTCCATGGTGTTGCCAATACTTCTTCTTTAAGGCATAAGTCATTTTCTTGTTCTTCAACTTCTGTAAATAATTCTAGTGTACTATGGCATGCCAGGCTTGGGCATGCCTCTATTCCAAGATTGAAAGAGATACATAAATGTAATTCTGAGGTTGCTGTACCTTCTGTTGATTTTGTCTGTGATATATGCCCTATGGCTAAACAGAAACGCTTACCTTTTCCATTGTCTGTGTCTGCTTCTTCTGCATCTTTTGACCTTATCCACATTGACATTTGGGGGCCTTATAAAAACCCCACGTTGTATCATCAAAGGTTTTCCTGACCTTGGTTGATGACAACAGTAGACACACATGGACCTATCTACTTAAAGCAAAGTCTGATGCAAACCAAATAATTCAGAGTTTCTATCGTTTTGTTGAAACCCAGTTTAACAGAAGGCTCAAAGTTATAAGGTCTGACAATGCTCCTGAGCTAGCTCTTAACAATTTCTATTCAAGCAAGGGTATCATTCATCATACCAGCTACACATACACGCCTCAACAAAACGGGGTAGTGGAAAGAAAACAACAACACATATTGAATGTAGCTAGAGCCTTGAGGTTTCATGCCAACTTGCCCATTGCATACTGGGGATTTTGTATCCAGCATGCCAACTATCTTATAAATCTGATTCCTAGTCCCATTTTACACAATAAAAGCCCACATGAGGTCCTTCATGGCATGGTCCCTTCTTATAATCATCTTAGAATATTTGGTTGTTTAGCTTATGCTGTCAACCTATCTCCTCATAAACTGAAGTTTGACTCTAGAAGTAGGAGGTGTGTGTTCTTGGGCATCCCTCATTTCTCAAAAGGATACATTGTGCAAGACTTGACATCCAAGGATATATTTGGTTCAAGGGATGTAGTTTTTCATGAATCAGACTTTCCCTTCCATACATACGATTATCTTCAGTCGGATCATTCATTGTTGCCTGAGTCTCAGTTTGGTTCCCATCCTAACATAATCGATGGGGACACAGTTTCTTCCTCATCCCATTATCCTGATATTACATCACCTCAATCTCCTTCCATACCTCATAATCTTCCTAAATCCTCTTCTGCACCTTCTACCTCCAGCATTGCTCCAACACATTCCACACTCAACAACCTGCCCTCGTCTTCCTCGTTATCTGCCCCTTTCAGGCCTATCAGAGAGAGGCATACTCCTCAATACCTCCAGGACTATTATTGTCATCAAGTTTCCTCCCAATATACTCCATATCAGTTAAACCTTCCGGGATATTCTTCCCCTCATTCTCTGCCTAACTACTTTACCTTTGATTCTTTGTCACCTGCTTACAAAACCTATGCATTGAATATCAGTTTACATAAAGAACCTACTAGTTATCATGAGGCTTCGCAGTCTGCAGAATGGCAACATGCTATGAACAGAGAACTAGATGCTTTAGCGGCCACCAACACTTGGTCTCTGGTACAACTACCAGATGGCAAGGTCCCCATTGGCTGTAAATGGGTATACAAGGTCAAGTACAAATCTGATGGTTCCTTGGATAAATACAAAGCTAGACTCGTTGCAAAGGGGTACACGCAACAGCTTGGCATAGACTACATAGATACATTTTCTCCAGTGGCAAAAATGACCACAGTGCGTTTGGTCTTAGCTTTAGCATCTGCAAAGGGATGGTTTCTTCAGCAGTTGGATGTAGACAACGCATTCCTCCACGGTGGCTTAACAGAGGACATCTATATGGATTTGCCTTTGGGTGTGTCCTCTCCTGCGCCGAACACTGTGTGCAAACTCAACAAATCTTTGTATGGCCTAAAGCAGGCAAGCAGGATGTGGAATGAGAAGCTCACTCAAGCATTGCTTAGTCAGGGGTTTGTCCAGTCCCAGCATGACCATACCCTTTTCATCAAGACTAACTCATGCTTCATTCTGATCTTATTGATATATGTAGATGATGTTGTGGTTACAGGTAATGACCTTGCTACTATCAAGGCAATTAAAACTTTTCTGCATTCTACATTCAGAATTAAAGACATTGGTGACCCCAAATACTTTCTTGGGATCGAAGTGGCTCGGTCACAGGGGGGCCTTATGTTGTGTCAGAGAAAGTATGCCTGGAGCTTCTTGATTATACTGGGTTTTTGGATGCTAAGCCTGCTGCCAGTCCATGGAGAAAAACTTGAGGTTGATGCATAATGATTCACCTTTGATCAGTGATGTGTCTGGATACAGAAGCCTAGTAGGAAAATTGTTTGTACCTTACGATCACCAGACCAGACATTGCATACACAGTTCAACATCTCAGCCAATTTCTTGATTGTCCCACTGAATTACATGTCAAAGCATCACATAGGCTCCTTAGATACATCAAAGGCACGCCAGGACAAGGTTTATTGTTCCCAAAAGGAGGAGATATAAGGCACAAGGCATTTACGGATTCAGATTGTGCTGGCTGTAATGAGAGCAGGAAGTCTATTACTGGGTTCTGCGTGTTTTTTGGGAGATGCCTTAGTGTCTTGGAGAGCTAAAAAGCAATCAGCTGTTTCTAGATCTTCTTCGGAGGCTGAATACCGGGCCATGGCAGCCATAGACTGTGAGATTCAATGGTTGGTTTATTTGTTGAGGGAGGTAAAAGAAACACAGTTGGAACCAGTTGCCATGTTCTGTGACAGCAAAAGTGCTATATACATAGTTGAGAACCCAGTTTTCCATGAAAGAACAAAGCACATTGAGGTTGATTGTAACTTTGTAAGACAAAAATATCAGGAAGGAGTTTATAAGCCTATGCCTGTTACGATGGAGCATCAGTTGGCTGACATGTTCACTAAATCTCTTGATGCACCTAGATTATCCAAGCTGACTACCTCTCTTGGAGTCTGTAACGTATATCAGCAGTCAGCGTTGAGGGGGGGCTGTTAAAGGAGTGATTGAATTACCACAGAAAGGAGCAGCTGCAATGGTGTCAAAGGAGGATGATGTGGGAAGTAAACTGATGCTAAATGACAATGGTGCCAAGAAGAGGAGAAAGCATCAGTCAATCACGAGGAAGGATATGGATTGCCACGCTGGCTAATTAGAAAGGCACTGATTGGTCAATATGTGTTTCTTGATTCAAGAACGAGAGAAGAGCAGTTGGTGGTGATAAGCTGCGGGGGCTGATGCGAGGAAGAAGAAGACTCCAGGCGGGAAGTTTAACTGAAAAGGGAAAAGACGGGAAATGCCCCTAAATAAATAACAGCTGCTTAGTTAGAAGGAAGGATATTTTTGTAATTTCATATATTTCTTCTGTGTTTTGAATAAAAGGCCAACGGTAGTTGCAGTAGGCAGTTAGAATGTTTGTTTTTGGAGTTCTGAGATTCTCTCAACTCTCCTCATTTTCTTTCCTTCGATTGTAACCGAATTGCTCAAAATTTCAATTGGAAGTAGCGAATATCCTCTTCCTTATCTCCTATCTTCGGTGATTGTTTCGTTTTTCTTGGTTGAAATGTTGTTTTATCATGATTCTTAGGACTAGGACGGTAGGAACCCTCAGAGACAGTGTATGACCTTTGCTCCAAGAATGGTTTTCCGCAAAAAGAAAAAACCTTCGATAGTTATCGATATTAAGGGGGAAAAACCTCTTGCATCCAAACTTTCGATGGTTTGTCACTAAAGGGCAAGGCAGGTTTGGTGCAGTATCATCGGCTCCAGTTCCACTGCTCATTTTTTCCACTCCTCTTGTCCACGTCAACGGATTATGGAGAACATCCGTGCCCCTAACCGCGTGGTCCAAATCTCAGGGATTGGCGATACCTTTTCGACAGATAATATCCAGTCTATTGTAATGGCGAAACCAATATTCCCACGGTCTTGTATCGACACTACCTCTTCTTATCGTATCCAGCAGGAAGCTATTGAAAGGGTTACACATTTGGAACTTGTAAATAGTTTGTAGACGTAAGTGGTAGTTTGATGTCACATTCTTTTTTACTCAGTAGCAGAAAACATATACTGATGTAAATTGCTGATATTTATCAATAAAGTTCCATTTTCCGCCAACTTTCGATGTTTGTCACTAAAGGGGTTATCGGTTCATTTTCTCTCCTTTTCTTTTTTATGTAAAAAATACCGACCTATTATTGGTACAGAAATTTTTCAAACGATAATTGAATGAGATATTTAAAATCGTTTTGGTTTTTTATTTTTTTAGTCAGTCTATCTGTTATTGCAAAATCCTTTACGCAGATGAAAAAACACTCTACTTCCTTAAGAAGCAAAAATCCGTTTGATAAGTGCAAAAAAGAAAAAAAAATTCAATATCTTCTGTCATTAAGAGTTAATCACATTTTTCTATTTATATGATATCCACCACCGGTTGTACAAACACGTGTAAAAAGCTTCTAAAGTTACAATTGTTTTATCCAAATTTTATAAACTTGTTGCATTAAATGTCTATTTTGCTTTTCAAATAGTCGTTTATTTGACTGTAAAATCGTCGCTAATTATAAAATGTATAGTTTAGTGTGATCAATCAATAAGATTCGGATAAAAAACTATAATTTTAAAGTTCTGGATACTTTTCGTAACAAAGGAAAAATATTTGTCTCCAGGGCGTAGCTCAATTGGTACTCAGGTTGGAAATTGCTTTAAGAGCCACATGGTTTGATTCCAGAGACACGCACAGTGTTGGTGTTTCACTGTTGTCTGGGTCTAAGACCCAGTTTGTAGTGGTGGTGTCATAACCCGCAATTCCCGAACCCGACAATTAAATGATTTGAGAGCATTTTTAAATACAACTTTATTAAGTTTATAAGTTTATGAGGCTTAGATAAATAGAATGTAGGTGGAAAATAATCAAAAAGCTGAAATTAAGAAAAATTGGGCGAATTGTCAAAATTACCCTCAACTAAATGTTGAGGGAGTTAGTCAAAGTGAAATAACTCCCCCCCCCCCTTATGCCTTAACGGCAGTTAAAGAAAAGAAGGGGAATAAGGGAGAAAAGGGTGGGGGGAATTGGCAGAGAGGAAGAAAATGAGAGAGAAAAGAGAGAAGAAGAAGAAGAAGAAGAAAAGAAGGGAGAAGAGAAGATCGCGGGCCATTCTAGGAGAAATCCATTTCCAACCTCCATACGAACACCGTAAAAATCCCTAGATCCGAAGGCAAGTAACTTTTCTATACATTTTACGCAATTTTGATTCTTAGGCCCTATCTTCTACAAAGAGAAAATTGAATCACACATTGGTATCTTCCTTGGTGCTATGTGTTGTATTACGTGTTACTGCAATAAAGATCTCATCTTTGGGCCAAGTTTTGAGTAATTGTGCGATAAATTTGGTTTGCGAAAATAATGCCCTAAAGTTGTTATTTTTACTTGTGAAGAATGCTTGGTTTATAGATTTGTATAGTTGTGTTGTTATGGTTGATGGAGTGATTGATGATTGGAAGATATGATGAGTGTGATGTGATTTGAGGGTTGATTCGAGGTGTGAAGTGTGTGTGAGTGAGTGATTGGAGAAAGAGTAGAGATCAAATCGTAGTTTGGGTTTAGGTTGGAAAGCAATGGGATGAGTGGTGGCATAGGTTGAATTCACATTTTGGGATTGAATCTAGGTGTTCTACAGGTATGAAACGATGGTGGATGAAGGTTGGATCGATTTTAGGGTAAAACCTGGAGAAAAGTTACAGAAACAGGGACTTGGATCGATCTCAGAGGGACTTCGATCGATCCAAGTGGCCCTTGGAAAAGCTTCAAACGTTTCTGGAGGACTTCAGTCGATTGACTGAGGGACATCGATCGATCGATGTCCAGGAGACTGAGCATCGATTGATCAGATGGACCATATCGATTGATCGAAGTCCTGGTGAATTAGGATTAAAATGTTTCTGAAGGACATCGATCTCTCAGCAATAAGACATCGATCGATCGAAGTCCTTGGGACAAGACATCGGTCGATCAGTGAGACCACATCGATCTATCGATGTGGTCAGGTTTGTATGTTTTGATTCTTTATTCGTACAGGAGTTAGGGAATGAACGCTAAGCGGTTTAAGGATTCTCCAGAGTGATATTGGGCAATTAGTAAGTGTTGTGAAAGTTGTTTCTAAGGTTGAGGGCATTGTTCTTGAGGTGTAGAGTTTGTGTTCTTGCTTAGAAGTATGTGACTATGAGGCATGAACATATGCATCACTACATGAGCATTTGACATTCGACATACGTTTTGTTTGCGAAAAGGTTACAAGAGAATCTAAAGTTTGCGAAAGACAAGCTATAGCTGCTTCTGATCATAGGGTATAAAAGTCACGTCTGCATTAGCAGGGTATAAAAGCGTGACATGTGGATCAATTGCAGGGTATAAAGTTATGTTACGGGGCCATGGACCTATCAGCATGGGGTGTAAAGTATACGTTATGGGGCCGTAGACCTATCAGCACGGGGTATAAAGTTATGTTTGTTGTGGACTGATCACCCACAGGGTATAAAGTACTGCTACGTGAGGAATAAGACAAGAAGTGTTGTAAAAGTTTGTAAAAAGATGAGCATAACACGAATTACAAAAAGTCCTATGTTTGTGTTTGTTGGTCAAAGTATTGTTTTGAAGAGAGAACATGCATCAAGTTGCACGAAGCATAAGCATGAGTTACGGAGATGTTTAGCCTGTGTTTGTTGATGTAATTGTATTTAGCTATGTACTTGCTGTTTTCCCTTGGTGATAGATATGTGACTTACTTGAACTTGACGCGTGATTATAAAGATGTATTTGTCAACCCGAGCATCTTATTTTTGGGCATTGTTTACATAAGAACTTTGGTGACTCGTCATGTGTGATTCCTTAAGATGTATAGACGAGTTATTTGCTAGCGTTGTTTTTGCTAAGAACAATTATTTCATCTTTTTCAGGTGAGACTGAATATGAGATGATATTCATAGAGGACGACGGCGAGTGTGCCCATTGAGATGATAGATGTTGATTGGGAAATTGAAATGCTCTTAATGGATAACTGTTAGTTGATTCTGTGGTTAGATGTAACCAGACATATTCCCCGATACATTTTAGTTCCGCTGTGTTTTAAATTGGAGTATTATTGTTATCCAAGTTTTAAATCGTCACGATGTTTCTGCTGATTCATCCCACGTCATGGATGACGTATGCTTGATTTGCTTTGACGCTTTGTAGTTCTCGTAGTAGGCTACGGCGGGTGCACCGGTACCGATGACGGCATCGGGCTGGGGCGCTACAGGTGAGCTCCTTGTGTATGACCTCCTCCAACCTAAGAGGCTGTTGAATTCCTGATTTGCATTCTTCACGATGCTCATTGGGGTTGGAGCGGTGTAATCCTCACAACCAGGATATGACTTTTTGGTCCATAAAAAATATTTAGATAAAAAAGCATGACTAGCTCTTCTGTCAAAGCAACTGATGAGTTTTATAAATCAAATATGCCCACCTAGCAACTGAAAATATTGGCAAAAATATATCGATCTGCACGCAATATAAAGTTCCAATTAACTTTTAAGGTGCAACACACGAATGTAACACTCTTGAGTTCATACGACTATTCAATCAATCATATTCAGTATGTCTTAAGAGCAGCAAAAGCTATCGTTAGGGTCTAAAGATAATGAGTGGGAGGCAAACAATAACTCTATTATAAGGGATAGAGAGTTTGCTTTCAGTGAGACCCTCGGCTCTGTAGATGCATGTATAAATGACACAATAATAGGAATATGATATGCTAATATGTTAGTGGGTGAAGACAAATTGAGAAATTGACACAAGAATTGGACTGAGCTTCATAATAAGAAGAGAAATTGAAGAGGGGGCGGGGGGCTATCACTACCCATAGGCTTATGCGGCACCAGACAACATGATGAAACCACAAAAAAAATCTAGTATGAGTATATTTGGCTGGTGCAATTTTCAGTTTCACCATCAAAACCGAACTAATAACCGGATTTCATTTAGTGGTCTAACCAATAACTTGTGTAGCCAACCAATAGCTGAATTTGGTTTTGGTTGTAAGTATGAGTATATTTGGCTGGTGTAATTTTCAGTTTCACTATCAAAACCGAACTAATAACTGGAATCCATTTAGTGGTTTAAACCAATAACTTGTTTAGCCAACCAAGAGCTGAATTTGGTTTTGGTTGTAAGTATGAGTACATTTGGATCGTGCAATTTTCAGTTTCACTATCAAAACCGAACTAATAACCGGTTTTCCTTTAGTGGTCCAAAACAATAACCTGTGTAGCCAACAAATAACCTGTGAAGTTTGGAGTTATCGTTCGGCCACATGTCTCTGATGGAAGAATGTGTTATTTTTGGTATGCAGATAATGGGTTTCCAACTCGGTCTCCGATGGCTAGGGGGGATTCGGTATATATATAGCAGCTCTCGTTCGTCTGCATTGCACGTGTGGTAGGATTGTAGAGGTGTAAATAAACCAAACAATTTGTAAACCGATCGAGTTTGGATTTGATTTTCGTTCGGTTAGTTCGATTTGATAAAGTTCGAGATTGAACTCGACTCAACTCGAATATTCAGCGAACCAATATGTAGCATACTGATGCTCGATTTGTTAGCTCGTGAGCATACTCGAACTTATAATCTATATGAAAATTATGCATGATTTGGTGTTATATTAGTATATTTTTTGTCTGATACATACAATAAATTAAACGTTTTAATTGCTAATTATTCTAACGACCTCATACTTTGCTAGGTTTAGGTAATGTATATGAAGAGCCTCTTTTGACATTGTTAACAATAAGATGTATATATAAGAGATATTCATTTTTTGACAACAACAACAACCATACCCAGTATATCTCAACAACAACAAAAGCTATCGTCAGAGTCTAGGGAGGGTGAGAGGCAGGCAAACAATACCTACATCTCAAGAGATAGAGAGCTTGCTTCTACTGAGACCCCCGACTCTATATGTACACAATAATAGGAATATGGTATGCTAGTGTACTAGTGAAGGGATTTAGTAAATGTAAATAGAAAGCTTCGGATATTAAAATAGTCATAACCGTGTATATCTATAAATAATAAAAGACAAATACAAATAAATATTTATTTTTCAATAAGTGTTAATTTGTACACACATAGGAGGTCATTTCTAGATCCACATGCATTAGTTTTTACGCAAAAAACTGATAACGGTTCAATAACGTCAGCTAAAAATATGTTTTTCTACCCGATTCATAAAATTTTTATAATAAAATATTATATTTATTTTTGCTCGAATATGCTCGAATACTGCTCGGGTTTGAAGACCGCTCGAGTTCGAGTTTGAGATCAGATAGCATTTAAAGATTGTGTTCGAACTCGAATTCAAAAAGAATTAAAAATACTTGCTTCGATAATTTAATGTTTAAATCGGCTCAAATCGTTGTGCTCCTAGATTGGGCACATATTAGCTATAGGAAGTATGATTCCGAGTAACTTTGGTTTTCCAATTCATTCTCAACTCCTTGTTTTACATTAACATACCTACATGTCATGCAGGGTCTATCCACTCTTTTTTCTACGTGAGACGATATCATAGATATAAGTGAATCTGTCATTTCATCAATATATTAATGAGAATCATCAGATTGACTCGTAAAACTCATATAATTAAGTAAGGAGACCATTAAACTCGATAGATAGACACCTTACACGATTGTAACAAAACTTATATAGTATCTATTAAACTTATACACGAAAAGTCAATATTCATATCTTCTGAAAGGACTGAAAGCATACTCCCATGGTTTGAATATTTGTCATCTCTATAGTAAGTTTTAAGAGATAGATTGTCCCATGATATTTTAGGATCAATAGTAGTTTACGCCAAACATTAAAAAGAAAACTGTTAACCGATTGATATTTCATGAATCCTTGTAGGCAGGATGTTGCACATGCATGTTGTACATTCGACAAAACATGAATATTCTTGATACTTTTTTATCTGTTTTTTTGTCTTAATGACGTGGACACCTATAGAAACTTACAAAATTGCTTTGATTGGACATGTCAAAGCTGATAACGTTGGTATGGTTTTGGTGGGTTCTTTCTTTTGGACGGGTACATTTGTTTTTCCTATGACAAACAAATTATGAGTGGAAAAAAAAAAAACTCTTTTCCCAACGGCTTCGTTCAACTACTAAACGATGAAAATTTTGCTTTCGAAAATCTGTTGTGTGTTTGGGTCAGCATGGGATTGTGACGTTGTTAGATAACTAAATGGCCAACGACTTCGCACTATTTTGACTTCACTATTCTGCCATCGTCATCATCCATTTTCTTGCATTAAAAAACGTTCTGAAAGTCCTTATGTTTTATTTTCAAAAGATCATTCAACCGCTTTCTAAACGAGAGATTCGAAACTTGATACTTACAAAGTGTTTGAATCCAAACGTATTTTAAAATAAGAAGTTGATGATAAGTCTAAACATATAACGCGTCTTCTAAAATTCGAATCGACAATTTTAAATGTAATCTAGCATTCAAGTATGAGCTGAGCTACTACTATGGTAAACATCCATTTTCTTGATTCCGTCTTGAGGTTTTATATTCTAGCAAGAAATTTGTAACCTTGAGATAAGCTTAAGTCAATATATTTATTATATCAAAAGTTTTTTGTTCTCGTATTAAAATACGTGGACTGCTTTGATATTTTACGTCTGCGTCCGAATTTGTGTTGAATCTTATAATTGGTAACGCCCGCATGACCTTTAAATTGACGCACTACGCATGCCATTTTCTAACTACAAATATGAACGAATTTTTGGTACACGCGTACATTTGCGTCCTCCCACCCAATATCTCGATATAATTTATGTTGGTGCTAGTGATCTTAAAGTGACTATTTTAATGTATCTTTCTATGTGTATATTTTTGAAGTAAAGATAAATAATGATACTTGGAAGTTCAGAAAAATTGATGTCTGTAAATACCTGACGAGAAACTGTAGCCTTTCGCCTCAACTTTTGCAGTAGGTGACAAAATTACTTCTAGTGCACTAGACTTTTTATAGTATGGGACAAAATTACGTGAGGTTTCTGGTATAATAGGCTTCTGTATTTGTGCAGAATTCGAAGAGGAGTCAGATCGTTTCGCGACAAAATTGCGTAAGATTTCCGGTGTAATAGGCTTCCGTATTTGTGCATGGTTCGAAGAGAGTTCCAATTGTTTCACGATCTAATGTATGCAGTCTTACCCTATACTTTTTATGTAAGAGGTTGTTTCTATAGCTCAAACTCGTAAACTCAAAATCACAAAACATCAATTTTAATAGTTGTTTTATGGTCCGTTCTCGACAAATTTACGTGAGGTATCGTAAACAAATCAGAAGTTTATATTATCTGTGGTAAGTGAAATAAGTATTCTTGACAGGACGTGATGAACTCGGTGGATGCGACTTTACCCCAAGGGGACTTAATTCAGCATCTGCTTATAAGGAATAAATAATTGAATATTGGAAATTGCTTCGTTTAATGTTCAAAGAATTCGACTTGTGCTTATTAAAAAAAATTTGCCTGCAATAAAGATAAAGCAGTAGTATAGATTGAATATTTCTTTCACATCATCCAAAAACGTGATGTTTAACAGCAAAACGCATAAAATAGAACAAGTTCTGATGAATTGGCCTAATCTATTAATGGGTGGAAAGAAAGTTTTTCCAAACTTCTTTACGAGGTGTTTGGTTCGGGATTTCTCATTAAAGATATGAGTTTGAAGGAATCCAAACTCATAAAAGTTGTTTGTTTCGAGAAATGGAGGTATGAGTTTCTGATTGATATCCGATTATTTGGCAATGAATATCTTTTTTTAATATACTAGCTTCCCTTGTCTATCAATATAAGGGAATGGGGAATGGGGGTATGGCTTTCGAACCAGTCAACGCCGTTGGCCACTGTCCGCCGCCGGCTGGCCACTATTCTGGCCGGTCAAATTTTTCCATCCAATTTTCCGGCCGCCTACCTTCGGTACCCATTTCAATTCCGATACGTTCCAAAACACCATCAATGTCAATCACACTCATTCCTACTCCAATACCAAAAAACTATGACTTTTACGCTGAAACTCATATACTCCAAACCCATACCCCTTTATATCCATTCTGATTCTGATTTAGATACCTAAATGCGAACCAAACGCCACCTTAAAATGTTAAAAAAAAAAATTTCTCCTCTTCAAAGGACAGGGATGAATCATTTGGCTTGCAATTTAATAGAATAAACCTTTGTTAACCGAATAGCTTTTTCCGCAGCTCGAACTCATTACCTTAATGTCATAAAGCAACAACTTTATTAACTACGCCAAGGCCCACCCTCATAAGAAATATAAGGCTAATTAAGCTTTATTAAATTTGACGTATTTTACCTCACATTTCAAAGTTTCTATGCTTCATTTGTAAAAGGATTAACCAAATCATCTCACCGTGAAGAACCTCACGGCCCCATCGTGGTATATCTCTTTGCGTGCATTGGATTATATATTGTTCAGATTTTCTGTTTAAACTAACTGCATGCTTTCACTAAAGGATTGTTATTATTCCCAGAACATGCCCCAAATGATTCCGGTGGCGGAGGCTCGAGAGAGTAGCGAGAGTTCGATTCTTGTTCCAAGCAAGATTTTGGACTCTCTTTTCAGGTAAGCGCATGATATTGCAGCTCCACTGCTTGCAGCGGACTCCTTGTGTGGCTGTCTGGGCAGTCCAAACTCTGTCATAGCGGGCCTTGGATACCTGACTTTCATCCCTATCGCACCGTAGGACAGGCTGATAGGAGTCCGGTTGGGGTTTCCGGTCATAAGCCTAAAAGATTTTTTTTTTCAAATATAATAAAATAGATGACACATCAGCTATGAATATGTATAAAATAGGAGGTCTATCTTTAAATAGTGATTGAAAAAATGCGTTGAATACTGTAATTGTATAATAAAACACATGAAATCTCCAAAACATAGACTTATATATTGGTTCATGTGCATTCATTAAATTTTGCACGAGTGTTTTATATTTGTTGGTCACGAGCCATGAAAGTAGATATTTTACTTTGTTTAACTTTAAGTCTTGATGTCATTCAGTGTGACGCTGACTTGAACTTGACTTTAATATGTATTCTTAACGGATGATTAAAGAAGATGGCAAGTGACCGAAATTTTCATATGTTGTGTCAAATATAAATATCGGCATCAATGTTCGGAAAAAATCTAACCAAAAGACAACTCTTTCTCGACCCTATGTAAATACAGGAGCCTAGTATGCCGTATGCAAACGCAGAAGTCTAGTATATACCGAAAACGTTTTTAAGGCAAAACTCATCTAGTTGCACAAATAATTTTTGATATAAACAATGATAAATACTTTTTGATATAGACAATGAGGCAAATTGCATAATGGATCAACTGAGTAATGTGATTTGAACCATCAATCTCGACTATATATGCTAGAGTTTCATGTGTATGACGAGGTATGGGGGGTCGGATTTACTCAACCATACCTTTGTGTTAGAAATACATAGAGGTTGTTTATCGATGACCTGTAATGAGCGTCAAACTGTGTCGATCAACTGTTACTTCACAATAAAAGAAACGCAGCTAATTTAGTGATATGCGTTCACTATAAATCGTGAGGTCGACCACTATGCTAAGTCGGGAGCTAGCATATTAAAGTGGTGTAATATATTCAAGCTGCATATCCTTTTTGTGGGAAAGTTTGAAATGGCTTCAAAAGATTTACGCATTCGAAAATCAAAAGATTTACGCATTCAAAAAACTAGTGTGTAAGTGATTCGAGAAGAATCAAATACTTTTATGGAGCCAAGTATATTAAAAAAATTGGGTTTGTTCGAGTTCAGGTCGAGCTCGCTTGGGTAGGATTCAAAAATAGTTGAACTCGGATCGAATTAGTCTTAGAAGTGTTCGAAACTCGCTCAGCTATACTTGAGTATGTTCGAGCATTCAAGCATACTTGAGCAAGCTCGATTACGAGCTGCTTGATTATATGTTACGCATATTATACTTAAAATAAAAAAACAGAAGAAAACTTACTTTAAATACATAAAGAAGAACACTTAACTAATTGATCTTGAGCAAGCCTCATGAATATTTTTTTATATTATTTTTTATACGCTCGATAAGACTCAAGAACATTCGAGTCAAACGTTAAATTGCTGGAACTCGGCTCGTGTTTTTAGTCAAGCTTGAGATCGGGCTCAATCTCATTTAAATTCAATTCAAATGAATCATTTATCGAGTCGATTGACAAACAACTCATGAACGCTTGGATCATTTGCAGCCCTCGCTGAAAGGAAAGTACAACCAAAAAAGAAAGGAAAAAAAAGGTATTCTAGGGAATAAAATGTAAGAATGGACATCTTTTCTTTAACACATGGATGTTTAGGATTCTATGATCAAGACATAGTTTTGGAACTCAATGTTATTACAAACTAGTTACGTTTGTATGCTCATTGCTACTACTAAAGATAATTAGAAAGCCATCAACAACAATAATCATACTTAATATATCCCAACGATAGTAAAAAAACAAAGTTAAAAGTTAAAACTCTCTACAAAGCAAGAAAGTAAATCAATTATTAGTATCTCAATCTGCTAAATGGAGTGTGACAAGAGTTGGATCATTTTATTTGCATGCAAAGGCCCTTAAAAAAATTTAGGCAGGTTACCATTTTCTTGGAGTTATTAAATTTAATTAGGGGTCTAAATTTTGTGCATAGAATCCCGTAACTTGGATAATTATCGTGTTAGATTCCTGGTTATACATAGGGTGAGATAAATAAATTATGACATATTTCTCAAAATTGAGAGCGGACCTTGGAGCAACTAGTAAGGTTGATGCTTTGTGACTTTGAGGTCAAGAGTTCGATTCGCGGAAACAGCCTCTTACACAAAACATAGGGTAAGACTTACATCAAATCGCGAAGCGATCCAGACCCTCTCCGGATCCTGCGCAAACGGGGGGCTTAGTGCACTAGGAACGTCTTATATTTATCAAAATTTTCTTCCTTTTAAGATTTTACCTTCTTCATCACTCAAACATTGTCACATTTGACTTTTTTTCCAATTATGATAATATCTTTCAGAAGGAAGAAGTGATTCACTAAATTGGTTGTGCTTCTTATATTTGTGAAGTAGCAGTTGATCGACACAGCTTGACACGATTTTCATTATGTTTCATCGAGAAACAACCACTGTGTGTTTCTAGCACATGGGTATAGTTGCGTACATCTAAGCCCCATAACCCGGTATAGACGAGAGTCTATAAGACAATAGAGTAATGTTGTTGTTGGTGTATATAGAGAGAGCGCAAGGTAACTTGTTAAATACACAAACACAAATGAAACAAACCTGAAGCGAACGGATATGAACTGATCCATGATAAGTTCCAATGGTTAATTGAACCCTTATCCATCTTTTTGTATTAATTTTTTAACTACAAAATTACAATAATAAATCTTACAAAAGAACTTAAAACTCCTCTGTTCATGTGTATGGTAAAATTTAAAGGAAAAAAAGTCAACCCTTTTGCCTTATCTCCTTTGGGGAATGGATTTTTGAATTTAAAAATGTACATTATGTTAAATTATAATCTTAAGTTTTCTAAATAAAATATCATACCATAAACATAACCTTTTCACTCCCTCCTTCTCATTTTAAGTCCACCCTACTTATTTTCGAATGTCCTAAATAATAAGTGTATTTTTTAATTAACTTATCCTTATTATATGTGTAGAAGTCGGGTCTTAAAACAACTGGTAAAGTTGTTTTGTGACATTGAGGTCATGAGTCGAGCCACGAAAACAGCCTCTTGCACAAAGTATAGGATAAAACTGCATACATCAGATCGCGAAACGATCTGGTCCCTCTTCAGATCTTGCGCAAACACAGAAACCTAGTACACTGGAAACTTCTTTTGTTGTAACATTTAAAACAAGACCTCACATATAATGGACAGAGTTAAAAAAAATCAAAAGACTAATTAAATATTTGATAAAATGTTCTGTCATTATAACACCATCTTCTATGTTGGCACAGGAAGAACAACAATTTTAATTTCGCAGTTGACTAATGTAGCCAAACTATTGCGACTAAGGTCTAACCTATGGCAATAGTATCAACAAATTAGTCAATAGATACTATCTTAGAATGAATATTAACTGACTTATGGACAATACATCCAAAATATTTAATCACGTCGGCCAACATATCACATACTGAGACACTGCAAACATACTACGTGCAATAAAGTTTACATGAAAATTCCTAAAACACCCATGTAAAACGGATTGAGATCTCCTCACCCCAACTTTCCTCACCCCCCTTGTGACCACACGACACGTGGCAGCAAGGGAGAGTGGTGAGGCTAGATGAGGTCGCGCGGTCACGCGTCACCGCACCCCCTTGTGGTGAGGTGATCCTATCCCATGTAAAACATAGTCCAAAGTCACATCACAAACATTAGTTGGACGGTTGGATATCGTTATTTACTTTTTAAATCCTTCGCAGAAGCGTTAGTTGCGCCAATAATCACGAATGTAATATCAACGGACAGGATTTCATCACCAAAGAATGTTATGAATATTCTCTGTATTATATGTAATAACTCGGAGGCAACGTTATTTACTCTATATTTTAGGTTGATTTTGCATTTTTTATCTTTGTCTTTCCCTATATATGAATACAATATCAGAAGATTTTTATTTGTATTTACTAAATTCTTTCACTAACACACTAACACACCATATCTCTATTATTGTGACATCTATGCAGATACTGTTGGAGAATTTAAGGTTTGGGCTTTGGCCCATCGTTGGAGTTTGGAAGATCTGGGCTTTGGCCCGTTAATGATGTTGCAAAACTTGGTTGAGCAACATACTTTGAGCTTAATGAGTTTCCAATAATGATAATCGAAAACTAATGAATCCTTAATTATCTACGTGACGAGTAGTTAATTTTAGGATGTGGAATCACTCAATTACGATGTTGTGTGAATGTGAAATTAATGCTCAAAGTGGATGGAAAATATTGTGGATGGGTGACGTGTCACCCTTATGGAGGAATACCACGTTGGATGTGTCCATGTGGCGTAGAAAGCTTCTGACGGACTTCGATCGATCACATCGATCGATCGATGTCACTTCAATCGATCGATGTCATCGATCGAAGTTGATCAGGAAGCTTCGATCGATAGATTGATCGATCAAAGACGATCAGAGGACATCGATCGATCACATCGATCGATCGATGTCTCTTAGATCGATCAACGTGATCGATTGAAGTACTCTGTCCGACATCGATCGATCACATCGATCGATCGATGTCACTTCGATCGATCGATGTGATCGATCGAAGTCGGACAGCGTGCAGAATCGTTCTGTTTGTGCTGTTAGGTTTCAAACTTGAAACCAACATTATCCTCCCACAAAGATAAGATCAATCTGTTGTGATCTAACGGTGGCAAGGAAGGCAGCTTTGATCTAACGGCCGAGATTTAAACTGTCTTAACCGCTTAACCGAATATGGTTTCCATCTAACGCTCCAGGTTTAAACCTGCTAATCTATCTTCGATCGAAAGGCTGAGATTAAACCTTCCTAATCTAGATAGGAGGTTTTAATCTAACGGTCTAAATCAAACTTCGGTTTTGATCCAACGGTCACGGTACCTTGTTCTCCAACTGACTCCCCTATATAAAGAAGGCAAAGGGGTGCATTCATTCATAACATTTTTCTAAGCTTTCATAGCATACTAAGTTCGTAGCATCCGAGTCTTGCATACCGTCCGGGAGAAGTCAGGACATTCGAAGGTTCGAAGTAGTTCAAGTTCAGCAGTGCCGCTCAACTGAACAGGTACCCGTTGTATCCTGGGAGACGATTGCTCACACCGGTTGGGCACAGTATACCGGAGCAATACGTCTTAAGGACAGAGTCCTCGACTCGCCCCGGGTTTGATTTATTTTATTTTGCTGTTTCATATGCACACATTATACGACTGCGTCTTGGTACATGATTGATTGCAAACCCAACAGATACATATAGAGCCGCATGTCTCAATAGAAGCAAACTCTATATACTTTCAGATAGAGGAATTGTTTGTCTGCTGCTCACTCTCCCCATACCTTAGAAGATAGCGATAGCTTTTGCTGTCGTTTTGGGATATAATAGGTATATGTTGTTGTTGTTGTTAGGTTAGCAATATTGCAATAAAGAGAAAAATGTATATTTATGTCCTAATTCAAGTATGTTGTCATCCTAACTTCACAAATCTTACTCAATTATACATATTTATATGTTAATATTCAATTACAAGGAATGGAATTTAATTGGTCAACAACTTCAATATAAGCGTTACGGGAGAAAAAGTGATCACCTAAATATTTTTTTTGGGGCCAGGGCGAGGGCGAGGGGTTCAGATCTCCTCACCGCATCCTCCTCACCGCATGCGTCACCGTACGACACGTGGCAGCAGGAGGGGTGATGAGACTTACCTTCATCCAGCCTCACCACACCCCCTGATGCCACGTTTCGCATTGTGGGAAGCGTGGTGACTCATCCCGTGGAGAGGAGATCCCATCTGGGGCGAGGGCTGTGTATCTTCTCTGGGCATCTATTTACTTTTTACTCTCCACATTCTATCTTCTTAGTCCAACATTCTCTTTTAAGATGTTTCAAAATATTTTTAACTTATTTATAATAAATCACGTAAACAATTTACAAAAACAATGCGTTAATTATAATAAAGATATAACAAATAATAAAAATAAAAATTAGAAATAATATGAATAACTTGTTGAGAAATATGTTTGGATAATTTTCAAAGTCATGATTTTAAGTGATGAATACTTAAAAATGTCACACATGGTGTTATATGTGATTAAAAGTTGAATAAGTTGAACAAGTTGACATCGATCTCTCAGGTTGTTACACATCGATCGATCTATGTACATAGATCTCTCACATCGATCGATCTATGTAAGGCAGAAAAGTTTAAGACCTTTTTGAGACATCGATCTCTAAACCTGAGACACATCGATCGATCAATGTACATCGAACTCTCACTTCGATCGATCGATGTAGGTCAGAGGCAAACTCTGAAACTTTCTGTGAGACATCGATCTCTGAAGCAGAGACACTTCGATCGATCGATGTCTAGGGTTTTTAGAAATAATTTTCTAAAAAGTGATAAAATGATTGTTTTCATTTGTACATGATTTATACATGCTCATTATGTGATTATTATGTGTTTTTGGTGATTATTATTGTCTTGTGACTAACATGCCATGGAAGTTTCTACAACTTACCAAAAAGGGCAAAATTGGTATTTTAAGTTTTGTAGGAACATCATATGGTGAAAAATATTTCAATTGCATATTATTATCTTGGTTATCATGACAAAGGTGGTATTGTGATTATTTCTGACCATCGGGGTCATTTCTGGAGTTTTCTCACACCAGGGGTATTTTGGTCATTTTACCCCCAAGGGTATTTTTGGTATTTTCACTCAAGGAATCTCTTGAGCATATTATTATCTTCATTCTGGAGCTGTGTTATTATTATTTTGAAGATTATATGGTGATCTTATATCTTATTCTCTCAACCGATGATATTAGTCTATAGCTGGATATGTGACGATTTGAGATGTCACATTCTATTTTTTCTTGAAGACCCTCTTATATATGTTATAAGAGGATATTAATCACCATCTTTTAGAGATTACAAGGTATCCTTGGTGCAAGATTCATCACAATATGTAAAGGAGAAGAAACTATGAATTTTGGTGTTATATGTTGACATAATCTTGTCAACACTTATTCATTATTTTTTATTCACAAAATTTGAGTTGGTATACATACATACAACATCAAAAACGTCCATAAACAGGTGGAGAAGTTGGTGTACTCATTTCATGACTTTTGGACAAGTGGAAAATTCAAAAACAAGCTAGTTGGCAAAAGTTGTCAACTTGAAATTTCAAATTTGAATGTAATGGAGACAAGGTTGTTGGAGATGATTATGGAGGTGCTTTAATTCAAAATTCTCAGCCATCACATGGTCTAAAAGTTGGAGAGAATATGCCATCTATTCACACTATAAATAGGCAAGGTGAAGAAGAGAAGACACACACTTGAAAGCAAAATTGAAGATTGTTGTCTTGCTATTCTCTTCTCATATTTTCGTTCATACTTTGTGTAGCTAAGGTGTTCCAATTTTCGTTGTTGTCCAGCTACACTATACACACCTTCTTGAGTTGGATTTGTATGATTGATTAGCCAAATTTATAAGGCTACATCAATAGGTGGTAGAGGTGTTGTAACCAAGAGTTGCATAGAAGTGATTATCCAAGTCTTGAATAGGGTTGGTGTATAACCCAAGGATCAAGCTTGGCTCTTTTTGTAAGGTGTTCATTTGATAGTGAAATCTAAGGAAAGGTGTTCCTTGGGACTGGAGTAGGTCACATTGACCGAACCAGGATAAATTCCCGGTGTTCTTCTCTTGTTTCTTTATTTATGTTTTCTGCCCGTTTTTGACTGCAGTTTTCACACAACTTCTCACAATTTGAAAAAAAGCTAAACATTTTCAAAATTCGTGATTTTTGGTGGAGTTATACTTCAGACTGTTAGCTTTCATTTGCAAGAAGAATCACTTGATTTGAGCAAGGGAAAGTTAGTATTTCAGTCTTTGCAAGATAACTGCTCTAATCTGGCTGCAATCTGACCAGTTTTGAGAAAACTTAAATTCTGTATTTTTCAAGAATTGTTTAAGGTCAGGGCCTTTTGGAAACTTCATCTACACATCCTAAGGAGTGTTTTGATATAAAGATCAACCTTTTTGGTTGAGTATTCAAAGAGAAACACGTTTTGCAAAATCAGCAACATTCTGTCCAATTATGTCCAGATTGACCATCTGAATCTTTTTATTTGTTTGAAGGGTCAAACGATCTTATTTTTGTATGGTTTTTGGACAGAGTCTTGTTAACTCATTGAAGTTAAATTCTGGAAAGTTTCATAATTTTTGGAGTTGTTTACAATTATTTGTGAATTTTCGAAAAATGGGTTCTGAATCTGCGGTGGTTTCAGATTCTGTTTTCAAAGGGGATTTTAACAAAGGGTTGTAGTGTAATTTCTGCTAACCACTATTCACCCCCCTTTAGTGGTGTTTATTGCAGGTGCACGGTCCAACATAACTAACAAAACATAAGTTTTTTTTTTGAAATGATACCTAATAAACTTGTATATCAAAAACTGGAGTAGTTATTTGGGACGAAAATAGTCTATATGCTTATTCCATACGATATATTAGTGTAAAGTAGAATAGGGAATACATGGTAAAGTCCTCATCAAGCGAGCAGGCCGCTGAACTCATGATTTGTATTCTCCACAATGTTTTTTGAGGTTGGAGCGGTGGAGAGGAGGCCGCTAAACTCATGATTTGTATCTTTCACAATGTTCTTTGGGATTGGAGCGGTGGAAACCTTCAGGACTAAGGTATGAGTTTTTGCGAGCAAGAATAGGTAATACGTGTGTTGGTGAAATAGTAATGATATATACTGTAAGGCTATGCTGTTATACTTTCCATCACACTGTATGATTAATGAACAACTGTTGGGAAATAGGTTTCATTTCCCATACACCAATCAAATCTAACCATAATATATGGTCATAAATTATGGTAGGAGATTTTTCCTTTTAAAATAATGTTTTACAAAAATCAAATGAAAATAGTCTTTTCAATCGGTCTTGATGTGAACCAATATGTATTTATATACTGGTGATCAATTATGCTAGAAAATTTTATTTAAAAGTAATGTTTTATAACCCTCAAATAAAAATGGTTTTTGAACCAATTGTAAACCAGTAAAAAAAAAGAGAGATTTATAGACCTTCTTTCATCATTTTACCAATCCTTAATGTTTCTACATAAATGTTCTACTGCATTAATTTATTTAAATGAAAATAGTCACTTTCAAAATATCTTTACATAGTGTAGATTGCACAGAAGTCGCAATTACTATATGATGGCATGTAAATTTTAAAATTTTCAAAGAGCAATTATGAATAGTTTCCTAATTAATGATATGTAACATATGTATTTAAATTTCTTCTAAAATCTAATCATCTTCTTGTTTCACATTTTTCAAATGCGGGATGTTATTTTATTGAATTACTAATTGTTTTTTTCCCTCTTTAAACATCTCTCTTGTTAATGACAATCGCATTATCTTATGTTTCAGAGTTTGTAATATATGCACGAGTATATTTTTTAAAAAAAATTGGGGAGGGAAATCGAACTCGAGACCCGGAAAATAGGATAATGCTACTCAACCGCTAGACCTAAAGGTTTTTCGCATATGCACGAGTATATACACACACACATATATACACACACATACATATAGTGAATTTACATTCTTTACAAAACCATGGAGACGATATAACCTTTTTTATTTGATGATGTGAGTATTGTTTAAGAAAATTAAGTATATTATGATAAGTACAACAATATTAAATATATATATATAAGGGATTGGTTCTTGATGCTGTGTCGTTACAAATACGAGTACAATACGACTGAGGTGGAATGCCAAGTCAAATGCCACCTAAACACCTTATACTAAAAAAAAAAAAAAAAAAAGAAAAGAGAGAGGCAGGAGTTTTACTCATTTCTTATTTCCCTCACCAACTGGCGGCAAAAAATAACCGTTTCCTTCCCACGACCTTTCATCTTATTCTATCCCCACCCCATTTTTCGGATGAGATCCTAGTAGGCTAAAATGGAGGCAGAATATGAAGCTTCCAATCACGTGTCGCCACGTGTGCAAAAACAGTTTTTTTTAAAAAAAAAAAAATTTCAGCACCCATTTGCTTTTGTACATGTGGCGACGCGTGATTGGAGGGCTCATATTCTACCTCAATTTTAGCCTCCTAGGATCTGATCCGCTCATTTTTACCATAATTTTGACTCATAACATGGTCCAGGATAAGAGTTTACAGAGACAGATGATTAATGTTAACGAGTTTTAGACAGGATATATGGACAGCTTAGAGTATATTTAGGGGTTTAGATACTATCTACGACATGGTCTAGGATATGAGTTCATAGAGCCAGATAATTAATGTTAACGAGTTTTAAGCAGGATATAAGGATACCTTAGAGTATATTTGGGGGCTTAGATACTATCTACGCTTTAGGTGGACTTTGCACTTTCTTGTTTTTGTTTTTGTCTTTGTCTTGCATTATATGTGCATATACACGTTCATAATTATTTGAATATTGGAAGTATTTACTGAATTTCCTCAATAACATACTAGCACATCATATTTCTATTATTGTGTCATTTGCGCAGGTACATATAGAGCCAGAGGTCTTACTGGAAGCAAACTCTCTATCCTTGAAATAGAAGTATGTTTGTTTGCCGTTCATCTTCCTCAGAACCTAATGATAGATTTTGCTGCTGTTAGAATATACTGGATATGATTGATTGATATACATCTTCGACGGTCCTGTATATTGAATGTCTTCATTTGTCTATCGAAGATTATATACTCAATGAACTTAGGTCTACTTTAAGTTCATATCTACATAGAAGTCTAGTCTATGTTTTCATTGTTTTGCCTCTATGGCATAGCCTAGTTGATATTCGGATTGAGATTTGCTCGAAGAGGTCAAGAGTTCGATTACAGGGACATTCACAGTGTGAGTGTTCATCTACAGCTAAACCGAAGGCCTGGTTTGCAAAGAGACACCTTGGGTAGGTCACTGCGTAAGATATCATCCAATATAGAAGGTCGTTAGACTTCTGATTTGCATTCTTCATGCTCCTTGGAACTAGGATGCCTCTCAGGCGAGAAATTTCACATTTTGCTTCAAGGTTTTCATTGTTGTAACTCATCACAAATGATTCGGCTCTATTTTATTTCAGCTTTGTATAAAGAAAAGTGGTGTGCATGGAGCTCTATCGAGCTTTACCTATTCAGGTCTTCCGATTTGCAACTCCACACTAAACAGCTACGGAACTACTCGCTCAAGTCTTCAGTTAATTAATTTACATTACATCAAACATTATGACACACTCAACATTTTAATACACATTTAGAGTTCTTAGATTGATCAACACAACAAACACTCAAAAAGAGACAGATTTTTGTAATTTTCAATCGAACATAAAAAATCATTTTAAAACTGATTTAACCGTCAGAAGGTTTTTCCTGAAAACAAACTCTAAACTTTTAATGTTGTTCACTTTTACATATTTTGACAAGCATTTCAATATGATTTCAGTCAACATCACAATCAAATATTCGATGACGAATCCAACTTCCTCAATCAGCAACCTTGCAAACATGCACGCGCAATCGCCAAGCGGAGTCGACAGAACTCAGGCGAGCAGAGTGGGAACCAGATCTCCTCACCCCTAATTCATCACCCCTTTCACCACCGTCCGACACGTGGCAATAGGGAGGGATGATGAGGTTAGGTGAGAGTCACCCGTATCTAACCTCACCAACTCCTCATGTTGCCACGTGCCAGGCGGTGGTAAAGGGGGTGATGGTTTGGGGAGTGAGGAGATCTCATTCCATCAAGTAACCCCTTAATGTCAATTTAGCAACATCATAATTTCAAGCCACCATTTCTGCATTTGGAAGATGTAAATCAAGAATTTTGCAGTCTTCAAAATTGTTAAGGCATTAACAGACAACCCACACAAATATTAGAATGTATATCTAGTCACCATTATCTCATTCATTATTATCTCATTCATCATTATTCATATCCTTGTAATTATCTTATTTTGAATATTGACTACAGAATAAACGGGGTGTAAGGTAGCCTTGTCGTTGTTGGCAGTGGCGGCATGGTCATGCGAGCCTTTGACCATGGCTGTGTACGGCGCTGCTGCCTTTAATTTGGCTCTGATACCATAAAAGTGTTTATGGTAACAATGTATTCATTGAGATCCTTGTCTTGATATAGTATATATATATACACACACACACACACACACTTGATGTATCCTATCAGCTCCTATAATCATGCCAATAATGCCAAGATAATTACACATACGGTAGTAGATAATTACAAGGACATGGATAATAATGAATGAGATAATGATGACTAGACATACACTCTAATAACAGGCAGTTCACTACAAACCATGCCTCCAACCCATCAACCAATTGTGTCAGATTCAATCATTTGGTCTTCAGACACAGACAGCAGTATTGCTCCTACGATGCGCATGTTCTGGTTCAAATTGCATCTTTTTAGAGCTATATTCCAAACGAAATACTAACTAATCTATACCCTTTAAACAAATGGTGATGGTGTTTGATCAAGTGAATGGATGTCAATGGTGGATATTACCATGGGAGAATTTGAGTATGGACAGGAGAAATCATTATGGGAGAATTTGAGTATGGACAGGAGAAATCATTTTGTAGCAATCATAGAAAATAGATGTAGAAAAAAATATGTGAATGTAAGGTGGCGTTTGGTTGACACTTGGAAATCGAAATTAGAATCGAAATAGGTATGATAGGGAATGGATTTGGAGGATATGTGTTTGGGGTTAAAAGTGATAGTTGTTTGGTATTAAAGTAAGAATGGGATGTCATTCAAAAAAATAACTTGATCGAAGCGGAGGCGAAAATCACGGAACGTGCGAAAAGCAACTGTAACCGACGAGTTTTTCGGATCTTGACCGGAGAAGCCATCACCGGACGTCAGGGATCTCGGTGACGATCCCAGCCTCTCCACCATGGACGGGGAACCGTCTGAACGTAGTACGGAGGAAATCGACCAGGTGCAACGTAGTGTAAAGAAATACAAACGGGTAGCCCCATTTGCTCCGTTGTATTCTCCCGATCCACCATCAGCAGCGGGAAATGCATGGGCAAATCTGCTTAAGCAACATACTTTGGGCTACCCAGGTTTGGTAGAGGAGTTATATATGGGAGACGATGGAGGAGGATAATGCTAATCTAGACCCGATAATACGAGATCATTCTATGGAGGATACGTTGCCCGGACGCGTAGTAGTAGATGTCCCAACTGAGGAGTTACAGCAGTTATGGCGACCTTGGAGAAGAGCACTAGTGGTGAAGCCCCTGGGCCGGCGGTTCTCTTACCGGATGCTCTCCCAACGCTTGTCGGACTTGTGGACCTCTGGACGACGATTGGATATCGTGGACCTTGAAGACGGATACTTTGTGGTCAGATTTTTCTCTGCTGCCGATTACAACCACGTACTCGAACAAGGTCCCTGGGTGATCAGCGGACACTACATCACAGTCTCCAAACTCCGGCCAGGGTTTCTGCCCTCGACAATGGAACCTACTTCCACAATGGTGTGGATCAGAATCCCCCGCCTACCACTGGAATTTTTTAACGAAAATGTACTTATGCGCGTGGGAAACAAACTGGGGAGAGCAATCCGGATAGACGACAACACCATGCAAGTTTCTCGCGGGAAGTTTGCCCGTGTATGTGTCTAAGTTGATCTACAGAAACCCCTCAGTCGGTGGTAATATTGAACGGCCATCACTTGAAGATTGAATACGGAGCCTCCACCAGATTTGCTTTGCATGTGGAAAATACGGTCACCGTGAAGATGCATGTCCCATCCGCCAAAACTCGGCAGCGAATGCACCTACACCCCCTCGTGAGGGACCATCTTCGGCTGTACCTAAAGAGGCATTTGGGCCCTGGATGCTTGTTAAGAACAATTCAAGGCTGAGATATGCAGCAGCGAGACTGCCAACCAATGTCCCACGTGAGGAACCACAATGGCAAGTAGAAAAGAATGCAACCCGCGGCCGCACTCCGGAGCACACGCCTGTACCTCACTCTGGCGGGTCTAGATTTAATCCCATTGCAGACAGTGACGACATAGAGGAGCCCCCAACCAATGCTGCTTCCCTGGCAACTGAACTACAAGGAATACGTGACTCAGGACCGTCGGTTAAATTCAATACCGTGAGTAAGGGCCAAACACCAAAGCCTAGAGAACGAAGATCAAAAGGAATATCTGTTAAAGAGGCTAATAAAATCAAGATCCAGGCCCCTGTACCATCCAAGAGCCTCACTCAACGTCGACCCCTGGCTGTGCCACAGACAGACACTAGGGACACCACTGTGGAGCCCTTTAATTGGCAAACCACTCACTGGCCAATGTTATCAAGCAGCAGTGGTCAAACAAAGATTTTGCAGCGGCCGTTAGGGGACATCACTAACAAGCCGGCAGCACCACCCGATTCACATCATGAACAAGCGAAACTGTCTGAGCTTGCTCTTAAACAGCATGCAGAAACACACTCGAGCATTGGCGATCACACCAAGCTCCATCCGCCTGATATCACTATGGAGGTTTCCTTGATCAATGAAAGGGATGTGGTACTTGAAAGCCATTCCCAAAATATGGATACTGAAGCAAATGAAGCGGCTCTTGGTGGCCACCAATTAACAAAAAATAATTAGCAACCTTCTGATGCGAGTGCTATCTTGGAACTGCCGGGGGGCAGGATCCCCGGATACTATACGAGCTATTATTCAGATGGTTTATGATCAGAAGCCCACTATTATGTTCTTAATGGAAACACGTGTCTCTAGTGTGCGGGCCAGACATATCATGAGACGCACGCACTTTACAGAATTTGCTGCTGTTGAAGCGCGGGGATTTTCAGGAGGCTTATGGTGCTTTTGGGACAAGTCGGCTGTATCCATTCAGATCCTTAGCTATACGGCACAGCTGATAAACGTTGGAATTATTAAAGACAATGCAGTTGCCTGGGTTTTGTCGATGGTTTATGCCTCCCCAACAGTGAATATTCGAGACTCTCTCTACGAATATCTGGAATTAATGGCGCTACACATCCATATCCCGTGGCTACTAATAGGGGACTTCAATCAAGTGATCCGACAAGAGGATAAACGCGGTGGCCGAGTGGTAGGGGGATATGGAGTTGATCGTATGCATAGAATGGTTGATGAGTGCCGGCTGCTTGAGGTTGGATACACCGGCCCTCGCTTCACTTGGACCAACGGGCAACTAGGGAGATTGCTAATTGAACAACGTATAGATCAAGCATGGGCTAATGATGAATGGCACATACAACATGCTAATTCTGTGGTTCATCATCTCATGCGATCACACTCAGACCATTGCCCCTTACTATTGGTGATGGATGAAGACAATAAGGCGGAAAATACGGCAGAAACTTCACAACGTCCATTTAAGTTTCAAACTTGCTGGATGGAGCACACCGATTTTGCTGCCTTCATGCGATCAACATGGAAACCGCACAAGGGAGATTTCGGGCGAACTGTCGAGGAATTTACTACCCGCATATTGCAGTGGAGAAAAGATGTGTTCGGGAACATTGCGCAACGGCGCAAACGTTGTGCTGCTCGCCTTGCTGGACTTCAGCAAGCTCTATCGCAACGACCCTCTAGGTTTCTATCAAAACTGGAGAAGGAATTACTTGAGGAGTACAATGCTATACTGCTACAAGAGAACACATATTGGCAGCAGAAAACAAATTTGAAATGGCTAAATTATGGAGATAACAACTCTCGATACTTCCATTTATCCCTCGCAATGCGACGCCGGGCATCCAAAGTGCATAAGTTGAAGACTATAGCAGGTGGCTGGACGGACGATCCCAGAGAGATATCAAACACCATTCGGCAATATTATGCAACACTCTTCTCTAATCCGAATACTCTGCCCCCACACTCTGAGCCTAGCCTTTTTCTTCCCACACTCAATCATACGGACAGGCACTGGCTTAATCGCCCAGTCTCTGCCGCTGAAGTTGAAACGGCGGCGATTTTCCAAATGGGGACGCACAAAGCCCCAGGACCTGATGGTTTACCACCTGCATTTTATCAAAAAACTGGATGCTAGTCGGTCCAACAGTGACAGAGTTTGTCATTACAGCCTTTGAGAAGAGAAGTTTTCCTGTGGATCTCAATAAAACTCTCATTACATTGATCCCAAAGGTGACGAACCCGGAGGAGGCAACACAATTTCGTCCTATAGCACTCATCAACGTTATTGTTAAAACCATCACCAAAATCATTGCCAACCGGCTGAAGCATGTTATTGGAAAACTTATTTCACCCCTGCAGTGTGCGTTCATCCCTGGTAGGCAAGCAGCAGATAATATCATCATCGCCCAGGAGCTTATGCATTCTTTGCGAACAAAACAGGGACGTAAGGGATATATGGCCGTAAAAATAGACTTGGAGAAAGCGTACGATCAAGTCCAGTGGCCCTTTCTCAAACGAGTTCTACAGGCTATTGGCTTTAGCAATGACATGGTGGATCTTATTATGTTTACTATCTCATCGTCGTCCCTATCTATTCTCTGGAACGGCAAATGTTTGGAGCCAATACACCCGCAACGAGGTATTCGCCAAGGTGACCCCTTAGCGCCTTACCTATTCCTTTTGTGCATGGAGGTTTTAAGTCAGAGCATTTCGAGAGCAGTTAGCGAGGGTCGTTGGGAACCTATCCCTACCTCACGATTAGGCCCTAAAATCTCACATCTCTTCTTTGCTGATGATTTACTATTGTTCGGTGCTGCTACGAACGAACAGGCTGAGACTATCAAGCAAATAATGGGCAACTTTTGTCAGATATCCGGACAAAGTGTGAGTGTTCGAAAATCACAAGTCTTAGTTTCCAAGAATGTTGCTAGATACTTCCAACCCCAATCGTTCACAAGCCTTGGTATAAAGTGTACCAGTGATTTAGGAAGTTATTTGGGGATGCCGCTCTTACATAGCCGTTCAGGTAAACAGACGTACGGGCACATCCTGGACAAGGTGCGCACGCGACTAGCGACATGGCAGGCCAAGCTCCTATCTCAGGCGGGACGGTGTACGTTGATAAAGAGTGTGCTTTCTCTAATGCCAATCTATGCGATGCAAACAGCACGTTTACCTTTGGGGCTAATCGATGACGTCGAGCGGTTGTCAAGACAATTCTTTTGGGGGGACGTAGATAATGGCCGCAATATGCACTGGTGCTCGTGGGACTCACTATGTGCACCAAGAGACCGAGGAGGGCTAGGCATCAAGAAGTTGCGCATCATGAATATTGCCATGCTCGCCAAGCTTGGATGGAAGATACTAACGCGGCCTGATCTTCTCTGGGTACAGATTCTTCAACATAAATATGGAGATTTATTGCAGGAGCCGACTAAGCCAAATGCATCTACTACCTGGCGCCATATTCGATCTACTGTCCCATTACTACGGGCCTGTCTTGAATCAGCTAACACATTGGCGGATGGTAGTAGGAGTACGGTCCGATGGAAGTGTACATCCTCGGGGAAATTTACAGTCACAAGCGCATATGATGCTCAGATCGCTGCTGAGTCATCACCGGAAAATGACATTTGGGATCTTATCTGGGCGATGAAGGGCCCGGGCCGTCAAAATTTCCTCTTATGGCGTATATGCCGCAATCTACTCCCTACGGGGGCCTTCCTCCACTACAGGCACGTACGACCAGATAGTTTTTGTGACACTTGTGAATACACGATGGATGACATTTTACATGCTTTACGGGATTGCTATTGGGTATCAAATGTATGGCGGGGCTTAATGCAACCGGCGGATTGGAGACGATTCTCCCAAATGGACTCGGCCCGCGAATGGATGCTCAGCAATTTACAAAATACCCGACATCATGCAGATTCGGATACTGAATGGCGGTATGTGTTCCGGAAAGCGATTTGTACTATATGGTATTGGCGGAATCAACTCCAGCATGGGAACGTTCAGCACTGCCCTCCGCCTCACCAAATTGGCGCCGAAATCGTTTGGAGAGCAAAGAAACAACAGTTAGCTTTTTCTTGTAATTACAGTAGCCTAGTAATAGCCCAAATTGCGAGTTAGAAATCCTATGACTCAACTTTGATGTACATTTGTTTATACGCAGTAATAAAATCCGATCCTTCCTTTGGAAAAAAAAAGTAAGAATGGGAATAGTGACCGGTCGGAATACTGGTCGCCGGCGGCGGCGGACCGGCGGCGGACTGGTGGCCGGCGGCGGCGACTGGCGGCGGGCCGGCAGTGGATATCAAATTGAAATCCATTACCAAATAGTTGGATATCAAAATGAAATCCATTCCCCCATTTACCTCATGCAAACAGCCAGAATGGGTTTGGATTCCTCCAAACCCATTCCTTTATTCCCATTTCTCCCAACCAAACGCCACCTAAGGGATAATCAAGTTAATTCTTCATAGAAATGGCTGAAAGTATAGATGGAGAAGATGGAATTGGGTTAGGGTGTTTGATTATTTACTAAATTCCTTCAAAACACACTAACACACCAAATTTTTATTAGTGTGTCATCTATATAGGTATATATAGAGTCAAGATTTTACTGGAAACAAACTCTCTATCTTTTGATGAATGTTTGTTGTTTGTTTCTCATTCTCTCTACCGATAACTTTTGATGTCGTAGGCATTTGAGATTTTGAAATTAGAGGAAAACGAAAGGGAAGAATAAATGAATGAGTTTAAAGAGAAATAAGTAAAAGGTAAGAAAACGTGGAAACAGACACGTCATTTCGTATGCCAGTTTCGTGCGGATATTTTCGTGTCGATACGCCATTACTGTACAAATATAGGAGAGACAGAGAGCAGCAGCCGATATTCCAATCACCCCCACAAAGCCAGTTTTCCCCCCCTTTTCTCCTTCTCTACTCACCTCTAGTCTTCTCTCCAAAAGAATAACAATACAATCTCCACAAGATATTCTATTTTCACCTTTCTCCTCTCCCTCTCCCTCTCCCTCTTTCTCCCATGAAGAACAGGGGAGAAATGCAAATGGAAAATGGTTCCTAAAATGTAAAATCTTCAAACCTCTCTTGTATGAATATTTAACCTTCACCAAATAACCATTTTCTCATCCTTTTATTCCCTCTACTTTTGAAACAACCCCTCCCCCCATACATATTTGGCTTCCGCCGATCCCATCCTACAATTTTTCATGGAAGGTATGTTTCTCCAGTATTTGCATATTTATGTATGCATGTAGGCATGTTTAAACCACCTTTATTTTGTATTTAGAATACAATTATAGATTGAGATTCAGGAATTTGTCGCGTTTAAATTTATTAGGTGAAACTTCCAAGGAAGAGAAACGAGATTCAGGGAGGGAAGAAAAGAATAGAAGAGGAAACAGAAAAAAAGGCAATAAACGAGGAGGAAATTTCAAAAGAGGAAGATGAACAATCATCGCCAAGGGGTGTATTGGAGATTCCGATAACAGGTTCAGATTCCGATCAGAGCAGCAGCGTCGGGAGTGACCGGAGCAGTAGTTTCGGGTCGTCGTCGTCATTGACGGAGGAGAAAACGCCGTCGGCTCAAGGTTGGTTTTCAAGGGAAACAGACAAATTATTGCAGTGGAAATCCTTGGTTGATAACATTAAGAAGAGGTCGGGGAGGAGGCTTTCGATTATTCCGTTGTTAGTTGGGAATGAATTTTCGAAGAAAAATTATTTATCGAGGAAGAAATTGGGGAGAAATCGGAGCGCCGAGGAAACCCTAGATTGTGGAGATTTCTCGGTGCCGAAACCGTCGTGGAGAAATTTTAGCTTGCAGGAGCTTGCTGAAGCCACTGATAATTTCAGTTCCGGTAAGTCGAAAATTGAAAATGTTTTTCATTTTCTTTTTTCTTTTTTGCATGAAAAGAAGAAAGAAAATTTTAAAGTTGTTTTCTTTTGGTCTATCTTTTTCTGTTGGATGTTTTTAATGGGGTTTAAAGGATTTTGCATCTTCCACAGGTTTATGTTGTGCTTTTGTTTGTCCTTATTTGAATATATAATTTTGTGAACTTGTGATCACGTGTTCGAGCGGTACAAACCGTTTTTTATATAAAGTGTAGGGTAAGACTGTGTATATCAGATCGCAAAACGATCGGTTTTTTCCGAACCATACGTAAACACGAGAATCTAGTACAACGATAACATTCTTTTTTTGGTTATATGAAAAAGTTATAAGTATAGCGGTATCTTTTTGTTTTTATCATATGCTTTTTGTGTTCTTTTTCCCTTTCTTTCTTTGCATTCCTCATATTTGACAAGTAAATCTTGTTCTGATTAGACAAAGTACTTGTATCTACTTTACATTTATTGCTAGTTTATACTAGTAGTTGGTGACATAGATAAGATACTGTTAGTGTAAGAAAATTACCATGTAATATTACTGCCCTTTTAACTTTTACATGCTTAATTTTTTACCCATCGTTTGGATCAGGCAAAAAGTCTAGGGCGTAAAACAAGAGGCTTTAGTTCGACTTACATATAAGATTGATCAAATTTATACTTAAGTTGCTGTAATAAGTTATGATTCCATAGAAAATAAGTTAAAGTACCCAAAAAGAAAAAAAAAGACAGAGGTAAAAGGCATGCACTATTCGTGCGAGCAAAAAGTCAAATTCATGGCCCCGGAGTCTCAACTGTCTTTGTCTTATGGAGCTTTGTACATGATGTAAATCAGGGGCTTAGTGGTTTCTTAGATTCGTAAGGTGTTGCCAGAACCTACACAATAAGCCCACTGCAAACTGGGCCTGTAATCTTGCGTCAAATTGGGACGGATTCAGGCTCAGATAGCAATTTGGCGCAAGGTTATAGGCCCAGATAGCAGCATTGCTTATACTATACGTGTGTCCCGGTTCGAACCTAAGCTCTTTCTAAGATCAATTTTCTATCAAATGAGCAATGTCATGTATCAAAAGGCAGGCACTATTAAGTAAGATAGAGGCACGACAATATCCATTTATGATAGATCTTGTTTCTTTAGTCTATAAAGCAAGTAGGCAGTTTTCCTTTTAAACCTGCAACGGAAAAAATTCATTACTATATTATGGCATGTCCGTACCTGATTGTTCCTTTTTCTCCCCCACACTCGCCGTCTAGAGATGCGTATGTATATGTATGATGTATAGATCTTTCTAGTTTGATGTTTAAGTTATTTTACATGTATTTCTATGTATAGGTTCTAATTATTCATAAGAAATAGGCTACAGCCTTGATCAATATAGAAAGAAATAAAATAATTTGATTACATACTAACCTCACTATTTTTGGAGGAAGAGTAAAAGTATATTCAGGATATAATAACCTTATTTTGTTTTGATCCTATAGTCCGAAGATTTTCAAACTGAAGACATCATGTTCAAAGCCACGTAAAATATTAAAGTTTGTTCTTGCTACTACAGGAAATAAGTTTTTAATGCAACACAAAAATAATGTTGAAAACATACTTGTCGGGTTCAGTTCATTGACTGGTGGTGCCTTTGTCGTGTCTGCCAATGAGACTAAGTTAAAGTTTATAGTTGGGATGGGATCCACCACTGCACAGTCTTCAGCGGAGGGACTCTGTTTTTTTTTCCGTGTTTTTGTTACCTTTCCCTTTTGTTTTTTAATAAGCAGAAACTTTTGACTTAATGAACTTTGTTTCCAGAGATAAGGCAGGTGTGGTGTGTGGACCCCTCATTTTGACTAGCTACACTATGTGTATGTAGTTGAATATCTGAGGGGAACTGTGTTCGTTTGGTGTCTTGCCAATAGTTTACAAGTGCCGAGAAATCCACTAATTCTCACTTTGGAGATGGGTGCATTTTAGTAATGGTGTAGCAAGAAGCACTTTTTGAACTAGTGAAATTTTTAAGGATGATAGGGACTTGTCTCTTAGAAAAATTTCATTTGTTAATCGGCCGGCCATTGCCGTCTTCCCACTAAGAATGAGACATCCTAGTAAGGCGTTGAATGATGCTAACTGCCCCTAGTTTATTGAACTGGGAACAAGAGGAATTCCATCTTTTAGCCTTTTAATATAATGAAGTGCCCTGGTTGTCTTTTATTGTTTAAGACAGTTTGTGACTCTGCAGCTACAAAGTTAAGTACTTGTTAAGACTATAAACTAACAAGTAGAGGTAGAAAAGAAAAGACTTTTGAGGCTTCTGGTGTATACTTGCAATTCAATAAGAACCATGAACTTGTTTGACGAATTCATCTGACTGCAAAGATAGGGGTTTGGTGAGATGCAGCCCTTCAAACTCTTACTGATATTAAGATGCGGGACTAATATGCCATCTATAAAGTTACCCTAAAAGATAATCGATTTAACACAAACAGGGGAATGTGGACATTTGGAGCATGAAAATTATGTTAAATCTTTCTGCTCGAGTGTCATTGGAAACACATTTAAAGGTTGTTTCGCTACTATTCCATGTTTTGAACTTGAGCCCGTTATGAAAGGACTAATACCCTTGGTTGCTTAACTAGTGATGGATTTTGTCTCCAACCTTTCAAAATCTTAGTGATTATGTTCAAGTCTGAGCTGATTTTTTGGCTGTACACTGCACAGATAAATTGATTGGGAAAGGAGGGCATGCTGAAGTATACAAAGGATGCCTCTCTGATGGTCAAGTTGTTGCGGTGAAAAAGATAACAAAGCAAGAGAAAAATGACGATGATAGAGTCGGTGATTTCCTTGCTGAGCTTGGGATAATTGCTCACATCAACCATCCAAATGCAGCCAAATTGATTGGGTTCAGCGTAGATGGTGGTCTACACCTTGTCCTACAATTTTCTCCTCATGGCAGCCTGGCCTCTGTTCTACATGGTATTTAATTTCCTGTATGTTCATTTGCTCATTTCTTCCTGCTTCTCAAAGGACATTTAGTTCTAGTAGTTCAGTATTTGGTTCAAGGGATTAGTTATGTCATTGTTTGGGGTTTTTTTGCACAAAAGATATGCATGTTAAGTTAAATATTAGCGGATCTGATGATTGATGGCTGGAACTTATAACAATCGCATCAAGCTGTGGCCATCTTTGTCCAGTATGTGGCATAACCATTAAACTCGGGCAATTTAACACCTAAACACTGGCAGGATTTAATTGAACTTACGTGACAAAATATAATTGCTTATGCTCTGAGGTCAGGGAAGAAAGACCAGTATAACATCGGGCAATGAGGAATCAGGAAGTTCAGATTTTTTTTCTTAATTTGGCATGAACAAATGAACAGGTTCAGCAGAAAGTGTTGATTGGAAGACAAGGTATAAGGTTGCTGTTGGTGTAGCTGAAGGGTTGCTGTATCTCCACTCAAACTGCCAGAGACGCATAATTCACAGAGACATCACCGCTTCAAACATACTTCTGACTGAGGAATTTGACCCACAGGTCTGTATAGTTCTGTGTTATATTATTCGCGTAGTGAAACTAGTAACAAACAATATCAATGTGGGCTCTGGCTAAAGATAAATGAATCTTCTTGCTTTGATTTGTTATTG
This sequence comes from Eustoma russellianum, assembly GCA_036186865.1. Lineage (NCBI taxonomy): Eukaryota > Viridiplantae > Streptophyta > Magnoliopsida > Gentianales > Gentianaceae > Eustoma > Eustoma russellianum. The sequence goes on from AP025047.1 coordinate 13,760,540, forward strand.
CAGATATCTGACTTTGGACTAGCAAAATGGCTCCCAGAAAAATGGGTTCATCACGTCGTGTCTCCCATCGAAGGAACATTTGGGTATTGGCATTGCATACTCATAAACAAACATGGACTAATTCTCTTACTCAAGTGAAATGTGGCTCATCTTGAATTTGCTCTAATCCAGGTACATGGCTCCAGAATATTTCATGCACGGAATTGTACACGAGAAGACTGATGTCTTTGCCTTTGGCGTTCTGCTGCTAGAGCTTTTGACAGGTCGCCGTGCAGTTGATTCATCTAGGCAAAGCCTTGTAATGTGGGTACGATATTTTGTTGGCTAAATTTCAAGATGAATATTTATTCTCCGTGTTTCAATACTCTCGTGCCAATGTTATGTACAACGGTACAACAACATTAGAGGCTCCCCCCTATGAGACGGGGGTATGAGGGGTCGGATGTACGCAACCATACTGATGCGTTGGAAATAGACAGAGGTTGTTTTCTGATGACCCATAATGAAAATTGCGTCATCGATCTACTGTTACTTCACATATGAGATTCCATCATTTTTCAAAGTCAAAGAAGGGTGTGCCTCCATTAGAAATGGAATGTACCCTCTAGTGATTAACCACTTAAGAATTCTTCTTTTGGTCCTAATTCAAAATTACTTGGTCATCACATGTTTCCTGTTCAGAAACTCATCCATGGTGCTTAGGCTGCCAAATTCTAAAATGTTGTCTTCAACTTCTGCAGGCCAAACCGATGCTGGAGAAGAACGACATAAAAGAGCTCGTAGACCCGCGTCTAGACAAATCAATACGATGTAATCCCAATTGAAACGTGTGATGTTTACAAGCATCAACATGCCTTCATCACCTTCCAAACATGCGGCCTAACATGAAACGAGTACACTCTCTTTCTTCCATTTAGAAACCTCTGACATCTTAATCCGCAGGTTTGTTCATAATAATATCGAACGTGGGTCGAATTTTCTCAGGTGGTTCATCTGCTGAAAGGGGGAGAATGAGCCTTTGGAAGTGAAACAGAAGTCGATGGGAGGAAGAGCCCTGCTCTTGGATGCATGTGACTTGGAGGACTATAACTCTACAACCTATTTGAAGGATCTGAATCGACATATGGAACTTGTGATGGAATAATTCATGCCCATATCTCCTACTTTCCCGCTTTCTGCATGTAAATTTATCCCTCCATTGATGTGCTTGTGCTCTTTTAGATGGCAAATTTTATGTATGTATCTCCAAGATAAGAGTTCACATTGCCAAAAAGGGCAAGTGGAGTTTCTTTTATATGTTCTTCAACTCCTTTCCTAGGTTGCTTGTCAACGATAGTTGAAAGCTTAGGCAGCCTAATGATGCAGAAGGGTAATGAACTGATGTAATGATGCTGTGACATTGTTCCACATGAATATAATATTGAGGAGTTATGTTAATATAAATATTTCGGGTGCCATCCTAATTTGTAGGAATGTAACGAAATTTTTAGTAGTGATTATTCAACTAAGAGATTGTGTGTTATAATATATGGATATGGTTGCGTATATCTGACCTTCCGTACCCTGTCATAAATGAGAGCCTCTAAGGAAATAGGGTAATGTTGTTGTATTCCATTGTAGAGCTTCTTTGCAGTTTTCAAAGTACTCCTAGAGTAGCAACTAGACATCCGAGGCTTTAGCTCACTAGTTAAAATAAGGTCGTAAGGTAAGAGCTATTGGATACAAATCTATGAATTCATACATCAACTCTGTTTCTATAATGTCCATAACTTAAAGAAGAATATATAAATAACTTACTAGTTTTTCTTGACTAATAGAATATACGCATATAACAAGTTGGTAACATAACTATTCCAATGACAAAGTTTCTCTTTGTTTGTGTAAATTTTATTAATAAAAAATATTACAAGTAGTTACTCTCTACTTGGGTATTACGAACCGAGCCGAGTTGAATATTAAATTTTCGAATTCAGATTCATTTAGTTAAATGAACTATTTGGTTCGGTTCGTTTAGCTAAACGAATCTGAATTCGAAAACTTAGTATTCAACTCGGCTCGGCTCGTTAATATCTCAGGTGGAGAGTAACTACTTGGTTCGTTTAGCTAAACGAGCTTTAAAAATTGGTTCGAGTTTGGCTCGATAACACTATAACTGTTTAAACGAGCAGAACAGTCCGCAAATAGTTTGGCTCGTTTAACTCAACGAACATAAATAGGTGTTTCAATTTGGCTCATTTAAGTAAAATTAACAACAAGCTCGAACCGATACGAATCTAACTTGAACTTTCGATTCGCTTAAACACCTCTATTCTCCACCCACCCATAAACTACTTGAGCTCAAAGCGTACAACAGAGTACCACAGGTGGGTGAGAGAGTCGGATGGCTTCATGGCTGGCCCTAACTCACATTTTTACTGCTGTCCATGTTCAATTAATAGATTGCAAACGGCTGGGGGCGGGGTGGCGGGCTTTAGGGTAGGGGAACGTGGCTGTAAAAGGTTTACAAGAAGAGGGGGCTCTCCCAATCTCTTTACAATTTTATTCGAATAAAAGAATATAAAAGAATTAGTAAATAAAAAAGGTTGATCTTTGTCATGCTTTTTCGTTTATGTATATACACACACATCATGACACCTGTTGTAATCCAATACAACACATACCCAATATATCTCACGACAGAGTCTGAGAAGAGTGAGAGACAGACATCAAAAATTATCGCTAGAATCTGAGGAAAGTGAGAGGCAGAAACTTCATATCCCAAAAAAATAGAAAGTTTAATTATCGTGAGATTCGTGACTCTATAGGTAGCTGGATAAACGGCAAGTGACTCTCATTTCATGAAACCAATAGTCAAGAAATCTTGGGTCTACAATTCACTCTATGAGGAATAGGTTTTGTTATTTAGTATAATTGAGGAATACTAAAGTCATCAATCAATATGGCTCATAAATTCCCAACCCACTTCATTACATCATCGATTAAGCAACTCAAATACGAAATATCTTGTAAATATAATTCTTATCTTGACCAAGTAAATATAGTTCATCATAACAGGAAATGGATAAATATAAGAACGATCATAGATCGTGCATATTGAGTTATCACCCAGTCTAATCATTTGCTAAGAGATAAACATAATAGGGTAGCTTTTGATTCGGTTATGATAAAGAACACATAACATACTTATCACCCCTTAGGCTATCGGGATTATTAATCCTATTAAGCGAACCAAACATTTCGCTTAACAGTTTGAGGTTTGATTCATATTTCATTAGAGTTCGTTCATTAATTTTACTTAAACGAGTCGAGTTTGAATGTCTAATTAGATTTGTTTACTAAAATGAAGTCTAATTATCGCAAAACTATTTGGCTCGTTAAAGAATTATAGTGTTTTCGAGCCGAATTCGAACAAATTTTAAAGCTTGTTACAACAAATGAGCTGAACCAAACAATTCGTTTAACTAAACGAATTCGAATTCGAAAATATAGTATTCAGCTCGGCTCGGTTCGTTAACATCCCTATGGGTAATGTACTTAAAGAGATTTTCAATAAAAAATTTGTCACATTTTCCTAATAAAAACTCTTTAACATGAACAACTTTATTTGGCCATTAACATTCCCCTGACATACACATACGTTACTGTTAAACCTGACATAGCATTTAACCAGACATATAATAGCTTGGGATAGTCCTAAGATTTTTGTTGCTACACATTACTCACCCATTTTCACATAACATAGCTTGTCATTTTATTACACTTCATATAACTTGCATTAATCATGAAGTTTTATCGTACATGATTACACCCTTTTTATCATAATTTGACATGACATGGGATTTTGTTATTACCCATGCGTGCCAAGTTTTAGCATTTTATGAGGTATTGTCGCTACTTATACATCTGGTTGGGGTTTTGTAATACTGATCTGTCATGGGATGTTGTTGTTCCTCACATGTTATGAGGTTCCGCTACTATGTTATGTATAGGTTTGAATGATTTCAAAAGCATGACTTTGTTAAGAGTTAAAATACTGATGAAACACAAAAAAGTGTCAATTTATCATTACAATATCAAAAGGTTGAAACAAATAAGAAAGTAATATCGATTAATCGACGTGTACATGAGTCTCTCAAAGAGACATAGATCATTCGATGTATGTAATGGTCAACACTGAAAACCTATTGAAAGACATTCATCTTTCAACCTGAAACAACATAGATCGATCTATGTCGCATCATATCTTACATGGATCAATCGAAGTGTACATCATTCCCTACATGGATCGATCTATGTAGGACAGATTAAAACTAAAACCATACCGTGAGACATTGATCTCTCAAACAAAGCAATAACAATCGTTGTATACACCAGTCTCTAAATTTGAGATATTGATCGATCGATGTCAGTAGAATTTCTTTAATATGTTATAAGTATGTAAGCATTTTTGTTGCACATATAACTCCCTTATATGATAAAGCATTTATAAGACCTCTTCTATGTTCATAATGATTCTATGCTTTAACATGGTCTTCTATCTCTCTCTTCTCTCTCTCTCTCTCTCTCTCTCTCTCTCTCTCTCTATATATATATATATATATATATATATATATATATATATATATTATTGTGTCACTGACTTGCCATAGGAATTTGACAACTTACCACATAGGCCAAAGAGTACTTTTGAGTTTTTGTATGGTTATATCTCAGAAGGATATATAAGGATAAAAAGGCACAAAGATTTTGTACCATTAGAAGTTTGTTTGACGTAATTGGTTTTCAAGGGCATTATCGTTATTTTAGATATAAGGGCAATTTGATCATATACACATGCTTATTTTTTGTGTAATGCTAAAATATTTACTATATGGACTTCTTATATATGGTATTCATGATATTCATGATCTTCATATTTTTATCATACCTTATACGGACTTCGGTTTTTCTTAGAATTCTTATTTATTAAAGTGTGATATTTATTTTGTCATACTATATGGACTTCATGGTATTCTTATATACATTATTCTTGGCTTCTCAACTATTATTTTTGACAGAATATTGTTAAAATATATGAAGAAAATTCAATCACACTTGAAGGAGATAAAAGATAATTGGTTTGAATCAAATGGTGATATTTACTATGAATCTATCCTCACTATTATACATTCTTTCTCATTTATGAAACTAATTTCCTACTCACTTTGAAACACAAAAAAACGTTGATATATGTATGTGTGAGATGGACAAATCAAGTTTTTACATATATGCAAGCCTACATTACATGGACCAACCGAAACACTTCAAATTGACTTGTCGGCAAAAAGCTATACTTGGCGTCCAAGATGGCATATATTTCACTTTGTTGGAAGCTGAATGGGGGCTAAATTGGCCAGCTCTTATCATTCCAAGTTGTTATTGTGGTTGAGCAAAAAGTGTAGAAGGTTTTATTATAAAATTGCAGAAATTTCATGTCACTTTTGCTGAGATTTTCGGTCATAAAGAGGGAAGAAGATGTGTTTCAATTGAAGCTCTTGAAGGTGTCAAATATGCAGGGTGTTGAGGTGTTCATGTTAGGAAAGTGCAGCAAACAAGCAAGAATATGATCAAACAAAAGCCGAGACGAGTCTCAAGATGACTCTGTCCTTAAAGCAATTTAGCCTCTACCGATTGAGCAAGGTAGACAACAAGACTAATGCTTCCCAATATATAACGGCTGTCTTCTTTTCCTTTGCTCTAGGAGAAGAAGAATGAATTTGATATTGAAGAGAAAGATAAAGGAGAAATGTAGAAGAAAAATTGCTGAAAATTCTATAGATTTTGCAAGAATGTTGTGTATCTTTGAAGATAGCAAGATCTTATATATATAGACCTTGGATTATGTTAAAAACCATGTTTGAAACTCATTTTAGCAGTTTTTTCTACCAGTTATGGCAGTTGATTACCGTTCAAAGGTGAAGGGAGATGATCCTTGGATCAAAAGTTGCAACCCAAAATGAAAAGTTCTGTCCGCTGGCATGTCGATCTCTCATGTCGATCGATCGACGTCAGACATACAGCCTTAGTCAGCCTCAGATCAACATGGATCTCCAACATCGATTGATCGACGCGACGTGAGAGATCCACGTCCGACTGAAAATCTCCAGCATTGCAACACATCACATCAACCTCCCAAACAACCTCATATATATTCTATATAAGTTTGGAGCACAAGGTAAGGTAATTTGATGTATTTTTTCCAACAATCCCCCACATGATCCAAACTTATATAAAAAACAACTTTAGAATGTTAAATAACTAACCTTTCAATTATCAATCGAAGATAATGACACATAACGGATACGATGACTTGTGGTCTTGAATCGCCGGTAGTACTGTAGCGTCCCGCTCCCGAACCTTAGCATCGGGAACTGTGCACCCGCCGTATCTCACTAAGGAGAATACAAAGCGTCGAATCAATTTTCAACATGTCCAAAAAGACGTAGAAATTTTTTCGCGCGGAAGCGAAATACACTAACATAAAGCTTTCTTGATAAATAAAATTCCTTAACACAATGATGAATCAAATCCTGACAATATCGTAAGTCTGAAAATCTAAACAAGGTGATGTTCGATGAGACCCCAATAAAATAAAGACAACAGTCGCAGGGTCTTCTTACATCCTAGGCGCGACCATCAGTCTGCCCATGCTACCGTGTCAGCCCCGTCCTCAGCAAAGATATGGTCATACTCTTACTCGTGCTCACCTGGTGGGGGGGAAGTAGGGGTGAGTGACTGGGAAATCACTCAGTAGGCACCTGCCTCCAAGTAGTACAAGACAAGCATCCAAAAATGATATAACACATAGCACATATAACATGATATCACATAAGCATACGACATATTGCGGAAAAGTAATTCACTCCAGATAAGAATGCGCAATATCGTGATGCATGTCCTACTATGCATGTCACACACAACAAAGTCATGTCACACAAAATGTCGGTATCTCCGCCATGCAATGCATGATCCCGGGACCTAACTGAGTGGCTGTGGGTCGTACCCACGCACAGTCACCATCCTGAGTGTACTTGGCCCTGCCACCGGACACCATTCTGAGCGTCCGTGACCCGTACGTCACGACACACCATCATGCAATGCACGTGCCATGAATACAAATAGCACAATCGCCTGAGGCCCCTGGCCCATCCTCACCATCCTCCGGCACTCAAATCTAGGTCCATTTATTTTCCGAGTAATGATGTTATGTTGTTTGAGAAACTTATTATTCCCTGGCTTGTATACATTTATTGTGCATTTTCAATATTTTTCCTCATTTTTTCCCTATTTATTTCTATTTATTACCTAATTATCCAAATTAAATAAATTATCACAATTGCTGAAATTTAGTGAAAATAATTTAATTTCAGCATTTTATCATTTCTGGAACTTATTTAGAATTTTCTGATATTTATTTATATTTTTCCTATAGTTATTACTATTTTAATAAATTAATTAACGAGTTATGAAATTCAGAAATTCTATTAACCAATTTTCCTTAACCCACTTAGCAGCAGGCCGCTGGCCTGCCAATCGCCCTCGGCCTGGTCCGCTCTACTCCCGGCCTGTCAGGCCCATTTTACTTTTTTTATAGTACAAGCGATTTGGGCCGGCCAGCAGCTGGCCCGGTCCGTTGGTCATTCGGCCCGGTCCGCTAGCCTGTCTCCTTTTTTTTACTAACAGTTTAATGGGCTGGTTCTGGCGGCCCATTTAAGGGCTGGTCTGGTCTGCGCTGGCAGGCCGGCCCTATACCATTTATTTATTTTTTTTTAAATTTCAATATACCAACAAAGGCAGACGCCAGGAGGCGCATACTCCCACACGCGCGCGTGTGAAACCATGCGTTGCCATATCCGGTGGCGCGTGAAGCGTTCCGGCGGCCTCCGGCCTCCGTTTTCCGACCCCGATCTATATTTTTGCCTATATCCAGTCTATGGGAACCTAATCTAAGGTCAAAACAAGAATGGAAAAGCCTAATAATGCAAAAGTTTTAGTATTTTGATTATCAAATTTTTCCCTAACATCAAATTCAAAAGCACGCAAAACAGAATATACACAGCCATAGTCTGCAGCTTTCATGCTTCTCACAGAATCAACAGTATAATATGAATCTTAACAATTAAAGCAGCAAAAACACATAATATATCACTAGAGCATGCTTGAATTTATACCAATTTGGAGGGGAAAAGGAAACCTACCTGGGTCGCAGACGATTGCACAATTATACGATTACCAAATGGGTTTTAAACGCCTTATCACCCCCTTCTCCTTCTCTTCCTCTTCTTTTCTTCTCTTTCTCTTTTCCCCCTTCCCTCTCTCTTCTCCTCTGCCGTTCCTCCTCTGCCATCTCTCTATTTTAATTTTTTTTATTATTGCTGCTGCTAACTGCTGCCCCCACCCCTTGCCATTTATCCTACTGTTAGCCAAAATTTTTGGGGGGAAACCGTTACACCCCCCAAATCGTGCCTCTTTTTTTTTAAAACTTTCTTTATCCCCACCCGTCACATTTTATCCAAATTAATTAATTAGTTTTTTTATATTATTTTTAATCCTTATCCATTTAGTCCCCTCTTCTTTTCTATTATTATTATTATATTTTTTTTCTATTTATTATACTTTTTTTTCCGTTAACTTACTTATCCAAATGGCGCCCTGCTGTTTACATATTTTATATTTATTGTTATGTATATATATATATATATATATATATATATATATATATATATTTCTTTGCTTCAATTACTTATCACATATCGCTATCTATATTTACATACCAATATAGCCATATGTGTAACTACGAAATTACTTACACATGACGTTACGCCATAATAAATTTAACTTCGAAAGGTCGTTACTCTCAACGGGTACGTTAGTTTCCAATTATCGCGTAACGGCTAGTTCAAAAATTCCCGGGTGTAACATCCTATCCACCTTACAAGAAGTTTCGTCCTCGAAACTTGTCATACCTTATTCGAAGTGGTAGGAGTAGCATTTTCGCATCTGGTCCTCTAGCTCCTGATCTCTGCGGTCTACGATTCGAACAGATGCCTCTTCATATGACACATCCGGAACTAATTCTTAAAGTTGGCATGTTCAATACATGACCCAGATCTGGAATGTACCTCCATAACTGAGGAACATGGAATACATCGTGCACTTGGGTCAGCGTCTAAGGTATCGGCAAACGGTAAGCTAATAAACCAATCTTTTCAAGTGTCCCACAAGGCCCAATGTACCGCGACCTTAGTTTACCATTCAGACCCAAAAAAATGCCACACCTTCTATATGTGACACCTTCAAGTAAACTTTTCCTCCGACAGCAGCCTCCAAGGGATGTCTCTTCAAATCTGCCCAACTCTTACTTATGTCATGGGTAACCTTAAGTATTTTCTGAATCAACTTAACATTCTCTATGGTTTGCTTAATCAGTTCTATACCGGTAATAGTACGCTCTCCATCTTCATCCCAGTGGACTGGGGATCTGCACTTACGCCCGTAGAGCGCCTCAATTGGCGCTATGCCTATGGCGCTACAATAGCTGTCGTTGTAGGAGGACTCAATCGACTTGATCACACCATCCCAGTTTCCCTTTGAAGTCAATGACGCAAGCCTTCAGCATGTCCTCTAATGTCTGTATCGTCTTCTCTGACCGGTCGTCGGTCTGGGAATGGACGACAGTACTCAATTGTAGCTCTATCCACTACATACCCAGCATACACAAGTCTTAATATGTGTATCATTTTAATGGTTAAATTGTTTAAACATGTTTGGTATAGACATATAGTATGTTGTGTATCCTTATCTTAAACGCATATATGATTTTTGTATCATATGTAGCCCACGGATTCACCAACGTTATTTGCATTTCGTCATATGTATTATGTTTATATTGTTCGTTAGTTGCATTTTAAACGATATACACGTTATGCGTGTTTATTTTAATATTTGTTTATCGCGATCTCTCTTTTTTGTACTAATGTTAGTCATTAATAATAATAATAATTTTGTTTTTTTTCTGTGTTTTATATTTTCGTACTAGCTGTCTTACGGTTATATAAATATCGTATATGTATTATTTGGAGAATATGCATAAATGCATAGGTTTAATGTCATGTACATATATATTTCTTCGGGTGTACAAGTACAATGTGTATATACTACTGTTTGGTTCTTCATATATTTCATGTTATTAAGTCATTTACTCTTTAATCTATTCCTATGAAGTCATGCCATATTATGTCGTTCCTAACTCGTAATTAACGTGCTTTACTTCAATGGTGTATGTTAATGATTTGTTTTAAAACTTGTAAATGTATGCCTATATCATAACCCATGCCTTGTATGAAAAGTATTTGTGTTACTTTATTATTTGTAATTGTGTATTTGTTGTCGTCACATATTATGATTTTTATTACTGTTTTATTGTATTAGTTATGCCGTGGTATCATTAATATAATCGTGTGCATACTTGCGCATATTGGCGTAGCATCATGTATTTACTTTTGTTTCGTGTATCCGTTGTATGTTTTCTTAAATCGTCTTATTTACGCTATATCGTTAACGTGGTAACAAATTGTGTTTGTCTATATGTTTCTTCGTTGTTGCAATAGACTCAGTGCTGTTTGGTTGGTTTTTGTGTTTGTTTTTGTTTTTGTTTTTGTTTTTTTTGGGCTAACAATTTAACATTTACATATAATCCTGACTCATCGTATATCTTTTACATGTTCGTTATTCCTACGTTGCTATCGTATTATATGTATACATATTGTGAGCCTTTACCAATTGCTTCGTGTTTTCATGTTGGTCGCTTTGTATGTATATGTGCATTTATTTAGGTATATGTGTAAATATGTATATACTTCGTGAACATACGTCACTGTATATTCATAGTTCGTTATGTTATATGATATATCTCCCTTTTTTTTGTACTGTGTTATGTCTCTTTGCGTAGTTATGTTGTATTTCGTATGTTAATGTTCTAGTACATGTTTGATATGTGGAATTATGTCATTAAACTATGTTGTATTGATCAGTGCGTGAATATATAGCTAATTTAGTAGATTTTGTGTATTATGATCTTGTGTTTTTTTTTATCGAAGCCTTGTTGAATATCTTTGTTGATATCAACTGTACACTCGAACTTCACCTCTTATGCTTCCTTATGTTTAGGGGCACCAGTATCGACGAAAATCTTTAAACGAATTCCATGTAGCAGCTGGCTAACCAAGAAATCCCCTTGCTTCAGTCACCTTGGTCGGTCAGGGCTACTCAGCGATATCCTTAATCTTCTTCGAATTCACTGAGGTTCACTCTTCTGAACTTACGTGACTTAAGGAAACCACGCTTTCGCTACGCAATTCTGATCATTTATCTTTGACTAACGTCCTCTGTATTGATGATGAGTCATTGATACCTGGTCGCCGGCGGTTGGATTCTATTATGACGTCGTCAGCCTTTTCGATGTCCGCATCAGTCATCACGTGGATATGGGCACTGATCCCTGCTTCCTTTTATGTTGTCCTAGATTTCGCTGTGATGGTGGTGTCGGCCTCTGCTCAGTGTCCTTACTCGTAAACGTCCTTGTTGATTGCACTCATACTTGCATCCTCCTCCTACACCGACCCAAACGTGGCATCAACAAGAGGCACATAGTGGCCGCGGTGGCCATGCACTCCTCTACAGCTGTACTTCCATCGCGAGCAGTCTTGTGTTTATTAGCGGCCATGTCCCATACTTATGCCTCCCCGGTGAAAGGTCCTTATAGTCTCAGATTCCGGACGTCCTGCATTTCCATGTAGCAGAACCTCAGGTCTGGTGGTGGCAGCGGCGGAAGCCGCTGGTTCAACTGTTACTGCCGCTATTGCGCTAAAGAGGTGGCTATGGTGTCAGCTAATGCCTGGAGAATGGCCCCCTGATCGTAGCGGTCGTTACCACAACCGCCGTTGCCTCCTTTGCCAGATTATTCACGGCACAGTGATATTTTCCTGGATCTCGTGCTAACCTTGATGAGAATTCGGACAGGAGTGATCGATGGATTCGAGCTTTTATGAGACTCATGCGAAGGTTTAGGGGTTCAACATTAATTAAATAGAGAAAACTCACCAACGACACACACCTCCCATAACCCGATCATAACTTAGGTCTACTTCATTTATTAAGGGTATATTTGTCATTTCTAGAAAGAGATCATAGCTTACGTCTAGGTGATCTAATTAATCCTGCGTTCCCGAGGCGGATCTGAAGCCTCGGCTCTGATACCACCTGTAGCGCCCCGCTCCCGAACCTTAGCATCGGGAACAGTGCACCCGCCGTATCTCACTAAGGAGAATACAAAGCGTCGAATCAATTTCCAACATGTCCGAAAAGACGTAAAAAAATTTTCGCGCGGAAACGAAATACACTAACATAAAGCTTTCTTGATAAATAAAATTCCTTAACACAATGATGAATCAAATCCTGACAATATCGTAAGTCTGAAAATCTAAACAAGGTGATGTTCGATGAGACCCCAATAAAATAAAGACAACACTCGCAGGGTCTTCTTACATCCTAGGCGCGACCATCAGTCTGCCCATGCTACCGTGTCAGCCCCGTCCTCAGCAAAGATATAGTCATACTCTTACTCGTGCTCACCTGGTGGGGGGGAAGTAGGGGTGAGTGACTGGGAAATCACTCAGTAGGCACCTGCCTCCAAGTAGTACAAGACAAGCATCCAAAAATGATATAACACATAGCACATATAACATGATATCACATAAGCATACGACATATTGCGGAAAAGTAATTCACTCCAGATAAGAATGCGCAATATCGTGATGCATGTCCGACTATGCATGTCACACGCAATAAAGTCATGTCACACAAAATGCCGGTATCTCCGCCATGCAATGCATGATCCTGGGACCTAACTGAGTGGCTGTGGGTCGTACCCACCCACAGTCACCATCCTGAGTGTACTAGGCCCGCCACCGTACACCATCCTGAGCGCCCGTGACCCGTACGTTACGACCCACCATCATGCACTGCACGTGCCATGAATGCAAATAGCACAATCGCCTGAGGCCCCTGGCCCATCCTCACCATCCTCCAGCACTCAAATCTAGGTCCATTTATTTTCCGAGTAATGATGTTATGTTGTTTGAGAAACTTATTATTCCCTGGCTTGTATACATTTATTGTGCATTTTCTATTTTTCCTCATTTTCCCTATTTATTTCTATTTATTACCTAATTATCCAAATTAAATAAATTATCACAAGAAATTTAGTGAAAATAATTTAATTTCAGCATTTTATCATTTTTGGAACTTATTTAGAATTTTCTGATATTTATTTATATTTTTCCTATAGTTATTACTATTTTAATAAATTAATTAACCATTTATGAAATTCAGAAATTCTATTAACCAATTTTCCTTAACCCACTTAGCAGCAGGCCGCTGGCCTGCCAACCGCCCTCGGCCTGGTCCGCTCTACTCCCGGCCTGTCAGGCCCGTTTTACTTTTTTTATTATAATACAAGCGATTTGGGCCGGCCAGCAACTGGCCCGGTCCGTTGGCCATTCGGCCCGGTCCGCTAGCCTGCCTCCCTTTTTTTACTAACAGTTTAATGGGCTGGTTCTGCAGCAGCAGCAGACCGCGGCCCATTTAAGGGCTGGTCTGGTCTGCGCTGGCAGGCCGGCCCTATACCATTTATTTATTTTTTTTAAATTTCAATATACCAGCAAAGGAAGACGCCTGGAGGCGCGTACTCCCACACGCGCGCGCGTGAAACCATGCGCTGCCATATCCGGCGGCGCGTGAAGCATTCCGACGACCTCCAACCTCCGTTTTCTGACCCCGATCTATATTTTTGCCTATATCCAGTCTATGGGAACCTAATCTAAGGTCAAAACAAGAACGGAAAAGCCTAATAATGCAAAAGTTTTAGTATTTTGATTATCAAATTTTTCCCTAACATCAAATTCAAAAGCATGCAAAACAGAGTATACACAGCCATAGTCTGCAGCTTTCATGCTTCTCACAGAATCAACAGTATAATATGAATCTTAACAATTAAAGCAGCAAAAACACATAATATATCACTAGAGCATGCTTGAATTTGTACCAATTTGGAGGGGGAAAAGAGAACCTACCTGGGTCGCAGACGATTGCACAATTATACGATTACCAAATGGGTTTTAAACGCCTTATCACCCCCTTCTCCTTCTCTTCCTCTTCTTTTCTTCTCTTTCTCTTTTCCCCCTTCCCTCTCTCTTCTCCTCTGCCGTTCCTCCTCTGCCATCTCTCTATTTTAATTTTTTTTTCATTATTGCTGCTGCTAACTGCTGCCCCCACCCCCTTGCCATTTATCGTACTGTTAGCCGAAATTTTTAGGGGGAAACCGTTACACCCCCCAAATCGTGCCTCTTTTTTTTTTAAACTTTCTTTATCCCCACCGTCACATTTTATCCAAATTAATTAATTAGTTTTTTTATATTATTTTTAATCCTTATCCATCCAGTCTCCTCTTCTTTTCTATTATTATTATATTTTTTTCTATTTATTATACTTTTTTTCCGTTAACTTACTTATCCAAATGGCGCCCTGCTGTTTACATATTTTATATTTATTGCTATGTGTGTATATATATATATATATATATATATATATATATATATATATATATTTCTTTGCTTCAATTACTTATCACATATCGCTATCTATATTTACATACCAATATAGCCATATGTGTAACTACGAAATTACTTACACATGACGTTACGCCATAATAAATTTAACTTCGAAAGGTCGTTACTCTCAACGGGTATGTTAGTTTCCAATTATCGCGTAACGGCTAGTTCAAAAATTCCCGGGTGTAACAAGTACAACTTGAGTTATATAAACGGAAGTAAGATGAACTTCGTCTTGAATCTTACTCCACTATTGTTTATATGAACAACATGAAGACATATCATTATCTACTTCTTCAAGTTCGCAGTTTGGTGCGATATCGGCCATGCACCTATCTCAAGATTCATGAGCTCTCTAGAGAGTTTTCCAGGCTCTCACAGGAAGCGGCACCACTTCCAAGCTTATATAGGGAAATTCATCAAGTGTGCACTGTTCACACCACCAAACATTATGGCTATGAATTTTTGATTAAGAGATTCTTAAAATCTCACCCTTAAGTCATTACAGTGAGCACTATCAACAACAACACCATAGCGAGAGACACTTAGACAGTGCAACATAGAATTGTTTCATGACTTGGTCTTACCACATTGAACCCCGTTTGTAGGATCTCTACTAATAGTGGGTTGGGTTCCCGTCACGAAGAATTCTCTACAGATGGAATAAGTCCTATCCCCCTCGATGTTTCATAGACTAACTTCTAGTTTAGTCCTTTAGTTAAGGGGTCTGCAAGGTTAAACTTGGTCCTTACATATTCTAAATTAACCACCCCAGAACTAATCAAGTCACGCACAATGTTGTGACTTAAACGGATGTGCCGGCTCTTTCCATTGTATATCTTGTTCATTGCACGTGCGATCGCAGCCTGAGAATCATAATGAATAGATACAGAAGGCATATGTTTAGACTATAAAAGAATATCAACAAGTAAATTCCTTAACCACTCGGCTTCTGTACTAGCAAGTTCTAAGGCAATAAATTCAGACTCCATTGTAGATTTAGCACTACAAGTTTGTTTACATGATTTCCAACAAATAGCTCCACCACCCAATGTGAAAACATATCCACTAGTGGAGTTTATTTTATCATTATCAGTCACTCAATTAGCATCACAATAGCCTTCTAAAACAGCAGGTGACCCCGTAAACATGAGTCCTAAATTCATTGTTCCTCTAAGATATTTCAATAAACGTCTTAATGCACACCAATGACTCTCATTCGGATTATGAGTGTATCGTGCAAGCCTATTCACAGAATATGCAATGTCAGGCCTAGTGCAATTCATCAAATACATTACACTACCAATTATCCTAGCATATTCACATTGTGACACACTCTCGAATTTGTGTTTAGCCAAAGTAACATGCGAGTCATAAGGTGTATTACAGGTTTTACATCAAAGTGATTAAACTTTCTCAAAATTTTCTCCACATAATGTTCTTGAGAAAGTAAATAACTCCCACATTTCTCTATTAACTTGAGACCAAGGATTAAATCCGTCTTCCCCATGTCTTTCATATCAAACAAAGAAGACAACAAAGATTTTGTATCATTGACTACACTTATATTGGTTCCAAATATTAACATATCATCAACATAAAGGCAAATAACGACACCATCACAATCATTAAATTTACTATACACATAACGGTCACTTTCATTTACTATATAACCATTAGATACTAATGCGTTATCAAATTTCTCGTGCCCTTGTTTAGGTGCTTGCTTAAGACCATACAAAGACTTCTTAAGCCTACACATTTTGTGTTCTTGACCTTTAACTATCATGCCCTCTGATTGCTTCATATAAATCTCCTCTTCTAAGTCTCCATTCAAAAATGCTGTCTTCACATTCATTTGGTGAATAACAAGCTTGTGAATGGAGGCAAGTGCTACTAGAACTCTAATAGTAGTGATCCTAGCAACCGGTGAGTAGGTGTCAAAGAAGTCTATACCTTCTTGTTGTGTGAATCCCTTTGCGACAAGCCTAGCCTTAAACTTATCAATCGTTCCGTCCGCCTTTAGTTTCTTCCTAAAGACCCACTTACAACTGATAGGTTTACACCTTCTAGGCAAGTCCACTAACTCCCAAGTATTGTTACTTAGTATAGACTCAAGTTAACTATCTATGGCTTCCTTCCAAAACTTAGAATCTATTGATCTAATTGCATCTCCATACGTTTTGGGATCATCTTCTAAAATAAATGCTGTTATAAAGTCACTTCCAAATGAGTTTTCCGTTCTTTGTCTCTTACTTCTTCTAGGTTCATCAACCTCTTGTTCAACTACAGATTTACTAGACTCACCTATCTCAAATTTAGACACACCAACAGATCGTCTATTCATAGGAAATATGTGCTCAAAGAATTCAGCATCTTTAGACTCCAACATAGAACTATTATCTATAGTCATGAATCTATATGCTGCACTATTTTGAGCATAACCGATGAATATACAATCTCTTTTCTTAGACCTGATTTTACTTTTCTTAAAATCAGGAATTCCAACTTTGGCTAGACACCCCACACTTTCAAGTAATTTAAGTTGGGAGCATAGCCTTTCCACAACTCATAAGGAGTCTTATCCAACTTCTTATGAGGTAATCTATTCAATATATGACAAGCAGTCAAGATTGCCTCCCCCCCACAAGTTGTCCGGCAATCCTGAACTAACCAACATAACATTCATCATATTTTTTAATGTTCTATTTTACCTTTCGGCTACTCCATTAGAATGAGGTGTGTATGGAGGTGTAACTTCATGAATAATGCCATTCTCTTCACAAAACTTTTGTAAAGAGTCTGTACAATATTCACCACCTCTATCAGTCCTAAGCCTTTTGATTTTTAAGTTCAGTTGATTTTCAACCTCAACTTTATAACATATAAACTTAGACTCGGCCTCATCTTTGTGACTCAACAAATATACTTTCGTATATCTAGAGTAATTGTCAATAAAGGTAACATAATATCGTTACCACCTTTACTCATGTGATTCTTAAAATCACCTAAGTCACTATGAATCAAGCCAAGTTTTTGTGAAACTCTATCAACTTTCTTGAGTGGTTTCTTATGATGTTTTGCTTCAACACAATGTTCACATTTGTTGAAGTTGTCATCATCATAAGAAATCACATTCATGTTTTTGAGTTTCTTTATTGCTTCTATATTTGCATGTCCTAACCTAGCATGCCACATATCAAGAGACTCAGCAAAATAAACAGAACTAGATGCATCTTTATTACTGCAGCAAGTAGCATCAAGAACAAGTAGCCCTCCATTACAAAACTCCTTACCAATAAACTCTCCATTTCTAGACAAAACAAGTTTATCAGACTCTAGGACAAGTTTAATGTTGGCCTTGTTTAGAAGCATTACAGAGATCAAGTTCCTATGCATGGCAGGAACATGCAACACATTGCTAAGCTCCAGTCTCTTCCCAGAGGTTAACTTGAGAAGCACCTTACCCTTTCCGAGGACTTGGGTACTATGTGCATCTCCCAAGAAAACTTGTTCATCATTGCCTATTTCTTTGTATTCAGAAAATAGGTCTTTACCGGTAGCAATATGCCTGGTAGCACCCGTGTCTACCACCCATTCCGTAATGCCAAGGTTTACCTCCGTTAAGACGACTGATGAGATGACGTCGTTTGCTGCTCCTTTGGCCTCTATCAGATTCGCCTGGTTGCTTGGCTGGCCCTTCCGTTTCCTACAGTTGACGACTCGGTGTCCCGGTTTCCCGCACACCCAGCACACTCCCTTCATCTTGTTCTGGCCATGCACAGCAACTTTCTTATGTTTACCTCCGCTGTAGCCGCCATTGTTGTTGTGGAACTTGGGCTTCTTCGCAGCATGCTCCACTACGTTGGCTTTGACTCCCTCTTCATGGTGAGACTCATCTTCCATCCTGTTGTTCTCTTCGATGCGTATGTGTTTAATTACTGCATCTAGAGACAACTTGGCGCCGTCATGCTTTCCTCTCTTCTTGTATTTGCTCCAAGAAGGAGGAAGTTTCTCTAATAGGGCTGCCGCCTGGAACGTCTCATCAACCTTGATTCCTTCGTGTTCCAGATTATCCAGCAGTTGTTGGAATTGATGGATTTGATCATTTATTGGAACATGATCAACCATCTGGAACCTCAAGAACTCACTCACCATGTACTTGTGTTTTCCCACATCTTCAGCACCATATTTGCTCTCCAGTGCTGACCAGATCTCTTTAGCAGTGTAAATTTGACATAAATATCAAACAAAGAGTTGGCCAGAAAGTGAAGATATGGCCTCTGCAAGTTGTGTCGTCCGCATCAAACTTACGTGCTTCGGTTTCATCCTTTGGTTTGTCCGTCTTAAGCACATACGAAACCGAGAGCATCTCAAGGAAGAACAACACTTTTGCTGCCCATCTCTTGTAAAATTTGCCATCAAATGGCTCCATTTTGGACAATGGGGTAAAGCTTACTTGGATGACATTGTAATTTTCTTTAAGATTGTTAGAAAAGTGTAGCAAACAAGCAAGAATATGATCAAACAAAAGCCGAGACGAGTCTCAAGATGACTTTGTCCTTAAAGCAATTTAGCCTCTGCCGATTGAGCAAGGTAGACAACAAGACTAATGCTTCCCAAGATATAACGATTGTTTTCTTTTCCTTTGCTCTAGGAGAAGAAGAATGAACTTGATATTGAAGAGAAAGATAAAGGAGAAAGGTAGAAGAAAGATTGCTGAAAATTCTATAGATTTTGCAAGAATGTTGTGTATCTTTGAAGATAGCAAGATCTTATATATATAGACCTTGGATTATGTTAAAAACCATGTTTGAAACTCATTTCAGCAGTTTTTCTACCAGTTATGTCAGTTGATTACCGTTCAAAGGTGAAGGGAGATGATCCTTGGATCAGAAGTTGCAACCCAAAATGAAAAGTTCTGTCCGCTACGTCAATCGATCGACGTCGGACAGACAGCCTTCGTCAGCCTCAGATCAACATGGTTCTCCAACATCGATCGATCGACGTGAGAGATCCACGTCCGACTAAAAATCTCTAGCATTGCAACACATCACATCAACCTCCCAAACAACCTCATATATATTCTATATAAGTTTGGAGCACATGGTAAGGTACTTTGATGTACTTTTCCAACAGTTCATTCAGTCAAATGAAGACAAGTAAGATTGATGACATTGAAAGTGACATCTGGACATCCTAATCATCCTAAGGAGATACCTACACCTATAAATAGAATTGAAATTGAAGAATGAAGATGTACCTTGAACTTTCTTCTTCCTCCCTTCTCCTTCTTCTCCATCCTTAGATTATATTAGAAGCTGATGTCTTGTTATATGCGTAAATAGAAACTGATGTCTTGTTATATGCGAAACTACTTATACACAAAATAGTATCGCTAAAGATAGGGAAAGAAAATGACAAATGAAAAGAAATAAGGTCCTTATAGAGTAAACGAACATGATTTTTTGAACCTACACCTCTAAAAAAGTGGGATGAGATTCACTCACCTCCATTTCCTTCAGCCCTCTCTTTACCGCGTGACACGTGTCTTCTACCCCTTTTCATACACCCATTGCTACACACCCCTTATCTAGTCTCACCATCTCTTTTACTACTACGTGGCGTGCGGTGGAAAAGAAGGTGAGGAGATTCCAACCCTAAAAAAGTACCCTCCAAGTTTATATTCTTCTTCTATTTTCGCTTATAAAGAAACGTACGAGCTTAAGAAGACTATTTTGTTCAAATTTGTATAATAATGCGAAATAGATTCGATTTGATGTTGTACGATCCTTGGAGCAAAATCTATCTATCAATGGTAATAAATCATGATTATATATATAAATTCGGGAATTTAATTTTATGGAGTTGAAATGAGTAGCTTGAAGAGGACGATAAATGAGTTGATCATGTAAATGATGAGTTATTGTAAAGTAATGGCAGATTCATGTTTGCTTAATCTTAAGTGAGCTATTGTTTGTTGCTGAAAATTTTGTCTTGAAGAGCTTATGATTCAAGTTTGATCAATCAAAGAGGTAAAGAAACATTACTTTCATGTATTTGCATTGTATTTTCTTCCTTTAGTTAATTTGATGATGTTTGTGATCTTCAAGTTATGGATTCGAGCCGTGGAAACAGCTTTTTACACAAAAAAAATATATGGTGAGACTGTGTACATCAGATCGCGAAACGACCCAGCCTTTCTCTAGACCATGTATAAACGCAGAAGTCTAGTGCACATGTAACGCCCTTTAATAAATATGCGCATAATATGGTTTGAATTGAATATTGGATGGTGGGACGCGGAGTAGATTGAACAAGAACGGTAAAGTTTGATGCTATGGTTCGATAGTGGACAATATGTAGCATTATGGAGATATTTCGAGCTCTAGAAGTTCGATTGAGGTGATCTTAAATACATTGAAAATATCATTTAAACCTCCATAAATTTTATATTTAGGGCAAGATCATAAACTCTGAGTTGTGAGATCAAAATATAGGTACAAGTTGCAATTATAGGTCTAAGTTTGCATAGGTATAAGTTGGAGGATGTTTAGAAAAACTTAGTTTAGATATATTGAATGTTCTAAACTCTGATATAAGCCACCTAATACGATCTAAGCATTTTCTAGGCTATGTTGGCTCTTACAAACTGTGGTTGTGACGAGGAAGATTGGTCGTTTTTTTGAGCTAAAATGCTAAGGAAGCAAGGAGTTAAACTGAATCTACTTTATCAACTTCAATCGAAGTAGAGTGAACTTAATTGAAAAGGAGCAAGTGAAAAATCTACTTCAACAACATCAACAATTCCCAATTATGGTCCTTGCGGATTGGACCATTCATATAATATACAAAAAGAAACTCCAAATATTTGAAATATTTCTCTTTCAATAAGATCTTACATCACAATATCTTTTTCTTCCTCATTGTGATTTTGTTTTCGTTTCATGGATGTTGGTTCGCATTTTATGGCATTTCCACTATAAAAAAATCCAATCCCCCAATAGGAAATGATCTCTCTGTTGTGATGCTATTACTAAAGAAATGCTAGCCACATTATGCTGTAATAAGAAGCAAAAGAACCCTTTGTAATTGTATTTAAGTAAAGATGAACCTTGTGATGGTATTTATGAAGCAAGATTGATGAGCCTTGTGTTGACAGTGAAGCAAAGTGACGACGACAACATTATCCAATTGTCTTATAGGCTCCCGTCCTATAACAATGTATAGAAGGTTGGATGTACGCAACCATACTCATGCGTTAAAAACACACATATATTGTAATGGAACTAATAGAGTCTACCATGCAATGAGTGAAAAGACATGAAATGAAAAGTTGTTTAAATGCTATATGCGTTCTATGATATACACAAACATTAAAGTTAAGGCATGAGACTTGTAGGAATAGGGAAGGGCAAAACAATGTAGACATTTGAATGTATATAGCATCTTATTAAGCATAGTTGTTTATTCATTTCATCATATCCTACCTCTTTTTCTTATATGGTAGTTTTTGAAGATGCTATAATATAATAAGATTTTATATTACGTTGTTATTTTTGTTTTTATGTTTTGAGAGATGAACTCACGCTATAAGAATCATTTACGATGTGCTTTGAAATATGAGATATAAAGGATTGTGGGAGTTCAAGTTAGGATGTTGCTACATATTGGTAAGGATGACATGCTTTGAAATATGAGTTATAAAGTATTATGGGAGTTCAAATTGAGCGAGCGGAATATTTTGAGCGAGCAAATGAAACGAGCGAATTAGCGTGGGGACGTTTAACCCGATTTACTTATTCAACATAAAAATACGTAGGTTTAAGAAAATGAGAATTAAAAAAAAAACTTTATCTTATTCAATCGTGAGCTAGATGAGTATTAGGAAAACAGACTTGATCTTATTCAATCAGTGAGCTAGATGAGAAAGGAGGAAGTGGAAATTAAAGAAAAGATGCGTAGATAGTTTTAGCCTACGAAAAAAAAAAGTCTTTTTAAAGTGAACTAGATGAGAAAGGAGCAAGTGATGGAGCTACATATTCGTAAGGATGATGTTTATTTGGAACGTCCTTATGAATGTTATTTTATAATTTTGAATATAAGGGCAAAAGTTTTAATACCATGATTATCTTTACATTTGTGCAGAGAAGATGTTTGACGACTCATGATATAGAGTAATCTCATGTCATTCCTGGTCATGCCTATGAAATAGGCACATGCTATGATATGATGCTTTTATTTCAAAAGTCTTTGATCAAACAACCATCATCAATAATGTTGGTCAAACGAATACCGAATAGTTTGTGAACGGTTTGAGTTCGATTCATATTTGATTCAAGTTCGTTCGTTAATTTTACTTAAACAGCTCAAATTCAAACACCTAATTAGGTTTGTTTACTAAACGAGTCGAATTGTTTGTAAACTATTCGGCTCGTTTAAACAGTTCTAGTGTTATCGAGCCGAACTCGAACAAAATTTGAAGTTCGTTACAGTAAATGAACCGAGCCAAACAGTTCGTTTAACTTAACGAATCCAAATTCCAAAATCTGATATTCGTCTCGACTATGTTTGTTAACACCCCTCCCCCCACATATCTAAATCGATAAAAGCGTGAAGAGAGTATAATTGCAAAACTTATGCATTAAAGCTAGAGATTGATATCTTTTCAATTGCATGAAAGGTGACTTTTTATAGAAGAGTAACGACGGTGTAGATGATTTGTGACTTTGAGGTCACAAGTTCAAATCGCGGAAACAACCTTTTGCACAAAAAGTATAGGATGAGACTGCGTACATCAGATCGTAAAGCGATTCGGTCTCTCCCCAGATCCTGCGTAAATGCGAAAGCCTAGTACACCGGGAACGCCTTTTTCTTCCATTCTTGTTATTGAAGTTTAGGGATAAAAAAACAGAGAGGAAAAAGTATCAATACCTTCACCTTTAGTAATAAAAAGTTTAGGTTGAAGGAAGTTTCTTTAATAGAGTTAAATAACATACTACCAATTTCATCGAAGAATTATAATAAAGTTTACACATTGTCTATAAAAAAAAATTTGCTGGGAGCGGATTCGAAACATCAACACCTGCCTGTACGCTCTTCCCTTTCCCTATTTAGATCCATGAATTTTAAAAATAAAAAAATTGAAAAAAAAAAACAAACTGATGTGAAAATCTAAGAGGACTCTCTCTCCTTGTGATTTAAAAATGGAGAAACAAGATTAACACTTATCTTTCCCTCGTGTATGAATCTTATCTTTTTGCTGACAAGATAAATCTTATCTTTTGTGCTGACGCTTATCTGTTATAGAACTCAGAAGAAGAAAGTCTTTGAAAGGTAAACCCTGTTCGAGACTTTGTGTGTCTTAAGCTTGGTTATTTGGGTCCTTGTAGCTAAATTAGTATTTGGGTGGTATATTGTTTTTCTTAAATAGTGCAGGTTCGAGTTCGGAAGCGGCCGCAGAGCAGGTGTGATGCTATTGTTTGAGCCAAAAGTTTCTGACCCACTTAAGATAAGAATATTGAACCAGTTTACCGTAGAAACCTTGTGGTATGAATCATCCCTGCTGAGTTTACTGCTTTACATTCTCCAGACATCTTTATAGGACTGGAGCAATGAAACGGTCAAAGATTTGGCCTTTGCTACTCCAAAAAAGTTTGGATATTTGAACCGTGGCAGAGTTAATACGAGTTTGAATATTTGGGTCGTATCAGAACTTCACTCAATGACCATCACAATTATATGATTATACATATAACAGATTATCATATGTATCCTCTGATGATTCTATAACTAACTTGGTGACAGCATAACGTATGTTTTCCCAATATCATTTTAGTTGCATAAATTTTACTGCTAAATTATAGTGAACTGAGTTTACACTGAAAAACATCAATTATTCGAAGCAAAGTTTTTGTTCACCAAACCTGACCCAGAGTCACCATACCTAAATACTAATATTACTCCTTTACTGATATATACTCTCCCTCTCAAAAATAAATATAGTTGACTTTTCAACATATTACTTTTGAAAAAAACAGTTAGTAAAAAATTTTTTTTAGGGAGGGTATCCCTTTTACCCCCACAAAAAATTTTGCCATCACGAATAATAAATTTATTTCAGATGTATCTATTATTTCTATTTCCAATGGAGTCAAATACATCTTCTTCTTTCATTTTGGAATATGATACAATAAAGAAAATGACTCAGTAAATTGGTTGCGCTTCTTATATTGTGAATTAGCAGTTGATCGACTCAGCTTGACGCTCATTTTGGGTCATTGGAAAACATCTGTGTTTCTTACACATGGGTATGATTATGTACATCCAACTCTCCATTCATACCCTGTCATAGGCGAAAGTCTATAAGACAATGGAATAACGCTGTTATATTTCAGATGTGTCTATTCATATAGCATAACGGGTCATAAAAATGGACAAACACACGTATAGAAATTAAAGATACAAGACACTGAACGCCTACAAACAAATGTAATCAAACCAAATTATGGTCCGAATTTGTGGTGTTCAGGTGGCGACGACCATAGGATTGCTATGAGGCCACTGGTAAAGTTTACTCCATGCATTCTATTGCATTTGTTCAGGTTGCTAATTTAAGATGTCCCAAATGTTTACCTTTAGGAACTTCATGCACTTCAATATTATTAGTAACAAATTTTACGATGGTCAATAAATAAAACCTATTAGCTATCTATCTTTATCACAAACGCACGAGACTAGTGCACCGAAAATGTCCATTTTAGCTATCTATCTTCAAATGAAACATCGACATTCAAATGAGATGCATTAAACACAACATCCAAATGAAAAGAAATCCCTTATAAATTCAAATGGTGGATCTCTTGGACATAATAATAATACTAAAACCAATAACAAACACAATCAGAAGTAACAACATTAAGCAGAAGAACAGGAGACCAGGATCAAATTTAACTTTCCGATATTCTTGTATGATTTTTTCTTTTCCATATATATGTTAGTTTCAGGCCTATTCAGCAGGAGCATCTCAACAAATTCCAAAATTGGGAAAATTATCAAATAATTTTCCACAGTGAGAAGCTCCCCTAACAACCATCAAAACCAAGATCCAAAACACAGGCCTTCAAAAAACTTCAAGATTTACAAGTTTAACTTCTACCCTAATTCCAGAAACTAAACCTTTTTATCCCTTTTCTTTAAGCAGAGAAACACCCTTGCCTTAGTCAAAAAATTCCATGCTAAAAATTCTACCTGGTCAGATAGGGTCAGCAATAAATTTAAGCACCAGGGACTATAATTTCATGTCATCAAAGTCAGTAGGATTGGTGAGGCCAGATGAAAAACTCAGCTGGTTGCTGCATGAAAGGCATTGGTGTAGTAGACATCCCCGACATGGGCCCACTCGAGTCCGGTGCACCGACACTAGGATAATGGTTGAAGAGGTTGTGGTAATAAGGTGGTGCAGTAGCATCAAAAGGGATACCGCATGGGATGGAAGTGACCGGCTGGATTGCGGAGAAACTGATGGTGCTTGAACTACCATTGGTGGTGCAATCAGTATTATGGAGATCATTTGTCAAGCATGGTTTCTGTTCAGAGTCAAGAGAGACTTTCAAACGCTTCGCCGCACCACCAATAGGAAGTGAACTCTTCATGATGGCTTCCACATCATACCGGTTCATTTCAAAGTTGGTCACTGCATTCACCCCCCTGAATTTTATTGCTGCTATGTCATATGCCTCCGCGGCTTCCTCCTCGGTAGCTGCCAAGAAAAGTAAGGTCATTGCACTGATAACATAGTCCATCACTTAAACTATACACCTTAAGGCACTGAATTTTGTTCAGATAAATGAATAGGGTCACATACCAAATGTCCCAAGATACAGATCCTTGTTTCCTGCAACGCGCCCGATCCTTGCTTGCCAACGGCCCTGTTGATGATGCCTGCAACAACAACAACAACAACAACAACAACATTACCCCATTGCCTTAGAGGCTCCCGCCTATGGCGGGGTATGGAATACAGCAAAATGACTTGCTAAATTGGCTGCGCTTCTTATATTATGAAGCAACAGTTCGACACGCAATTTTCGTTATGGGTCATCGGGAAACAACCTCTATGTGTTTCTAACACATGAATATGGTTGCGTACATCCGATGAAATAAAAAATGTGTATGGACGTGCTTTAGTTACATTTTCATGACTTAAAAGAAGAGCTATCTAATATAGAGTTTCAAATGCTAACCTTGTGACACCCCTATAGATTGATGCTCCACGAGAGAAGCCGCTGCTTTTCCTGGGATAAATATAATCTTGTATCAGAACTCTATAGGAAAATGTTTGCTAATCCAAGTAGCGTGGCACAGCAAAATACACAGCCAAAAATGACACAGAATAAAATCGATTTTGCGCATAAACCTTCGGAGTGACGCGATAAATTCTTGCTTAGTCACATGCTTCATGTCCTCAATTTCCTTGGTATAATTGGAAACCTGAAAAAACAACTTCCAAGTTTCAGGCACTATCATGCAGATATGATACAACAAACTTAACCAAACGACGAAGCTAAAAGCGCGATTAAACTCAAATGTATTACTGGGAAATTTGTGGTGGCAGTGGAACCCCAGTACTTCAGTGCCGCCAAGTCATAGGCCCTTGCTGCCTTGTCTTCCTTATCATAGCCACCTGTATTCAACATCAATATATTAGTCCATTATAATTCCAAGACAGAAAGAGAGATGATGTTCTACTTCAAAAGGGCATGAGTATTTCCATCAAAACCTCTGGCTAAGTAATGAGATGCGATATAAACCGTTGGCGGAAATGGACATTACGCTGAAACTACTTACCCAAGTAAACTGCAGGAAGATTCAGTCAGGACGCAAAGGAACGCCAGCCATTCCATGCAAAAAGGAGATACCCATCAGTGCTTAAACAACATGATGCTCAAATTCTTAAGAATTAGAGATGAATAGCAAAATATAGAACAGAAGAAAAAGACTCGCATAATGCACGCATTCAAGGTTTCATCTCTCGCTAACGTTTTTGGGGGAAAAGAAAAGAAAATATGTTGACAGATATATAGGGGACGTTTGGTTGGTGGGTTTCGAAATCAAATAATGGATATCAAGAAAATAATACTCTCATTTTTTGTGTTTGTTTGGAAGGATATGAAAATCAATTTATGGTACAAAAATCTTCCAAAAAGATTGATATCCGATTGAAACCATGACTTTCACTCGGGTATGAAGACCCCTTCCACCATTTCGGTGCAGCATACTGCCACAGCACCAGTACCACGCCAACTCGTGCCACTACCGAGCAACCACCGCTACATGTCACCGTGTGCCACCACCTTGCCTCCACCCCATCCCTCGCCACAACCAGCACACCTACCACCTCACCACCACCCTACTACTCTGTCGCCACCCTGGCACCACGCTGTCATCGCCCCACCACCACTACCGCGCCACCACTATCCCAACAGCACGCCACCACCGCCCCGCCACCCTACCGCCACCCCACCACTACAATATGTGTGCGTGCGCATTAATTTTTATTCGTTCTTATGTGTGTTGCAAACAGCAAGTATGATAATGATATTCATTCCAGTTTCTATGTCAAACGTATATGGGTCGATGGCCCAAACTCATTCCAGTTCCAGAATCTATCTTTCTTATTCCGATAACGATACCCAAATTCAAACCATAAGCCCTAGTTCTTAAAGTTGGATAAATTCTCACCCAAAGAAATTGACAGTTTTCCACAATATTATTTTAATCTTATCCTGTCCTACCCAACAAGTTGGTCTCTTTCACAAAATCATTAAATTTAATATATTTGGGCAACAAGCCAACCAAATTGGCATGCACGTATTCAAAGTTTAGTAAAATGTCATCGTCTATTTAATATAAAATTACTTAGACAACTATAAAGTATGATTCTAGCAATAGTATCCATAACCCCCCCCCCCCCCCCCTCTCTCTCTCTCTCTTCTCTTCTCTCCTTCGACTAAAAATAGAAAAAGAATCCTTTGTGAGTCAAGAACGGATAGCTACTAACACAAATAACAAATAATAAAATTTCTGCTAAAGACAGTCCTCAGCAAACGTGTTTGAGCACTAAAGTAGTCTGACTAATAGAAATAAAAAAAACTGAAAGGCGTGTGAAAATCCGGAAAAAATGGTGGGCACTAAATTTAAATTTCATGTGAGGGAGATGGAGGTGGTGACAAGACTTTGGTCAAACAAATTGATGACTCACTGACCCATGAAAGAGAGTAGAAAAAGCAAAAAGAAAAGTATGTAATAACAATCTATGTAATTAAATAATATTTATTTTATAAAGCTAAAGCTAATATTAGTGTTCAAACTAGCTCAGGTATGTCCGTACGTAGACTATCACAAGGGTTTCCTTTAGCCCGGTTGACACTGTCACGCTCATGCCGCAATGCTACCACAACTTTTATTTTCAGATCTGCCTAACAGACAGGACAAAAATTTCATCAAACACCTCTACCACTAGAGATAATATTTTTATATTTTTAGATGCAAAATATCACAACCTAATATTGACAATCCCATTCTTCCAGTCTAGAGTTTCGTAGAGGATATAAATCAAGATGTTCAGCATTCCAGTCTCAAAAGAGTTCCATAAAATATATAAATCAAGATGTTCAACGTTCCAGTCTCAAAAGAGTTTCATGCAGTGTAATGGTTTGGACATTAATTCTGCTCACAGCACGGTGGTCACTCCTCACCCAGCAACAAGTCACTTACTGTTACCATGTGTCATCCGATGGATCCGCAATCGGGTCATGCACGGGTCTTAACTCCTTTAAAAATACAGTAAGATAGGGTTTTTTCACCATCATTTCACAAGCTGAATTAGGATAGGCTAATCTAGCGGTGGAAGTAGCACTTGGCCCGAAATATTTTCCCCAAAGCTAGAAGAAAGAGGAAATGGCGGCCCAATTGATAACCATCAGATGAAGAGAAAGAAAAGCAGCAGAGAAGTACAGTTTGTACATAAATATACCATCACTCAATCAATCAATCATCAAAACAAAGAAAAAAAAGCTATTATGATTTGAAAGAAAGAAAATAATCCATTCAACTCAACCCCAAAAAAAAAAGAGCCTTCATACCAGGACAACCCCCCGGGCTCCCCCGGCCCCCCAACCCCAGTTAACGTCTCCTTGTTGCAATTTTCGCATGCAACTTTCTTATCATCCACACATCACACAGTTTTTATGCAGTAAAAATCAAATATACAACTCAAATCAATTAAAGAAAAGTTATTGTGAGAAAGAAAAAAAAAAGTACCTTGACGCCCTTTTCTTGCTTGGCCTTCCCTCCTACAGCTGTTATCCCACAAATGTGCTTCATATCTCCCTGTCCATCTGTGTCTGGTTTCAATCAAACAAAAAATTCACTACATCAGAAGCCCACCAACCTAAGTATTGTAAGATTAACAAAAAGTAACATAAGATAAATATTATTTATTTCTTTCACTCCATATTTCAACTTATTTACTATACAACTTTCACCCTATAGTCTAAAAAAATTATTTTACTTTTGAACATTCAACCACTTTAGTTAGATTCTTTAAAGAAACATTCTAGTGGGATTGATCAGAACAAAGATGCATGAAAAGGAGAGCAGTCCATAAAGACAAAAACCTAGACCTAAACAAAAACCAAACATCAAACTCATCATCCTCCGTACCAATATATCACAACAAAAGCTAAAAAAACCAAACATCAAAAAATAAATTAAAAAAACTACCTAGTAACACCACGGTAGATTGAAGTCCTTTGACCAAAAGTATCAGAAATCTTCTTACAACCCTCAGAATCCACACCAACAATGGCCGTCTCCGAACAACTCTGACGATTCGCCGTCGCCGTGGTAGTCGCAGTAGCAGCAGCAGTAACCCCCAAAGACAGCCCCCCATTAGTCCCACAATGGGCATACACCAACTCGTTCCGAGTCGACTCAAACGAGTCATGACCATTAAACTCACCACCACAAACCACCTGAGTCCTACACACCGACCCCGAGTCATCAACCTCCGATCCCGAGTTTGTGCTAAACGCCGGGAACCCAGTTAGGGATTTGAAGTCTTGGTGGCCGTTGTTGTTGTTGAAGTAAGCTGCTGAGTTGGCATGGTGGTCGTACATGTGAGTCAAGGACGAGTCTTGAGTCTCCGTCGAGTCACCGCCTAAGAAATCTTCTAGCTTTGGTGGTGGGTGGCCTTGGTCCATGAAAAACATGGAGCTGTGGTGGTCATGGCTGTTCATGTTACTTTGTGGTGTTACTTCTTGAATTCTTGAGTTATTCCAACCTGCAAAATAATTTCAAGATACCAAAAACTAAAGCTTAGTAACATTTATTTCAACTTGTTTCTATACTTAAACATATATTTTCTTAAGATGAAATTTAATAGCAAAAGCCTCTAAATAAGGAAAATTAAGGGAATAAGAGTACCGTTAAATTCAAGCTGTGATGAAAATAAGATGGGGTTTGTGATTTTATGCAGGGAAACAATTAGTAACGGAAATGCATGATGCTGACGCATCATCTCGTCTTTTAGTAACATTTTCTCAAGCAGTTTCTCAGGAAGCAAACAGAAATGTGTGATGATGCATATGCAAAACTGAGTAGGATTTTCTAAGAAAGCCGTTTATTTTTTACTTTAATTCTTGTTTCATAAATGAACCTTGACGGAGTAAAAAAGGAAAAACAAAAAAAAAACAAAAAGATGGGCTTTAAGAAGACCTTATGAAGCACAAAAGAAACAAAATATACTTCAGAAAAAGGTAAAAAAAAAATTGGAAATGAGAAAAGTAATAACCTTAGTGACTACTAACAAGAAAAGAGTAAGGATTACCATAGAAGTTGGCATCAGAGTAATAATAATGATGAGAATCATCAGTAGGAGAAGCTTCAAAAGGAGCAACTTTCATGGCGGATTGCTGCATCATCTGAGGCTGTTGTGAAGAAGAAGAGCTCAACATCTCCATTGATGAAAGCGAAAACGAAAGCCAGTTGTTTTCTGGTGCCATTTTTTTTTAATACAAGTAGCTAAAAATTTAAAAAGCTTTTTGTTCAAAACCCTTTCTCTAGACTATAAGTTAACAAAAGATCAAATTTACTTATTTGCCTTCAAAAGATTTTGAGCCCACATGATAAAATCAAATTTATATGATCAGTCTATAGTGAATCTCAGTTCTCAATCGTATTTCTTGATCATATATCAAGCTATATATAGACGAAGAAGAGGATAAATACTGGTTGAAATGAAAAGAGAAGAACTTTAGGAAAGAGAATGCGACTTGTAGAATGCTTGTGTTAGCAAGTGGGGCGAGGTGAGGTGGGACGGGAGATTGGGTTAAGGAAGTGAGCAGATGGAAGAATATAATGGGAGCAAAGGGCGGTTCAATCTGCCATCCGGCGGAAAACTAGAGGGACACATCTGATATTTTATTTTGATTTTTATGGTTGATAATATTGTCTCAAATCGAACGATAAAATACATGTGTTATATAAGGATGATGTACCATCATCCATTGTTTTAAAGCTTTGAGTAGATCGACATAGTATCAGATCAGTTTTAAAATATAGATTCACATCTTGTGTGACCTATGATTGGCGATTTATTGTCTCTTCTTACTCAATTCCAAATGTTTATGTCTGGCTTGTGGTTTGTGATTGAACGTGAGTTCTAAGACGCGAGTGCATATCAACCCACGTTGACACGTTAAGGCGGGTGTTGAGAATATTGTTCTACATCGAACAATTTGAAATAAAATATATAGGTTATATGAGGATTAGATATCACTACTCATTGTAGGGTTGGGATCTCATCACCCAACTTTCCTCACCCGCTTTGTGACCACACGACACGTTGCAGCAAGGGGGGTGGTGAGGCTAGATGAGGGCTAGCCTCACCACCCCCCTTGCTGCCACGTGTCGCGCGGTCACGCGTCACCGCACCTCCCTTGCGGTGAGGTGATCATATCCCTCCATTGTATTAAGGTTTTGAGTGGACATGGGTATCATCTGGTCTAAGTTTCAACAATCATATTAAATAAGGTTTTTGTATAATAAATAAGATTGTATAATAATAATAATAATAATAATAATAATAATAATAATAATAATAATAATAATAATAATAATAATAATAATAATAATAATAATAGGATGTTAGGGCATAGGAATGACTTTTTAATGTGATAGGTTAAGAGTAGCAGCAGTGACTTTTAGGGGTCTGCACAGAAGAAAATTTGTCTGCTACAAGGTTGCGAAAGATCCGGGCTGGCGGACAATCCATATTTGTTTTACTCTCTCTTCTTTCCCTTTAATTTGAAAACATGCTTTATTTTTTCCTCCTTATGTATTGTCCTTTTTCCAACGCGAAAATCTGTGTAATTTTTTTTCCCTATCTAATTAGCAGACATGGCAATTTGTATTTTTAAATCGAACCGGAACCGGGATACAAAAATCAAGCTTAAATAGCCCCCAACTACATGGAAAATGTTTTGGTGGCACGGGGAGGGAGACGCTTTTACATATGGCCAATCATGGACAGACACGTGACAAAAGTAAAAAACAAAAAAAAACTGACCAGATTTGTTAGGTATCAGGTCATGACTGGCCACTTGCAAAGTCGTTTCCCTCCCCGCTTCACCGAAACATTTCTCCTACATGCTATTATAATGTAACTGTTTTGGTTTCAGATGGTAAACTTAATTTGTTGCTCGTTAGAAGATTTTGCCATTTTTTCTTGAATATATCCTTAATATTCCCATATGGTTCACTAACATGTTTATAAGCGAAAATTTGCTGCGCGTTTGAAATTATTTGTTGTGATATAACTGTATTACCGTGACATACACATTGTGATACGGTGATACCTACACCGTCATATTTACAGTAATGCATGTCTAATTACATCTTTTGATGGGTATACAGATACCGCACAATAATATATACACCGTTGTATGATGATGCACACGCTGTCGTATGATGATATACACCATGTTCATGGTGTGCACATAGATTGAGATCTTCCAATCTAGGAATTTCAATGTTGATGGCACTATACACCTTGTATATAATCATAATACACCGGAAAGACGGGTGATAGAAAAGAAGCTACAAGTTGAATCATCATGTATGTTAACAGTAAGATAATTATATACATATTATGAAAGAATCAAACCTGAAACATTTTAACTGGCTTGCAATTGAATCCATTTCTAATTTAACATGTACATAATAAAATTTTTACTGTTGGTTCTAGTAAAGTATACATCTGGAAGTTTAGAAAAATAACAGTTGCGATTCTGTGAGATGTGTCGTTTAAATGATTTTTTTTACGTTGATATGAAATCATTTTGAGAAATCTATCTATATGTCATTTAAATCATACCTGTGTCACAGTGTAAAAAACACCAATTAAAATTGAAGCCGATTTTATAACCGCTATTAATTGAAAAAGCAAAAATGGATTACTAATCACAAGGTGTAGTTTATATCAAAAAGGTATTAATGTGTCAATTTGTTGGCAAAAGTTGAACCCCAACCCAAAGGACCCCCACTGCTCCAACCCTAAGGAGCTGCGTGGAGGATGTAAATCAGGAGTCCAGCGGCCTCCTAGATTGGGTGAGATCTTACACAGTTACCCATACAAGGTGTCCTCCCACAAACCAGGCCTTTGGTCTGGCAGCAGAGGAACACTCACACTGTGTGCGTCTCTAGATTCGAACTCATAAGCTCTTGTTGTCAATCCCCAACTTGAATACTGATGAAGCTGGATCTTCACCAAGGATCAGAGATGATCCGAAATTAATGTCGTTAGCTGTTCTTGACTTGTGTATCCAAGATACTTCCTAGATGGCCTGCACAGGGAAGCAAAGATCAGAGGTCTCGGGGTTATGACCACGGGTTAAACCCTTTGACGCTCAAGTTAGTTTGGGTCATTCTCACTGAGATATGTTTATGTTTGAAGAGTTGAGATGATCTCACAGTTTTTTTGATATAGAGATTTCTCTGTATTAGCTCTCGGAGAAGAAAAATATTTCAGAATCCCCTTTTTTCGTGCCCCCTGCATTGCTTTTGTTCATCCCATTATTTAATGCTTCTGACCGTGGATGTGACTGAAACGTGTGTCAGGAGGCTACTTTATTGTAGGTGTGCAATAAGATTGGACGAGTACTTTTTCAAGTTGTCAAATCTATGTTGAGTAGATATAGACCTTCTTTACACTGTAGCTCTGCAAAATATACTGTCGGGTCCCAAAAGAAGCTTCCTTGAAATGTTGTTCTGATATGGTTTAATTGCTTAAGGACAGATTTTTATTCTTGCCGAGGCCGAGGTTGAAGCTCAGGCTGAGGCAGAGCCGAAGTGTGCTGATAAAGTCCAGATGCCTTGTAAAAATCTTGTTCTATCGCCCTTATGAGGCAGAAGCCGAGGCTGGGCCTCGGGGCCATGGTAGAGCAGAGGTGAACTCCTTGAATGAAAAGTTGCTATTTGCTCACTGTAGCTGAAGTGGATGTTTTGGTTAAATAATACCTTGTTCGGGCAGAGGTGCAATTGTTGATCTGCCAGAAGTAGTATCCGAGTTGAAGTACTTCAACGTTGACTGTTTGTTGACCAACGGAGGAATTTCGTCTTACATGACAGTTGAGTTTTAGACTCATCACTTTGCCTCCAGATTTAGTGTGACCGAGCTGAACAGCAAGGGCAGACAAATCTGTTCAGATAAGTTGGTGACGTGTCCATCTTTAATTGAGCAGTTATCCTCATTTAATGCCAGCGCTAGTTTCAATGTATCTCATAATTGCTTTTCGGCGGTTGAGATAATCGAAGAAGGGAGAAACCGAAGCGTTGCCCCTTTTCAAGTTTCAATTGAAACGTTACACCTTTTTCAATTTCTTTCTTATAAAAGACAAATTTTACCCTCAAAGGTTTTTCTTCCTTTTCACATTTTCGTATCTCTTCCTCGTGAGTGTCCTCCTTATCCTTCTCCAACAGAGTCCTCTTCTTCCTCAAATCAGGCGATTCTTCTTCCTCAACCTTCAAAACTCTGTAAGCTTCATTCTTCCCTTCATTTCAATGGTTGTTATTGCTTCGTCTTCTTCAGATTCTCAAAATAGACCAGCTCATTCTTATCCTGCTGATCTTGGGGGTAGCGATGGAGGTCAATCTCCTCTCTCTGAGAGGACAGATTCTAGTGAGGACAACCGTACTTTGAGGAGGTTGCGCCTTGCAGGTGCGCCCTCCATGGTTGCCCCTGAATCAATGGTGCATCCCTGTGTCTGTTGACAGAGGATCACCACCTCCAGCGGTGCAAGGCTCAGTGTGCACTTTGAAAGCTACTGATCTTTTCCATTTTTGTAAACTGTACAATATTGATAAAAGTGTTTTTGTTCCCATTCTTCCTCTTCCCCATCAAACTGCCTATGATCCACCCGTAGGGTACGAGGCAGTTTATGAAGAATATTTCAAATCTGGTTTCAGTCTTCCAATTCTTGAACCCTTATTCCTCATTCTTCAATTTTATAACTTTAGACTGCCCCAACTCATGCCTAATGGCCTGAAAGTAATCCTGAATTCAACCTCAAAATTTTTAGGGGGATGTTTGTGTACAAACACAAAGATAGTTGGTTCTACTTTAGTAGGAGGCTTCCTAACAAAGAAGTTAACCACGCTATCAACATCCCCAACTTTACTAAGAACTGGAAAGGTCGGTTCTTCTTCATCAAAAAGATAGGATTACCAGAGGGGGAGTATTAGAAGTCTGGCAGTGTAGATAATTCGAGGCCAAGCAAAAAATTCTACGATGAAGCCTCCAGATGATGAACCTGTCACCGGCCGTAGACTGAAAAAAGGTGAACATGTCGGTTTTAAGAGGTCTGAACTAGATCACTTGTGTGGCCCCCATTTTCAGATTCTCAGTACAAAGGACTTGGAAGTTGTGATGGGTATGTGCTGTAATTTTG
The DNA here is from genome assembly GCA_036186865.1 of Eustoma russellianum. Taxonomy (NCBI): domain Eukaryota; kingdom Viridiplantae; phylum Streptophyta; class Magnoliopsida; order Gentianales; family Gentianaceae; genus Eustoma; species Eustoma russellianum. Next base: position 13,797,258 of record AP025047.1, read on the forward strand.
AGTATCCTTGATTTTCTTTGATGTCTTCCAAGTATTTTGATTGGTTGGTTATTGCACTTGCAGGAGCAATGGTGTCTGAAGCAATAGCCAAGTTGAAAAAGATGGCTCACAAGAAGGGGAATAGGACTGAGGAAGGGCATTCTTCCTCAGAGCAGAAGCCTTTTCTGAGATGCAGGTGCTCCCTGCTGAATCCACTCCTGCAGAGGTTGGAGCCCATGGTAGTGTTTTATTCTTTGCTGGTTAGAATCAATTTGCTTTCATGCTTTAATTCAGCCCTTTAACCTTTGTTTTCTGTTGCAGCTGAAACTTCAACTGGCCCCATCCAGGCTGCAGCCCAAATTTCTGTTCAAGTTGTAGCTCAGCCAATGGACAATGATGGGGGATCTGAGGCCCCAATCTTGGCCCTTCCTCCACCTGCTGCCGAAGCTGAGGCACCTGTGCCTCAGTCAAGGTCTGCCCCCTCTGAAGCCCCTTCTTCTGCTAAAGTTAGGGAGAATGTTTCAGAGGGAGTAAATTCTGGGGGGGGGGGTTCCCAGCAACATGTCCATGGAAAAGCCCTCCAGGAGGAAGGAGAACCTTCTCATAGGCACCGTCGCGGTAAGAGGACGATGGAGTTTTCTTATGCCGACTCTGAAATAGCTAGGAAGTTGACTGAGCTGACGGTGCTGTCGAAAGATTAGGAGCTTTTTGGTCACCGGGACTGGGATGCAGCCCTGAACTCATACTTGTGCAACATGTCTTTGGTAAGTTTTTCTAACAATTTCTTACTTTCTCAGCTTGGTTACTCGAAGCATTTTTTTTGACTAAGTAATTTAGTTGCTGCAGTACCGAGTTCAAGAGTACAATATGCTCAGGAGGGCTGAAGAGATGCGCAAGATGGTTGTCCACCTGCCTGAGAGTAACGCCAATTTGAAAAAAGCCAATGAGGAGTTGGCTGAGGTAGCAAAACCCAACAATACAAGGCTGGAAGAACTGGATGCAGAGGTGAACGCGTTGAAATCCGAAGTGTTCTCCTTGTCCTCTGAAAATTCCAAACTTCGTGAAGGCAAGGAGGAATCTGACACTCAACTGGCCATCGCACGTTCTGAAGTGGATGAGATGAAGGAAGTGGTGACTAACATTGGGTCAGTCGCCACCAAAATTCCAGCTGATCTAGAATCCTACCAAAATCAGCTTAGCACTTGTGAGCATGAGATGAATCTTTCAAAGAAACAAGTGGAGGAGGAACAAAAAGGCAAGGCTGAGCTGGCTCAACAACTGGAGGAAGAAAGAAGAAGCAAAACTGAGCTTGTTCATCATTTTGAGCTTCAAGCTGAAGATATCAAAAAGAATGCAGTCGCTAAGTTCAGACAGTCTGAATATTTTTCAGACAACCTCCTGAAGATGCAGAGCTCAGTGCTGGCGGTTGGCCAAACATATGCGATAGACACCTGCTCCGAAGTTTATCCAGCCTTGGACAAGAATCATCCTCAAATTGCTGATCTCTACAACCCCGAAGCTAAAAATTTATTTGACAACCAACTGGCGTTCTTCAAGAATGGGGCTGATCTCAGAGATCCAGATGAAGATTAGAATAGGATTTTTCCCACTTGCGATTCTCAGTAGTTGTAATATTTGTAAATTTTTTAAATGAAAATCTTATTTCTTTCAACTTGTGTTCTTCAGCTTGCCATGTTCTTGTTTTTAGAATTCTTGCATGTAATTTCTTCATAACATAAATAACAAGTAATTGACCTCAGCTCTGCTAAGGGTTTTAATCCACTACTCAAACTAAGATAAAATTGCTTCTTCATAGATCAAGTATTGGAGTTTGGCTTCACTTAACCTTGGCTCTGTCAAAGATTAAAAAAAAGTAGTATTTAACTTCGGCTCTGGCAAGGGTTTCAAACAGCATTCTTGGCTTCAACTCTGATTAAAGAAGGATTTCTTCATAGCGCAAGTGCTTGACCTCGGCTCTGCCAAAGGTTTCATATCATTCCTATTAGGCCTCAGCCCTGCTGAGCTTCTTGGATGATAAGTCCTTAAATTCGATTTAGCTGAAGCTGAGATGCAAGTTAATACTTGGACTGTAAACAAAATAATTCCATACGTTTGAACTAAAGTAAACCTGTTACTTCATTTGATCTGTTAAGCAAGATGAAAGATAACATTTTGCGTAATCACAATACTGGCACTGCCATAAAAACACTGTTTTATTCAAATTTCAGCATTGTTGACAGTTATACAAACGATTTATATAACTTTTTCTAGACCTGCTAGATGTTGATGAGGCTCATGTATCCTGCCATGATTCACCTCGGCATCCCTGCATCGGGATGATTGTGAATCCTGTTCACAAAAATTTTGACCATAAACAGGCCTCTGCCTCAGGCCTGCTGAGGTCTTTTACGATCGAGACCTGCTCGGCTAACTCAGTCCTGCTGAGGTGGGGTACTTGTAGAGAAACCTATCTCAAGCGTATATTGAGACCTGCTCTGCTAACTCAGTCCTGCTGAGGTAAAGCATTTGTACATCACTGATGTAGAAGTCTTAAATGTGCAGAATGCCAAGTTCTTGGTAAAGTTTTTCCTTCCAAGGTTTGTAATTCGTAAGCTCCCGCTGAACGCACCTCGACTATACGATAAGGACCTTACTACTTGGGGTTAAAAGTCCCAGTTGGTGCTGCATAACTTGCTTCGTTATTGCGTAATACTAAATCTCCCACTTGATAAGACCTTGGTCGCACTCAAGAATTATAGTACTGAGCAATTAGATTTTTGTACTGAGCCATGCGAACGTGGGCTTGTTCCCTTTTTTCTTCCAACTCATCCAAATTCAAATGCAGCATTTGGTCATTCGTTTGAGCAGAGTAATAATTTACCTGATCAGAGCTAGAACCAATTTCAGCTTGAATGATTGCCTCAGTGCTATAAATTAAGGAAAAATGTGTTTACTTAGAAGAGGTGGAAGGAGTAGTACGGTATGCCCATAATACACTTGGGAGTTCATCCACCCAACTTGCCTCCGTTTTGTATAGACGCTTCCTCAGGCCATCCTTGCTTGTCCTATTTGCCAATTCAACTTGCCCATTTGCTTGCGGGTGTGCTACTAAAGTGAATCGTTGTTTAATTTTGAGCTCAGCAACCAAATTTTGACGGGTTCGTCCGCAAATTGTTTTCCATTGTCTGAAATGAGAACTTGTGGAAGGCCGAGGTGACAAATGACATTCTTCCACAAGAACTTCTTTATCTGACCCCCAGTTATGGTAGCCAAGGGCTCTACTTCCACCCATTTGGTAAAGTAATCAATAGCAACAACCAAGAATCTGACTGAACCTGGAGCTCGAGACGGGGGTCCAACAAGATCTATTCTCCATTGCACAAAAGGCCAAGGACTTGCGATGGCAGTGAATTCTTGACTATGCAAATGAGAGATTGGAGCATGGACTTGGCATGCTTGACATTTCTTGACCAATTCTTCTGCATCATGATGCAGAATGGGCCAATAATAACCAGCAAGGTACCATTTTTGCGCTAAAGACCGAGCACCAGAATTGCTTCCACAGATTCCTTGGTACATCTCTCGAATGATGTAGTCTCCCTCTTCTTCGGTTACACATCTTAACCAAGGCTGTGAAAAAGACTTTTTATATAGGTGATCGTTAAAGAGAGCATACCTTGCTATCTTTAGCCGAAGACGTCGAGCTGCTCGTTTATCCTCAGGCTAAATTCCATGCTGCAGGAAGTTAATTGTCTCATCTATCCAAGTGTTGTAATCATCAACCTGCAGCACTTCATTGGCGTCAAAAGCCCGATGCTTTACTAGCTTCACCACGATCTTTTTTTCCAAAGTGGTTGAAGTAGAAGAAGCAAGTCGAGATAACGCATCAGCCCTTTTATTGGCCGACCTGAGGATATGCTCTATGCTGAAGCGCTTAAATGTCTGGCCGAGCTGTTGCACTTTAGCCAGATATTTTTTCATTTTTTCTTCCTTAGCTTCATAATCCTCATTAATCTGGGAAACAACCATCTTCAAATCTCTTTGGGAAATGATTCGCTCTGCCCCCAACTTCCTGGTGAGGCCCAGCCCTGCTATTAAGGCCTCATATTTTGCCTCGTTGTTTGTTGCTTCAAAGTCAAAACGTAAGGCATATTCAAATTCTTCCTTGTTGAGGTTGATTATTAGGAGACTTGCTCCACATCCATCCTTGGAAGAACATCCATCAACATATAGAGTTCAATCATCCACTTAATGAACATCTTCCTCCACGGATATTCCTTTAGCCAAAAAGTCTGCTAAGGCTTGGGCTTTGATTGAAGTCCTGACTTGTATTGAATATCATACTCTGCAAGCTCCACAACCCATTTGGCAGCTCGGCCAGAAGTGTCTGGCCTCGTCAGAATTTGTTTCAAGGGCTGATCTGTAACTACTATAATGGGATTAACTTGCAAGTAGGACCTGAATTTCCTTGCAGGCACGATAAGTACCAAGACCACCTTCTCAGCATTAGGATATCTTACTTCAGGTCCATGTAGAATTTTGCTTGCGAAGTAGATGGGTTTTTGCACATTATCCTGTTTCCTGAGTAGGACTGCACTCACTGCTTCTTTGCATGTGGAAAGATACACATAGAGCACTTCTCCGGGCAGAGGTGAGGTTAACATCGGCACCTCGGGACTTCAGCTCATCAAAAGCTCTTTGACACTGGTCATCCTATTGGAAAGCAATCTTCTTTTTTAAGATCTGAAAAAAAGGTAGAGATCTTTCGGCAGACTTGGAGAGAAACCTGCTCGACGCTGCGATTCTGCCTATCAACCTCTGCGCTTCTTTAACATTCCTGGGGGGATGCATGTTCTGTAAAGCTTCAATCTTGGCAGGGTTAACCTGCACCCCTTCCTTGGAGACCATGTATCCCAGAAATTTTCCAGTGCATACCCCATATATGCACTTCTTCAGATTTAGTCTCATGTGTGAATCCCTCAGAACAACAAAAACTTCTCTTAAGTTTTGAATATACTGATTAAGAGACCTGCTCTTGATGAGCATATCATCTATATAAACCTCCATTATCCGGCCAATTTGTTCATTGAACAAAGAATTGACCAAACGTTGGTTGGTAACCCCATCATTCTTCAACCCAAACGGCATGGTTACATAACAATAAGTACCTAACTCTGTTATGAATGTAGTTTTTTCTTGATCTTCCTTTGCCATGACAATTTGATGATAGCCTTTGAAGGCATCCAAGAAATCGAAGATCTCATGTCCAAGCGTTGAATCCACTAACCTATCAATCTTAGGTAATGGGTAACTCTCTTTTGGACATGCTTTGTTGAGGTTAGTGTAATCTATGCACATCCTCCATGATTCGTCTTGCTTGGGGACCACCACTGGGTTAGCCAACCAGATTGGGTAAAGGACTTCCATAATAAATTTTGTAGCAAGGAGTTTCTTGACTTCTTCTGCAATTACTTTGATCCTCTCTGGAGCAAAATGTCGCTTCTTTTGCTTTATTGGCTTCATCTGAGGATCAACATTTAGCTTGTGCTCAGCCAAATGTGAGGGGATCCCAGCATATCTTCTGCAGTCCATGCAAAGATAATTGAAAATTCTCTCAGCAGAGCCTGTAGCTGAGTTAGCAGTTCGGATGGCATCCATGTCCCGATTTTTATAACATTCTCAGGTCGGCTTGGATCAAGGATGAAGTCCTGGACTGCATCATCTGACTGTAATCGTTCTTCATCTGAAGGTATCAGTTCATTAAGGCTAACCTGTTGTACTGCCTCATTGCCTTGAGTAGCGATGATGTAACAACTTTGCGCCACTTGTATGTCACCTTGGATCGTCACCATCCCAACTGGAGTGGAAAACTTCATGCTAACATGCAGAGGTGATACAATGGCTTCTAAAGCCATTAAGGCTGGCCGACCTAACAGAATATTGCATGCAGACATCTCCTTAATCACCACAAAATCTATCCATAGACAACGTATGCTGGAGGTTTACCAAAGCTGCAACTGAGGGTGACCAGTCCTGCTGGCCGAACCGCAGCACCAGTGAAACCATATAATGAAGTGGTGATTGGTCTCATTAATGAATCTGGTAGGCCTAGCTACTGATATACACGGTAGTACATCACATTTACGGCACTGCCGGTGTCCACATAAACACGTCGCACTTCCACAATTTTATCGGGGCCAAATGTATGCACAAGTCTAACACTAACCCTGTATTATTAGAATCCAGAGGAATAGAGTCTTCTGGGCCATAGTTTAGCTCTTTTGTCAATTTGGCTTTCTTGTTAGGTGGACCAGATAAAGTTCCTGTAGAACTGGATTCACATCGACTTGTATGAGATGGTTTTCCAGAGATGGTGCAAACAATGGAATTGACTTGGGGCTGACCTGCAGCCCTATGTCGGCCCGGCTCTTCATCATCATCCGACCTGCGATGCCGAGGTGAGGACTCTGGTCGGCACTTGTCCTTCTGGGGGTTCTTGTGAAAGTCTAAACGATTGTGCAGGTGTGAGCGTGGGTCATAAAAATGCTTTAAATGACCCTGCTCTATCAGTTGCCGAATGGCTTGAGCCAACTGCCTGCAATCTTCTGTATCATGCCCAATATCTCTGTGATATCGGCAGTATAGCTTAGGGTCTCTTTTCTCCCTGAGTCCATTTAGAGGTTTAGGATCAACCCTCAAGCCATCTTTCTCCATGACAGCTAAGATATTATCTTTAAAGGCTAAAAGGGGTAAACCCTCTTTACCTCCTTTGCCTCTTCCGCCTATGCGATCGAACGTACTGCACCGATCGCGGTCCTTTCCTTCATTGCGCCGATCTTCTTTTTTGTAACTAGATCGACTTTCTTGCCGAGCTCCTTGCTCGGCTTCCTTTTTCAACCTGTTTGCTTCCTCACCTCGGACAAACTGATGGGCCTTTTCTAAGCATTCTCTTAATTTTGTGGAACCCTCCTCGACCAGCTGAGAGAAGAGACGACCAGCTCGGAGCCCATTGATAAAGGCAGCTGCCTTCACGCCCTCATTTCTGTCACTGATCTGCAGTGACTCATCTGAGAAACCTTGCATGTATTTTAGCACAGACTCATCTAGACCTTGCCTCAAGGTCATCAAATGTGATGAGCTCTTTACAAATGGTGTGTTGGAAACACTTAAACTTCTGCGCCAGTTGCCTAAACAATCCCATTGACTTTGATGGGAGCTGTTGGAACCATCTTCTGGCCTTTCCCCGCAAATACATTGGGAAAGTTTTTCAACGCAAGGGATCTGGGACATTTTTCAGACTCATCGCAGTTTGCAACTGAAAAAGATGATCCGTTGGGTCTGTTGTCCCATCATAAGTATCCATCTTTGGCACCTTGATGCTATCTGGTGCCAAGTACTCTGCAATAAAAGTCGTTAGCTGTTCTTGACTTGTGTATCCAAGATACTTCCTAGATGACCTGCACAGGGAAGCAAAGATCAGAGGTCCTGGGGTTATGACCCTGGGTTAAACTCTCCGACGCTCAAGTCAGTTTGGGTCATTTTCATTGAGATATATTTATGTTTGAAGAGTTGAGATGATCTCACAGTTTTTTTGGTATATAGATTTCTCTGTATTAGCTCTTGGAGAAGAAAAATGTTTCAGAATCCCTTTTTTCGTGCCCCCTGCATTGCTTTTGTTCATCCCATTGTTTAATGCTTCTGACCGTGGATGTGACTGAGACGTGTATCAGGGGGCTACTTTGTTGTAGGTGTGCAATAAGATTGGACGGGTACGTTTTCAAGTTGTCAAATCTATGTTGAGTAGATATCCAGCAATAGACTTTCTTTACACTGTAGCTCTGCAAAATATACTGTTGGGTCCCAGAAGAAGCTTCCTTGAAATCTTGTTTTGATCTGGTTTAATTGCTTAAGGACAGATTTGTATTCCTACCGAGGCCGAGGTTGAAGCTCAGGCTGAGGCAGAGCTGAAGTGTGCTAATGAAGTCCAGATGCCTTGTAAAAATCTTGTTCTGTCGCCCTTATGAGGCAGAAGCCGAGGCTGGCCTCGGGGCCATGGTAGAGCAAAGGTGAACTCCTTGAATGAAAAGTTGCTATTTGCTCACTGTAGTTGAAGTGGATGCCTTGGTTAAATAATACCTTGTTCGGGCAGAGGTGAAATTGTTGGTCTGCCAGAAGTAGTATCCGAGCTGATGTACTTCAACGTTAACTGTTTGTTGACCAACGGAGGAATTTTGTCTTATATGACAGCTGAGTTTTAGGCTCATCAAATACCAATTGGACTATGCTATGGAGGCAATGTGTCAATTTTCTTCAAGGTGAGACGTGGAGTAATTCTGGCGTACATAATAGACAGGCCAGCATCCACCCAAAAATCAATGTTGTAACTTTGGTGGCAAAAGGTTATACATTGACCTTGAAGATTTCCACCGTAACAGTCCTCAGAAGTATTGTGCAGGATGCAAATTAAGTACTCAACCGTCTCTTGAGTTGGTAAGAACTTTACGCAAAGACACACACAAAATGTCACCTACAAACTAGGCGTTCGACCTATCACCAGAAGCAAAGTTGTAACCTAGATAAGCCGGAACAGGCAAAATATTAAACTAAAATTTAAATTATGTAAATGTTTATGATTTCTCAAAGCTAAACACGAACCGACGGTTTATGTTTGATTGGAACCAGTTGGAACCCGGCAGAAGTGGAAGGTTTCATACTGACAGTTTAATTGATATTCTGTCAAGAAAATTATTATTTATATATTGAGTAATTTATTAACTTTGACCATTCATTTTTCTAAAGATATTTTAACGTAATTTTTTAAGGATGGGCCTTTCTTAATCCAATGCTCCTAAACATGTTTCCCTGGTCAAGTGTATTATGTCTTAAAACAGTTTCAAAACGCATACTAACTGTGAAAATGGTCAGACTCTTTACACACACACATGTGTGTGTATATATATGTGTGTATATATATATATATATATATATATATATATATATATGTGTGTGTGTGTGTGTGTGTGTGTGTGTGTGTGTATGTGTGTGTGTGCGCGTGTGTGTGCATATATATATAGGACCTTTACAACACCATTAGAAGTGAGGTTGAATAGTAGGTGCAAAAAATTAGAATTTTAACATTATTTTTCAACCAAAATTCAGTTATGGAAAATTTTCAAGAAACTGTCTCCATTTTTCAAAATTTAATTTCTATTTGATGTGGCCTCTAAAAATCATAAAATTTGGTGAGATTGTATATTGGGATGTCTAGTTAATGTACTAAGTATATCTTGCAAAAAATCAACTTGTGACTATTTTAAAATGGTTATAGACTGACCACTAGCAATTTGGACAAGAAGTTTGTTGAAAATTGAAGAATTAGTTCTCTTAATCCACAAGTATAAAATTATGAAACTTGACTTAAGATCTTTAATTTACTTTGTAAAAAGGGTTGTTTTTCCCTTTAAGAAGTATGTGAAACACGTCACTCTTCTCAACTTTGCCAATCTATAGAAAAAACTGGAGAAGTTGTGAAACTTTGAACGTTTGAATGATTTTCTCACCCAGACGTGATTCTTGTTTTAAATGAACCCTAACATCTTTATATGGTTCTCGGTAAAACTTGAGGCAATTTTGAAAACCATAGCTATGTTTTCCAACCCAACAAAAATGTATAAAAATTCTAGACAGAAAAACAGAAAATAAAAATTTAAAAAACAGGGAGAATTTATGTTGGTTTGGTCAATATGACCTACTCTAGTCCCAAGGACACCTTCATTGGATTTCAATAATCATCAAAAGCACCAAACTAAAGATGGCTGCAGTTATACACGAACTCCTTCGAATATAAACCTTTTACAAAGCAATTACACCATAAATTGGTGTTTTCACCAACACATCACTAAAACAAGGTTTGGTCACACCTTAATCAAGCTTTTACAAATATAAATGAGTGAGAGGTGTATTTAAAGAGCCTTTACTAAGTTTAGAAATAAGGAGAGAAGTCTTAAAGCATAGCATTTTTCATGAGAAGAGGAATAGTGAAAAATACGAACCTTGAAATCAATAGAATACTCAAATGGTATAACCTCATAAAGCTCGTCTTCATTGCCCTTTATAGATGGTTGGACCCCTAGGGTTTTGAAACCTAGTTAACTTGATTCCATGTGATTTATGTGTGTCTTTGTCTAGTTGGAAAATTTTAATAGATATATTTCTTTAGATGATTCTAGATTAGAATCGTTTAGTTGAGGTAAAAGAAGTGAGTTAGGAGATTCTAACTTATTCTTGCCATTAACTAATCATTTCTTCTCTTTAGCTAAACATTTACTAATGTTAAGCATGTCAATTTGTTCATGCAATTCATCATAAGGAAGTTCAGATTCAGAATCATAATTAGAATTTACCTCTTTGATGTTTTGGATGTAAAGCATATTTGAGCCAATTTTCATGCTTTCCGAATATGATGAGCCACTCTAAGTTGATACTTTAAAAGTCCATTTTGTCCTCTTTTGATTGGAATCTGATTTAGGTCTAGTTCTAGTCTCATTTTTGCTCACGTTTTAGTTTTATATTTTTATCCAAGGTCTAGTTGAGGTAGTCATACAAAGTGTGTCTTGATCTTCCACATTCATAACATTTAACTTTTTTTATCATTGTTATTAGTTTCAGTCGTTTGGCTAATAAAAATTAATTTAATTTAACGACAGACATTTTACCTTCTTTGGAGGTGGATTCAACTTTCCTTTAGATAGGTTTACTTTCATATACATTTAGAGATTCGACTAATTCTTCTATTTTTCATATTTAATTTATTTGCTCCCTCTATGATGGTTACCTTAGGGTACATTCGACTAAGAGACTCCTCAAGCCTTTATTTACCTTTTTATGTGTAGCAAAAGACTTTCCAAGAGAATTAAATATGTTAGTCAAACATAAATTCATATCAACAATAGATTTATTTGACAATAATTTAAAAGACTCAAGAGAAGACATCATCATATTTGTTTTGGACTTCTTAACTTGACTTGTACCTTAATGTTTCATTTCTAAATATTTTCTCATATCTTGTGAACTACAATTTGAAACATAACTACTTTCACGTTTACAAAAACCATTTAAAAGAAGTTGCATGTCTTTAGCATTCATATTCAATTTTGTCTTGTCATCATTAGTATATTCTGATTTTGTCTTTAAAGTTTGCAAATTGACACCATGAACAATAAAAGTTTCAAATGGAATGAAATGATGATTGTAGCGCTCGCCCCGGACTACGTCTACAGAGCGGTTCATCTGTCGTACTCTACTACGAGAAGTACAAGACGTCGATACAATTCATATCATATCTCATACGAGAAGTAGATCGGTATAGAGGAAGCATAAAAAACTTAAACATAAAAGGTTCAGCATATAATATCATCCGAAACAGTGTACACAATAGTCCAACGAAATCCAGGAGTTCATAACACAAAACATCAACCATAAGGTAAAGGCATCATTATGAGGCCTATATCGCTCGCTCACTGGTCATCTCCTCTCGGCTCATCCTCGATGTACTCAACCTCAAATGTCCTGTCCTCTGCAAGGTTTATAAAAAAACGACGGTTAGGCAATATGTAAATCACCTAGCAAGTCCAACCCTTAGATCTGCCATGCCGGATCAAGCAAGATGAGACACGATAGGAAAAACATAAGTAAGAACATAAATAGACTTTTCATGTCTCAATTACAGAAAAGAATTAACATCACACACATTCGTATATATAATAGCACATAAATAAAACAAGCATTCATAATATCATCTCATACGTAAACAAAATCTATTCTACCTATTCCCCTAAAAGTTCAACCGGAACATGTACATTCCTAGCTTATGAATTTGTGTCTTATTCTAGTCGTCAAAGGTTCCATACTTCCTTAATCGTCCCTCTTAGCATGAACATCATCTTATTTTCTACCCGTAATGTTAACATTTTCTTAGCGTGAGTTTCAAAGTCTTCTTTTAATTATCACTTAAAACTTAATAAAACATGATCTTTTACAAGTGCATGACATGAAATTTCTTTAACATGTAAAACATGACATAACATATGATGGTCATCTCCACGTAAGAACGATATCAACGACATACGAAATGATCCTCCATATAATCATATGTACAAATATGGCTTCCTTTAGTCCAACCAAGATATTACGCCATATGTACATATCACTAACGGTGACATAATGCCTGATATCCCTTAGGTCCAACTAGGTGTTACACTCAGCTTATAAACATGAACATATCAAACACATAACATATGCCCAAGACACCAACTACCCCAGTCCTGGTGTCCCACCGGCCGCCAACATGTCGTACACGACGTAATCATAACATAGAAAAACGTAGCCTTTATTTTAAAATATCATACTTGATGCAAATGTGACTTCTCTTAATTCATAAACTTGAAAACATTAGCTTTCTTTGAAAACATGGAATCTGATACAAAATACTTCAATTTTGGCTTCATTTATTTTATCGTTAAGTGTCCGTTTAGTTCCGTTTGACATATTAAACTTATGCTAATAGATCCCTTGAATTCTTTCCTCGAATATACCGTATAAGTCATAAAATTTCTATTTTACCCTTTTACTTTGGGTTTTCGGTCATCACCCCCGAAACATCCTCTAATTGGGCCAAATTCACACTTATCCATACCTTGAAATCCACCTTGCATCTTCATCCTAAAATCATAGCAAAATCATTAACAATATCAAAGAATCCAAAACTTATCATAATAACATAACCTAAGCCATAACATATCACATATGTAACAAGACTATACTTTTCTCATAATATACATAATACACATATCATGGCAATGAATTTAAATGAAGAAAGTCAGGTGTGTCACACCCCACCCCAAAGACGTGGGGTAGGGGGTGTCATACACCCCTCACAATGCTTCAGTTTTTAACCTTTTCTCCTTTACTTATTTTATAATTCTTATGCTCATTGTATAACACAAAATGATGATGTTCATATGGTTACAAATATGTAAGATGGTCATAAACTCAGGGTAAATAATCTATCATGAACATGCTCTCTTATTTACCAAAAACTACATGCTTGAAAGTCAAGAACACACAAAAAATACAATGATTGAAAGAGAGCATGTTAACATACCTTCTTTAGCCTTCATTTGCAAGATTAAACAGTTTTTAATATGCCAAAAAACCATGCTCAAATGGGTGTCCAAAAACAGGCCCATTTTGTGTAAGTTTCAGATATAAAGTTTGGAATTAAGTAGATGATTATCATACACATAAAAATGGTGCTCAAGAACTAATCTTTAATATGATGTTTTATTTCAAAAGGAATCAAATTCATAAGAACTAATCAAAATGGTAAGTAAACATGTCAAGAAAACAAGATGAACATCTCATAGTAAATATGTTCAAAAGAAAGCAAGACGGTCTACTTTAAATAGCATGCAACACACTTTTTGCTAAAAATCAATACTTTGTTCAAGTAGTGCACATGCATGATCATATGAGGCTTAAATCTAAGGCCATTTTCATATAGATAGTCATTTTGATTATGTCTTAAGTCTTATATCATAAGCTATACATAGAACATAAAGTGCGACATCAACTACATAGCAAACATAAATTTTATGGCATAATACTAAGACAATGGTTTGAAACTAGTCTTGAATGATCCTATTTTTATATGAACACATTTTCATAGTTTTTAAAAATAACATGATTGATCTAAGAGAAGGATTTGATTTAAGAGCCTTGGTTGCAACTTAAGTAATTAAAGTTCCATGGAAATGAGCTTGTTCTTGGACTACACTTGAAGATGTCAATCTCCCTCCTCCACCTAGGGGGTACAGTTTTGACATAGAGTGGGTGATGGAGAGATTCAAGTTTATAAAAGGTGAAACATAAGAATTCTAAGAAGATTTCTAAAGAAAATCTTAACTTTTTCTTGGTCCAACCTAGATGTTAAGAAAACTCCTTCCTTTCTTCTCAACTTGGAAGAGTTTTTCTTTCTCCTTTGGCTCTACACTAGACACAGTTTTGAAGGTGAAAAAGAAGGGTAGGGAGAAATTCTTGAAGTAAGAAGCTTTGAAGATTATTCAATCTAAAACATACCTTAATGTTTGAAGAAGGTTGCTTAGCTTCTTACTCTCCTTTCTTCTTCTAGGCTTGAATAGCTTTTCTTCCTTCACCTCCTAAGGGGTACGGTTTGGAGGCTTTAAAAGGGAGATGAAGTTTTCTTGAGGTGAATTTGGGAAGAAGAGAGAGACAGAACCTGAAGAGTTGTAGTATGAAGATGTCGTTAGAAAACACTTGATGCAAAATGGTTTTTCCTTCCCTCCCTCCTTAAAAAACGCCTAGGCCAAGGAGAGGAAGAGTGCATGTGGTTGCTTAAGGAAATTAGCTTGACATGACAAAAGAAGGACGTGATTATGCCTAATGGAGGTGTCTTACAAGCATATAAAGGAAAACATGTGAAGTGTGAAGCTTTTGTAAGACAACCAATCAATGCATGTCAAGGGTTGTCTTACATGTTTAGCATGCTTGGAAAAGAAGTGAAAAAGTATCTTGAGAGGTGTCTCAAGGGGAAAGGGGCAATTTTGGGAGGAAATTTGGAGGAGTATATTAGGCAATTTACTTGGTTCTAGAATTTTCATATATATGCCATATTTTTATTTTCTTTTCTTTTTAGTAAAAGTTGTAACATAATGGTGTGTTTGTATGTATATATTTATATATGAACGATATTCTAGTATTGACCATATATCAATATCAATAGGCATAAAAAATAACTTCATGTGTCATCTCCATTTTGTAGGACCTGAATAGCACCACTAGAAGGGGGGGATTGAATAGTAGGTGCAGAAAATTTGGTTTTTAAAATATTTTGAATCAAAAATCTAACTTCTGAAAACAGTTTCTGTTTTCAGATCGTGATTTAAAACACTGAAAGACTAGGTTCCAGACCTTCAAAAATTCTACAATTTGGAGAGACTCTACTCTCAGATGTTTTGGGTGTCTCTTAAAAATTTCAGATCAAAATGCAACTCCTAACCCTTTGAAAATACGTTCTTGGTCAGATTGCGCAAATCTGCCAGAAATAGTACTCCGATTTGAAAATTTTATTCCAATTGATTGGAGACTCCAAATGGTCTGAAAATTTAATGACAACACCCTTACTATATTTATTTAAATGGGTTGAAACGGTTTTGAAAAATTCCTTTTGGAAGTATGTCAAATACGTTGATTTTCTCAATCTTTGCAAGTCTGAAAATCTCATTGCACTAGTCTCAGAACAATTAACGTATGATAGACTTATACTTATCCAAATGGGGTGAAACTTGCGCCAAAAGAAAACTAAGAGGTGTGGCTATGTTTCTGAAAAATTTTACGATTTTGAAATTCGCTTGATATTTTTGGTATTGTAATGAAAACGATGCAAAGTGCTGGAAATTGAAAGTAAAGTGCTGAAAGTAATAACACCAAGAATTTTATACTGGTCCGGTTAACACAACCTACTCCATTCTTCGAGAACACCTTCCTCGGTTATCACTAATCACAAAAAACACCTTACCACAAGAGTTGATGGAGTTACACACCAACTCCAACCTTTTACACACAATACAATCAAGCACACCGATCACGAACATCACCACCGAACAGATGAAGGTTTGATCACACCTTGATCAATCCTTTTACAATAAATGAAACGTGTATGGTGGTCTAATTAAAGCCTATTCAATATGTTGAATATAAGAACAATAGGCTTGAGAGACGAAGAAGAAGAAAGAAATGTAGAAAAAGAGAGTATAAGACACTTTTGCACTTGTGAGATTATGAGAATTGTCTTGCTTTTGTTTGGCGTGTGATATGGTCTCCAACATGTGCTGAATTTCATTTTTGTAAACTTTGTAAAATAGTGCACAATAATTATACACATATGATATATTCCAATCAGCCCTAATTTGAATATTCTAGTACACTTTAATATGTCTTGAATATGTAAAAAGTGTCAAGATACATGTTACATGTCATGCCAAAAACGTTCTATGCGTTATGTTTGTAGAAAACCGAATTTTCGACTTTTATCGATTACGCGATTTTTCTCCGATTAAATTCAAACTTTTTGCACATGTTATATATATTATGTCACACATAATATAGATAAAACAAATTAAATATTCAGCTCATAATGGCTGACTTAAAAGGCGCCCCATGTGACAAAAAGAGTTGAATTTGAAATCTCCACAATTTGGCCTTAATTGGAGGTGATTTGTGTGTGCCAACATGGAATGATTTCATGACTGAGTATGCCATGTTAACCATGAAATTTGTGGCCATTTTTGAAGTATATGGTCTGGCCATCTATATATGGCAAGTACATGACACGTTGGCGAAGTTTCGATAGTCACCAGATACGACAATTTTCGATTTATAACCTTGTAACGTATCGTAATAATTTTGTCATCACCATGAATTATATCATATGATATAAGACCTGAATATACTCATAAATATGAGGTAAGTATAGTGGTGTGACGTTGACGTACGTTTGTAATATATGTAACGTGTCGGTAGTACGTCGAAATATATGTGTATTGTGCTTTTCAAAAAAAATCTGAACATATATACATATATATATATATATATATATAACGTGTATGCCAAATGGAGAGGGGACTTTCCATGTTTCAATTTGTTGCCATCATGCCTTCTCCAAATATATCTCTATTTAATGAACTACTTAGTTCATTTAACTAAGTACTTCACTTAATGAACTAGTTTAGTTAATTAATGGTGGCAACTGAAAATAGTTCAAACACAACAAATGTTTGCCATTTGACGTAAGCTTTAAAGCTTCATGGCTTGTTAGTACGGCAACATTATATATAAAATATATAAGGCATGTATATCGCAAAAATGTGTCAAGTAATAAATTTTCTCATGCATTTCTTAAACACGTAGTATTTAAATCACGTATTTATAAATCACTCAAACTTCTTTTCTCATCAATCTTCCCCTTTTGATGATTTAAAAAATAACATTATTTCATGATTTAAATATGACCGCTCCCCCTCTAATCGAGCACAAATTCGAATTATGAATTTTTAATTGTCTCCCCCTTGAATTTTGCAATCATGCTATTTCTCCTACTCAAATTACTCTCTCTCCCCCTTAAATTATGCACTTTATCTCCCCCTTTATTTTGTAAATAATATCAAAAGTACATGCAAGAAAGAAATAGTAGTTTATAGTATATCAACAAAAACTCATGCATTTCAAGTACACTCTTAAAGGTTATTTATTCAATTCTTTGAAAATGTCCCTTTTGGTACCCAAATTTGGGTGACCTTTCTAGGTCTTCCAAAAGGTGAGAAAGAAGATGAAGACGCAACATAATAGACGTTATGTGGGTATGTGTTTGGCCTTTGGCCGAGAATCCCATCATGCTCATAGTATGATCTTTGTTTTGATATGTTCTTATGTTGGTGTGCATGGAGTGTGATCTAGATGCATTTATGGTAAATGAATGTCGTGCATGCATTAATGGTTTCTTTTCATATTTGTACGTCATAAAATTATATCTCGTATGATATGAAGATGAAGCGCGATGAGATGACATAGGGGGGATCTAGGCGTCTTCTTAGGCGTCACATGTCTTAGACGCATCTATTTCTTTAGACAGAATGAATTTGGCTGATTTGTTTAGTGTCTCATTTTTCTCAACGTATCTGAATCCGATTTTGTCGTTATCATGCTTTTGTTAAGAAATGATGCTATCTAGCATGTTTGTACCTTCAAATTGTTTCACCATTTTTTCTAGATCTATATTCCTTGGTTTCAAATTTGAAATCTCGGATTTCATTTCCTTATTTTGTGTCGTTAATGATGAGATCTCTAATTTCAATGCATTGATGATGTAAGACGACTCTTATTTTGAATCGTTTAATTGAGAAACAAGGTTCATGTTAGAAGATTCTAACAACTTCTTGTCTTCAATTAATCGTTTCTTTTCTTTTGCAAGAGTCTTTGTGAATTTATGCAATTCTAAATATTGACTAAACAAATCATCATATGAAGGTTCAGAATTAGAATCAGAGTCAGAAGATACCTCATTTGATGCCTTAGATTTAAAGCATACTTGTGCCGTTTATTCTTCCGTATCGTCAGTCTCAGAGTCGGATGAATCAATCCAAGTGGAGGCTTTGAAGGCTCTTCTCCTTTGTTTAGGTTCTGAGATGAGTCTAGTTTTGATCCGATCCTTGTCAAGGTGTTTGTTCATTTGTCTGTCCTTGTTACGGCAATCATATGACAAGTGTCCAAGTTTCCCACATTCATAACACCTTATTTCCTCATTATTTTTATTTTTATGGTTCTTAGATGAAGTAGGCTTGTGTTTGTTTTTAATTGATTTTCTCATGATCTTTCTTAATCTTCTAGCCATCGTGATTAGATCTTCATCATCGGAATCTGTGTCACTATCATCTATGCGATCATAAGAAGTGAAGACGTATTCATTTGATTTAAACGCTATGACCTTATCTTGTTTGGAAGTAGATTCGGAATTTCTTAAAATGAGTTTGTTTTCATATACCTTTAGTGATTCGATCAATTCCTCCATTTTTATCGATTTAGTATCCTTACTTTCTTCGATTGCAGTGACTTTTGAATCCCATTCGGATGGGAGACTCCTTAACACCTTTTGAACCTTTTCCTGTGTAGAAAAAGCTTTGCCAAGAGACTCAAGAGAATTGTAGATGTTAGTCAATCGTAAGTCCATATCAACGATAGATTCATTGGGCAATAATGTAAAAGACTCAAGAGTGGACATAAGCATATTTATTTTAGACTCCTTAACTTGGCTAGTCCCTTCATGTTTCATCTCAAGAACTCTCCACATCTCTTGGGCACTAGAACAATTAGACACGTAACTTGATTCACTTTTACTTAGCCATTTAAAAGTAATTGCATGGCTCTAGCATTCACACTCAACTTATTTTTGTCATCTCTAGTGTATTCTTGTTTTGATTTTACAACCTCTAGTGTGACACCATCAACAGTGGATAACTTAGAAGGGACAAAAGGACCATCTTCTATAATTGACCACAAGTTTATATCAATGGCCATAAAGAAAAGTTTCATTCTAAGTTTCTATTGTATAGAAGACTCACAATCGAAAAGAGGAGGCCTTACGGTTGACATTCTTTCTTGCTCGGTTTTGTAGCTAGTGGTTGCCATCTCACTAAGATCGTTGGATCTCCTTGTCGTGAGTGTGCCTGCACTCTGATACCACTTGTAGGACCTGAATAGCACCACTGGAAGGGAGGGGGGGTTGAATAGTAGGTGTGGAAAATTTGGTTTTTAAAATATTTTGAACCAAAAACCTAACTTCTAAAAACAGTTTCTGTTTTCAGATCCTGATTTGAAACGTTTGAAAGACTAGGTTCCAAAACTTCAAAAATTATGATATGTGTAGAGATTCTACTCTCAGATGTTCTGAGTGTCTCCTAAAAATTTCAGATCAAAATTCAACTCCTAACCCTTTGAAAATATGTTCTTGGTCAGATTGCGCAAATTTGCCAGAAATAGTACTCCGATTTGAAACTTTTATTCCAATTGATTAGAGACTCCAAATGGTCTGAAACTTTAATGACAACAACCTTACTATATTTATTTAAATGGATTGAAACAGTTTTGAAAAATGCCTTTGGGAAGTATGTCAAATACGTTGATGTTCTCAACCTTTACAAGTCTGAAAATCAGATTGCACTAGTCTCAGAATTATTAATGTTTGATAGATTTATACTTATCCAAATGAGGTGAAACTTGCGCCAAAAGAAACTTAAGAGCTGTGGCTATGTTTCTGAAAAATTTTACGATTTTTGAAATTCGTTTGATATCTTTTCTATTGCAATGAAAACGATGCAAAGTGCTGGAAACTGAAAGTAAAGTGCTGAAAGTAATAACACCGAGCATTTTATACTGGTTCAGTTAACACAACCTACTCCAGTCTTCGAGGGCACCTTCTTCGGTTATCACTAATCACAAAAAACACCTTAGCACAAGGGTTGATGGAGTTATACACCAACTCCAGCCCTTTACACACAATACAATCAATCATACCGATCACGAACACCACCGCCGAACGGATGAAGGTTTGATCGCGCATTGATCAATCCTTTTACAATAACTGAAATGTGTATATTGGTCTAATCAAAGCATATTCAATATTTTGAATATAAGAACAATAGGCTTGAGAGAAGAAGAAGAAGAAAGAAATTTAGAAGAAGAGAGTAGAAGACACTTTTTGCACTTGTGAGATCATGAGAATTGTCTTGCTTTTGTTTGACTCTCTTCTCTTCTTTTTATCACAACATGGCCGGCCCCCTAGGGCTTTTCTTCCATCTTGAGAATTCTATTTTCTGTCATTGGAAGATTGTCTTGTGTAGATATAACATCATCTTGCTTACTTGGCACAACTTGATTGGATGAATGTCGTCTTTGCTTACTTGACACTCTATGATTGGATGAGTCTTGTCACCAATTAGTAGCTTTAAAAAAAATCTGAGATTAACATCTAAAACATGTGCCAAATAAGGTTTAAAACATTTCTAAATAATCAACAATTAATCCCTACAAATTTCAAAGCAAAATTTTCACCATTCAGGACTCAAAAATCAGCCACCACATTGTCTCACATGCTGAATTTTCAGCATGTGTTACTTTTGCTACAAAGTTTGAATTGTTACCTTGTGTAGCTCCCTCCATTATGTCACTAACTTTGTGTGGCTTATTTTCCACCAATTGAGATGCCAACTAAGCTCCACATAAGCTCCATCAAGCTGCAGTAGGCGTGTGATATGGTCTGCAACATGTGCTGAATTTCATTTTTGTAAATTTTGTAAAATAGTGCACAATAATTATACACATATGGTATATTCCAATCAGCCTTAATTTGAATATTATAGTACACCTTAGTATGTCTTGAATATGTAAAAAGTGTCTACATACATGTTACATGTCATGCCAAAAATGTTCCATGTGTTGTGTTCGTAGAAAACTGAATTTTCGACTTTTGTCGATTACGCGATTTTTCTCCGATTACATTCAAACTTTTTGCACATGTTATATATTATGTCACATATAATATGCATAAAATAAATTAAATATTCAGCTCATAATGGCTGACTTAAAAGGCGCCCCATGTGACAAAAAGATTTAAATTTGAAATCTCCACAATTTGGCCTTAATTGGGGGTGATTTGTGTGTGCCAACATGTAATGATTTCATGATTGAGTATGCCATGTTAACCACGAAATTTGTGGCCATTTTTGAAGTATATGGGCTGGCCATCTATATATGGCAAGTACATGACACGTTGGCGAAGTTTCGGTAGTCACCAGATACGACAATTTTCGGTTTATAACCTTGTAATGTGTAGTAATAATTTTATCATCACCATGACTTATATCATATGATGTAAGACCTGAATATACTCATAAATATGAGGTAAGTATAGTGATGTGATGTTGACGTACGTTTGTAATATATGTAACGTATCGGTAGTACGTCGAAATATATGTGTAATGTGCTTTTAAAAAAACTGAATATAATATATATATATATATATATACACACACACACACACACACACACACATATAAAACGTGCATGCCAAATGGAAGAGGGGACTTTCCATGTTTCAATTTGTTGCCATCATGCCTTCTCCAAATATATCTCCATTTAATGAACTACTTAGTTCATTTAACTAAGTACTTCACTTAATGAACTAGTTTAGTTCATTAATGGTAGCACCTGTTGACACACCAAACATCGCTCCACGAATTCCGTAATTTGACTCTTCATTCCGCTCCACCAGTAGTTCCTTTTCAAGTCTTGGTACATTTTGGTTGCTCCTGGATAGATCAATAGTCGCGAATTATGAGCCTCCTTTAATATCTTCTTTTTAAGTGCATCATCATTTGGTACACACAATCTATCTCGGAACCCAAGACTACCTGTAATCCTGAACCCGAAAATTAGCCACGGGTGCCTTCTTCAACTTCTCCAAGATATTTAACAACTCAGCATCTTCTTTTTGAGCCTTTGTTATTCTGTCAATCAACGTCGGTGTAATCATCAAGGTGGCCAAGACATTTGCAGTAGACTCAACCATGTCTAGCTCGAATTTTGCCATCTCTTTCTTCAGCGGGGCCTGCCTTGCATGGCTTGACTTTCTGCTTAACGCATCCGCCACTTTGTTCGCTTTGCCTGGGTAATAATGAATAGCGAGGTCATAGTATTTGGTTAATTCCAACCATCTGTGTTGCCTCATGTTTAACTCATTTTGGGTAAACAGATACTTTAAGCTCTTGTGGTCCGTATACATCTCTTATTTTTTTCCATATAGATAGTGTCTCCAGATCTTCGAAATGAACACCACTGCCGCCAATTCAAGATCATCGATTAGGTAATTCTGCTCATATGGTTTCAATTGCCTTGAAGCATACGCAATTACTCTATCTTGTTGCATCAAAACACAACCTGAAAGAAAAGACTTAACACATGTATGCCATAATAAATTTTGATGAGGCAAAAATCATTGGGAGAACAATATCTTTCTCATCTTATTTAACACACTAGGTCACACACACAGAGATATATAGTACATAAGCTAATCAAATCAAATACAAATGCAAATCAAAACTAATCTATTCTTAACTAAATGAAAATTAAATCAACTTAAACTAAAGATTAGAAAGGTATCCTAGAATATCATAAGATATATGGTAAGATATTCTAACATCTTCAATTATATTCAAATGTAGCGATTTATCTCCATTTTCTAATGCATTATCTTCCAAATTGATATTAGTAATAACCTTTGCCAAACAATAGTGAGACTCAACCAAAACCAAAAAAAAAGATGCTATTAAGACGATTCAAAATCAAAGCAAACAGGTTTAGTTGGTTGAATGACATAGAGGTCTAACGATTCAAATTTTAAAGTCCGAGAAAGTAATTTAAAAAAAAAAAACTAAGAGAAGTTCGAAGAATTCCCGATATCAGCACTAAAAACATAAGTAATTTATGCTTTAAACGGCCAAAATTAGATTTATAACAAACTAAGAGGACTATCCGAGCAAATAAAAGGCATATGTGTTCCATAAAATATAGTACAAAGAGTGAGGATAGTAGATTTGTTCCATATACAGCAATCAGCTAATAGAGTAATATACATTGCCACTTGTCCTTTTGCCTAAAGAAGTGCATGCATTTACGAGAAGTCGACGTCCGGCTCCATTAGATTTCGGCGGCTCTCTTTGGATTCTTTTGAAAAGGACTTCTTCCATGAACTCAGTATGTTATGTCAATCCAGAAACGTGACCGTATTGTTAGAGCGTAGTTAAATTCGTATTTGGATTGAGACACTCCTTTAGAAAAACGTGAAATAAGTGAAATCGCAAAAAATTGAATTTAAATTGCTATAATTGAAAAGATTTGAAGTTCGATATGCTGTTTATGAGTGAGTTATGCCCACTAGGCTTATCATTAGGGACAAAAATAAGTCAACCGTTTCATGTTGATCGAGTTCGATTCAATTTTTTTTGTTCTATTAGTTTGGTTCGATAAAATTTACTATCGATCCGACTCAATTCGAATATTTAACAAACCGGTCTTGGGTATTTTTATATTCAAATCATTAGTTCGTGAGCATATTTGAACTTAAAATGTATCTGGAATATGGCTTGACATTATATTAGCACATTTTATAGATAAAAACAATAAATTATACATAATAATTGTTAATTATTGAAATGCCAATAATAAGTTTGTTTTCAGAAAATGACAATAAGTTGTTCATGTAACAAATTTTAAGTCGAACGAGACGTTGATTTGGAATTTATGATGTTCAAAATATTGTACAGATCTGAATTCAATTTGCGATAACGCTTGAATAGAGTTGTAAAACTCATGGTCTCGCAAAGAAAAAGAAGTAACAATAAGGGGAAAAGGGGAAAAAATTATAGTAGTTTTATTAATAAAATTCATTTTTATCACATTTTTTGTAGTAAACTTAGAAACACACGCCTTGGTTTTGTCAAAATTGCCGTTTTGAAAGAATTGTGATGTGCCATTTTAATTTTTGACATTCGGCGGTTTTGTCAAAACCGCAACGTGCTCGCGGTTTTGATAAACCGCCGAATGCCACACCACGGTGGCTATAAATATGATTCATTTTTCACTTTAACTTTTTCTCGCAATTCTACAACGAAATGAAGTTCTGCCAAAATCTATGCACAATTCACAACACACATGAAGGTAGACATAATCTTTCTCTCTATTTTCTTGTGAATTATTTATTTATTATAATTTATGTATTGTAATTTAGTTATGGTTATTTATTGTTATTCAAGTATTGTAATTTATTATTGTTATTTATGCATATGAAGTAGTACTTAATTATTGTCATTTAATAGTTTCAATTGCATTAAAGTATATTCATGAACATATGTATAGTATATTGGAGTATTGTTATTTACTTATTTTGATTGAATGAACGTTTATTAATATTTAATTAGTGTTATTTAGTTGTTTCGATTGTGTGAACGTACATATAGTATAATTTAAGTAGTATTATTTACTTATTTTGATTGCACAAACCTATAATAACATTTACTTATTGTTATTTAATTTTATCGATTGCATGAAAGTATACTATATTTAATTATTGTTACTTATTTGTTTCGATTGCATAAACTTACGTATGTTCGTACTTCGTTTATTATTATGTTTGTATTTAATTATTGTTGTTTTTTATTTAATGCATTTACATTTAGTTATGGCCAGTACTAATGGTGTTAATGAAAAGTTGAGGACAGAGATTGGAGATTTATTGACGCTACAGGGCAAGCACATAACCCTAAACCTTAGAAATAGCAGTAGGTACAGTAGTCGGATATTGTTAAGACAATATCATTTTACAGAGATCTAGAGGTCTACAATAGGTGCATGGCATATATAGAGGACGTGGGGCTATGTGGATTGTCGCTTTGTAGTAAGGTTAAGATAGATCACGCATTGATCACAGCATTTGATAAGAGGTGGTGATAAGAGACTTAATCCTTTCACATACCTCTGGATGTGGCCACAGTCACGCTTCAAGATATAGCCATACTGTTTGGCCTTTGCATAGATGCTTTTATTGGTTGGAAGCCCCGGTACACAACAACATGTTGGTGTCAATTGTGTACTGAGTGTCTTGGATGAACTTCCAACAAGCTAGATATATCATGCAACCGTTTATCGAAGAGGAAGTAAATTAAGTGGTTTACTGATATGAGCCTAAGCGAACATCCATCCGATAAGCAGATGCAGCAGAGGGCTAGAGTGCATGTATTCTCCCTGTTGTCGGGTCAGAATGAACTTCTCATATCAACTGGTCAACCTCTACATGCTTTAAGACCTTGTCAGTGCACATAGATATTCTTGGGCCAATGCCGTCCTTGCGTGCTAAAACCAAAACCTGTGCGAGGGCTGTCATGCAAAAACAGAGACATCAAATTGTGAGACCATTACAGCTCTTGTAGTTCTGGATACGGGAGAGGTTTTCTGTCTTCTGTCCTTACCACGTTGGGAGTCTGAAGATAAAGCTTGGTGGCTTAGTGACCGTAGTTTTTTGGAGGTTCTCTGTCATATGGTGGATGTTACAAGCAATCTGCTCGACATTCTAGCAGAGGGGGATTTCATGTGGACGCTTTACAGTCCAAACGTTATTACGAGCTTGTAACCGGTGTGCACCCAGTACGAGCATTTGTGAATAGCTCATATGCCACTACGGCTGTGGCACATTGCTTAGCATCACCTACTCCCTGGAGTGATGAGGCAGCTTAGGCTGATGCAGGAGTTCCTGCCCAGGTCGTCGACATGGGGTTTCTATCCATCAGATGATGAAGAGGATGGGAAACGTCGACCATGCGCACATGCATGTCATATTCTTACATGAACTGGACGACTGAGTGCACATGATCAGATAGCTATATCCTGGGCCAGCATGCGGACAGCTAACTCACCATAAATGATGTGGTACAGATCTTGGACACTTTTGATGCTTGGTTGTCCTCGTGTGGAGCATATAAGTGACGACGGTTTTTATGGTTCCACACCTAGTCTCATGTGGCTAGTATGCATACATCTTTTATTTCATTTAATTGTGTCATTATAAGTTAAATGTATACTGATATTTCTATTATTAAATTATAGGCAAACTATAATTCTTGGATATAGCATCATGCGGCATCGATTGGAGACGAGACCGACATGAAGATTACATCAAAGGGGCTTAGGAAGGAGGATCTCGGCACCTTTTGCTATTGAGACTTCCAACAAAAGCCAACCAGCAGACTACGTGTTATGCCCCGCACTCCCCGTAGGTTAACAAAAAAGGCAAAGAAGGAATCAAACAGAGTTAATGACAGTCAACGGAAATAAATGAGGCATTAAGTACGAGATTAATTAGAAATTAATGAGAGATTAAATATTAGAATTAAATAGTATTTAATTTTAGAATTAAATCATTAAGGTTCATCCTTTAAGATAAATAAGATAAAAGATATAATTTAGAAACATCAAATCTTACCCTAAATCCTTATTAAACTGACAGCGTCAGTTTCTCCCTCCCATTCACAGAAAGCGACGACGCAACCCCCTTTCCTTAGGCGATTTTGAGATTTGCAGCCCTAGGAGAAGAATCTCTCCAGAAAGCCATCCAATCTTCCTTTGTTCTTCAATCCGTTCTCGAGTAGTCAAAGGCAAGTAACTTTCTTATAAGTTCCTACGATTTGTGAAAGAAAACTGGCCTATTTTGTTATCAAATTGGATCACCATGCAGTAGTTTCGTTTTGTGATTATTTGTTTATGAGTTATGTGTTTTGGTTTCAAGATTTGGCCGCTGTATATGAAAAAGTATTCGTTGTTGTTATCGATTATGTGAAACCATGCTAATCCCTACCCCGAAATCCCTTTGGATGTGCCTTCATTGCTGGATAGGTTTGGGAATGGGAAAAGGAGGGATCTTTTGGGTGCGATGTGAGGAACAATGTGCGTTTAGGATTGAACATGTGATGGGTCCGAGAGGGTTTTGCGCTGATGAATTATGCTTGGATTGATAGGGTGGTTAGGTTTGGATTGATGGGTTGGAGATTGGGGAAACGTTGGTTGAAGATTGCATCTTCTGCAGAAATTTGCAGAACAACATTTACAGGAAACGCTGACATCGATCGATCGATGTCAAAGATCGATGTCCCCTGCTGGACATCGATCGATCGATGTAGGTGAGGGCTGAGAGATCGATGTCCTCTGATTGGACATCGATCGATCGAAGTATAAGAGGCTGAGAGATCTATGTTCTCTGACGGACATCGATCGATCAAAGTAAGGGGATGATGTCCATCAGTTTTGTGGGAAATAGAGGAAGAAAGAGGGAAGCTTGGGGAGTCTTTGGGTGACCTTAGAGACTTCTTAAGATCTGATTAAAGGTAGTCTAAGTCTCGGGAACATGACTTAGGATGGTGAATCAACTTGAGGAGTTCGAAAGGGGTTTTCGAATCACATTTCAATGAGAATGACTTAGGAGGGTTAGGAGATGAACGTACGAGGTGTTTGAGAGTTCAACGAAGAATGGTTAGGGATACTTGCCTTAGGTTGTGAACCTTAGAGTCAAGACTAAGTGTTGACGAGATGGTTGAAGCCTAAGTTATGATGTGTAAATTAGTGAAAGCTTGTGTGTTGCTTATACTTGCGCATGTGTACATGAACTACTTATGTGAACGTGAATTGCATATGAGAACGAGAAATGTGATTGAAACGAGAAGTCTTGCATCATGGCACTTGCATTTGCATATTGATTTGAAAAGAAAGGTGCTTCGGCACAGATTTGCGAAGGTGACCTGCAATGTTAACCGGGATGGAAATTTAAGCCGGGGTGCATTGCAGGGCACAGAAGACTGTAACGTAAACCGGGATAGAAATATAAGCCGGGGCGCGTTACAGGGTATAAAGTTGTCTGTAATGCTAATCGGGATGGAAATATAAGCCGAGGTGCATTACAGGGTATAAAGTTGGCTGTAACGTAAACCGGGATGGAAATATAAGCCGAGCGCGTTACAGGGTATAAAGTTATGTGATGTGATCGGACATTATGACATGCATTGCACGGTTTTAAAAGAGAAAGTGTTCATGCATATGTGAATGTGTAGTGTAGTGCATATTTGACACGCATCACGAGAGTCAAGGTGGTATGAATGTGAGTGGTGTTCGAATGCCAATGAATTGTTATTTGCGCGTAAATTGTTGTACTTGCTTTATTACGTTACTCGCTTATATATTTGAAAGATTACAAGACATGTGTCCCAAAATTCCCTTGAATTATATATTACTCATGTCTTGCCATGTGTTGGTCCCGTATGTCTTATAAGCGGGTTACTTGCTAGCGTTTTCGCTAAGGGTACTGCCTTTGTCATTGCAGATGAGCCTAGTTACGACATGATCTTCATAGAGGACGACGGCGAGTGGGCAGAATGGGATGCCTAGACCTTGTTGAGGGAATTGATTAATTAGATTCTGTCATTTCTGTTCTTAAGTCATTTGAGGATTTAGTTGGCTGCGACCATACACAGATTTTGATATTTACTTTGTCTTTTGATGTACTGCGTTGATGATTTAGATTCACGACATATGTTTCCGCACTTATTTCTCTTACGTCATTGATGATGTGTATTCGAGAGATGAGACGTCTTGTAGTCTTCTCAGTAAGCTACGACGGGTGTACCGGTTCGGATTCCGCTGTCCGGGTCGGGGCGCTACAGGTGGTATCAGAGCCTAGGCTTCAGATCTACCTCAGAGACCTAGGTTATGACATATAGAGTTTTAAGTTATGATTTCCACCGTAAGGTGATCTTTAAGTCTAAGTATGCAATCCTAGATTTAAGTTTGATTGGGATGGGTGTGTGTACGAGCGCGATTAAGGGTAATCAATAAACGTTATTTATTTTAACTTATGAGTTCCGCCTTGTACGGTATCATGGATCCCAAGCACTGATCTATTTCTAAACTGCTAGATACTAATAAGCGTGATCTTGCAGAAAATGCCTCCTAGACGTGACAACCAAGGAAATGGTGGCAACGGGAACAATGACCCTCCCTCACCACCACCTCCAGTTCTAGTACCCCAAGCACTGATTGATGCTATCACAGTGATAGCACAAGGGGTTGCTCAACAGCAGCAACAACCACAACAACCTCCTCCACCACCTCCCCAGCAAGGCATCAGATATTATATTGGGGAGATGCGGAGGATGCATGCCCCTAATTTCGAAGGGACCACTGACCCAGAAGTGGCTGGGTTTTGGCTCGATGAGGTAGAAAAATGTTTCAGACTTGTGCAAGTGCCTGAAGATCTGAAGGTGGATGTAGCCACACTCCTACTGAATGGCCGAGCTAATGCCTGGTGGAGTGGCATCCTGCCTAAGATGACCCCTCCTATTCAGTGGAGACAGTTCGTGCAGGCCTACAAAGATTATTATGTGCCTGAGACTGCCATTCTGGAGAAGATGAGGCAGTTTGACAAGTTTGAATAGGGGAGGATGACAGTTTCCGATTACGCTGACAGGTTCTATGCCTTAGGCAAATTCACGCCCATGGTATTGGAAAACAATCGGATGAAAATGCTAAAGTTTGAAGAGGGTCTGAACCCCCACATACGGACGGCTATAGCGGGGTCAAGTCTGAAAACGTTTGAGGAGATGCTGGACGCATGTTACCGAGTGGAAAGTGACATGCACAGGTCACAACCAAGAGAGGCTCGTGAAGAATCGAGCAAGAGGCCGAGAGTAGAGCAAAGTGGAGGTAGACCCGGACGTTGGGTCAAGATTCCCAGAAAAGGACAAGCGGGGCCAGTTCAAAGGGCACCGCAGCCAAATCAACCTGATCGTCAAGCACCTGCAGAATGCCTACACTGCCATAAAAGACACGTGGGTGAATGTTGGAAAATAACAGGTGCGTGCTTCAGATGTGGAAAGTCAGGCCATAGGATCAGGGACTATCCTGAATGGAATTCTAACCCACAAGCAGGAGCAGGGCCGGCCCATCAGTAGAAAGGCAGACCCAATGCGAGAGTCCATGCCATGACAGACGCTGAAGTCCAGGAGGACGCTAATGTTGTGACAGGTATGGCCTAAGTTAAATCATAGTTGTTTAAGCTGAATTTTAATCCTTTAAGTTGATGATCATATATGTGTTATGTGAGAACCTTTATGTGTTACCCTCTTGTGATTAGGTGTGATTCTAGTTAACAAAGTACTCGCTAATGTGCTGTTTGATAGTGGAGCTAGTCACTCCTTCATTTCTAAGCGATTCGCAAAAGCACTTGACTGTTTACCCGAATGGCTTGAGAACCCATTTAGGGTGCAGGCAGCAGGCGAGCAAGTACTGGTTTCTCACCACCAGTACAAAGATTGTGAGTTGGAGTTGGATGGAAAATTATTTTCAGTGACTTTAGTCCCACTTCCGATGAAGGATTTCGATGTAATATTGGGCATGGATTGGCTGACCAAGAATCATGCCAATATTGACTGCAAACTCAAACAAGTGACCATTAAGGACTCCGAGATGAATGACATAAAGGTCCAAGGAAACGTCAAGATAACCAAAGCTCCAAAGAAGATATACTTAACGGCGATTGAGGCCTTTAAGGCTTTGCAAAAAGGAGCAGAGGGATATATGGTGTATGCCGTAGATGCTAAGCAGGAGGTTCCCTCTATAGATCAAATTCCGGTGATCAATGAGTTCAAGGATGTATTTCCGAATGATTTGCCAGGAGTGCCGCTATCGAGGGAAGTGGAGTTTGAGATCAATTTGATACCCGGGACTGAACCTATATCTAAGACACCCTACAGAATGGCTCCAGCAGAACTTAAGGAGCTAAAGGGGCAACTTCAGGAGTTGTTGGACAAAAAGTTAATTCGCCCCAGTGTATCTCCCTGGGGAGCTCCAGTTTTATTCGTAAAGAAGAAAGATGGCAGCATGAGGTTATGCATCGATTACCGCGAGTTGAACAAGATCACCATTAAGAATAAATATCCTCTGCCAAGGATCGAAGATTTATTTGATCAGTTAAAGGGAGCTCGCTGGTT
This sequence comes from Eustoma russellianum, assembly GCA_036186865.1. Lineage (NCBI taxonomy): Eukaryota > Viridiplantae > Streptophyta > Magnoliopsida > Gentianales > Gentianaceae > Eustoma > Eustoma russellianum. Next base: position 13,828,451 of record AP025047.1, read on the forward strand.
TTCGAAGATTGATCTTCGTCAAGGGTACCATCAGCTGCTTGTGAAAGCCGGAGACGTACCTAAAACGGCTTTTCGGACTCGATACGGGCATTATGAATTCTTAGTGATGCCTTTTGGACTAACTAATGCCCCAGCAGCTTTTACGGACTTGATGAATACCGTGTTTCGAGAACAGTTGGATCAATCTGTAGTGGTATTCATCGATGATATCTTGGTCTATTCCTCCGACGAACAAGCTCATGCTGAACATTTAAGAGTGGTGTTACAAATTCTGAGGCAACAGCAGCTTTATGCCAAATTCAGCAAGTGTGAATTTTGGCTAAGAAGTGTAGCCTTTCTCGGTCACGTGATTTCGGAAGATGGGATCTCTGTGGACCCTAAAAAGATAGAAGCCATCACGGAATGGCCAAGGCCTACCAACGTGACTGAAGTGAGAAGCTTCCTAGGCTTGGCAGGCTACTATAGGAAGTTCGTTGAGGGATTCTCAACGATAGCAGTTCCATTGAGTCGACTTACGCAGAAGAAGACTAAGTTCGAATGGACTGCTGAATGCGAGCAGAGTTTTACCGAGCTCAAGAAGAGACTGACCACAGCCCCGGTGTTGGCACAACCCTCCGGCACCGACGGTTTCGTGATCTACAGTGACGCGTCCAAGAAAGGACTAGGTATGTACATCATTACAATTAATGCATTGTATATACTTATGCTAGTCCTGAATTAACTTTCTGTTTATAGGGTGTGTCTTGATGCAAAAGGAACGAGTTATTTCGTACGCGTCTAGACAATTGAAACCATATGAGCAGAACTACCCGACGCATGACTTGGAACTCGCAGCTATGGTATTTGCTCTTAAGATCTGGAGACACTATCTATACGGAGAGAAATGCGCCGTGTTCACAGATCATAAGAGTTTGAAATACCTATTCTCGCAGAAGGAGCTAAACATGAGACAGAGAAGATGGTTGGAGTTACTCAAAGATTATGACTTGACCATCAACTACCATCCGGGTAAGGCCAACAGAGTGGCGGACGCGTTGAGCAGAAAGTCTAGCCATGCGAGACAATCTCCGTTAGAAAGAGAAATCGAGGAGTTTGATCTTGAATTGGTGGATTCAGTGGAAAATGTCCTTACAGCTTTGTCTATCAGCCCAAACTTGGTAGACAGAATCAAAGAGGCGCAGTATGGGGACGCAGCGCTAAGAGACATTCGTGACAAGCTAGCTGCAGAACCAGTAAAAGATTTCCAGTTGCGAGGAGATGGAAGTTTATGGTTCCAAAATAGGTTGTTCGTACCTAACAATGATGAGCTTAATAAGGAGTTGCTAAACGAAGCTCATAACTCGAGGTTATCTATTCATCCCGGCAGCACAAAAATGTACAAGGACCTCAAAAGAAACTATTGGTGGGTGGGAATGAAAAGATCTGTAGCAGAGTTTGTTGAAAGGTGTTTAGTTTGCCAACAAGTCAAAGCTGAGCATCAACGACCTGGTGGTTTGATGAAGCCTCTAGAGATTCCGGAATGGAAATGGGAACACGTGACTATGGACTTCGTGATGGGACTACCCAAGACCAGAAATGGAAATGAGATGATCTGGGTGATTGTAGACCGATTAACAAAGACGGCTCATTTCATAGCCATGCCACATGGTACTTCGTATGAAAAGTTATCCAATATCTATGTGGATAACATTGTGAGCCTACATGGAGTCCCAGTCAGCATTGTGTCGGACCGTGATCCCAAGTTCACCTCTAAGTTTTGGAGAGCATTCCAGAAGGCAATGGGTACCGAACTGAGAATGAGTACCGCGTACCACCCGCAAACGGACGGACAATCCGAGAGAACCATCCAAACCTTGGAAGACATGTTGAGAGCATGCGCTTTGGATTTCAAAGGAAACTGGGATAGCATGCTGAAGTTGATGGAGTTTTCCTATAATAATAGCTATCACAGCGCAATCAGCATGGCACCATCCGAAGCGTTGTATGGACGTAAGTGCAGGTCCCCTGTTTGTTGGGACGAAGTTGGAGAAAGGATAATCACTGCACCCGAGTTGGTGGAACAAACGATTGAAAAGGTCAAAGTAATAAGAGAGAAACTGAAAGTGGCTCAAGATCATAATAAGAGTTGGGCCGATTCTAAGAGACGACCTTTGGAGTTTGAGGAAGGCGATAAGGTCTATCTACGAGTTTCACCCACCAAGGGAGTGGCAAGGTTTGGGGTGAAGGGCAAGTTAAGCCCTAGGTACATTGGCCCTTACGAAATACTTGGCAAAGTTGGCGAAAGAGCGTACCGATTAGCCCTGCCTCCGAGCTTACCCCAAGTCCATAACGTATTTCATGTATCGCAACTAAGGAAATACGTATCGGACCCAAACCATATCTTGGAAGCTCAACCATTGGATGTTAAGGAAGATATCTCATATGAAGAACATCCAATAAAGATTGTGGATAGAAAAGATCAAGTCCTGCGCAGACGTGTCATCCCGTATGTCAAAGTTCAGTGGAGTAACCATACGGAGCGCGAAGCCACGTGGGAGCTTGAGGAGCAAATGAAGGAGCTATATCCACATCTGTTCAAATAAGGTACGCCAGTTTCGAGGACGAAACTCTTTATAAGGGGGGTGGAATGTTATGCCCCGCACTCCCCGTAGGTTAACAAAAAAGGCAAAGAAGGAATCAAACAGAGTTAATGACAGTCAACGGAAATAAATGAGGCATTAAGTATGAGATTAATTAGAAATTAATGAGAGATTAAATATTGGAATTAAATAGTATTTAATTTTAGAATTAAATCATTAAGGTTTATCCTTTAAAATAAATAAGATAAAAGATATAATTTAGAAACATCAAATCTTACCCTAAATTCTTATTAAACTGACAGCGTCAGTTTCTCCCTCCCATTCACAGAAAGCGACGACGCAACCCCCTTTCCTTAGGCGATTTTGAGATTTGCAGCCCTAGGAGAAGAATCTCTCCAGAAAGCCATCCAATATTCCTTTGTTCTTCAATCCGTTCTCGAGTAATCAAAGGCAAGTAACTTTCTTATAAGTTCCTACGATTTGTGAAAGAAAACTGGCCTATTTTGTTATCAAATTGGATCACCATGCAGTAGTTTCGTTTTGTGATTATTTGTTTATGAGTTATGTGTTTTGGTTTCAATATTTGGCCGCTGTATATGAAAAAGTATTCGTTGTTGTTATCGATTATGTGAAACCATGCTAATCCCTACCCCGGAATCCCTTTGGATGTGCCTTCATTGCTGGATAGGTTTGGGAATGGGAAAAGGAAGGATCTTTTGGGTGCGATGTGAGGAACAATGTGCGTTTAGGATTGAACGTGTGATGGGTCCGAGAGGGTTTTGTGCTGATGAATTATGCTTGGATTGATAGGGTGAATAGGTTTGGATTGATGGGTTGGAGATTGGGGAAACGTTGGTTGAAGATTGCATCTTCTGCAGAAATTCGCAGAACAACGTTTACAGGAAACGCTGACATCGATCGATCGATGTCCCCTGCTGGACATCGATCGATCGATGTAGGTGAGGGCTGAGAGATCGATGTCCTCTGATTGGACATCGATCGATCGAAGTATAAGAGGCTGAGAGATCTATGTTCTCTGACGGACATCGATCGATCGAAGTAAGGGGATGATGTCCATCAGTTTTGTGGGAAATAGAGGAAGAAAGAGGGAAGCTCGGGGAGTCTTTGGGTGACCTTAGAGACTTCTTAAGATCTGATTAAAGGTAGTCTAAGTCTCGGGAACATGACTTAGGATGGTGAATCAACTTGGGGAGTTCGAAAGGGGTTTTCGAATCACATTTCAATGAGAATGACTTAGGAGGGTTAGGAGATGAACGTACGAGGTGTTTGAGAGTTCAACGAAGAATGGTTATGGATACTTGCCTTAGGTTGTGAACCTTAGAGTCAAGACTAAGTGTTGACGAGATGGTTGAAGCCTAAGTTATGATGTGTAAATTAGTGAAAGCTTGTGTGTTGCTTATACTTGCGCATGTGTACATGAACTACTTATGTGAACGTGAATTGCATATGAGAGCGAGAAATGTGATTGAAACGAGAAGTCTTGCATCATGGCACTTGCATTTGCATATTGATTTGAAAAGAAAGGTGCTTCGGCACAGATTTGCGAAGGTGACCTGCAATGTTAACCGGGATGGAAATTTAAGCCGGGGTGCATTGCAGGGCACAGAAGACTGTAACGTAAACCGGGATGAAAATATAAGCCGGGACGCGTTACAGGGTATAAAGTTGTCTGTAATGCTAATCGGGATGGAAATATAAGCCGAGGTGCATTACAGGGTATAAAGTTGGCTGTAACGTAAACCGGGATGGAAATATAAGTCGGGGCGCGTTACAGGGTATAAAGTTATGTGATGTGACCGGACATTATGACATGCATTGCACGGTTTTAAAAGAGAAAGTGTTCATGCATATGTGAATGTGTAGTGTAGTGCATATTTGACACGCATCACGAGAGTCAAGGTGGTATGAATGTGAGTGGTGTTTGAATGCCAATGAATTGTTATTTGCGCGTAAATTGCTGTACTTGCTTTATTACGTTACTCGCTTATATATTTGAAAGATTACAAGACATGTGCCCTAAAATTCCCTTGAATTATATATTACTCATGTCTTGCCATGTGTTGATCCCGTATGTCTTATAAGCGGGTTACTTGCTAGCGTTTTCGTTAAGGGTACTGCCTTTGTCATTGCAGATGAGCCTAGTTACGACATGATCTTCATACGCACTTATTTCTCTTACGTCATTGATGATGTGTATTCGAGAGATGAGACGTCTTGTAGTCTTCTCAGTAAGCTACGACGGGTGTACCGGTTCGGATTCCGCTGTCCGGGTCGGGGCGCTACACTACGGATGCATATTATCCGTAGTTTTTCTTGTCTCGGCCAGACGGTCCGTTATTTGCACACATGGACGCTAAAGGGTCATAGTATGCAGGTCCCTGAGGGCATGCATCGTACATATCATTCCAGACACCATCTGTAGATAGCAGACATGTATTTGGCCAGGATGACAATGACATACTTGACATTGCGATTATCTCTCTCCTTCTGGTCTCGATACTGAGCAGTTTGTGTGAGACCTAGAGCAGGCATACTCGTAGTTGCCAAAAGATCTAGGTCCAACTAGACGTAGTATATTTGCTTAGCAGCTTCTTATACGTAAGATGCGTTATTTTACCGATGAGAACCCGTGAGTTGTATATCATATTTCTGTTGTGTGTATAACATTTTCTCTATAGATATACTTTTTTACATTTTTGATTCATTCTTATTTTATGTTACTTTATTTCGATTAGCTTGTTCATATTTGGTCAGCTTTACTTGAAAACTTACAATATAGTTTTAATAAGCACACCCATAAGAAAAGTATACACAAATGCTGACTTGTCACTTTTTTTAAAAATGAAACTAGAAAATTAATTTTTTTAAACGATAAAGCATACTGTAGTTTTGACCGAACCGCTAAATGCCAAAAGTCAACATGGCACACCTCGGTTCTGGCAAGACCTCGGTCTATTTTACACCGTAGTTTTGACAAACCGTGCTGTATGTTTTTGGTTTACTTTAAAACTTGTGTTAAAAATGGATTTTTTAATAAAACTTTTGTGATAATTTTTTTACACACGGTATGAATTTGTAGGACTTTTTTTTGGGGAAAATTTTTATGACTTTGAAGAGTCTTTTCTTTCTTTTTGCTAAGCAAGAGTTTTTTTGTTTTGTTTTCACATCTATTTAAAGATGCATATGTTAAACTTTATGTAATATTTCATCTTTTTCAAATAATTTTGATCTCCACGTCTACTTAAAGGTGCATATGCTCAAATTTCTGCAACCTTTCATCCTTTTCAATTAAAAATCATTATTCTTATATTTCTTTTTTTTTATCAAATGTATTACTCAGAGCTCAGCCGCTGATGCAGCGAGTACATTACAAGGGGATTATTCTTATACTTCAGTCTTCCTTTTTTCCATGAAATTAGAAATAATTGAAAATAAGAACTAAATCCCAAGTTGTAAAATGCTTCCATGAACCATTGTTTGGGTTTTTAATCTTTATTGACTATTGTAAATAAGGAAAACAAAAACAATTGATGCGACATACTTACAACTTTTTTTTTTATTAAAGATATTTACAACTTTTTTTGAGTAAAGATACTTACAACTTCGATTGATTTTTTAATAGGAGGATTTTGCAAATGCCCTTTTTGGATGTAAACTTTCTCTTTCAATTTGTGTGATCCTAATATTTGCTTTCTTGTTAAATTTTTTTTATTCTTTTTCCTCAATATTTGGCCATGTACTTGATCTCTTTGTGCCAATCAACTAACCTTCATTTCTCTATATGGTATCTTATCAGGGTTAAGATTATCTATCCAAATAAGGTTATAAGTTATTATACAAGTTACTTAATTAGAAAAGAACAAGAATAAATTGGGATGGATTTCTCTGATTTACAAATGATGGGCCTCATCTTATTTTTCTAAATTTAATAAGTTGTACAAGTTTCTGACTAACTCATACTTTAACTTGGACATATGAGCTTAATCCATCTTATCATTGATGGTGGAGTTTTCTTAGTAGTAACTTTTCTGTTTTTATTACAAAATGTTTAGAGTGATGTGAGACTTTTCTATCGAGGACTTACAGTAAAATTTACAGATTGTCCACCAAATATGACTGTTGACAGCGAAATTTGAACATAAAACCTCATGCGTGGAAATAGACGAACTTTAATAGATGAACCAATCCTCATTTGGCTTCTTAAAAAGTAACTACTGATAGATTCTACAACTTATTACTTCTTTATTGTTAGTCATTGGTTGAAAAAAAATATATGTACAAATAGACATAAAATGTCGACATATCATCATATTTATCAATAGTTGGAATGGTTTAACACTTTCTTCCCTTCATTTTGATTCCTTAATCGATCATCCAATATCAAGAATTTGAATTGTAAACCATGAAAAAATTATATTTGTTATTTTTAATTAGAATAAAGATTGCCTTTAATACCATACTCCACACCCTTAATTTAAGCACACATGCTTACTCTAAAGTGGTAAATAATTTGCTCCCTGTCCTACGGAAAAAGCCTCCGCCCATTACAACTTTTAAGGCTTAATTTCTTTAGAGGAACTTTAAGAATTATCGGATTGTGTTTGAAGGGATTGTCGGATTAGGTTTATATTTTGCATATGATTATCGGGCTGGAGTTTTGCTCAGTTAATAGAATTTCCAACTCTATCTATGCTACATTAGTAATTAACTATTGTTTATTAACTTATCATATGGCATTACTAAAATTTAACTGATCTTGGCCTACTTGTAATTTTGAATTGAACTGGGTACTTAAAAATCGGTATCTAGAATTTTCAATTGAAGTTTTGTATTGTGACCCAGCACTTATTCGACACATCTTGACGCAATTTTCATTATGGGACATTGAGAAATAACCTCTGTGTATTTCTAACATGATGAAGTTGTATCTTCACCAAGGATCAGAGATGATCTGAGATAAACGTTGTTGACTTTTCCCGACTTGTAAATTCAAAGAACTTCCTTGATGACCTGCACAGGGAAGCACAGATCAGAGGTCCCGGGGATATGACCCCGGGCAAAACCCTCCGACGCTCATGTCAGTTTGGACAATTCTCACTGAGATATGTTTATGTTTGAAGAGTTGAGAGGATCTCACAATTTTTGGTATGGAGATTTTTGTGAATTAGCTCTTGGAGAAGAAAGTGTTTTTCGAATCCTTTTCCTTGTGCCCCCTGCATCGCTTTTGTTCCTTTCCTCCGTCCCCTGCCTCTGACGGCAGAGGGGACATTTACTTGTGCAGATGAGTTACTACATTGTAGGTCTGCTGATGGGACCGTTAGGCCTGCTGATGGGACCATGGCGTGTGCAGGTTGAAAAGTCTGATGTGTACACGTCCTTTACACTGTAGATCTGCCAGGTGGCCCCATGCTTAATTAAGCTGAGTTGCGTTTGACACCTGGCAAGGGTTTGCCGAGGTGCAAAGATGGGTCTAGATGATGCCCTGTCATAGTCCTGTTCTGATCTGGCTTGCCGAGCTGAGGTGCATAATGGCTGAACAGAGGTGTATTCTGCCAAGCTGCAAGAGTTGGACGTGCTAAACTTGGATTTGCCGTTGACTGTTTGTTGACTACCAGTTGAACATTTTTGGCTTATCACTTTGCCCCCAGATTTAGTGTGGACGAGCTGACCAACAAAGGCAGACAAATATGTTCAGATAATTGGTGACATGTCCATCTTTAATTGAGCTGTTATCCTCATTTAATGCAAGCGCCAGTTTCAACGTGTCTCATAATTGCTTCTTCGGCGGTTGAGATAATCGAAGAGGGGGGAAATCCGAAGCGTTGCCCCTTTTCAAATTTCAATTGAAAAGTTACACCTTTTCAATTTCTTCCTTATAAAAGGCAAATTTTACCCTCAAAGGTTTTTCTTTCTTCTTCTCTCACTTGCAATCGTTCCTCCCTACACATTTTCTTCTTCCTCAACCTTCCTTTCGTTTTCATCCCTGGCAGAGCCTTCTCCTACCCTAACTCCAGCGAGTCTTCCTCTTCAACCTTCAAAACTCTGTAAGCTCTATTCTTCCTTTCATTTCTATGGATTTTACTGTTTCATCTTCCTCAGATTCCCAAAATAGGTCAGCCCATTCTTTCCCTGCTGATCTTGGGGGTAACGACGAGGGTCAATCTCCTCTCTCTGAGAGGTCATATTCTAGCGAGGACAACCGTCCTTCGAGGAGGTTGCGCCGTGCTGGCGCACCCTCCATAGTTGCCCCTGAATCCATGGTGCCCCCGGTGTCTGTTGACAGGGGATCACCATCTCCGGCGGTGCAAAGCTCAGTGTGCATTTTGAAAGCCACTGATCTTTCCCGTTTATGTGAACTGTACAATATTGATAGGAGTGTTTTTGTCCCCATTCTTCCTCTTCCCCATCAAATTGCTTATGACCCACCCATAGGGTATGAAGCAATTTATGAGGAATATTTCAAATCTGGTTTCAGCCTTCTAGTTCCTGAACCCTTATTCTTCATTCTTGAGTTTTATAACCTTAGGCTGCCCAAGCTCATGCCCAATGGCCTGAAAGTAATCTTTAGTTATCTGCTCTACCTGAGAGCTCTTGGGGAGGAATTCAACCTCAGAGTTTTCAGGGGGATGTTTGTGTGCAAGCAAAAAGATAGTTGGTTCTACTTTAGTAGGAGGTTTTCTAACAAAGAAGTTAACCACACTATCAACTTCTCCACATTTACTAAGAATTGGAAAGGTCGTTTCTTTTTTATAAAAAAGATAGGATTATCAGAGGGGGAGTATTGGAAGTCCGGTAGTGCAGATAATTCGAGGCCAAGCGAGAAATTCTGCGATGAAGCCTTCAGATTGCTGAATTTGTCACTGGCCGTGGACTGGAAAAAGGTGAACAGGTCGGTTCTAAGAGCTGCCGACCTGGATCACTTGTGTGGCCCCCATTTTCGGATTCTCAGTACAAAAGACTTGGAAATTGTTATGGGTATGTGTTGTAATTTTGAATATCCGTGATTTCCTTTGATGTCTTCCAAATATTTTGATTGGCTTGCTATTGCACTTGCACGAGCCATGGTATCTGAAGCAATTACCAAGTTAAAAAAATGGCTCCCAAGAAGAGGAAGAGGACTGAGGAAAAGCATTCTTCCTCAGAGCAGGCCTCTACCAAAGCCTCTTCCGAGATGCAGGTGCTACCTGCTGAACCCACTCTTGCCGAGTTTGGAGCTCAAGGTATTGTTTTATCCTTTGCTGGTTGGAATCAATTTACTTTCCTGCTTTCATTCAACCCTTTAACCTTTGTTTTTTATTATTGCTGAAACTTCAACTGGCCCCATCCAGGCTGCAGCCCAAATTCCTGTTCAGGCTGCAGCTCAACCAATGGACAGGGATGGGGGATCTGAGGCCCCAATTTGGCCCTTCCTCCTCCTGCTGCCGAAGCTGAGGCACTTGTGCCTCATTCAAGGTATGTTCCCTCTGAAGCTCCTCCTTCTGCTGAAGTTAGGGAGAATACTTTATAAGGAGAACCTTCTCATCAGTATCGTCGCGGTAAGAGGACGATGGATTTTTCTTATGCTGACTCTGCCGCCCACCCAGTAGTGGCTAGGAAGCTAACTGAGATGGCGGTGCTGCCCAGAGATTGGGAGCTTTTTGGTCACCAGGAATGGGAGCCAGCCCTGAACTCATACATGAGCAACATGTCTTTGGTAAATCTTTCTAAAAATTTCTAACTTTTTCAGCTGGGTTACTTGAAGCCTTTTTTGACTAAGTAATTTGATTGCTGCAGTACCGAGTTCAAGAATACAATATGCTCAGGAGGGCTAAAGAGATGCGCAAGTCGATTGTTAAGCTGTGTGAGAGCAACGCCAACTTGAGAAGAGCTAATGATGAGTTGGCCGTGCAGAGAAAAATGAGTTTGAGTGATTACAAAATGCATGATTTAAATAACGTGTATTAAAGAAATGCATGACATATTTTATGACATGATACGTTTTTGCATGAAACTTGCCTTATATAGTTCATATATAATGTTGTCGTACTAACGAGACATGAAGCTTTAAAGCTTACATCAAATGGCGAGCATTTGTTGTGTTTGAACTATTTTCAGGTGACATTATTAATGAACTAAACTAGTTCATTAAGTGAAGTACTTAGTTAAATGAACTAAGTAGTTCATTAAATGAAGCTATATTTGGAAAAGGAACAAAGGCAACAAATTGAAGAATGGAAAGTCTCTCCTCTCCTTTATACACGCCATTTACCATATGTTTTTATATATATTCAGATTTTTTATAAAAGGCACATACACATATATTCCAATGTACTACCGACACGTTATATATTTTACGAACGTATGTTAACATCACACCACTATATTTAACTCATATTTATGAGTATATTCAGGTCTTATATCATATGATATAAGTTATGATGATGACAAAATTATTACGACACGTTAAAAGGTTGTAAACAAAAAATTGTCGTATCGGGTGAATACCGAAACTTCGCCAACGTGTCACGTACTTGCCATATATAGATGGCCAGCCAATACACTTCAAAAATGGCCACAAATTTCGTAGCTTACATGGTATATACAGCCATAAAATCATTCCATATTGACACACACAAATCACCCCAAATTAAGGCCAAATTGTGGAGTTCCAAATTCAATTTTTGTCACATGTTAGGCGCCAATTTAAATCAGCCATGAGTGCTGAATATTAAAGTTTAATTTATGTATATTATGTGTAACATAATATATTTGACATGTGCAAAAAGTTGGAATTTAGTTGGAGAAAAATCGGGTAACTGACAAACGTCGAAAATTCGGTTTTCTACAAACACGACACATGGAACATTTTTGGCATGACATATAACATGTATCTAGACACTTTTTACATACTCTATACATTCTAAAGTGTTCTAGAAAAATCAATTAAGGGCTAATTGGAATATACCATATGTGTACAATTATTGTGCACCATTTTACAAAGTTTGCAAAAGTAAATTCAGCACATGTTCAAGCTTAAAGTACATGCCTATCTTAGCTTGATGAAGCATATTTGGAGCTTTGTTGGCATCTTGATTGGCCAAGAATGAAGCATACAATGTTGATGACATAAAGAAAAGAGCTACACAAGGTAACATTTCAAACTTTGTCACATTTGTGACACATGCTGGAAATGCAGCATGTGTAGGTTATTGCTGGCCGAATTTTCTACTAATTTGTGCCATATTTACTACTTTGAATTATATGGATTGACTGAGAGATAATATGGCAATGTTTTAAAAGTATTATGGAAAAAATGTGATGGTATCTTGGAATATCACACATGCTGAAATTTTCAGTGTGTTGGAATGGATATGTCCGATTTTATGGCCTCCATGACTACAAATTTTATTCCAAAATTAGTAGAAATGTGATGTACTAAATGATGATTGATTTCTTCTTTATTTTCAAGGAATTAATCTAATGCAAACATAACAACTGTTTGAATATAGTGTGAATATCACACATGCTGAAATTTCAGCATGTGTAGAAAGCATATGGCCGAATTCTTGGTAGGAATTGGTGATGAGTTGTCTTGCTAATTATGTGGAATTGATATGTGACTTATGGCAACATTTTTATGACTAATTGCCACATGTTTTTAAAGGTTATATTCAGATTTATCTAGTCATCAAATGATGGCAACTTTCATCCAATCAATGAGTGCCAAGTAAGCAAGGGCTTAATGATCATCCAATGAGGAGTTGCCAAGTAAGTAAGAAAATGTCACAATGATGCAATATACTCTTCCAAGGACTTAGAAGATAATTTTCAAGAGAAGAAAGAGGCAATAGGGGGCGGCACATATGGTGATAAAAAGAGAAGAAGGAGAGCAAACAAAAGACAAGACAAGCCTCACAAGTTCAAAAGTGCAAAAAGAGTCTTCTATCTCTTCTTCTACATTTCTTTCTTTCTTCTCTCTTAAAGCCTATTGTATTCATATTCATACATCTTGAATAGGCTTCATCTATACCACCATATATTCTATATTGTTGTAAAATATTGATCAAGGTGTGATCAATCTTGCATTCGCTAGGTGGTGGTGTTCGTGATCGTTGTAATCACTTATAAGGTTTGTAAAGGGTTGGAGTTGGTGTGTAACTCCATCAACCATGTTTGGTAAGGTGTTATTTGTGTTTTGTGATTAGAGCTAACCAAGGAAGGTGTCCTCGAAGACTGGAGTAGGTTGATTTAACCGAACCAGTATAAAATTCCTTGTGTTCTTTACTTTTCAGCACTTACTTTTAGTTTCAAGCACAGTGCATCATTTTTATCACGTTCTTAAAAATAGTAAACGAACTTCAAAAATCATGAAACTTTCAAGAAACATAGTCACACATCTTAAGGTTCTTTTGGCCAAGTTTCAACCCTTTTGGACAAATATAAGTCATCCAAACGTCAAAAGTTCTGAGACTAGTGCAGTTTGATTTTTCAGGCTTGCAAAGGTTGAGACTTTGAACGTATTTGACTAACTTCCCAAAAACAAATTTCAAAACTGTTTCAAACCAATTAAATACACCTAATAAGGGGTTAGTCATTAAATTTTCAGAGCATTTGGAGTCACAGTTTAATTGGAATTAATTTTTCAAATCAGACTACCGTTTCTGGCAGATTTGCGTAATCTGACCGCAAACAATTTTTAAAGGGGTTAGAAGTTGAGTTTTGATATGAAATTTTTAGGGGATACTCAGAATATTTGAGACTACGATATCTCCAAATTTCAGAATTTTTGAAGACCTGTAACTTACTTTTCAAAACGTTTCAAAACAGGTCCTGAAAACAGAAACTGTTTTCAGAAGTTGGGTTTTTGGTCTAAAACAATTTTAAAAACCACATTTTCCGCACCCACTATTCAACCTCCCCTTCTAGTGGTGCCTTGCAGATCCTACAAGTGGTATCAGAACGCAGGAACACTCACAACAAGAAGATCCAACGATCTAAATGAGATGGCATCCACTAGCTATAACACCATGCAAGAAGGAATGTCAACCATAAGGCCTCCTCTTTCCGATGGTGAGTCCTTTATTCAATGGAATTTAAGAATGAAACTTTTTATTATGGCTATTGATATTGATCTATGGTCCATCATAGAAGACGGTCCATTTGTTCCTTCTAAGTTGTCAATTGTTGATGGTGTCACACTAGAGGTTGTTAAGCCTAAACAAGAGTATACTAGTGATGATAAACAGAGACTGAGCATGAACGCTAGAGCCATGCAATTAATTCTAAATGGGCTAAGTAAAAGTGAATCTAGCTATGTTTCAAATTGCTCTAGTGCTCAAGAAATGTGGAGAATTCTTGAGATAAAACACAAAGGGACTAGTCAAGTGAAAGAGTCCAAAATTAACATGCTTATGTCCATACTTGAGTCATTTAAATTATTGCCAAATGAGTCTATCATTGATATGGATCTACGCTTGACTAACATTTACAATTATCTTGAGTCTCTTGGCAAAGCCTTCTCTATGCAGGAAAATTTCCAAAAAGTATTACGAAGCCTTCCATCCGAATGGGACCCTAAAGTGACGGCTATAGAGGAGAGCAAAGAAACCAAATCAATTAAAATTGAGGAACTAATTGGATCACTTAAGGTATATGAAAACAAACTCACTTTAAGAAATTCCGAGCCTATTTATAAAAATGATAAGGCTATAGCATTTAAATCAATTGAATACGTCATAGATGATAGTGACACAGATTTCGATGATGAGGACTTAATCACGATGGCTAAAAGATTAAGAAAAATCTTGAGAAAGTTGATTAAAAATAAACATAAGTCTACTTCATCTAAGGACCATAAAAATAAAAACAAGGAAATAAAGTGTTATGAATGTGGACAACCTGGACACTTGTCATATGATTGTCCGAACAAGGACAAACAAACGAACAAATACCTTGACAAGGAGCGGACCAAAACTAGACTCGTCTCAGAACCTAAACAAAGGAGAAGAGCCTTCAAAGCCTCCACTTGGAGTGACTTCCGACTCTGAGACTCACGATACGAAGAACAAAAGGTACAAGTTGCTTTACATCTAAGGCATCTAATGAGGTATCTTCCGACTGTGATTCTGATTCTGAATGTTCTTATGATGATTTATTTAGTCAATATTTAGAGTTGCATAAGTTCTCAAAGACTCTTTCAAAAGAAAAGAAGCGATTAATTGAAGACAAAAAATTGTTAGAATCTTCTAACAAAAATCTTGTGTCTCAATTAAACGATTCAAAAGAAGAGTCGTCATGCATCATAAATTCATTAAAGTTTGAAATTTCATCATTGACATCCGAGAACATTGAACTGAAATCCGATATTTCAAACTAGAAATCAAGGAATGCGGATTTAGAGAAAATGGTGAAACAATTTGACACGGGAACAAACATGCTAGATCGCATCATTTCTTCACAAAAGCATGATAGTGACAAAACCTGACTAGGATACATTGAGAAAAATGAGTCACTAAACAAACAAACAAAAGTCATCCCATCAAAGAAAATGGATGCATCTAAGACATATATGGCCTGTAAGAAGACGTCTAGACCTTCCCCTATGACATCTCATCGTTTTTCCTATTCTTTATATCATACAAAGTCTAGTTATGTGTCATATAGATATGAAAGAAAGCCATTGATGCATATGAGACACTCATATAATAAAAATGCATATAGATCACGCCCTGTGCATGCAAACCAAAATGCATATCAAAAACGAAAACCATATTATATGCATGATGGGATTCTCGTCCAAAGGCCAAACGCATTTGCCCCTAACGTGTATTATGTTGCGTCTTCATCACCTTTCTCACCTTTTGGAAGACCTAGAAAGATCACCCAAATTTGGGTACTAAGAGGGACATTTTCAAAGGGTTGAATAAATAACCCTTACGAACGCACGTTTGATATTATTTGAAATGCATGATTTTTTTTTAAAATTGCTATTTCCATCTCTACATGCTCTTTTGATTGTCTTTCCAAAATAAAGGGGGAGAGAATGCATGATTTAAGGGGGAGAGAGAAAGATTTATTGCACAAATCAAGGGGGAGCAAATTTGAAATTTGAAATTCAAAATTTGAATTTGTGCACGATTGGAGGGGGAGTGACAAAATTTAAATCATGAATGTAGGTTATTTTGCAAATCATCAAAAGGGGGAGATTGTAGAGAAAAAGGGGTTTGAGTGATTACAAAATGCATGATTTAAATAACGTGTATTAAAGAAATGCATGACATGTTTTATGACATGATGCGTTTTTGCATGAAACTTGCCCTATATAGTTCATATATAATGTTGTCGTACTAATGAGCCATGAAGCTTTAAAGCTTACATCAAATGGCGAGCATTTGTTGTGTTTGAACTATTTTCAGGTGTCATCATTAATGAACTAAACTTGTTTATTAAGTGAAGTACTTAGTTAAATGAACTAAGTAGTTCATTAAAGGAAGCTATATTTGGAAAAGGCACAAAGGCAAAAAAATTGAAGAATGGAAAGTCTCTCATCTCCTTTATACACGCCATTTACCATATATTTTTATATATATTCAGATTTTTTATAAAAGGCACATACACATATATTCCAACGTACTACCGACACGTTATATATTTTACGAACATATTTTAACGTCACACCACTATATTTAACTCATATTTATGAATATATTCAGGTCTTATATCATATGATATAAGTCATGGTGATGACAAAATTATTACGACACGTTAAAAGGTTCTAAACCAAAAATTGTCGTATCGGGTGAATACCGAAACTTCGCTAACATGTCACGTACTTGCCATATATATATTGCCAGCCCCTACACTTCAAAAATGGCCACAAATTTCGTGGCTTACATGGCATATACAGCCATAAAATCATTCCACGTTGACACACACAAATCACCCAAAATTAAGGCCAAATTGTAGAGATTCCAAATTCAATTTTTGTCACATGTTAGGCGCGTTTTTGAATCAGCCATGAGTGCTGAATATTAAAGTTTAATTTATGTATATTATGTGTAACATAATATATATGACATTTGCAAAATTTTGGAATTTAGTTGGAGAAAAATCGGGTAATCGACAAACGTCGAAAATTCGGTTTTCTACAAACACGACACATGGAACATTTTTGGCATGACATGTAACATTTATCTAGAAACTTTTTATATAATCTATACATTCTAAAGTGTTACAGAAAAATTAATTAAGGTCTGATTGGAATATACCATATGTATATAATTATTGTGCACCATTTTACAAAGTTTGCAAAAATAAATTCAGCACATGTTCACACGTCTTAAGGTTCTTTTGGCGCAAGTTGCAATGCTTTTGGACAAGTATAAGTCATCCAAACGTCAAAAGTTCTGAGACTAGTGCAGTCTGATTTTCAGGCTTGCAAAGGTTGAGACTTTGAACGTATTTGACTAACTTCCCAAAACAAATTTCAAAACTGTTTCGAAACAATTGAATACACCTAATAAGGGGTTAGTCATTAAATTTTCAGAGCATTTGGAGTCACGGTTTAATTGGAATTAATTTTTTAAATCAGACTACCGTTTCTGGCAGATTTGCGTAATCTGACCGCAAACCATTTTTAAAGGGGTTAGAGGTTGAGTTTTGATCTGAAATTTTTAGGAGATACTCAGAATATCTGAGACTAAGATCTCTCCAAATTTCAGAATTTTTGAAGACATGTAACTTAGTTTTCAAAACGTTTCAAAACAGGTCCTGAAAACTGAAACTGTTTTTAGAAGTTGGGTTTTTGGCCTAAAACAATTTTAAAAACCACATTTTCCGCACCCACTATTCAACCCCCCCTCTAGTGGTTCCTTGCATATCCTACAAGTGGTATCAGAGCGCAGGAACACTCACAACAAGAAGATCCAACGATCTAAATGAGATGGCATCCACTAGCTATAACACCGTGCAAGAAGGAATGTCAACCATAAGGCCTCCTCTTTCCGATGGTGAGTCCTTTATTCAATGGAAATTAAGAATGAAACTTTTTATTATGGCTATTGATATTGATCTATGATCCATCATAGAAGACTGTCCATTTGTTCCTTCTAAGTTGTCAATTGTTGATGGTGTCACACTAGAAGTTGCTAAGTCTACACAAGAGTATACTAGTGATGATAAACAAAGACTGAGCATGAACGCTAGAGCCATGCAATTACTTCTAAATGGGCTAAGTAAAAGTGAATCTAGCTATGTTTCAAATTGCTCTAGTGCTCAAGAAATGTGGAGAATTCTTGAGATGAAACACGAAAGGACTAGTCAAGTGAAAGAGTCCAAAATTAACATGCTTATGTCCACACTTGAGTTATTTAAATTATTGCGAAATGAGTCTATCGTTGATATGGATCTACGCTTGACTAACACTTACAATTATCTTGAGTCTCTTGGCAAAGCCTTCTCTATGCAGGAAAAGGTCCAAAAATAAACATAAGTCTACTTCATCTAAGGATCATAAAAATAAAAACAAGGAAATAAAGTGTTATGAATGTGGACAACCTGGACACTTGTCATATGATTGTCCGAACAAGGACAGACAAACGAACAAATACCTTGACAAGGCGGACCAAAACTAGACTCGTCTCAGAAACTAAACAAAGGAGAAGAGCCTTCAAAGCCTCCACTTGGAGTGACTTCCGACTCTGAGACTCACGATACGGAAGAACAAAAGGTACAAGTATGCTTTACATCTAAGGCATCTAATGAGGTATCTTCCGACTCTGATTCTGATTCTGAATGTTCTTATGATGATTTATTTAGTCAATATTTAGAGTTGCATAAGTTTTCAAAGACTCTTGCAAAAGAAAAGAAGCGATTAATTGAAGACAATAAATTGTTAGAATCTTCTAACAAAAATCTTGTGTCTCAATTAAAAGATTCAAAAGAAGAGTCGGCATGCATCATAAATTCATTAAAGTCTGAAATTTCATCATTGACATCCGAGAACACTGAACTGAAATCCGAGATTTCAAACTAGAAATCAAGGAATGCGGATTTAGAGAAAATGGTGAAACAATTTGACACGGGAACAAACATGCTAGATCGCATCATTTCTTCACCAAAGCATGATAGTGACAAAACCTGACTAGGATACGTTGAGAAAAATGAGTCACTAAACAAACAAACAAAAGTCATTCCATCAAAGAAAATGGATGCATCTAAGACATATATGGCATCTAAGAAGACGTCTAGACCTTCCCCTATAACATCTCATCATGTTTCCTATTCTTCATATCATACAAAGTGCAATTATGTGCCATATAGATATGAAAGAAAGCCATTGATGCATATGCGACACTCATATCATAAAAATGCATATGGATCACGCCCCGTGCATGCAAACCGAAATACATATCAAAAACAAAAACCATACTATATGCATGATGGGATTCTCGTCCAAAGGCCAAACGCATTTGCCCCTAACGTGTATTATGTTGCGTCTTCATCACCTTTCTCACCTTTTGGAAGACCTAGAAAGGTCACCCAAATTTGGGTACCAAAATGAACATTTTCAAAGGGTTGAATAAATAACCCTTACGAACGCACGTTTGATATTATTTGAAATGCATGATTTTTCTAAAATTGCTATTTCCATCTCTACATGCTCTTTTGATTGTCTTTCCAAAATAAAGGGGGAGAGAGAAAGATTTATTGCACAAATCAAAGGGGAGCAAATTTGAAATTTGAAATTCAAAATTTAAATTTGTGCACGATTGGAGGGGAGTGACAAAATTTAAATCATGAATGTAGGTTATTTTGCAAATCATCAAAAGGGGGAGATTGTAGAGAAAAAGGGGTTTGAGTGATTACAAAATGCATGATTTAAATAACGTGTATTAAAGAAATGCATGATATGTTTTATGACATGACGCGTTTTTGCATGAAACTTGCCCTATATAGTTCATATATAATGTTGTCGTACTAACGAGCCATGAAGCTTTAAAGCTTACATCAAATGGCGAGCATTTGTTGTGTTTGAACTATTTTCAGGTGTCATCATTAATGAACTAAACTTGTTTATTAAGTGAAGTACTTAGTTAAATGAACTAAGTAGTTCATTAAAGGAAGCTATATTTGGAAAAGGCACAAAGGCAAAAAATTGAAGAATGGAAAGTCTCTCCTCTCCTTTATACACGCCATTTACCATATATTTTTATATATATTCAGATTTTTTATAAAAGGCACATACACATATATTCCAACGTACTACCGACACGTTATATATTTTACGAACATATTTTAACGTCACACCACTATATTTAACTTATATTTACTATATTCAGGTCTTATATCATATGATATAAGTCATGGTGATGACAAAATTATTACGACACGTTAAAAGATTCTAAACCAAAAATTGTCGTATCGGGTGAATACCGAAACTTTGCCAACGTGTCACGTACTTGCCATATATATATTGCCAGCCCCTACACTTCAAAAATGGCCACAAATTTCGTGGCTTACATGGCATATACAGCCATAAAATCATTCCATGTTGACACACACAAATCACCCAAAATTAAGGCCAAATTGTAGAGATTCCAAATTCAATTTTTGTCACATTTTAGGCACTTTTTTAAATCAGCCATGAGTGCTGAATATTAAAGTTTAATTTATGTATATTATGTGTAACATAATATATATGACATTTGCAAAATTTTGGAATTTAGTTGGAGAAAAATCGGGTAATCGACAAACGTCGAAAATTCGGTTTTCTACAAACACGACACATGGAACATTTTTGGCATGACATATAACATGTATCTAGAAACTTTTTACATACTCTACACATTCTAAAGTGTCCTATAAAAATCAATTAATGGCTGATTAGAATATACCATATGTGTATAATTATTGTGCAATATTTTACAAAGTTTGCAAAAATAAATTCAGCACATGTTCAAGCTCAAAGTACACGCCTATCTTAGCTTGATGAAGCATATGTGGAGCTTTGTTGGCATCTTGATTGGCCAAGAATGAAGCATACAATGTTGGTGACATAAAGAAAGGAACTACACAAGGTAACATTTCAAACTTTGTCACATTTGTGACACATGCTGAAAATTCAGCATGTGTAGGTTATTGCTGGCCGAATTTTCTACTAATTGGTGTCATATTTACTACTTTGAATTATATGGATTGATTGAAAGATAATATGGTAATGTTTTAAAAGTATTATGGAAATAATGTGATGGTATCTTGGAATATCACACATGCTGAAATTTTCAGCATGTGTTGGAATGAATATGGCCGATTTTATGGCCTCCATGACTACAAATTTTATTCCAAAATTAGTAAAAATGTCATGTACTAAATGATGATTGATTTCTTCTTTATTTTCAAGGAATTAATCTAATGCAAACATGGCAACAGTTTGAATATAGTGTGAATATCACACATGCTGAAATTTCAGCATGTGTAGAAAGCATATGGCCGAATTCTTGGTAAGAATTGGTGATGAGTTGTCTTGCTAATTATGTGGAATTGATATGTGACTTATGGCAACATTTTTATGACTAATTGGCACATGTTTTTAAAGGTTATTTTCAGATTTATCTAGTCATCAAATGATGACAACTTTCATCCAATCAATGAGTGCCAAGTAAGCAAGGGCTTAATGATCATCGAATGAGGAGTTGCCAAGTAAGCAAGGAAATGTCACAATGATGCAATATACTCTTCCAAGGACTTAGAAGATAATTTTCAAGAGAAGAAAGAGTCAATAGGGGCGGCACATATGGTGATAAAAAGAGAAGAAGGAGAGCAAACAAAAGACAAGACAACCTCACAAGTTCAAAAGTGCAAAAAGAGTCTTCTATCTCTTCTTCTACATTTCTTTCTTTCTTCTCTCTTAAAGCCTATTGTATTCATATTCATACATCTTGAATAGGCTTCATCTATACCACCATATATTCTATATTGTTGTAAAATATTGATCAAGGTGTGATCAATCTTGCATTCGCTAGGTGGTGGTGTTCGTGATCGTTGTAATCACTTATAAGGTTTGTAAAGGGTTGGAGTTGGTGTGTAACTCCATCAACCATGTTTGGTAAGGTGTTATTTGTGTTTTGTGATTAGAGCTAACCGAGGAAGGTGTCCTCGAAGACTGGAGTAGGTTGATTTAACCGAACCAGTATAAAATTCCTTGTGTTCTTTACTTTTCAGCACTTACTTTCAGTTTCCAGCACAGTGCATCATTTTTATCACGTTCTTAAAAATAGTAAACGAACTTCAAAAATCATGAAACTTTCAGGAAATATAGTCACACGTCTTAAGGTTCTTTTGACACAAGTTTCAACCCTTTTGAACAAGTATAAGTCATCCAAACGCCAAAAGTTCTGAGACTAGTGCAGTCTGATTTTCAGGCTTGCAAAGGTTGAGACTTTGAACGTATTTGACTAACTTCACAAAACAATTTTCAAAACTGTTTCATACCAATTGAATACACCTAATAAGGGGTTAGTCATTAAATTTTCAGAGCATTTGGAGTCACGGTTTAATTGGAATTAATTTTTCAAATCAGACTACCGTTTCTGGCAAATTTGCGTAATCTGACCGCAAACGATTTTTAAAGGGCTTAGAGGTTGAGTTTTGATCTAAAATTTTTAGGGGATACTCAGAACATCTGAGACTAAGATCTCTCCAAATTTCAGAATTTTTGAAGACTTGTAACCTAGTTTTTAAAACGTTTCAAAACAGGTCCTGAAAACAGAAATGGTTTTCAGAAGTTGAGTTTTTGGTCTAAAACAATTTTAAAAACCACATTTTCCGCACCCACTATTCAATCCCCCGCTCTAGTGGTGCCTTGCAGATCTTACAGGCTGAGGTAGCAAAACTCAAAAATTCAATGCTGGAAGAAACGGACACAGAGCTGAACGCGCTGAAATACGATGTGCTGTCCTTGACTTCTGAAAATTCCAAACTTCATGAAGGCGAGGAGGAATCTGACACTCATTTGGTCATCGGCCGTTCTGAAGTGGAGGAGATCAAGGAAGTGATGACTAACATTGGATTAGTTGACACCAAGGCACGAGATAATCTGGAATCCTCCCAGAATCAACTCCACATTTGTGAGCACGAGCTAAATCTCTCAAAGAAACAAGTGGAGGAGGAGCGAAATGGCAGGGCTGAGCTGGCTCAGAAACTGGAAGCAGAAAGAAAAAAGTAAAGCTGAGCTCACTCATCAGTTTGAGCTTCAAACTGAACATATCAAGAAGACTGGTGTTGATGAGTTCAGACAGTCTGAGTATTTTTCAGACAACCTCCTGAAGATGCAGAGCTCCGTGCTGGCGATTGGTCAAACATATGCGGTAGACACCTGCTCTGAAGTTTATCTAGCCTTGGACAAGAATCATCCCCAAATTGCTGACCTCTACAACCCTGAAGCTGAGAGTTTATTTGACAATCAACTGGCGTTGTTCAAGAATAGGGCTGATCTCAGGGACCCAAATGAAGATGAAGATTAATAGGATTTTTCCCACTTGCGCTTCTCATTAGTTGTAATAGTTGTAAATTTTCTAAATGGAAATCTTATTTCCTTTCAACTTGTGTTCTTTAGCTTGCCTAGTTCTTGTCATAACACAAGTGATTGATCTCAGCACTGCCAATGGTTTTAATCCATGACTCATATTGGAGTTCGGCTTCAATAATCTTGCCTCTGACAAAGACTAAAGAAAAAGTAGTATTTAACTTCAGCTATGCCAAGGATTTCAAACATCATTCTCCTTGCTGCAAAGTTTATTGTGGAGGTTCTGTATCCAATGTGGTTGGCTAACCTAGTGGTGGTCCCCAAGCATGACGAATCATGGAGGATGTGTGTAGATTACACTGACCTCAACAAAGCATGTCCAAAAGATTGTTACCCACTACCTAAGATTGATAGGTTAGTGGATTCAACGCTTGGACATGAGATCTTCGATTTCTTGGATGCCTTCAAAGGCTATCATCAAATTGTCATGGCAAATGAAGATCAAGAAAAAACTGCATTCATAACAGAGTCAGGTACTTATTGTTATGTAACCATGCCGTTTGGGTTGAAGAATGATGGGGCTACCTACCCAGGTTTGGTCAATTCTTTGTTCAGTGAAAAAATTGGCCGGATAATGGAGGTTTATATAGATGATATGCTCATCAAGAGCAGGTCTTTTGATCAGTATATTCAAAACTTAAGAGAAGTTTTTGTTATGCTGAGAGACTCACACATGACGCTAAATCCGAAGAAGTGCACATTTGGGGTATGCACTGGAAAATTTCTGAGATACATGATCTCTAAGGAAGGGGTGCAGGCAAACCCTGCCAAGATTGAAGCTTTACAGAACATGCATCCCCCAGGAATATTAAAGAAGTGCAGAGGTTAACAGGCAGAATTGCAGCGCTGAGCAGGTTTCTCTCCAAGTCTGCAGAAAGATCTTTACCATTCTTTCATATCTTAAAAAAAAGACGGCTTTCCAATGGGATGACCAGTGTCAAAAAGCTTTCGATGAGCTGAAGTCCCATTTGGCCGAGGTGCCGATGCTAACCTCACCTCTGCCCGGAGAAGTACTCTATGTGTATCTTTCCACACGCAAAGAAACAGTGAGTGCAGTCCTGCTCAGGGAGCAGGATAATGTGCAGAAGCCCATCTACTTCGCAAGCAAAATTCCACATGGACCCGAAGTAAGATATCCCAATGCTGAAAAGGTAGTCTTGGCACTCATAATGGCTGCAAGGAAATTCAGGTCATACCTGCAAGCTCATCCTATTATAGTGGTTGCAGATCAGCCCTTGAAACAAATTTTGATGAGACCAGACACTTCTGGCCGAGCTGCCAAATGGGTTGTAGAGCTTGCAGAGTATGATATTCAATACAAGTCACGGACCTCAATCAAAGCCCAGTCTTTGGCAGACTTTTTGGCTGAATGAATATCTATGGAGGAAGATGTTCATCCAATGGATGATTGGACTTTATATGTTGATGGATCTTCCTCCAAGGATGGATGTGGAGCAGGTCTCCTAATAATCAACCCCAACAAGAAAGAATTTGAATATGCCTTGTGTTTTGACTTCGAAGCAACAAACAACGAGGCAGAGTATAAGGCCTTAATAGCAGGGCTGGGCCTCGCAAGGAAGTTGGGGGCAGAACGAACCATTTTTCGAAGTGATTCACAGCTGATTGTTTCTCAGATCAATGGGGATTATGAAGCTAAGGAAGAAAACATGAAAAAAAATATCTGGCTAAAGTGCAGCAGCTCGGCCAGACATTTGAGTGCTTCATCATAGAACATATCCCCAGGTCGGCCAATAAAAAGGCCGATGCGTTGTTTTGACTTGCTTCTTCTACTTCAACCACTCTGGAAAAAAGATCGTGGTGGAGCTAGTAAAGCATCGTGCTTTTGACGCTAATGAAGTGTTGCAGGTTGATAATTGCAACACTTGGATGGACGAGATATTTAACTTCCTGCAGCATGGAATTCAGCTTGAGGACAAATGGGCAGCTTGACGTCTTCGGCTGAAGGAAGCAAGGTATGCTCTCTTTAACGATCACATATATAAAAATTCGTTTTCACAGCCTTGGTTAAGATTTGTAACTAAAAAAGAGGGGGACTACATCCTTCGGGAAATGCACCAAGGAATCTGTGGAAGTCATTCTGGTGCTCGTCTTTAGCGCGAAAATGCTACCTTGCTGGTTATTATTGGCCCACTCTGCGTCATGATGCTGAAGAATTGGTCAAGGAATGTCAAGCATGCCAAGTCCATGCTCTCATCTCTCATCTGCCTAGTCAAGAATTCACTGCCATTGCAAGTCCTTGGCCTTTTGTGCAATGGGGAATAGATCTTGTTGGACCTCTGTCCCGAGCTCCAGGTTCAGTTAGGTTCCTGGTTGTTGCCATTGATTACTTCACCAAATGGGTGGAAGCAGAGCCCTTGGCTACTATAACTGGGGGTCAAATAAAGAAGTTCTTGTGGAAGAATGTCATTTGCTGCTTCGGCCTTCCACAAGTTCTCATCTCAAACAACGGAAAGCAATTCGCTGATGACCCCGTCAAAAGTTGGTGTGATGAGCTCAAAAATTGAACAACGATTCACTTCAGTAGCACACCCGCAAGAAAATAGGCAAGTTAAGTTGGCAAATAGGACAATCAAGGATGGCCTAAGGAAGCGTTTGTACAAAACTGGGCCAAGCTAGGTGGATGAACTCCCAAGTATATTATGGGCATATCGAACTACTCCTTCCACCTCCACTAAGGAAACACCTTTTTCCTTAGTTTATGGCACTGATGCAGTCATTCCAGCTGAAATTGGTTCCAGCTCTGCTCGGGTAAATCACTACTCTACTCAGACAAACGACCAAATGCTGCGTTTTAATTTGGATGAGTTGGAAGAAAAAAGGGAACAAGCCCACGTTCTCATGGCTCAGTACAAAAATCTAATTGCTCAGTACTATAATTCTCGAGTACGACCAAGGTCTTATCAAGTGGGAGATTTAGTAATGCGCAATAACGAAGCAAGTCATGCAGCACCAACTGGGACGTTTAACCCCAAGTGGGAAGGTCCTTATTGTATAGTCGATGTGCGTTCAGCAGGAGCATACAAATTACAAACCTCGGAAGACAAGAATTTACCAAGGACTTGGCATTCTGCACATCTAAGACTTCTACATCAGTGATGTACTTTACCTCAGCAGGGATGAGCCAGCCGAGCAGGACTCAATATATGATTGGGACAGGCTTCCCTACAAGTACCTCACCTCAGCAGGACTGAGTTAGCCGAGCAGGACTCGACAGAATAAGACCTCAGCAAGCCTGAGGCATATGCCCATTGAGGGTCAAAAGTTTTGTGAACAGGATTTCACAATCATCCTGATTGAGGGATGCCGAGGTGAATTATGACAGAGTACATGAACCTCATTAATTACAAGCAGGTCTAGAAAAAGTGTAAATCGTTTGTATAGCTATCAGCAGTGCTGAAGTCTGAATATAACAGTGTTTAATGGCAGTGCCAATATTGAGGTTACGCAAAATGTTATCTTTCATGTTGCTTAACAGATCAAATGAAGTAACATGTTTACTTTATTTCAAAAGTATGGAATTATCTTATTTACAGTCCAAGTATTAACTTGCGTCTCAGCTATTAGCTAAATTGAAGTTAAGGACTTATCATTCAAGAAGCTCAGCAGGACTGAGGCCTAATAGGAACAATATAAAACCCTTGGCAAAGCCGAGGTCAAGTACTTGCATTACGAAGCCAAGCATGGTGGATAAAGCCTTTGGCAGAGCCAAAGTCAAATACTTGACGTATGAAAAAACTCAGCAGGACTGAGGCCAAATGAAGGCGATATAAAACCTTTGATAGAGCCGAGGTCAAGCACTTGCGCTTCTTCTGCAATTACCTTGATCCTCTTCTGGAGCAAAATTTCGCTTCTTTTGCTTTATTGGCTTCATTTGAGAATCAACATTTAGCTTGTGCTCGGCCAGATGTGAGAGGATCCCAGGCATATCTTTGGCAGTCCACGCAAAGATAATTGAAAATTCTCTCAGCAGAGCCTGTAGCTGAGTTAGCAGCTCAGATGGCATTCATGTCCCGAACTTTATAACATTTTCAGGTCGGCTTGGATCAAGGACGAAGTCTTGCACTACATCATCTAACTGTAACCGTTCTTCATCTGAAGGCATCAGCTCATCAAGGCTGACCTACTGAACTGCCTCATTGCCTTAAGTGGCGATGATGTAACAACTTTGTGCCACTTGTATATCACCTTGAATTGTCATCACCCCAGCTGGGGTGGGAAACTTCATGCTAACATGCAGAGGTTACACAATGGCTTCCAAAGCCACTAAGGCTGGCTGACCTAGCAGAATATTATATGCAGACATCTCCTTAATCATCACAAAGTCTATCCATAGACAACGGTAGGCTGGGGGTTTACCAAAGCTGCAACTGAGTGTGACCAGTCCTGCTGGCCGAACTGCAGCACCAGTGAAACCATACAATGAAGAAGTGACAGGCCTCATTAAAGAATCTGATAGGCCCAGCTGCTGATATACATGGTAGTACATCACATTTACGGCACTGCCGGTGTCCACATAAACACGTCGGACTTCCATAATCTTGTCTGGAGCTAAGTGTATACACAAGTCTATTACTAAACATGTGTTGTTGGAGTCAAGTGGAATAGGATCTTCTGGCCCATAAGTTAGCTCCTTAATTAACTTAGCTTTCTTAGCTGGCAGACCAGATGAGGTACCCGCAGAACTGGATTCACCTCGGCTTGTATGAGACGGTCCTCCAGAGATGGTGTAAATAATAGAATTGACTTGGGGCTGACCTGTAGCCCTATGTCGGCCTGGCTCTTCATCATCATCCGACCTGCGATGCCGAGACGGGGACTCTGGTCAGCACTTGTCCTTCTAGAGGTTCTTGTGGAAGTCTAACCGATTGTGCAGGCGTGAGCATGGCTCATAAAATTGCTTTAAGTGACCTTGCTTTATCAGTTGCCGAATGGCTTGAGCCAACTGCCTGCAATCATCTGTGTCATGCCTAATATCTCTATGATATTGGCAGTACAACTTAGGGTCTCTCTTTTCCCTGGGACCATTTAGAGGCTCAGGATCAACCCTCAAGCCATCTTTTTCCATGACAGCTAAAATATTGTCTTTAGAGGCTAAAAAGGGTAAAACCTCTTTATCTCCTTTACCTCTTTCACCTATGCGATCGAATGCACTACGCCGCTCGCGGTCTTTGCCTTCATTACGCCGATCTTCTTTTTTGTAATGAGATTGGCTTTCTTGCCGAGCTCCTTGCTCGGCTTCCTTTTTCAACCTGTTTGCTTCCTCACCTCGGGCAAACTGATGGGCCTTTTCCAAGCATTCTCTTAATTTTGTGGGACCCTCCTCGGCCAACTGATAGAAGAGACGATCAGCTCAGAGCCTATTGATAAAGGCAGCTGCCTTCACGCTCTCATTTTTGACACTGACCTGCAGTGACTCATCTGAGAAACCTTGCATGTATTTTAGCACAGACTATCTAGACCTTGCCTAAAGGTCATCAAATGTGATGAGCTCTTTACAAATAGTGTGCTGGAAACAAACTGGGATTTAAACTTCTGCGCCAGTTGCTTAAAAGATCCCACTGACTTTTATGGGAGCTCTTGGAACCATCTTCTGGCTTTTTCCCGTATATACATTGGGAAAGTTTTACAACGCAGGGGATCTGGGACATTTTTCAGACCTATCGCAGTTTGGAACTGGAAAAGATGATTCATTGGGTATGTTGTCCCATCATAAGTATCCATCTTTGGCACCTTGAAGCTATCTGGTGCCAAATATTCTGCAATATCCCAGGAAAAAGGACTTTCATGGATTGCCTGCACAAACTCTTGCATGTGCTCTTCATAGTAAGTTCTTGGCTTGTGATGAAATTCATCTTCCTTTGGGATGCTTTTAAGGGATCGAGACCTTATGCTCAGATGCTGTCTAGCCATAGGCTCCGACTCTACTGTTGGAGCCTTGAAGCTGCGTCGTCTAGCATCCGCCATAAAACCTCTGTTGGGTCTGAAGGATTGGTTCTGTGATATTTCCTTAGGATGAAGAGGGGGATCCTCATCCATATCCTCAGTCTCCTTCTATTTGCCTTTGAGCTATTCCACTACAACCTCAAACACTTTCAAATTTTCAGCTACATATTTCATCACTTTGTCTCGTTCCTCCATTGATATTTCTGGAGTGGGAAAATGTTGCTCAGGTTCCCGAGAATCCTGTTCTGGGATCTCTGAGCGAGTAAGCATTCGTCGTTGCGGCTTGGATGACTCACCCAACCCCTCACGCCTGCCTCTAGCCATGGTAGAATGTTGGCTGCCTCAAAGTTGTTTAGAGATCTTTTTTGGATCAAGGGATACGAGGCCCTCCTTCTAGCGCCAAATGATGAAGCTGTATCTTCACCAAAGATCAGAGATGATCCGAGATGAACATCGTTGACTTTTCCTGACTTGAAATTTAAAGAACTTCCTTGATGACCTGCATAGGGAAGCACAGATCAGAGGTCACGGGGGTATGACCCCGGGCAAAACCCTCCGACGCTCAAGTCAGTTTGAGTCATTCTCACTGAGATATGTTTATGTTTGCAGAGTTGAGAGGATCTCACAATTTTTGGTATGGAGATTTCTGTGAATTAGCTCTTGGAGAAGAAAGTGTTTTTTGAATCTTTTTCCTTGTGCCCCCTGCATCGCTTTTGTTCCTTTCCTCCGTTCCCTGCCTCTGACGGCAGAGGGGAGATTTACTTGTGCAGATGAGCTACTACATTGTAAGTCTGCTGATGGGACCGTTAGGCCTGCTGGTGGGACCACTAGGTCAGCTGATGGGACCATGGCGTGTGCAGGTTGAAAAGTCTGATATGTACTCGCCCTTTACACTGTACATCTGCCAGGTGGTCCCATGCTTAATTAAGCTGAGTTGCGCTTGACACCTGGCAAGGGTTTGCCGAGGTGCAAAGATGGGTCTAGATGATGCCCTGTCATAGTCCTGTTCTGATCCGGCTTGCGAGCTGAGGTGCAGAATGTCTGAACAGAGGTGCATTTTGCCAAGCTGCAAGAGTTAGGTGTGTTAAACTTGGATTTGCCGTTGACTGTTTGTGGACTACCAATTGAACAATTTTGGCTAATCATAACACATAGACATGATTGCGTACATCCGACCCTCCATACCTCATGATAGACGAGAGCTTCTAACTCAATAGATAATATTGTTCAGTATCGAGATCATTATAGTCGTCGGTGGCTACATTTGTTGAATTATAACACATGTATATATTGAAAAGTTACATTTTGTTACCAAAAGTTTTAGCCGATGCTATATTTAAAGACTTTTATCATTTGATTTATGTCCACGCAATCCCCAAAAAACTGTTGGTATCAGCATACATAGTGGGTCATTTTAGTTGTACGATTTTTAATTTGTCCTCTTTGTTTAGAGTGATGAAATTAAGTTGACGATGGATGATGGAATTTGACGATGTAGCAAATGTTGCTTAGGTGGTTGGAGTCGAATGAAATTGTAGTAGATTTGATATTGGTTGACCAAGGTAAGTAATTTGCATGATGACGCGTTTTTGAATGGTTAGTTATGGACTAATTACATGAAACATGGAATAAAGCAAAATGACTCATTAAATTGGATGAGCTTCTTATATTGTGAAGTCGCAGTTGATCGATATAGCTTGACGCATCATTATGGGTCATCGGAAAACAACCTCTGTGTGTTTCTAATACATGGGTATGGTTGCGTACATCCGACCCCCCACACCTCGCCATCGGCAGGATCCTCTAAAGCAATGGGTAATCTTGTTGTTGTTGTGTATGTGCTTTGTGAAACCCATATGTGCAAGGTTTTTGTGAAATTGTTATGGAAGTCGGTCGAGGGTGGTCACTAATTGATGCCAGAGTCGCTGTCCAAAGGCTGTCTCGTTCAGGCTTTGGATCCATATTTGGTGTCTAATTTCATGAGTACATAGTAGATTTACGCCTCTTTGACGAGGTATAAGTCATATATAGGGGCACCTTAGAGTATATGTAGAAACGTAGATAGGCGTAGACACTATCTACGCTTTAGGTTGACTTTGCACTTGTTTGTTTATGTTTTACCGTTGTTTTACATTATATGTACATATACACGTTATGTGTATTTTAATATCGACAGCCTCCTCTTTGTATTTCCTGAATTCCCTCACTAACACACTAGCACATCATATCTCTATTATTATGTCATTTATGCAGGTACATATAGAGCCGCGGGTCTCACTGGAAGCAAACTCTCGATCCCTTGGGACAGAGGTATTGTTTGCATGTCACTTACCCTCCCCAGACCCTAGCAATAGCTTTTGCTGTCGTTGGGATATACTGGGTACGGATGATGATGATGATAGTAGCTGGGGAAATAGCGTGGAATTAAGTACACTTAAAATTATACACAACGGTTTTGTCAAAATCGCCATGTGACATGG
Source organism: Eustoma russellianum (assembly GCA_036186865.1). Classification (NCBI taxonomy): domain Eukaryota; kingdom Viridiplantae; phylum Streptophyta; class Magnoliopsida; order Gentianales; family Gentianaceae; genus Eustoma; species Eustoma russellianum. The sequence continues at coordinate 13,860,058 of AP025047.1, forward strand.
GTGTTTTTCGACAGAACCGACATATGCCTATTTGATTTTTGCACACTACGGTTTTGTCAAAATTGTGGTGCACACCACACCATTTTTAAAAGAATCTAAAGAACATCCATCGATAGATAGTGTTTATTAAAAGAGAAAATCATCGATATAAAAGGAAAGAAAATAATCAATATTCAAGGGGTATTATTCAAATAGTATAATATTTCAATGGTAGGAATTCACGTCAATATTAAATTAAGAAAATCTTCACAATTATTGATAAGTGTGTCGATTTCTTAAAAAAAAACCAAGAATATCTCGTTGATAGATATTTTTCACCAAAAAAAGTTTACCAAGAGAATCATCTTTTAATTAAATTAACAATTAATAAATAACCCTATTATTTATCAATGAAATATTCTTGATATGTTTTTAAAAAAAAAGAGGGACACAATCATCAATAACTGTGATGATTGTCTTTCTTTTAATATTGAAGTGAATCATGTAATTTAGGAACATAATACTATTTCAATAATAGTCACCAAACTTTTTGATAAACACTATGTTTCAATAGAATATTCTTGAGTTTTTTTTTTGGTAAAAATGGCATGCCATAACATTATCCACCGCAGTTTTGACAGAACTGTGGTGTGCCAAAAATCAAATTGGTATATGGTAATTCTGTCAAAACCTCATTTCACACGGCGGTTTTAGATTTACTTCCAAAACTGTGATAAAAGCTGATTTTCTTAATAAAACTTATATATATATATATATATATATATATATATATATATATATATATTTCTTTGCCCCATATTAGCTTATTGATGCAACTTATAAAGTGTAATGCATAAAGTACATCCTTATTAATTGGAGTAAAATGATTTAAAAAAGGACGATAGATGTGTTTGATATTGGGCATTGTAGTTATACTGATACTGAATAGTTGTTAACTGAGTTTGGCTAAGTTTGAATTGAGCTAAAATGTGTTAGCCGATCGGTCGGGGCACCATCAACCGGTTGACATCTCTGAAATGAGAAAGTTTTGACACAATTTTTCATGTCACTGAACTCTATCTATCTTATCTTGATATGAGCATGGATAACGAAAAGGAACGCGAGTCATATAATATGGCAAACCTTGTAAGAGACGTGTTACATGAAATACAAAACCTTATGCGACAATCAATTAAAAAATTGTTAAAAGAGTGTCGTAGAAAATAACAAACCTAACGACATATTCTAGTAAAGACATATTACATAAAATGATAGACCTTGTAACATATTCAAAGGGAGGAAAGGAATCACTGTATGCCGCCTCAAATGGCAAAGCTCACAACATTCCGGCAATGATGGGATACCAAATTAGAAGGATCACGTTGTTCAACTTACGTCACATCTTTTGTCCATCTAATAAAGATATATTATGTGTATTTAGTTTTTCTAATTTGATATACATAACATAATGTTATTAGATGGATTAGAACATGTGGGAAAAGTTGTACTAGGAGCTATTCTATCCCTAAAATGGTACACCTTATTTATATTTGGGAATCTTAGCGTCCATTGCGTATGCATTTTTGTGATAGTATCTTCATGTTACTACGATAACTATATAAATAAACAGTACCATTAATATCACATTTGAATAAAATTAATATAAGATCAACCGACTGATATTACACTCTTATAGGTAGACATATATATATATATATTACAACAACAACCACGTTACCATGTTGTTTTAGAGGTTTCCGCCTATGGCGGGGCATGGAAGGTCGGATATATGTAACAATAACCATGTGTTATAAACACACAGATGTTGTTTTCCGATGACCCATAATGAAAATTGCGTCAAACTGTGTCGATCAACTGTTACTTCATAATATTAAAAGCGCAGCCAATTTAGTAAATCATGTATATTAATTAACTTTTTCTATTTGTGTATACTAAAATCCATACATTAGCATATCATATTTATATTATTGTGCCATCTATGCAGGTACATATATAGCGGGGGGTCTCACTGGAAAGCAAATTCTCTATCTCTTGGGATGAATGTATTGTTTGCCTGTCTCTTACCCCTCTACAGACCCTAGCAATAGCTTTTACTGTCGTTGAAATATACTGGATATGATTGTTGTTGTTGTAGATATTAATTAACTTTAATACTAATTGTTATTTTCACACTGTTTTTTTTTTTTTTGGAAATGATTCTGACACTGTTTTATGTATAAAATCACCGATTTTGTAGGAGAAGCGAAGTTACTGAAATTGGAAGGAGGAGGTGTGTTGAATTGGGATCCATGTAGAAAATGTTAAATAATAACAACTATTATATATTAGTATTATATTATTTTTATAATAGCCCTAGTAATATTACAAAGTTACATGCTCCCTAGTCTTTAGCGTCCCCTTGGGTTTCGAATCGAAGACCGACTCTGCGCAGACCAAAATGCACCTTTTGCGTTTCCTATTAGAATTTTTTTTTATACTTCAATCCACCAATCCTAACCCTTCACTCCTGCCCTTTTGCAGACTCCATTATCACACTCAAAACCCCCCATGTGATCTTCCCACATGATTTCATTGGCTCCAGGACATAGTTTAACTGGTTCTGGACAGAAGTTCTCAAAAAAAAAGATCAGAGGTTCAATTCTTGCTAAAAGCAAGAGAGTCCCTTTTCAGCAAGTGCATTGTGTGGTAGTTTCCTTGGCCTGTAGGTTTGCCTGCAGTGCTGGGGGACTTCTAATGCAGACTACTTTGTATATGACCAAGCTCCTGTTAGCGGGCCGTTGAGTAGCTGATTTACATCCCTACACTAATTTTAGGATTAGGTGTGGCAGAGACCCTTAATGGTTGAGGTTCAACTCACATGCTTTCATTATTTACTGTAATATTAATGCATTAAGAACGTACATTAATCAACCATTAGCAAGTACATTATGCTACCAAAGGAAATTAAATATTCAATTCAATGAATCAATGTCTAGATCACACGCTTACAATCTCATTCAAGTTTCCAAGACTTTCATGCTTACATGCAAAAGTTTATCGGATGAGATCTGACGAGGCCTATTATGAGGCAAAATATGAGGCCTCTAATCACGCGATGCCACGTGTATAAAAGAGTTTTTTTAAAAAAAGAAAAAAAAATAAACAGCAGGCCCTTTTGTACACGTGACATCGCGTGATTATAGGCCTCATAATTTGCCTCATAATAGGCCTCCTCAGATCTCATCCGAAAGTTTATATGCTGATTCCGAAATCTCTTACTGTCCTAGTCTCAAAAAACTTCGTAAAATATGTAAATTCAAGTCATTCAGCAGTCTTTTAAGTGATATGTCCAAGACTTGATGCCAACAAGGTATCTAAACCCAAACTTGTTCTGGCATAAGGATCTAACAACATGGTTCAAACATCAACACTGTGTCTGCTAAAATTCAAACCGTCAACATTAGATGTAATCTATCACCTGAATACCACATGACCACGCCGTGGAAGTTTTCATGGCTACTACTTGCTTTCATACTAAATCGTCGTATTTCAAATGTCAGAGTTGGCTTTTAACATTTCGAAACTTTCTTTTGACCGTGTTTTATAATTATACTATTATTTTTAATCATCAAGTCATATTAGATTATATAACTTACTAAGACTTAAGAATAATATTTCTATTACTTCGTAAATTTTATTAATCAAACAGTTTTGTTTTGGTTAACTACTACATAATGTAATAGGTAATTCTTCCGAAGGGGCATGCACATAAATATGATATATGTAGTGGGGTCGTGGACCTTTCATCACGGATATATGATATATATAATGGGGCCGTGGACCTTTCAGCACGGGGTATAAAGTTATATGTTATGGGGCCGTGGACCTTTCAGCACGGGGTATAAATTTCTGTTTGCTGTGGACTGATCACCCATAGGGTATAAAGTTCTGCTACGCGAAGAATATGATAAGGAGTATTATGAAAAGTTTTGTGAAATGACACGCATGACATGTTTACGAAAGAAGACATATGCATGGGTATTGTGTGTGGTTTTTAAGAAGTACATGCATCATGTTACACGAAGTATAAGATTTGACATGCAAGAAATGTTACTAGCATATGTTCTGTTTATATAGTATGTTTGGCTCTACATGTGTTGGTTTCATTTTGTGTGTTAATTATGTGGCTTATATGGATTTGATGACTTGTTATAAAGATGTTATTTGCCAACCCGAGCACCTTATTTTGGACATTGATACGGGTTACTTGCTGACGATGTTTTCGCTAAGAACAATTACTCTATCTGCTTTTCAGGTTAGCCAAAGTACAAGATGATTTCGTAGAAGATATCGGCGAGTGGGCTCATTGGGACAATAGTCACTAAAATGGACAGGCTTAAAGTTCTTATCCTTTAGCTGCGAGAGTTACTGTTAACACTTTGTGTTGAAGGATACTTTAGACACTCTCCCTGACACGTTTTATTTCCGCTGTGTTTCTGTTGGTTACATTGATGTTAGTGAAGTTTTTAATTCTACAAAGTTTCCGCTGATTTATCTTACGTCATAAATGACGTGTACTTGATCTGCTTTGACGCTTCGTAGTTCTCGTAGTAGGCTACGGCGGGTGCACTGGTACCGATGTCCAGTATCGGGCCGGGACGCTACAGGTGGTATCAGAGCCTAGGCCTCAGATCTATCTCGGAAACTTAGGTTCATGATCTTTTAGCAATTTAAGATATGATTTTTTCCTTAAGTTTGATCCTTAGGTATAAGTGCTGATTATCTAGAGCCTAAGTATGATCTGGGTTGGGTGTGTGCGAGCGCGTATATCATTTAACTTTCTATAATAATTGTAATTTTGGACCCCACCGATCTCTTGAATACAACTTTGTGATGCCTTTCTGAAGTATTACGTGTCCGAGACAATGATCTTAGATAAGACAAGGGCGTTCGACGGGCCAAAACAGGGTCGGATGATATTGTCGGAGTATGCCGACCATGTCCATGCTTTGGGTAAGTTCGCTCCTGTGATTATGCCTGATAATCGCTTAAAGATGACAAAGTTCGAGCGAGGTTTGGACTCAAGAATTCAGTCAGCAATCGTAAGCGCATGGATGAGAACCAACGAGGACATGATGGATGCGTGCCTCTGCGTTGAGAGTGATTTTCGTAGAGTGGTGGCAAGAGAGGCCGATGTAGGATACTCTGACAAAGGTAAGGGGTTAAAAGAAGAGATTGAGTTAGTGGCAGGCCAGGACGTTTGGATCAAGATTCAGAAGAGATATCTGGTCGGGAAAATTTTAGAGACCCCCACCATAGAACCCAGATGTAAATCAGGCTGTAGGAGTTTTCCGCATTGCAATAAGAGCCATGATGGTGAATGTGAGAAGTTGGCAAGAGTGTGTTATCGATGCGGACAGGTAGGTCATCTCGTTAGAGATTGTCCAGAGATGAGAAAGAATGCTCTGGGGGAAGCGGCTCAACAGCCGAAGACGAATGTCCGCGTCAATGTCATGATTGCCATGGATATTTGGAAAGTCGCCGATGTGGTATGAGGTACAATTTTAGTGAACAAGATATTCACCAATGTTCTTTTAATAGCGGCGTGAACCTCTCTTTTGTGGCAAAGGGATTTGTTAAGCGCCTTTGTGGTTCACCAGAATAGTTGGAGATTTCGTACTGTGTCCAAGCGTCCAAGATCAAATTATGATTTTACACCATTATTGACTATCGATTAAAACCAGTGACAGTTAAGAATTCTGCGATGGAAGATATACCTTCCAAGGGGATTGCTGTTGATTTGAAGGAAGTTGAACTTATTACCAAGTGGTCTAGATCTACGAATGACACCGAAGTCGGCGGTTCTTGGGTCTAGCTAGTTATTATAGGAAGTTTGTCGAGGGATTCTCGACAATAGCGATGTTCCTCAATTGCCTTACTCAAAAGAAGTCCAAGTTTGGGTGAACGGCAGAATATGAGAAAAGCTTCACGGAGCTTAAGAGGAGGTTAACCATAGCTCCAGTATTGGCTCAACCTTCTGGTACTGATGGGTTTGTGATATGTAGTGATGTGTCGAAAAACAGTCTAGGTACGTAAACTGTAGCGTAAGTTATGACTTTCCATCCAAATTGAGTTTAGTTGATACTTCACTTTTAGACTGTGTTTTGATGCAATACGAACGAGGTATCACGTATGCCTCAAGACAGCTAAACATGAGACAGCAAAGAGGGTTGGAACTACAAAAGGACTACGGCTTAACCATTAATTACCATCCAGAGAAAAGCTAATAAAGTGGCCAATGTATTAAACGGAAAATCTAACCATGCGCGACAGTCACCACTTGAGAGAGAAATAGAAGAATCTAACTTGGTTTCTGTTGACTCTATAGTAATGTTTTCGTATCATTGACTGTCACCCCGAGTTTGATGGATTGGTTGAAAGAAGCTCAAAAGAAGAATAAGACTGTGGGTGATATTGCTGGGAAACTGAGGTATAGTCAGATTGATGGATTTCAGACCAAGGTGGACGGGAACTTATGTTAGAGGAAAAATGTGTGTACATGATTTAGATGAGCTGAGAAAAGAAATTTTGCAAGGGGCTTAATGCTCAAGGTTATCAATAAATCATGGTAGTACCAGAATGTACAAGGATCGCTAACAATATTATTGGTGGTGTAAGATGAAGAGACATACTGCGGAGTTCATTGGGAGATGTCTGGTGTGTCAGTAAGTTGAGACTGAACACCAACAACCTAGTGGATTAGTGATACCGTTGGAGCTTCCAGGGTAGAGATAGGAACTTATTACTATGGACTTTGTGGTTGATTACCGAAAACAAGAAGTGGATGCAACATGATTTTGGTGATTGTGGATCGATCGACCAATCTGCACATTTTCTATCAGTCTCGAGGGAAGTATCTCTCGGAAGTTGGTAAATTTAGATATGGACAACATTGTCAGCCTACATGGTGTTCCAAAAAGTATAGTGTCTGACCGAGACCAGCGGTTCACTTCCAAGCTCTGGATAGTATTCTAGAGAGCCCTGGGTAAGGACTTAAAGATGAGTACATCCTATCACCCTCAGACATGGACAGTCTGAACGGACTCGCATACCCTAAAAGACATGTTAAAAGCGGGTGTCTTAGA
>AP025047.1:13867191-13881549 GCA_036186865.1 Eustoma russellianum
GGTGAAGTTAATGGAGTTCTATCATAATAACAGTCACCACAGTGCAATTGATATGGCTCCTTTTGAAGCTTTGTATGGAAGGAAGTGTAGCTCCCCGGGTTATTGGGATGAATTCGGTGGGAGGACCATCACCGAACATGAACGACTCGAGAAGACATTAGGAAGCGCGAGAATCACTCGAGAGAGACTCAAGTCGGCTCAAGACCGCAACAAAAGTTAGACGGATTCTAAACGACGACCTTTGGAGTTTAAGGTAGGTGGAAAGGTTTATTTGAGAATATCACCTAAAAAAAGGGGTGCTATGATATTGGAGTGAAGGGTAATTTAAGTCCCCGTTCTGTTGGTCCGTATGAGATACTTGAGAAGGTGGGAGTTTTGGCATATGAGTTGGCGTTACCTCCGGTATTGGTGCAAGTTCAAAAGGTATTTCATATATCTCAGTTAAGGAAGTATGTGACGGATCCGATCAGTGTGCTCGAAGCACAATCTTTGGAACTCAATAGTGAGGTTATATATGACGAGATACCTGTTAGGGTCGTAGAACGAAAGGACCAAGTGTTGAGGAAATGGGTGATCTCTTATGTGAAGATCCAGTGGAGCAATCACATGAACGGGAAGCTACTTGGAAACTTGAAGAGCGGATGCAGGAGAAGTATCCTCAATTCTTCAATTAAGGTACGCAAGTTTCGAGGACGAAACTTTTGTAAGGGGGGTGGAATGTCATACCTCGTGACTTTTAAGCGCAACTTTCAATACTTAAAAGTCAACCTTAAATGCAATTTAATTAATTTTGTAGGCTATGAGACTTAGTAACATAAAATATAGAAAAACAAGGAAAAGGGGTTAAAAGTGAGAATTAAGGAAATTAGGTAAATTACCAAAAATACCCCTCCCCTCTTAAATGATGGGGGACTTACACAAAGGAGTATACCTCCCCATTAGTATAAGAAACGGTTAGAAGGCTAAAAGGAGAGGGTGAAATTCGGCTGGAGAAAGAGAGGGAGAGAAGGAAGAGAAAAGAGAAGAAGAAGAAGAGAAGAAGAAGAGGAAGAAAGAGCGGCCGATCTAGGTTCAACCTTTCCCGAAATCCTGCAGTACACTCGTAAGACTATCTAGATTCCAAGGCAAGTAATCTTTCTATACGCTTTACGCTAATTTTGATACTTTAGGCCCTATGTTCCTACAAAGAGAAAACTTGGATCACACATTAGTAATCTTGACTTGTCTATGTTAAATGCTTTACTATATGTAATTGTTGTTGCTAGTTGCGTAAAGTCTTGTTCTTTGGGCCATATTTCTGAAAATAGTTGTGTGGTGCTTTGTTGTTTGTCAAGCATGCCCATGAAAGTATATCCTTGATGTGTTTATTGTCTTGTTCTATTCTTGTGTTGATTGTCTACACTTAGATGTTTGAGAGTAAGTGCAGGGAATTGAAGGAAGAATGATGACATTGTTATAGACTTGTTGTGTTGGGAATGTTGATGGTATCTTTTGAAGGGTGTGAATGATAGAAGGTTAAGAGTGGATATTATTAGACATAATTAAGCATCAATTCATGTTAGATGTGTGTTAAGTATGATGAATCTAGATGGTAAGATGGATCTTTAGAGGTTTAACATGAAAGGGTTGAAGGAGGAAGGAGAAGGGAGGAAGTTACTGCAGAAAAACTGCAGTTTAGAACCGTCAGAACACTTCGAACACCTACATTAGGCGCTCGATTTCACATTAGGCGCCTAATATAGGGTTTCAATGTGTCCCAGAGCATCCCTGTACACTTGGAACACCTACATTAGGCGCTCTATGTCACATTAGGCGCTTCGTGTAGGCGTTCGATGTATACGGCACATCCCCGAACACTTCTTACACCTATTATAGGCGCTCTAAGTCACTTTAGGCTCCTCATGTGGCGTTCCAAGTATACTGGAAGTCTTTTTGACCCTTTAGGCGCCCTATGTATGTGTAGTAACTCTATACACTTCTTTTGAACATGAAATGCAATGGTATTTGAGGTGTAATTGAGGAATAGATGGTAAGTTTGACTAAGTAAGAATAAGATTGAATCCCAAGTGAATTAGTGAGATGAACGGAGTTGGAAAGATACAAACAGGGAGTGTTAGAGGTGCGAGACCGTATACTTGATATGTAAGATGTGTGTGAGATACCTTTATTCTATTCCATTGCTCATAAATTACAAGTGTTTTGAAAGTGTGCTTGAGTTGTAAACATTAAGTGTGAATGAGTAGGGTTAAGTATGAATTCGAAGTGGATTCGCGATTCGAAAGGGCATGAAGTGGTATGAATGAGGTGTATTTGAGTTGTAAACATTAAGTGTGAATGAGTAAAGTTAGGTATGAATCCAAAGTGAGTTAGCAATATCAAAGGGCACAAAATGGTATGAAAAGGGTGTGTTTGAGGAAGTATGAACGAGCAAGGTTAAGTGTGAACTCGAGATGATTTCGTAATACGAAAGAACATGAAATGATACGAGCAGGATGTGATAGAAGTTCAGGACTTTGTACTTGATATGTAAAGTGTGTGTGCATGTTTACACGTCTGATATGTTGTTACATGAGCATTCTGCATCATGACATGATCACTTTGCATTTCGACATGAGTTTCGGTTTGCGAAAAGAATACGAGTTTGAAAAGAAGATTAAAGTTTTCGAAAGCAACGATGGCTGCTGGTTGATCGCAGGGTATAAAAGTCACGCCTGTGAAAGCAGGATATAAAAGCGTGATCTGTGAATCAACGGCAGGGTATAAAGTATTTTATGGGGCCGTGGACCTATCAGCACGGAAATAAAGTTATTTTATGGGGTCGTGGACCTATCAGCACGGAAAATAAAGTTATTTTATGGGGGTCGCGGACCTTTCAGCGCGGATATATGATATATGTAGTGGGGTCGTGGACCTTTCAGCACGGATATATGATATATATAATGGGGCCGTGGACCTTTCAGCACGGGGTATAAAGTTATATGTTATGGGGCCGTGGACCTTTCAGCACGGGGTATAAAGTTATATGTTATGGAGCTGTGGACCTTTCAGCACGGGGTATAAAGTTCTGTTTGTTGTGGACTGATCACCCACAGGGTATAATGTTCTGCTACGCGAAGAATATGATAAGAAGTATTATGAAAAGTTTGTGAAATGACACGCATGACATGTTTACGAAAGAAAACATATGCATGGGTGTTGTGTGTGATTTTTAAGAAGTACATGCATCATGTTACACGAAGTATAAGATTTGACATGCAAGAAATGTTACTAGCATATGTTCTGTTTATGTAGTATGTTTGGCTCTACATGTGTTGGTTTCATTTGTGTGTTAATTATGTGGCTTATATGGATTTGATGACTTGTTATAAAGATGTTATTTCCCAATCCGAGCACCTTATTTTGGGCATTGATTTATATACTGGTGACTCGTCGTGTGTGATTCTGTAAGGTGTATAGACGGGTTACTTGCTGGCGATGTTTTCGCTAAGAACAATTACTCTATGTGCTTTTCAGGTTAGCCAAAGTACAAGATGATTTCGTAGAAGATATCGGCGAGTGGGCTCAGTGGGACAATAGTCATTAAATGGACAGGCTTAAAGTTCTTATCCTTTAGCTGCGAGAGTTACTGTTAACACTTTGTGTTGAAGGATACTTTAGACACTCTCCCTGACACGTTTTATTTCCGCTGTGTTTCTGTTGGTTACATTGATGTTAGTGAAGTTTTTAATTCTACGATGTTTCCGCTGATTTATCTTACGTCATAAATGACGTGTACTTGGTCTGCTTTAACGCTTCGTAGTTCTCGTAGTAGGCTACGACGGGTGCACTGGTACCGATGTCCAGTATCGGGCCGGGGCGCTACAATGTCCGTTAGATCATATTTTGGTTCGACAGTTGAGAAGTAACCTGGACCCGTTGGATCAAGTGCTGAAGAAGATCAAGCACTTGGAAGAAGTTGCAGGCAAGAAAGGAAGAAGAAGAATAAGGCAGACAACTTTAAATGTAGTGAAATGACATAATTGTCCCTGACTTAATAGCGTGACGTAATATAAGTTCAAGGGCATAATTGTACTTTCATTTTTTCTGTTCTCCTTCCCGCTGTTGGAAGCAGTTAAAACTGCAGCAGATGGCAGTTTTTGTATCCAGATTTTTCCAGCAATTTGAGTGTAGAAATAAACTTCCTCTCTTCCTCTCTTCTTCATCTACTTGTTTCATTTCATTGTTCTTGAATTGTATGAATTTTAGCATGATATCAGCGTTTAAGTTCATACAATTCGGTTGTTTAGTTGATTGTTTACCTACCTAATTGTCTTGTTCACTTGAGTTGGTTATTCTTGGCATTAGTTCCTTTTTTGTTGATTGCATCGTAATCAGTTGGCATGGCAGCGCATAATACTAGTCCTTTGACATCAAGAGCAAATCAGAATCAATCGAATGACATTCTCGTACAGAACATGATGTTTGGCTCAAGAGGTAATCAAAATCCACGTACTGAAAATCCTCTGCAACATCCTTTCTATTTGCACCCCAATGATAGTCCAACAATTCTGTTCGCACAGCCTCCTTTAAACGCACACAATTATCATACCTGGAGCCGGACTATTGAGATGACATTAGTGGTGAAAAATTAAGTAGGCTTCATGGATGGAACAATCCAACGGCCAAAAAACCTAGTGGTGAAAAATTAAGCAGGATACATTAAATATGAGTGAGTATTTTACAAAATTGAAGATTGTATGTGAAGAGTTAATGGTTGTAAGGCTCATTCCTACGCTTACATGTAGGGGCTGTAGATGTGATGTGGCAGTAAAGATGAAGAAGTTTGTGGAAAGAGACTATATTATCAAGTTTGTTAAAAGTTTGAATGAAAGCTTTGAACCAGTTAAATCGCATGTGTTTGTTCTCACACCATTGCCTGACATAGGTACAACCTTTTCTATGGCATTGAAATATGAGAGGAATGTGTTGGCTGATAATGGAGGAGGTACATTTGATAGTAACCCCACTGCCTTGATAGCAGAAGGGCAGATGTCTGATGGCTATGTGGCATACTCAGGAAGAGGACAGGGACCATGTTATAGAAGAGGAGGAGGAAGGTTTAATTCGGAAGGAGGAAGACGTTTCAATGTACACACTGTGGTATGTAGGCACATACAGTTGACAAATGTTAGAGGAAGCATGGCTTTTCTCCTGGTTTCAAGCCAAGAAATCAAGTGAATTTCAGCGAGGCAACAAGTTGAGCCTGGTGAGTCACATGAACCTCAAGTGAACAAGACTATGCAATCCCGGATGCTAACCCCCCAGCAGAACCAGAAACTCTTAAGTTGGTTGAGCAAAAGTGATGGACGCTCAGAATAAGGTGGAGTACAGTTGCATAGAATACTGTTTTGTCTACTCGAGTTGGTAAGGTGAAAGATAATTGTGATCCTAACATCTTAAGTACATAGATTTTGGATTCTGGAGCTACTGATCACATTGCTTCTAGCATTTCCTTGTTCTTATCCTCTAAACCAGTTAATAATGTTGATATCAATTTGCCAAATAAGGTTGTTGTATCTGCTACTCATATTGAAACAGTTGCCATCAACCTTTGCTTACACTGTACAATGTTCTTTATGTGTCTTCCTTTGCTTACAATTTAATCTATTTGAGTAAACTAGCTCAGATCCTAATCTGTTCATTCAAATCTTTGGCTCCTGTTTTTTTATCCAGGATCATTTATCCAAGAAGATGATTGGTTCAGCTAAACTATCTGATGGTTTATACTACCTACATGGAGTTGAATCATTGCAGAAGTCTGTTTGTTTCACAGTTTCTGGTCTTACTTCACCAGCTATGTTATGGCACTGCAGGCTGGGCATGCCTCACTTCCTAGAATAAAGCAAATTCATAAGCATGATGGTTCAGTTTCAGCAAACTCTCTTGATGAACCTTGTATGATTTGTCCATTGGCTAGATTGAAGAAATTGCCATTTCCTATTTATGTCTCCCATTCAATTCATCCTTTTGATTTGATTCATGTAGATATTTGAGGATCTAATAGGTACCCCACTTTTTATGTACAAAAATACTTTCTTACCATTGTAGATGACTGTAGCAGATATACCTGGTTGTACTTACTCAAATCTAAATCGAAGCATGGCATGTTCTTCAAAGTTTTTGTCATTATGTGCATGCTCAATTTGACAAGAAAGTTAAAATACTAAGAACCGACAATGGAATGGAGTTTAAAATGACCGACTTCTATATGCAACATGGCATTATACCCTAAATCAGTTGTGTTTATACCCCACAACAAAATAGCTTGGTAGAAAAAGAAACACCAACATATCTTAGGGGTAGCCAGATCTCTCAAGTTTCAAGCCAATTTACCTATGCCTTATTAGGGGTTTGCTGTGTCCCACGCAGTATACTTGATTAACCTCCTTCCTACTTCTACCTTGTCCAATATTTCAACTTTTGAATCACTCTTCAAACAGCCTCCAACATATCAATACCTTAGGGTGTTTGGGTGTCTGGCTTAAGCCTATAACACTGCACCTCATAATCACAATTTCACTCTTAGAGCAATTCCATGTCTATTTCTGGGAATTCCTCCTACAACTAAAGGTTACATACTAGAGAACCTAAAGACTAATGATATTCTTGTCTCTAGAGATATAAAATTCATGGAAACAACCTTTCCTTGCACTAATGATTCTTCCTTTCTTGCTTCAGATCCTGCCTTTCCCTTCTATCCTTCCTTACCAACAACTGTTTCTTCTCCTAATTGCTTTCCTCCATCACATTCTCCTGACTCTTCACACCCTTCAACTACAATATCTGAAGATTCCTTAGCCTCTTCCTCATCCCATTCTTCTATACATGTCCCTATATCATAGTCACCACCTGCAGCACCTTCTTCTGACCTTCTACTACATATCACCATGGGCATTCCTCTTGTCTTCAGAAGGGAGGATGATCAAATGCTATCACCAAATACTCAGTCCATAAACAATGATCCTCCTTCTCCTCACCAATCTACTCGTCCTACCAGGGTTAGAAAGCCACCTTCCTATCTACATGATTACGACTGTATCAACTGTCTGCATCACATGTCCCTTGTTCTTCCCTTGGCTTATCCTCTTGAGCATTATTATTCTCTGCATCAATTGGCTTCTCAATTCAAAAATTATGTGCTTAATGTTAGCTTGTAGCAAAAACTTCAGTCTTACCAACAAACAGCCAGTTCAGCAGATTGGCAACAGGCTATGGCTTTGGAATTGGCAGCACTGGAGGCAAATGACACTTGGATCATGGTTCCTTTACCCCCAGGCAAGAAACCTATAGGATGCAAGTGAGTATACAAAATTAAAAGGAAGGCTGACGGTACTATTGAGAGATTCAAGGCCAGACTAGTTGCCAAAGGATATACTTAGCAAGCAGGTGTGGACTATGGGGATACCTTTTCACCTGTGGCCAAGATGACCATAGTAAAACTAGTTTTGGCATTAGCAGCACTCAAAGAATGGTTTCTACATCAATTGGATATTAATAACGCTTTCCTACATGTAGACCTTGACCAAGACATATACATGATGCCACCTGAAGGTGTTTTGTTTCCCTAGGAACAGTTTGCAAGCTCAATAAATCACTCTATGGTCTGAAATAAGCTAACAGGCAATGAAATGCTAAATTAACCTCTTTTCTCATCTCTGAAGGTCACACACAATCACAGCATGATTACACCATGTTCACCAGACAACACCAAGGCACTTTTTTGGTTCTTATCTATGTGGATGACATTGTTTTTGCCAGTGACTCTCTTGTTGCCATTCAGTCCCTCAAATATAGCTTGCACTTTACCTTTAATATCAAAAGACCTTGGTCCATTAAGATATTTTTTGGGTTTAGAAGTCGCCAGGTCTCAAGGGGAGATCATGGTTTGTCAGAGGAAGTACACATTAGAACTGTTGGAAGATACTGGACACCTGGCTTCTAAGCTTGCCAATAGCCCCATGGAACAGAACTTAAAGTTAGCACATAAGGATTCACCATATTTGGAGATGTATTTGGCTATAGAAGGCCTATTGGCAAGTTATTGTATTTGACAATTACAAGGCCTGACATCAGTTACATAACACAACAATTGAGTCAGTTCCTAGACACACCTATAGAGATGCACTAGAAGGTTGCTCAAAGGTTCTAAGATATCTTAAAGGGACTCCTGGGCAAGGGCTTTATTTCTCAAGCAAGGGATCCATGAAGCTGACAGTATTTTCATACTCAGACTGGGGAGGTTGTGTGGAGAGTAAAAGATCTGACAGACGATTGCATGTTTCTTGGGAATGCATTGATATCATGGAAAGCAAAGAAGCAGACCACTGTCTCCAAGTCTTCATCAAAGGCAAAATATAGAGCTCTTACCTCAGCAATTTGTGAGTTTCAATGGATTCTCTATTTGCTATAAGATCTAAAGGTGCTGCATACTGAACCAGTGGAGGTATTTTGTGATAATATGGGTGCAATCTACATAATGGAGAACCCTGTCTTCCATGAAAGGACGAAGCACATTGAAATAGACTGTCACATTATGAGAAACAAGTTCCAAGAAGGTGTGACCAGGCCTATGCCAATCAGAACAGAGCTACAGTTGGCAACCATTTTTACAAAGGCTTTGGATTCTAAAAGGTTAGCCATCTTGACTGCAGCCTTGGGGGTTTGTAATGTGTTTGCATAGTCAGGATTGAAGGTGGGTGTTGAGAAATTTGATGTTACAGATGTTGGGTGACTGTAATGTTGTAGGTGATATACGGGAGAAGAAACTCAAGCTGTCCAAGGTGCCTATAAGCACAATCCATGAAATGTAGCAAGAAGGAATTGATGCCCGTTAGATCATATTTTGGTTTGACAGTTGAGAAGTAACTGGACCCATTGGATCAAGTGCTGACGAAGATCAAGCACTTGGAAGAAGTTGCAGGCAAGAAAGGAAGAAGAAGAATAATAAGGCGGACAGTTTTAAATGTAGTAAAATGACAGAATTGTCCCTGACTTAATAGCATGATGTAATATAAGTTCAAGGGCATAATTGTACTTTCATTTTTCATATTCTCATTCCTGCTGTTGGAAGCAGTTAAAACTACAGCAGAGGGCAGTTTTTATATCCGGATTTTCCAGCAAATTGAGTGTAGAAATAAACTTCCTTCTTCCTCTCTTCTTCATCTACTTGTTTCATTTCACTGTTCTTGAATTGTATGAATTTTAGCAATATGCACTAGTTCTAATTAGAGGGTTAATGTCGGATTCTCCCCCTCTTTCTTGCTGAGAAATTTTTCTCTGTTCACTGAGAAACAATATTTGTGTGTTTCTAACATATGAGTATGGTTTCGTATATCCAATTCTCGCATATCGTGCTATAGACGGAATCATCTAAAGCAATGGACAATGTTGTTGTTGTATGAAGAAACACCTAGAGCTTCTATATCACCAAACTTTTTTTCTCCTAATTTTTTCACTTATCTCCCACCACCTTATCTCCTTATATTCAAATCAAATAAAGTTTACCTGTTTCGATTTACATACCCATATTATTAGATTTTCTTATTTTTGTTGTTGTTATTACAATGTTTAATATGACATAACTCAACATTCAACAAGTTGTTCAAATAAATAAATAAATAAACATGTTAAACTAGCATAAATATAAGTACTAAATAAACGGATTAATTAAATATGTTCTTTTTATAACTAATTTTTATTGACTATTACATGATTTTATTATTTTGAAAAAATTACATAATTTCGATTACACTTATCGACTCGCATTTTTTTAATAATACTAATACCATAATAGCACTTTAAACAAGATTAACCAATCAAAATGTAGGCGTGTTAAGGGCGAGACTACGTACTGAGAATTATAATAAGATTCATAGCCAAATTTAATCTGTGTAAAAATATTCTTAGGACCCTGAATGAAATTTTTCAGTATGATGAAGATAATCTAATGTTAATGTTTATGTTTATTTTTACATTTAGTCTTGTTTATTTATTTTTACATTGAGTCAATTACATTTAGTTACAATTAGTCTACGGATTAATTAAATATGTTCTTTTTATAACTAATTTTTATTGACTATTACATAATTTTATTATTTTGAAAAAATTACATAATTCCGATTACACTTATCGACTCGCATTTTTCTGATAATACTAATAGCATAATAGCACATTAAACAAGATTAACCAATCAAAATGTACATACCTGAAAAAATCAATCAATCAACTATTACTACCATATAACCTGATGTTTGTTTAATTCATTGGTAGTGTTAAGGACATATCATTTCTTTGCCTTCATAGCGTAGTCCAGTTGATACTCGTGTTAAGAATTGCTGCCAAGAAAGCAACGGTTCAAATCCGGAGACACTCACAGTTTGAGTGCTCTACTTCTGTTAGTCTGTAGGGGGCAATTGCTCCACTTCTACTAGTTTGTAGGGGGCACTTTGTGTGAGTCGTTGTGTGCAGCCTCACTAACCCACGAGGCCGCTGGACACCTGATTTGTATCTTCCATAAAATTTCATGAGACTGATGCAGTGGAGACCTCGGGACTAGAGCTGTAAACGAGTCGAACGAACCGAGAATTGCGTTGTTCAAGCTCGGTTTATTTAACTTAGCTAACGAATCGAGTTTGTTCGTTTATTTAAACGAACATATTTAATTGTTCAAGCTTGGTTCGTTTAACTCACGAACAACATTAACGAGCCGAACACCTTAAACGAACGGTGTCACTTACTGAGTTCAAACAGAAAAAAGGTGTTCAAGCTCTGTTCATTAATATTTGATCCGAGCCCGAGCTCAAACTCGAGACAAACGAGACGAACAACCGAACGGTTTGGTTTATTTACAGTTCTACTCGAAACGAAAGATTTCGCCTTTTCGTTACCAATACATAGCATTTCTTTTCTGAGAAAGAACAATTTCAATCTGATTATTGTGAAAGGACATTTTTACCTTTAAATATTGAGGAAAAAAAAAGAAGGGAGAATCTCTTCTTTCCTTCAACCTCCAGTCGTCTTACATCCGCCTGTCCCAATTCCAACTCCGCCGCCGCCAGCCGCCAGCCCCCACTCCCCTCACGCCTTGACAGACACTTTGATTTATCATCAAATTGATTCTTTTGAGTCATCGGATACATCTGCTTGTTTCATTTGAAAATCATTGTTGTTTCCAGTGGGCAAATATGGGAGCAATTGGTAAGATTTGTTTTGTGACATTGAGGTCATGGGTTCGAGACGCATAAACAGTCTATTGTACAAAGTATAAGACTATGTATATCAGATCGCAAAGCGATCCAACTATTCTCCGTATGCCAAAAACGCTTTTTTGTTTTTTCGAATTAAAAAATTACTTAGAAGGCAAAGATTTCGTTCATACAGAAGACTTTTAATCTGCATAAAATGTAGAACACGAGATATACTTAAAAAAAAAATTGATATACGAAGGAAAGTCCAAACCAACCCACTCAAGATTTTTATATCCTAAACAAGCACATAGGATTTGAACTGTAGACTTATATTGAAAAAACATCAACCGTAAATACTATATGTTTTACTAATAACTATGCCTTTGAAAATAAAGGGATTTGAATACTACTAGTACATTCAATAATGAAATTGTGAAATTTTCGTTTGGGTAAATAATTGCTTGATTTCGTTTGGGTATAAATTAACATAATTGAATCAGACATTAAACTTCATAAATACGCATGCTTAAATTTGTTTTGATGGAGCACAGGATAGGCTTGAAACAGGTTCATAAAGCAAAAATAAAAAAAGAATAAATTGTAGTGGACTTGATTCGGGTCGTCACGTGTGAGAATTTGACTTCAACTCAGCTTTGAGTTGAAATCTGACGATATCTTTAAGCTATTAGTATGCAATGGCATTTATAAGTAACATGCCACTCATCCTCGTTAACTTTTAACAAGCTCGGAAATCGAAAACAGCTTGGCCTTGACTTATATTTGTGGTATACGACATACCAGCTTGGCTTTTACATTACATGTACATATATACGTGATGTGTATTTTAATATCGAAAGCTCTTTTTTTGTATTTCTTGAATTTTTTCACTAACACACTAGCACAGTATATCTCTATTATTATGCTATTTTTGCAGGTACATACAGAGCCGGGGGTCTCACTGGAAGCGGACTCTCTATCCCTTGGGATAGAGGTATCGTCTGCCTACCACTTACCCTCCCCAGACCCTAACGATAGCTTTTGCTGTCGTTGGGATATGCTGAATCCGGATGATGATGATGATATTATCCATCAAAAAGAGATGGGTAGTAACATGATGCAAATGTATATATTTGTTCAGAAAGCTCTATCTAAACTTAAACTTCTTATTTTAGCGCATGATGGATCT
The DNA here is from genome assembly GCA_036186865.1 of Eustoma russellianum. Classification (NCBI taxonomy): domain Eukaryota; kingdom Viridiplantae; phylum Streptophyta; class Magnoliopsida; order Gentianales; family Gentianaceae; genus Eustoma; species Eustoma russellianum. The sequence goes on from AP025047.1 coordinate 13,879,603, forward strand.
GGCGCTCTTTTTTTTACAGCTTAATAGACAGCTTGTGTAGGCCTTCATAAAATTTTGTTAATCATTTATAAAATCGTTCAAAATTCTATATTTTTGCAACATAAAATACACCATTTTTAGAAATATTGTATTTGCAAGATAAAGTAAACAAACATTACAAGTTGAACATGTTGGAAAAAGTAAATAAAAGTATTTTAAAAAAATGCTCCAAATTTATGTTAAAACATGTACGAAATTTTATTGAAAAAATAAGTGAAACGTGAATTGGATCAGTTTTGAACATGTCTTAAAATTCAAGATTCGGTCTACCAGCATACCTTGAGATTCAAAGTTCGCTCTGTTGGCGTACCTTGAAATCCGAAGTCCAGTCTGTTCGCATACCTTGAATTCAAGGTTCGGTTCACCTAATGTTTGATGATAAGGTTTAAAGTTTGATGAAAGAATTTGAGACTGACCGAACGCTTCACCGAATGTTCTGCGGCAAGATTCGGTGATACCGAATGCTTGGTGACAAGGTTTGCTGGCTGCAGTAATGTTGTTTTTTCATGATATGATGCAACTTTTTTATCTTGGGACATCTCTTTTCAATCTTGATAGGCTATAAACTAACTTTAGAAGTTAAATTCTTCATATAAGTGTCAAATTAACTTTTTCCTTGTAAAGTTAAAGTATATAAATACAAGAATCAAAAGATTTTGAAGATAACTTATCGTTTGCTTTGAAAGAGACTTTTGGGAAAGTCTTATTGAGAAAACCTATAAAATTTCTTCGCCTTCTCTCTCATTCTTTCTCTGTTATAAATAATTCAAATAGACAAGTTCAATCTTTCTCTTATAGAGTAAACAAAAGGAAGAAGCCGTTATATCGTAAGAGGCGTTTGCTGCATAGTCTACTTTGGTCAATGGTAAAGGCAATTTCTCTTTAAAGATAATAACTTCGTTATGTCTCGACTATTTCTCCTTTTTTTATGTTATATCTTTTATGTTTGATTTTTATACCTTTGTAATTCTCCTCTATAATCTCGTGTATGTACAATGAAACTTCATGATTTAGAGAATTATTCATATGATGTACTCTACCATTTTCTTATGCTTTTACTTATGTTAATTGTTTCTTGGTTGGTTTATATCTTTTCAAAGTCTTATAAATCATAAATTTCTAAGAGAACAAACTCTACCTTGAGCTAAAGAAAAATTCATATCTTCTGGACCACAATACTTTATATTGTATTTTTTTTTGGTGTTGGGTGTAAATTAACGTATTTCCTCTTGTACAAAATCACAAAAACTAACCACATTCATAAGCTAAAAGACAAAAGTAAAACAGTTGGGATAGAAATCAAAATCCGTAGAAGGCGTATGTAAAAAACTTATAACAAAGAAGCATATGCCTCTTTTGTTGGAATAAGAACAAATGGTTTGGTTTCATTCTACTATCTCGTTAAGGAAAATGAATGATTTTGCAGTTTCAGATTGCGATCAGACAATAACTTCAATTAGTCTTTTTTAAAAAATATGTTTTAATAGGAAAAATTGAAGCTAGATGTATGATACTGCGTGAGCTAAAGCTAGGGTCTAACCTCGAAAATACTCTAGTAAGGAGAAATTTCAAAAACAAAACTATTATATTTTCAAAATGAAAAATCTCAAATATAGTACGAGTTGAGAAAATTCCTGAAACAATTAGGATGCACTTGCCGTTGCCGTCCAAGGAAACTTCAGACGACGCTACCAGTTGCGTTCAAGGATCATTCTTAGACAGCATTGACAGTTGCGTCAAGGAGTAATTGATTTTCAAATGCACAAAAATTGTTTTGGGAACGCAAAACTACCCATGACGCTGCGAGGCGCATCCAAGGCATAGACAGCACGGCTAAATGCGTCACGAGCCTTGGACGTCACTGCTAAATGCGTCCTGAGCCTTAGACAGTACTGTCAAAACAATCTA
>AP025047.1:13881559-13907611 GCA_036186865.1 Eustoma russellianum
TCAAGGATGATTCTCTAATGTGAAATCATTTTTTAAATTCTTTGATTTTTGGGATTAAGAGCAGAAAATAAAGGAGGTACAACTTGATAAGAAGGGAGCTAACACCATCTACTGCTAGCCCGACAAACCAATAAGTGGTGTTCTTGGTATTATTGTAATTATTATTATTTATCATATTAGAATTGTATTATTAATGTCAGCATGCTATTATTGTTATTATTACTTTAATTTTTATAGTGAATAATATTGTGAGTATGTTATTATTGTAATTAGTATGGTTATTATGTTATTATTGTTCGCATGTTATTATTCAATGTTTTAGCATGTTATTATTTAATTTATGTTATCAACTTATTATTTAATTTATGTTAGCATGTTATTATTTTATTAATTAAATAATTCTGTTAGCATGTCAATATTTAATTTATGTTAAATTAAGTAAAATGCATGTAGTTAATTATGTTATTTAATTTAAGTTTTTTTAAATTTTCGTTGCTTGTTTTTATTAGGTTAAAATGATATGTCTTTAATATTTAATCATGTTACGTGATTATAAATATAGATGTACTCATGGCATCACGGGCTATTGGTAGTGGTAGTGGTCAGATAGATGAGTTGAGGCGTAATATTCCTGATTTATTGACTCTTCTGGGAGATTATATGATACTTTTAATTAGGAATAGCGATAGTGATAAGACATCGGATCATATACGTAGGGTAGAGGGTGATTTCGTATACGCAGTTGATACTTATCGTGACCAGCTGGATCGTATGGGAGAGGGTGATTTCGTATGGTGGCCCTATATGGGAGATGTCCTCATGGTATTAGTGAGTATGTGTCATGAGAGATATGAGTTGTTAAGTGCTCGGTGCCACTTATATTGTGAGAGATAGTAAAGCTTCATCAGTTTGTTATGACACATAGAGCGTCTGATCTTGCTGATATAGGTATCGTGCTGCATTAGAGCGAGAGACAGCTTACCGGAGTTGATTGTCACGCTAAGATGCAGTAGTGCGTAGACCAATGGACAAGACGATATGAGTGCATAGTGCATGTAGAACGCATCACAGGCAGTTGGTATAGCACTCGCCATATATGTTGTGGTATAGACCCCGCACACATATCTCACTAGGTCGACGAGGGGTTTAGCGCATTGGCGACTATGGATTTCGTGGTGCTTCAGCTGATCTACGTTGCGTGGTATGCTTATCGTATTTTAATTATAAAGTATTGTTATTTGATATATTAAACTTGATTGTATGCTAATGTGACATGTTATAAATGGATACCTTAACGCATGTGCATTTTGCATCTATGGTCGGAGATAGGATTACATTTACGTGTCTCAGTGGTGACACTCTACAGTTGGAAGGTTTCGAAGCACTCCTAGTGTAATCTCCTTTAGATGTAGTCACGCAAAGCATATACGACTGTGTCCTACACTATGAGTTTAGCTAGACGCAAAGCATATACGCACACACCTTCATGGCCCTCGGGTGGAGCATATTTCTAGACACCAGCTACACCTTAGAGGCATGCGTTTGGTGAGGAGAGGTATGTAACATAATTTTTTAAGTAATGATTATCAACATAATGAGTTACTAATATGTCTGCAAAATTGCAGGTTTGATTTGTTTTCAATATACGAACTTACGAATATTTCTGATGATGCTGATGATGCTGATGTTGCTGATGTGGTTAGGGATGATTAGACTCATCTTGATCCGTCTCATACTACGGCCGACACTAGTTATTACATAGCACACCTCATCCTTAAGACGACATCATATGTCCATCTCAACAGTCTCAGTCACATCTAGCATACATGCCGACACCTTTACCATCGAGACCTTGTCAAATGTGGGGAACAGGTTAGACGAGCAAAGATCTATGTACGGGGCCATATATTGGTGGCAAAAAAGGAAATGTTGAGATTTGTATTTTTTTATATGTACCGACATTTGTATCGCTAGTGAAATTTATAATATATAACAAAGTTTTTTTGATATATAACATAGATTTATCGTTGCTCGTATTTTAACTTATTTTTTTAATATAGCATAAATAATAATAATAATAATACATATGATTTTATTAAACTAAAATTACACACCACCTTAACTTATCTCTAGCTCTAACTATAACCATAACATAGTTCTAACACTAACTCATACCGAAACCTTAACACCAACCCCAACATAATCTTAAAGCATAACCCTAACCTATCAATAATCCTATCTTTAACCCCCAACTCAAACTCTAACCCCACACTGACCAAACCTAACCTAACCCTAACGCTAACCATAATCCAAACCTAACCGTAACCCTAACTAAACCCTAACTTTAACCTAACCCTAAACCATAACCCTTACCTATCTCTAATCCTATTTTAACCATAACTCAAACCCTAACCCTAATCCTTACCCTAACCCAAACACTAACCTTACCTTAAGCCATAACCCAAACCTATCTCTAAATTAACTCAAGCTCTAACCCTACGATAATCCTAACATAACCTAACACTAAGTCATAACCCTAATCTATCTCTAACCCTAATTCTAACCCTAACTCTAACCTTAACCCTTACCCTAACTCTAATTCTAACCCTAAATTAACCAAACCTAATGTAACCCTAAACCTAACCTAACCTTTACCCGACCTAACCTTAACATTAAACCCAACCAAACCCTAACCCTAACCTTAAGCCTTGTGAGTCATCTATATTTGTGGAAAGTCTAAATGAAGAAATCATTCCATGTAGTGGACAAGAATGGAAATTTTAAGTTATTGATATAGTTACAATGAATTGATTTGAAGGATTATGATAACACTGAATAATTTAGGTATATTTTGTTTGCGCTTGACTTGTTAAATCCATCAAACTTTGAATTGTTGATGTTTGCCATCCAAGGCGCAGGACGGCTTAGACAGTGCCTTCTAAGGCGCATGACGCAATTGACAGTGTCGTCCGACCATTGAATGGCATGTTAGTGTCGTCCTAGGGCTTGAGTGATTTTGTATCTCCAAGACAACTTTTGTACATCCAAAGACCATTTATCCCTGTCTGATATAATTGTCAGTACCATCCAAAGGTGATTCTTGGAGGCAAATAACACTTGCCTCTTAGACACCATTGCCAAATACGTCGTATATATTTCATGCTCTCAATTCGTACCATATTTTAGGTTTTTCTTTATTAAAGTATAGTATCTTTTAAAATTTCTTCTCTAATACGCAACCATCAAGTAAAGATAATCTCAAATTAAATTACACCAACATCATCCCTGTAAGTCATTGTCAAATCTCAACTTTAGATAATTCGTTAAGCCAATATCCACGTGGAAGAAATGCAGAAGGCAAGAAATAATATTAAAATCACCAGTAACATGCAAACCATTGGCTTGCCTTAAAAGGGAAGCGAGGAGATATGGTTTGACCACGTATACTCCCAAAGTTCACTATATCTATATACACACACCACGTATACTCCAAAAATTCCATATATATATATATATATATATTTATATATATATATATTTATATATATAATCATTACGTCGTCGCTATATTACAGCTTCATGGTCTAATACATAAAATATAACTTAATAAGAAGGCGTCATCCAATTTAAAGTTCAATCATAAAAACTGTTTTCATTTTTCACAGTTACTAGTTATACATTATTTGTTTACTATTAACTTATAGTCGTTATTGTGTTTGCAGTGATAATTTTAAAAATGATCATGATTCAATAAAAGAACAATTATTTTTCATTGTTTGTTTTTTCGCAAACACAATCCTTAAACCTCATGTACTTTTTTTCGACCTTTTTACCCTCTATGTTGTTTGACTAAAATAAAAATCAGATTTCATGTCAAAATCAATAAAAATTATATCTAAACCCTTAAGAGAGATAAATGTCATCATTATTAAACTAGCCGAAATACTTATTTAAACTATAACAGGCCAAAAGATGAAAAAAAAAAGAGAGAATCTCAGTATACTTTGAGAAAAAAATCAAATTTTTATTTTTAGTCCAAAAATGAAAAGTTGTCTAAATGTCGAATTTTAAACAGCGAAATCTAACTAGTATTTCCCTAAAACATTTTGTCAAAAGAATAAAATAATTTTTTAGTTGATAAACTTGTTATAAGAAGTGGATAATATATAAAATTTTCTACAAGAAATAAAAGACTATGAAATTATAAAGGAAACTGTTCATGCTGATCATGTGAAGTTTATTATAAACTCATACGAAAATGTAAATCATTACTTTGAAATAATAGTTAACACAACGTACATTAAATTATTTTTTCTACAATAATTTAAAAATCTAAGACAATATAATGAGGGAAAATTTTCGGAGGTATGTAAAAGTGGAGAGATAATAATATTTTTGAGACATAAGAAAGAGAACAAATATATCTAATACATATCTAGAAGTAATATTCTTGGAAATAAAAGGATTTATCAGGTCCATCATCTCAGCCGTCAAATTGAGCATAATTTCCTACCGTCCAATTGTACGGTCGATATTCAGCTAATAATCCTTTCGTCATTGTCCTTATCCTAGGTTAAGTATGTAGTAATAATAATGTTTAAACGTCATGTGGGTCCCCACTTACTCGTGCAATTGCCCTCTCTCTTTCTGCTTTTGACCTTTGACTGGGGAGGCACGTGCGCGGCATCTTTTGACTCAAATATCTTGAGGGATTCCGGAGGGGACACGCACGTGCAGGCCTCTGGCTATGTGGATTAAACTAATGGTTTGTTAAGCATGTTAGTGATTCACTTGGGTAGCATTTAAGACACATATTTAGGATTCTCTTTGCTCCTTAGATTTCTGCTGGTCTTAGAATAATGGCCACAGTACATCATTATTAATACTCTGCCACCTGGGCAGTGGCAGTGATTAGAAAGTTTCATTTCATTTATTTATTATCGGATTAAATGAGTAACCCCTAGTTTTTTGTCATTTAGTTATCATAATCGTAATTAGACTGGGTTAAACCACCTCTAAGATGCATGAATGCGTCCACGGTATGTGAAATGGTTTGGTGCATAATTAAATCAAACATGATCCCTGATGGAGTGCATCAACGTGTCATTCTGAATGCAAGTGATACATGATACATAGTGTACATATTTTTTTTTTATGTTGTTACATTGGGTAAATTTTGCGATATGCTTCTACGTGGCTATGAGAGGACTCTTGATACCACCTTACCATAAAAATAATGTAGCAAATGATATATATATATATATATATATATATATATATATATATATATATATATATATATATATATATATATATATATAGAGACACACACACAACGGGTGAAAACTCGGAGGCATATTCATTGAAGAAAATTTTAATGCTAAGAAACACACATAAAATACTAGACCGTGAACATAGTTTTTTTAAAACAATTTCTTTTGCTTTTGAATAGCTTTCTCAGAATACAATAGACGGTGACGAAAATTTCTTCGCCTCACATAAATAGAGAAATTTTTAGATATAGTTGTAATAAGAAAAACTCAAAATAAGGTATTAATTGAGAAAATATTTCAAACAATTAAGACGCAACTAGCAGTTGTGTCTTAAGATACGCTGGACGACATTGTGAGTCGTGTCTATGAATTCTTTCTTGACACTAACAGTCGCGTCCCTTGGGATAGGCAGATTTCAGATAGAAAAGCTGTTTGGGGGAGCGTCCAAAAACCATCCAGCCCAGCATGGCAGGAGCATCTCAGGGTTTGGACGACATTGTGAGTCGTGTCTATGAATTCTTTCTTGACACTAACAGTCGCGTCCCCTGGGATAGGCAGATTTCAGATAGAAAAGCTGTTTGGGGGAGCGTCCAAAAACCATCCAGCCCAGCATGGCAGGAGCATCTCAGGGTTTAGACGACATTGTGAGTCGTGTCTATGAATTCTTTCTTGACACTAACAGTCGCGTCCCCTGGGATAGGCAGATTTCAGATAGAAAAGCTGTTTGGGGGAGCGTTCAAAAACCATCCAGCCCAGCATGGCAAGAGCATCTCAGGGTTTGGACGACATTGCCAGCCACGTCCAATGCTCTGGACGGCACTGCTAGACCCGTCTTAGGTGTTGGAGGGTCGTACCCTCCCAAATATTCATTAACAAAATTCTTTTTAATCATGATAATAGTGTAATGAAGAAACCAACTAGAAAATTTTTTCACAATCTTCACACAGTGAGAATGGCGTCAAAAATTCAAACTGCTTTGTATTATGGAGGTGAAATAGTAAATTCACACAACGGAATTTCATATGATCGCCCTACCACAAAATGATCATGGTGACAATTGATATCTTATATACAAAGTTTAAAGAGCGAGTTAAATCAAGATTGGAGCTAGATGCAGATGTTGGAGCAATTAATATAGTATGTCGCTACCTATTCGAGTCTAATGTGGCTGGTTATATTTACAACTTAGCTAACATTGTTGGCGAGGAAGATTTGGAATCAGTTCTAGAAGTGTCAATTCATTGTCATACCCTTCCAGTTGTGGAGATAAATGTGACAATGAGTGATTTCCATCACCCTTTGCAAATCTTGTTCGTGGTACTATGGACAGAGATATTATTACCGGATCTATAAATCTATGGTTGAAAGGTGCTCATCACATGCATATAGAAGATCAAACAAATGACGGCAGATGAGTAAATGACGGTCGCGACGATGATGATGATGAAGAATTCAAGGACGATGAGGAGGACAACGAAGATGAAGTAGATTATTTGGAAGATCTGGGAAGGAGGAAAACGAAGAAGAGGTGCCTTGGCCAGGTGTACCTCACTTTGACAAAAATGTTGTTTTTTAGAAGACTACAGATGCCCAGAAGACACGCTCATTCATAGTCGTAGTGGACTTAGACATCGTCATTGGAAGGAGAGTAAACCTGATTACATAGGAGAGATGATGTTGTTCAAAACTAAAAAAGACGTGCAACATACCATGCAACTATGGTCACGATAAGCATCATCTGCGTGTTTGGGGCCTGATGAAGATTATGTGTATTAAGCCACCAGGTCACCCGAGAAGTACCAGGAGTAACAACCAGAGGATGCGGTTGTAAAACTTCTATTCGCAAAATGATGGCCGCAATATGAGGAATCTCTCTCATATCCAATATTGTAGAAGGTGTAGCGATCATGCATACTCATATTTCTAACTAAGAAGAGATGCATCACATAGGTTGCGATACATACCGTAAACACCAGGTTGCTCCACGAATGCCTAGACACAACTTCAAAGTCTTGCAAGAGAGCTAAATATATCAACTAGGCACGACTACTAAAGCAATCACAGAATAATGTCATAACATGAAGGAACATTAATGCACATGCTCTCTGGTCAACCTCTATGTCAGATGCATCGTCTAGGAGGGGGTTTCATCTATTGCACGAGCCTCTTACAATGTTTACGAGATTCTCTGAAATCATTAGCGTAGGAATCCAAACCAACAACAACATACACATATCCTGCCATCCTGACATATTTTACCTAGGCTCCATCTCCATTAGAAGCTCACCATCAATCCACAACCCAAAGAGAATCGATATGTCTTATAGCGTAATAGTCACTTCACCTACATATAGATCAAATGTGTGGGTTTTCTGTCTCTAGCTTTCTCCGCCGTCATCAATGCATGATCAACCTTAATTCTACTACAGCTCATAACGCCCCAGGAATTCTACCATTATACATGGTCTGATGTCTTATAACTATCATTACTCCTAAGAGAAAGTGTCGTATGCTTTCTCTAAAGAGTCACTAAATCAGCAATCTCAGGATTCAACCCCTCCATCTGTCTTATGGAACTACCACTACCATGTGACGCTATAATTACACCTATATTTGCAATCACGTTAAATGATTATATATTAAAAACATATTGTTTTAACGTAATAAAAATCAAATCATAACAAAATCAAACAAAAAAGTAATTTGAAATAGCTTTCAGAGTACGATGGACAACAAAGTTTTCTTAGCATAAATTAAAATTTGAATAGTTCTTTATAGAATGGTAAGGAAGAAAATATCTTTTTCCTAGATGTATAAGTTTAAAGAACATGGGCCCAGGGGCATAGTCCAGTGGTAAGTGGCAAAGGTGATTGGGGCTAGAACCCCGACGTCCCGAGTTCGAGTCCGTGTGGAGACAATCCTTGTTGAAATATTACAAGGGTTGTCTCTGGGCTGGCTGAGTCTCGTGTGTCCTCTCCCTTTGCAGGGCTGCCGGTGGAGCACATCCCTCGATTTACATCCCACCTGGCTAAGGGGCCTCTGGTACAGGTGGTGGGAGAACCCACTCCCTCATCAAAGTTTAAAGAACATGGAGCTTATAACAAAAAGTTAACTTAGCTTTTGAAATGACGAATTGCTAATTTATATGCATGAAGGAAATATCAAACTCATTGATTGCAGCTCTTAGAACAAATTAAAGTACATTTTTTTCTTTTTTCAATTTTTATGCATGAAACAAAATAAATAATGTGATTGCACTTTGAATAGACCTGTGGTTCAAGTGTCTAAATGTCTAGGATACACCATCTCATATTTCAATTGAAGCCCATTTCAATGTCTATGTCAAACCCAAGCAAGAGGTATTTGTTAAGCTTAATTAATTTCCACGTTTTATTAGTTTTAAGTTTTAACATGCCTATTAGTATGCTTCTATTAAAATTATTTTGATGTCTACATTCTTCCGATATAAGATAATACAGTAATTATTGTAAACCACTTATTGTTGGTCACAGTTGAAATTAGAAGTCTAAATTACTCAGACGTTAGCTCTACAAGTCTTAAACTTCAATCGCAGTGGTGGGATATAACTTCATATTTTGCAACATAATCAATAAATCGCTTCCGTTTGAAGGTAAGCTATGATACGTGCATCGTAAGTGTAATACTGTTATTTAGGCTAGTAATAGTTTAGGCTATGGTATCTGGTCCAATCCGGTTAAAGTGTTGCTGCCCAGTATACAGTAGACACCTTGTGTGAGTTGTCTGCTAAAAAGCAATATCAATCTAGACGGCTAATGAATTCTTGATTTACATCCTTGATAAAAATCTTTAAAACTAGAACGGTAAAAGTCGTGTAATCAGAGTATGACCTTTTTGCAACTGAAATATTTATTATGACGATAGACTCTCATAATATCTATCTTTACATATCTATCTTTTGGTAGGATATAATCAATGGCTTCTCTCCTTGGAGGTAATATATTATTTATTATGACCATACACTCTCGTAATGTCTATGTTCACATATATGTTTTTTTGGGAAAACATTTTCAATACAATGACATAATAGTGTCATCTGTCTTTCAATTATTAGATTTAAAGACTTGGGCTTGAATTGTATGTTTGTATGTCGCATCGTAACAATATCTTATTCTTTATTTATTTATTTTGTTTTGAATATATTAATTAAATATTATCACATAAATTAATTCATGTATACATTGGGTGACATTTGAATTAACAGACATTGATAGATACAGTCCAATAATTGACATTTATGCTTCATGTGTAACGAATCAACTACCAAGAGATACAAAAATTACAAAACACCCTTAATATCAAATTTAGAATACTATTATGATTTTCCAATCTCCACTAAAGAAGTAAAAAAAAAAGTCATATTTTGTAAAAGAAATCACAAGCTCACATGGAATTAGGGGTGTTAAACAAACCGAGCCGTTCGCGAACTATTCGAGTTCGGTTCGTGTTCGGTTCGTATTCGTTCGTTAATTATTTGTTAACGAGCCGAATTCGAATAGGTATTCGAGTTCGTTTAGTTAAACGAACCGAATTGTTCGCGAACAGTTCGGCTCGTTTAAACAGTTATAAGGTTATCAAGCCGAACTCGAACCAATTTTAAAGTTCGTTTAGCTAAACGAACCGAGCCGAACTATTCGTTTAGCTAAACGAATTCGAGTTCGAAAACTTAGTATTCGGTTCGGCTCGGTTCGTTAACACCCCTACATGGAATGAAGAGACATAAAATTTTGGGACACCTTATATGGGTCAATGCGTAAGATCTAACCCAATCTAGGAGGTCGCTGGGCTCCTGATTTTCATCTTCCACACATGATCCTTGGGACTGGGACGGTGGAGGTCTCCGAAGTGAGTGATTTTACCTTTTGGTATAAGAGACATAAAAGTTTATTTATTTATTTTTGCTGAGCCATACCACCCATTCGGACGTACAGTTGCAGATGAGGTCCCGAGTACCCTATTCAGAATAAGACTCGGCCCAATAAACAGCCACTCTATAGAGATTCAAATTACTTGATAGAAGAAGCTGAGAACACACTTTCAGAAAGCCTTTAACTTTTGGAATTTTGTATAAGGAGAAAACATGATTGATACATATTATACAATAAAGTTGCATAATAGTATGCAATAAAGTTGCTTCTTGCTTAATTATCGGATAAAAAACTATCACGTTCTGAAAAATACTATATTCATTTGAACATGTTTATTGATCTAACAAATATAAAATTGTAACTAGGAAGACGTCTCTAACTAATATAAAAGCGTGCGCATGTATAATCTCTGTTATTATCGAAACAAATAAATTATCCTCCGAAACTCTACCAGAAAGAAAGATTTTTAAAAATATAGACGGGATCCTTGTAGTAATAAGTAAAGGTGTCATCTAAGAATCCAGACTCTACCCTCGGAATTCTGATATATGGCTTTTGGATGGGAATGATTGACCATCATGTGTAGCGTCCCGCTCCCGTACCTTAGCATCGGGAACGGTGCATCCGTCGTAGTCTGCTAAGAGAATTACAAGGCGTCGAACTAGCTTTATACACATCAGAAAAGACGTAGAATTTTTTTTTGCGGAAACGATAAATATAAATGCTCAATTTAAAATTCCATCCATAAAAAATGCTGATAAATATAAAACATGAGTACTTGTGTTGACGAGACCCGACACATTACAATCTTAAGTCAACAGTCTACAACCAAATGTAAAGTGGAAAGTCGGTGTGAATCCCTAAAACATAAAGTAACCAGCCGCAAGGTCTCTCTAGCTCCTATGCACGGCCGTCACTCTCCTCGCTCAGCCATGTCAGTCCCGTCTTCAACAAAGATGTAGTCGTATTCGTCCTCCTGCTTACCTGGGGGGAGAGTAGGGGTGAGTGACGTGACATCACCCAGCAGGTGCCTACCTCGGTCCAATACAAACGAGCATACAATGATGATATACGCATATAATCGAAAAATTCAAGTTACAGTATAGACATGAAATAATAACTGCGGAAAGTAATTCACTCCAAGTAATAATACGTAACTTCATGATGCATGTCTTCCTCTACGTGTCACACGCAACAAAAGTCATGTCATGCAATATGTCTGTATCTTTTCCGTGTAATGCATGCTCCCGGATTGTGTCTGTGGGTCTTACTCACTGTCTACCTGAGTGTCTGCAGCTCTTGACCACAGTCCACCATCCACACATTCTATAACTCTTAGTCGCAGTCTACCTACCACGTTTTTCTTTTCTTTTTCCTTTTTTTCTTTCTCTTTTCTGTAACTCTTAGTTACAGGCTACCTACCAATGCAATGATCGTGCCATGAATGCAATGCGAATCTAACTTTCGGTATTTTTTCTGAGTTCAAATTTCACTTCCTGACGTTCACCGACATTGATTTTATGGTGCTTTAATTAGTGAAAAAGGTGAAAAGTTATTATTTACCCTCATTTATATTTCCACGAAAACGCAATTATTTTTACAATCGTACCGCGCGAAACTCTAACTTTTTTGATTCGTTTTCGTACTATTTTTGTCCTCTATCAATTTACCACATATACACAGAAAACAGCAGCAACGATTCATAAAAAAATGCTTCTCGCAATACAAACATAAATTTAAAGATTAAACAACACTTAAACACAAAAATTATACCATCAAGCATGCTGAATGCGAACCAAAACGAGGGGAAATAAGCAACCTATCTCTTAAACGAAGAATTCGCTACTCAAAAGGGTTGGATTCGGAATGGTTTTGCTAACTCTCCTCTTCTCCTTCTCTTTTTCTCTTTCTTCCTCTCTTATACTTGCTGCACTTTTTTTCCCTTATGTTATACTGCCGAGAGTGTGTAAATGGAAAGGGGGAATTTGATTGTTAATTTGTAGAAAATAAATGGAGAGATTAGGGGGGAGGGTGATGGAGAGAATTAAGGGGTGAGTGGAGGGATTATGGGTGATGGAGAGAAGTTAGTGGGATTGGGAGGGATTTTAGGATTTCATTTTATTATTTTCATTCTTATTCTTTTTTTATAACGTAATATAACATCATGACTCTACTATCGGAATTTTTTTTAAATATGGCCTGAATTCTGATGGTAAGAAAGTAGGGGTGTACATGCTTTTTAAAAACCGGCCGAACCACACCAAACCGGCCAAACCAAACCGTAAAAAATCGGACCATGGTTTTATGGTCGGTTTAATAAATGCTAAAAACCGGACTGTTTCATTTGGTTCGGTTTCCGGTTTTAAGAATTTCAAACCGTATAAACCGGACCATACCGGTTATATATATATATATATATATATATATATATATATATATATATGATTATACATTACATATTTAATTATATTTTATACATTATAGTAGTATTTTAGTTATTTGTTTATATTGTTTGTGAGTTTGTTTTTTATTGGATGTTTATGACTTGGGGAGGAAAAACTCAGTTGATTAATCATTTTTTGGTGAACAAAGGTTGGTATCTAGTGGATTTGTCTGGTTATACCTAAGAAAATATTAGTTTTTTGCTTTGATTTATTTATCCTCGTTTAATTACTTCTTTGATTTTTAGTAATTCTTAGTGTATAATTATTTCCACACATTGTTTATCATCCCGTAAAAGTATGAAAGAATTGAAATTTTGTTACTTGGATGATTATTTTGTATGCAAATAATGTGATTACATGATTGAGTATTAAGGATACTTGGATGATTTTTCGATTAAACTACTCTATCACCTTAATCCATCCTTTTGTTGAGGGTTAGATACTTTGTGTAATTTATTATAGTATGAGTTTATTGCCAAGACATGATAAATTAAGGTATAATAATATTCTATGATAAATTAAGGTATAGTAGTATTCTACTAAGGGAATATAGTTTCATTTTTAGTTTGAAAAAAATCCTATCAGGAAGAAAACTTGTCCTCAATTTTGATTATGAATTTTGACTTTTTTAATCAACGTTATCAATGCTTTAGGTGAATAAAACCGGAAAAAACCGAAACCAAACCGGATTAGATCGGACCGGTCAAACGGTTTGTTGACTGGTTTGGTCCAGTTTTCAGTTTTCTATTTTCCAAACCGTAACAAACGGTTTGGTCCGTAAGATTCTCAAAAACCGGCCAAACCGGACCATGTACACCCCTATAAGAAAGTACCATTATAATGTAAGTAATGCCAATCAATTGGGGAAAAACTTCCACGCTCCACAAATTACGCACGTTTCGCACAACATCAGTTACAATTCATTCCAACCATCATCGCCAAGGATTCCCCTGCCGGTTCTAACTAAATGGAGGACAGACAACCAAAAAGAAGCGTAGAGGAGATGGATCAATTCCATCGTAGTGTTAAGAAGTATAAAAGACCAGCCAATGATGAACCTCAAACTTTCAACCCGGAACCTCTTTATGAGCCGCGGGTATGGGCTGACTTGGTTAGAACTCCGTTGCCAGCGAACATGCTACCAGGAGAGGATCTATACACCGGCGATGGGGAGGATGCTGATAGCGATGCTGAGTATGACGGTATGTTGTCTACTGAGAATGACTGTGGTCCGGGCAAAGTGGTTGTGGACAATACCCTTGGGCGAGTGCAAAGCGTTGTGGCGTCCATGGCGACACGCATTAGTTGTGAAACTCCTTGGACGTACCATTTCATTTCGTGTGCTGTCGCAGAGGTTGACGGATACATGGGCTCTTAACCGGCGTATCGACATAATCGATCTTGAAGATGGATATTGCGTGGTCAGATTCTACTCGAAAGATGATTATACACATGTTTTAGAGAATAGTCCATGACAATACAAGGCCATTACCTAACTGTCGCAAAGTTCCGCCCCGGTTTCACCCTATCTACTGCGACTATCTCATCTACAATGGTGTGGATCAGGGTACCCCGACTGCCACTGGAGTTCTTTCATGAATCTGTCCTGATGCGTATTGGAGATCAATTGGGCACATCAATTAAGATCGATAGTAATGCTACAATGGTGACTCATGGGAAATACGCACGTATATGTGTAGAGGTAGATTTCCAACGGCCTATATTATCTACAGTGATTGTAAATGGACGCCAGTTGCGAGTTGAATATGTAGGTCTCCATCTCATTTGTTTTAAATGTGGGAAATATGGTCATGCTGTAGATGCGTGTCCAATGTGTAATAATGCGGCAGATGAAGGAGTTCATTCCTCGCCTGTCGCCCCATGGCAGAGGTGATACTGGATCACCCGTTTGGACCTTGGATGATAGAAAAAAGTAATAATAGACGGAGGGGAAATGGAATTTTGCGTTCCTCGAATGCTGCCAAATCTGCTCCTGCGTCTTTTGCAGAGAACCGAACTCAACGTCATACTGTTGCATTGGGGCAAAATGGAAGCAACAGTGTCATGGGGTCCAGATCCGCGCCTATATTTGAAGAGGAGGAGGGTGCTTACAACCATAATTTACTTTATACTTTGGAGAATGCCTTTGACAGACTGCAAGATTCTGGTCCACCAGCAACCTTTCGAATGGCCTCGAAATCTCAGTTAGCGCAATCACGAGAGCGTAAATCCAAAGGAGTTGTGGTGAAGGACACAACGAGGTTGAAGGTGCAGATACCTCGGACAGTAACTACTGGATCATCAGACCGCGGCAAAACAAAGGAAACTACATTGAGGCGCACTGCACGGAGTGTACGGGTTCCTTAAGATGTTACTATATTATCACGCCCTCTGTCTGATATTACAAATGCACATATGTCTGACTCAGAGTTCCCAGGCCTGGATGTTTGGCGACCTGTCCCTGCCAACAATCTTGCCAAGCCTACCGTCGCGCTTTATGGTAACCACATCAAGCAGCATCCTCCCGACATGCAACAAGATCCTTCTATGGAAATTGATATTGCAGCACCAATGGACACGGCACAGGCCGAAATGGAAGTAAGTGTAGTTCCTTTGCCTGACCATGTGGTTGGTCAGGAAGCCATCCATAATGTCTTGCTCTCATGAAGATAATATCTTGGAATTGTCGTGGTGCGGGTTCATCCGACACAATACGTTGTGTTAACAGACTGATACGGGATCATAAGCCTAATATTTTGTTTCTTATGGAAACAAGGGTTCATAGTGCACAGGCACATCGTATTCTTCGTAGATCGCCCTTTACTCATCTTGCTGCAGTAGAAGCGCGGGGATTTGCAGGGGGTCTCTAATGTCTCTGGGATGCAGAGGGTACTACAGTCCAAGTGGTATCGTACACGGCTCAACTTTTGAATCTTGCCATTTTGGAAGGAGGTAAAGTTTCAAGTCTCATTTCCTTCATCTATGCTTCACCGATATATAACCTACGGGAGAAGCTCTATGAGTATGTTGAAGGTATGGCTCCTCATATTTAGGGGTGTCAAACAGGTCGTGTATCGTGTTTCGTGTTTCGTGTTTTTCGGGTTTTGTGTATCAAAGTGACGTACCCATACCTTACCTGTTTGCTTTGCATGTGTAGATGTAGATACCCAAACCCGTACATGTCAGGTTTTGTGTCATGTATCGGGTATACCCACGAACTTGACAAGTATAAATATTTCAAGTCGTGTATATGTCATTTCATGTATTTTTCAGGTATTTCAGGTTTCGTGTATTTTTCAGGTTTCATGTACTTAAACGACTACTGATACAATGTATGAAACAACAATAAGTACACAACCAAAGGTTAAAGATTAAAATGAGTGAGGTCCTCTAAACTCAAATCACTTGACTACGCAATAATAGATTAAAGAAATAGGATTTGGAAATAGAGGAAGGGGAAAACCGAATATGGTTACTTAATAGCACAGTAGTCTTTTTCTTTGAAAAATTTATTTTTTATTTTATTAACTATAAATTTTATTTAACATATATTTTTAAAATTTTGTGTATAAGCGGGTATAAACGGGCACCCGCGGGTTTACCCAGACACGACCCGTCTTTGGCAGGTATCTTTCAGGTCTTACCCGATTCGTACACAAAACCCACCAAGGTCTTACCCATACCCGCAAAAATTCATGTCAGGTTCGGGTTGTGTTTCGTGTCGTGTCTAAAATTGTCACCCCTACTCATATTAATATCCCTTGGCTCTTATTGAGTGATTTCAGCCAAGTCCTTAAACAAGAAGACAAAAGGGGCGGCTAGCCTGTTGGTGGGTATGAGGTGGATCGGATGCAACGGATGATCGATGAATGTGAACTTATTGAACTTGATTTCGGGGGTTCGAGATTTACCAGGTCAAATGGGCAGTTGGGGCGATGTCTCATCGAACAACGCTTGGACCAAGCTTGGGCCAATCGGTGTTGGCATCTAAAATATAATTCATCCCATCTTCAACATCTTCCTCGGATGTATTCTGACCACAACCCATTGTTGTTATCTGCGTGCATCAATTGAGAAGTACACATTGTCGGCCGGCCATTTAAGTTCCAAGCATGTTGGATGGAACACAAGGATTTTGCTACTTTCATGTCGACTGCATGGATCTCGACCAAAAATGATTTCTGCCAGACGTTGTCTGATTTCAAAACACGGATGGAGGAGTGGAGAGACAATATTTTTGGTAGTCTTCACCGCCGCCGCTAAAGATGCCTCGCTAGGTTGAATGGGATTCAAACATCATTGTCATATTATCCATCTCATTTTCTGACACGACTTGAAAAGGAGCTGCAGAATGAATATCACGACATACTTATCCAAGAGGACACGTATTGGCAGCAAAGAAGCCAACTACAATGGTTGCTTGATGGGGAATGGAACAATAAATACTTTCATTTGATAAATGCGCCTAAACGAAGGAGGAACACTATACTTCGACTCAAAGACGGGGAGGGTCGCTGGACTGAGGATCCAAAGGAAATGGAGAACATAATTATGCGACATTACAAGAATTTGTTCTTTACTGCCCCAAGAGATGATAATGACGTGCCAGATATCTCTATTCCATCACTTAGCCATTCGGACCGAAGGTGTTAAACCGTCCAGTACATCCAACTGAGGTGGAACAGGCTATCTTTCAAATGGGTTCATATAAAGCTCAAGGTCTTGATGGTTTCCTCCCGTATTCTATCAACGGAATTGGCATATTGTAGGCAATGATGTAGTGGAATTTGTGTTGTCGGCCTTTCGAAATCAATGCTATCCGCAAGACATGAATGCAACACTAATAACATTGATTCCAAAAGGCATAAATCCGGAGGATGCATCTCAATTCCGACCCATTGCATTGATGAACGTGATAGTGAAGACTATTACTAAGGTCATTGCGAACCGTCTTAAAGCAGTTATAGGCAAAGTAATTTCTCCCACTCAGTATACATTCGTCCCAGGTCGACAGGCAGCCGACAACATCATTATAGCGCAGGAGTTAATGCATACTATGCAGACAAAGACGAGATGCAAGGTATATATGGCGGTGAAATCGGATCTGAAGAAGGCATATGACAAGGTGAGATGGAAATTCCTTGAGACCGTACTACTCAAAGTCGGCTTTAGTAAAGAGATGACAAATCTAATTATGTTTATCATCAACTCATCTACGATACCTATCTTATGGAATTGAAAGAGTTTGGAGGCATTTCGACCGTAATGTGGAATCCACCAAGGTGACCCTCTTGCGCCATACTTATTCCTTTTATGTATGGAACATTTATTTCATGCGATTCAACGGGCTGAAAGTGAGGCATTGTGGAAACCAATTCGGACGTCACTTAAAGGGCCATGCATCTCTCATTTATTTTTTGCCGACGATTTGTTGCTATTCAGGGAAGCTAATACACGTCAAGCCTCAGTGATGGAGGCTATTATCCGATCCTTCTGTGATGTTTCCGGGCAAAAAATTAGCATATCAAAATCGTAAGTGCTCATGTCCAAGAATGCACCTCGGGATTTCTTTCCTGCAATATTTATCAACTTGGGACTTGAACGTACTGATACCTTTGGTTCATATTTGGGCATGCCATTGCTCAGCGGCAGGAGCGGTAGGTATACTTATCAGTATATTGTTGATAGAATTCAGACAAAACTCGGGACTTGGAAGGCAAAAATCCTATCTCAAGCGGCAAGGTATGTGTTGATTCGCAACGTACTTTCTTTGATTCCTGCCTATGCCATGCAGACAGTTTGTCTTCCATTTGGCCTAATTGAGGAAGTGGAAAAAATAACAAGGAGATTTTTTTGGGGGGAGTCGGCTACCACCCGCCGACTACACTGGGTCAAATGGCCAATGATTTGCCAAGATAGATCACAAGACGGATTGGGGATAAAGCGTCTAAGAGATATGAACCAAACAATGTTAGCCAAGTTGGGTTGGAAGATGATTACCAATACGGACTTGCTATGGGTTAAAGTTCTTAGATGTAAATATGGAGATGTCATCCATGGAGGGTCGAAGTCTAATGTTTCTTCTCTATGGCGTCACATTTGAAGCACCATACCGTTGTTAAGAGCTGGACTCCAGTCGAGTAATGATCGGACCACAGATATCACGCAACAGTCAAGATGACAGGGTACATCTTCGGGCGCATTTACAGTCGCCAGCGCCTACAACCTGTTAAGTAATCATTCAAGCACTTCGGGTATCTCGGCGTGGGATAACATATGGGCAATGAAAGGACCTTACCGGTTAAACTTTTTCCTGTGGAAATTATGTCACAATGCTGTCCCAGTGGGAGTCATCATGTGCCAGTCGACCTTGCTTGCAAAATGTGTGGTTATGGGACTGAGGATACATTACATACTCTATGAGACTGTCCGTGGGCTAAGGCAGTTTGGCAACTGCTGGTTCAACGGGGTGATAGGCATCCGTTTTTCATGTTTCAGGACACGTCCAAATGGGTAGAGGCGAATCTGATGTCTCCATGGGGTCCCCGGAGTCAGCAAGATAAGTGGCGCTATATCTTTCGGGAGGCAGTGTCCAGCATTTGGTATTGGAGGAATCAGAAAATTCAGGGATGTGTCAGACAAACACCCCCACCTACATGCATTCGTGATGACATTATTTGTCGAGTAAATAAGTTATTAGTAGCACATAGTAGTGTTAGTAATGTTGGTGATATTGATGTAAATGTGCAGTAGCATGACTTACGAATGGTTGTAAACTGTTATTCTTGTTTTATTAATAAAATCTTCCTTCCGATAAGAAAGTACCATTATACTCTAGAAGAGTGAAATATTTTCTAAGCAGTAATCGGAATCCTAGTTATAAGGAAATAAGGATAATTTGGGAAAAAAAGTAGAAAAAGATTTTAGAGCGAAACAATAAAAAAAAAAACTCACGGTAAAAATTACAGATTAGTAATATGTAATGGGGAGCGAAAATTCATTTTCTATATTTCAGCTGATAGCATTAATTTGTGTCATATTGAATGAAGCCAACTACCTCACATTTGTGTATTAGTTTAAAAAAGATTTGGAAATTCTCTCTCGCATGGTAATAATCATTTCATTATCCTCATCCTTTCATGACTTAGAGAATAATAATAAACTAAAAGTAGCTTTACTTTTATACTGACAGGAAGGGGAAAACCCCATATTTCTTCATAATTTCAAGTGAATATTAATCACAAATCTTATGTGTTGTACCAAATTCAACATTTATTTTATTACAGGATCATTATCAACTATACAACTTTAATTAGTCATCAAGTAACAAACAACAAGCTATGGTATTATTATCAACTATACAACTTTAATTAGTCATCAAGTAACAAACAACAAGCTATGGTATTATTCCTATAAAAGGAATATTGAACTTGTCTATTTGAAGTGTCTTATACGAGAAGAAGAATGAAAGCAAAGAAAAAACTCTGTATGTTTTCACAAAAACTCAAAAGGGTCTTCAAGAATATTTCAAGGTATGTTAAAAAAGAAAACCTTTTTTCAGAACCTTTTGATCCTTGTATAAATAAACTTCAATCACAAGAAAAAAGTTAATTTGACATCTATCTATAGAATTTAACTTTCAAAGTTAGTTTATGATCATTCAAGGTTGAAAAAAGGTGTCTCAAGTTCAAAAGTTGCATCATTTCATCAAAAGACATCAAAAATTTTCTGCTATCAGAGCCGATGGATTCGAAATTTTTGAACGTTGCAATTCAAAACTCGTCACCAAACTCAGGACCTAACGTCGATAAATGGCTTCACCGAATGTTATGTGCTACATTCAGTGACTGGACATAAACTTCATAACTGGACTAAACTCAGAGACCGTACTTATAGCTCATCACCGAACATTCGGTTACCTCAAGATTCTGAAAATTCAGATTATCATCTTACGCATCCAATCAATGTTTTCACTTGATTTGTCGTTCAACTTTCTTGAATATTTTTATATAAATTTAAATCACTTTCTAAAACACTTTTATGGCTTTTTTTCCCCAACGTCTCAAAGCCAGATGTACTCAAGACCCAAAGAAGGCTGGGAAAAGGGCCCTTGCATTAGGGAATTGTTCCCTTGCCATGCTAATATCCAGGCGGTTGGTGTTGCAAGAAACGTGTAGCCTCGGGCTATTCCCCAGATATGCTGCGCATTGTGAAAATAGTTTCATTTGAGAAAACAATATTCCTTATACTTCAGCCAAAAGCAATACCACACGCACAAACAGCGAGACTTCCATAAACCACTGCAAGGTATAGGGCAGACCATAAGTTTAGATGTCAATAGTACATTGAGCTGTTAGGGTTTCCAGCATCTCACCTCCTAAATTATCAAAAAATAAAAGTTACTTTGTATAGTAACGTAGCAACAGTGAGAGCATTTATACCTTAACTTTCACGTATATTGAATTATACAAGTTTCATGTATGCTAAGCCAGGTGGGGACAAATAGACATGGCAAGCTCTCATAGATGGAATGAGATCCGGTGTGTCCACCTCCTTCCATGTGTCCGTATGCGCAAGACACATGAGGTTTGATGGAATCCAAAACAAAAGACATTGAGGCTTGGATACACAAAGACACAGAGGGAGATGGGTACACAGGATCCCATCCCCTCTTAATTAGTGGTGTTAACGAACCGAGTCGAACCGAATATTAGGTTTTCGAATTCGGGTTCGTGTAGCTAAACAAACTATTTGACTCGGTTCGTTTAGCTAAACGAGCTTTAAAATGGGTTTGAATTTGGCTCGATAACCCTATAACTGTTTAAACGAACCGAACTATTCGTTTAACTAAACGAACCCAAATAGGTGTTCGAATTCGGCTCGTTTAAGTAAAATTAACGAACGAACTCGCACCGAACTTGAACAGTCTGCGAACCGTTTGGTAAACGGTTCGATTAACATTCGTACTCATAATGAGTTATCAGATTATAAGAAAAAAAAATAAGTACATGTAATAAGTTCCCATTGTGAGATATATAGGCAGCATTGTCCGGACAGACTTCAAATTTTCTTTACTCTTGTAAAACATATCTGCACACTTCTTTCAATATTCGAAAAGACGTATCTCAAATGAGAGAACAACACAGAAAATAACAAAGGCACATCAAAGGAATCATGGGTGAACCACTAAAATATGACCCTCCAACAATGAATTTTTACCGTCTTAATATGACTTCATTCCGCCCAATCCCACAATTCTAACCCGTCCCCAGGTGGCTTAATAACGTGCTTAAGCAGACAAGAAACTTGAGCACGAATGAAGAGTGATTCACAAAACAAAAAATATGACCTGAACGACCATGTCTGTTTAAGCAGTGGGACTTTTACCCTTAAAGAACCTGCGCCAAAATTCAAGAATATCTGTTTTGGAACCAGAAAAAAAGCGTTCACGGTGCACTAGGTTTCCGCGTTTGCACAGAGTGCGGAGAGAGGCCGGATCGCTTCATAATCTAATATACGCAGAGTCCGGAGAGAGGCCAGATCGCTTCGTGATCTGATATACGGAGCATTTCCTTAACCTTTTGTGCAAGTGGTGTTTCCGCGCCAACCGTTGATTATATCAGAAGACGTTCTGAATGAAGTCTACTGCTTTACAAAATTTCAAAAGATCGCAGCTCTGAATCTGAGAGCTTGATGCAACATAAGAAGAAATATGGAATACTGCTTCTAGACTGTACATTAGCTCAAAAGGTACAAACACAATACAAATCTCCAGATTCCTTCCACAAAAACGCTATAACTTCATGGCTCAACCTACTTACAATGACACCTTCCCTTACAAAGAGAAGCAATCTTTTACTTAATATACCAAATCATAAGATGTTACTGCATACATTGTACAGAAAAAAGATAGGTTGCTGCCCGCCAACACACCCCTCCCTCTTCCCCACCTGACGACGACGACAACAACACATATCCGGTATATCTCAACGACAGTAAAAGGTATCGCTAGGATCTGGGGAAGGTTAGAGGCAGTCAAACAATACCTCCATCCAAAAGATAGAGAGTTTGATTCCAGTGATACCCCTGGTTCTATATGTACCTGTATAAATGGCACAATAATAATTTGTGCTAGTGTGTTAGTGAAGGAGTTTAGTAAATACAAATAAAATGCTTCCGATATTAAAGTATCCATACCATGTATATGCACATATAATTAGAGACACAGACAAAAACAAAAAGCGCAAAGTCAACCTAAAATGTATAACATATCTAAGTCCTTAAGTATACTCGAAGGTGTCCCTATATCCTATTTTAAAACTTCAGGGTCAAAGGGATTGCATAATATCTATTTATTTAACCTAAAAGGACATTGATTCTTTGATTGGCAACACCCAATTGCTCCATACTTGTAGCATTTGAATTGAAAAAAAGCTAGACAGAGTATTTAACCAGATAGAAAACATGGTAAAAAAAATTTAAGTTACTACAAGTTCTTCCATACTTAACAAAATCTTCAACCACCCAATCTGCTTAGGCATTACCTCTCTCCTCAGAAAATAAAAAATGAACTATAAAAGAACGTTCAATAAGAAAATAGATATAAAGTTGTAAACTCACATAAAGTATTTGGTATGCCTTGATGCTGCAACAAAATATTAAGCCACAGTTACAAATGATTCACAAAACTAACTTCTTTCAGAACATGTTTAAAAATCTAATACTACCAACGCAGGAGCCTAGTACACCAGGAACACATCCATTATTGGCTTTAGATGTTGAAATGCAGAACTTTGCTCTAATACGAGACACATCGAATGCATCAACTCCCAGTAAGAGTATATGACTCGAAATTAGAATAGCATAAGTACAACCTTGACGAAAGTGCAGCACCTTAACAATCTCCATTCCCATCCCTGAAGGTTGCTTCCTGAACCCAATTAGTGCAAAAAAAAAAGTTACCAAGTTCCCAACAACATAAAAACTTCAGGGAAAGAGATCTGTAGTCCTCAGTCTATAATTTTGGGAACTAGGTAAGCAGCACAGCACAAAAACCCAATCAGAAGTTAAAAAATCCCATCCATTCAGTGGATACAAGCCTGACCAGGGGAAGTGTTGAAAAAAAAAAAGGCAAGTCCAAAAGATTCAATAGGTCTGCTCTACTCCAGCACAAAAGCACATTCTTCTGCAAACATACGCATATCCCCATCCCAGATTACGAATCTGCATCAGAGCCAATCGAGTTATAGCACTACATTCACTTCGTAAGATCTCACCTAATCTAGAAGGCCGTTGGGCTCCTGATTTACATCCTCCACACAGCTTCTTAAGGCTGGGGCAGTGCAGGCCTCCGGGATGAGATATTTCAACTTTTGTTCCAAGTTATAGCACTACATTAGCCAAGTCACTTGTACTTTGAAGCAGCATACCACCAAAAGAAAGATGGCGTGAAGAAAGCAGCACCTCTTAAACATACATCTAAGAAGTCCAATAAAATGTATTAGCAATCCCACTGAATTGCCACAATCCATTAACTATAATCAGGTATGCTCGTTCACTACTAGTACTATGGCGAAAGAAACAATCAAAAATGCAACAGATAAATCTCACCGACCATAATCTTTTGGTAACATTTGCTGACATTTCCATTAAGAAGGCAAAGCCTAAAATCCCAAAAAGGAAAAGAAGAACACAAATCAAAGAAAGGTACCAAAAGAAAAAAGGAAATAGAAAAGCACGATTCTAGAAGGAGAATCATTCAAAGTATCTGAAATTTTGTAGAAATATTGAAGAACATATTGGAGGCTGAATGAATATTTTATTCAGACTTACTTTCAATGTACAAATGATGCTCCTTATATAAGGAAGCAAGCATTAGCCTCTAATGGCTAGAAACTACCAACGGCTACATTTTCCTATTATCACTAAATCAGTGATATTTAACCTATTTCTATGTAAAACTGTACCGTACATGTATGTAAATGTATTTTACAATTGTACAATATATTTTCATGTATATAGTATGTATATGTACACGGTATATTTCTACACTCTCCCTCAAGCTTGATGTATATGTTGTATACATCCAAGTTTGACAATAAATGTCTGAGATATTCTTGTAGTCACCGATTTGATAAAGATATCTGCAATTTGGTTACTTGATGAGACATGTTCAACCTTGACAGCTTCTTCCTTTAAAACTTGTATGCTTCTTTTTCTGATCTTGACTTGGTACGATCTTCAGGTACCATCAACCCTTTTAGAAGTTCACAGCCCTGCAAAAGAAATACATCTCCAATGTCCCAGTGTGCCTTGCAAATAATATATGTTTCCAACTTATGAAGCACCTGCAAGCAAATGTTAGTTGTAGAGATCTTGAATACTGTGGCCTCAACATCCTGCAAAAAACACCTTTGAATCCCTGCAGTCCAAAAGGTTTTCCTGGAAGAAAAAACTGCCTTGAAATTTAGTTAGTAGAGATATTATGACAGTAAAATAGACCATCAAGCAGGCATAGGAAGTATAATTTTCTGGGAGATTATTAAAGCGTTTCAGAAAATCGAGATCACACACAGAGGATGTTCCACTATAAACATACTATGAAGACAAGAGCACACTATTCACAGTTAAGAAATAGGATGAATGAATTTATTTCAACTTGATGCACTTGGCATATTTCATATACATAAGGCATGAAAATATTAAAGAGATAACGCAGGAACAGAGGACCAAGGATAGACCATTACATGTAATACTTACATAATACAAAAAGTAGACAATCACAAAAGCTATCCCCTGGATAAGATGATTTAGACAGAAAGGTAAATGAAAATACCCACCATAAGCAACTGATTGAAACATGGGAGAAAAAATAAAAACCGCACAAATATGATGTGAACATTGAAATGTGAATATGACAAACTTAAGAGTGGATAAAGACCTAGAGATTTCTACTCTCCTGTCAGAGAAAAAATTTTGTCTGGAACCAATATAACACAATGGAGACAGATTTAAATGAACAACTAAAGAGAAGGCAAGGTGAGATTAAATCTGCAAATGATAAGGAATGGAGGAGATATCTAGGCTGAATAGAGGAATGGCAATCTGGAACCAACAATTCTTCTCCGGTAGATTCATTTTCATTCAGGCCAGTGGAAAACCCTAGCTTTCATTCCTTAGCTTGTCTGGTATATCCCAAATTTTCTCTGAGGAACATATTATGAAGAGGGTAAAGAGTTTGAGTCAATGTAATGTCTTGTGTATTCTCAACCAAAAGATCCCCTAATATACAACAACAAAATAACTTAGTTGAGTGAATATCTCAACTTCTTCTATCTATCTAGAATATACTATCCTTATCTAGGATTCTAGGATATGTAGTTACAACAAATATAATATCTAATAATATCTAATACTCCCCCTCAAGTT
>AP025047.1:13923959-13957571 GCA_036186865.1 Eustoma russellianum
CTGGAATTTTTTATATTAATTTATTGTGTAAAATAAGATAAAAAAAGAAATATATATATATAAAAAGGGGGCTAGCCATTTCGGCAACCCAATTCAACTTAATTTTTCTAAAAAAAAATAAAAGACAAAGGGTGGCCATTTCAGCCAACCCAATTTGATTTTTTTAAAAAAAATATAATAATAATAATAATAATAATAATAAAATAATATAAGGGCAAAGGGTTTAGCCTTTCGGCTGAACCCAATTTAATTAAAAAAAAAGTAAATAAAGTAAAATAATAAAATAAGTAGACTAAGTAATGGGAGACGGACGTGGTACAGAGGGAAGTAATGGCGGCTGTGTGGTGTTCCTGCATTCATGGCACGTGCATTCATGAGGTATACTGCGTCTATAGGGCGTGGGTATTGGGATGACTTACTATATCTATAGGGCACCGGGGTCATGAGACATACTGCGTCTATAGGGCGTGGGTGTCCAAACGGCAAGTGGTGGCTAGAGACCACGACGCTGGATTTAGGACCCGGGGGCATGCATTGCATATAGGTCTAGGAGCATATTGCCTGACATATTTCTAGTTGTGTGTGACACGTTATTTGAGCATGCATCACGTACTTGCGCATTTTTATGTGGAGTGCTTTACCTTTCAGTATAAGCCATGCTATCATGTTTTATGTGTTATGTGTTGATATCTTTTTGGGTATGTACTCTTTGTATTGTTTTGAGAGGCACCTACTGGGTGATTACCATCACTCACCCCTACTATTCCATATGTAGCCGAGACGAAGTATGATTATATTTTCCTCGAGGATGGTGCCGATGTCGTGGAGTGGGCCGAGTGACCAGTAGATATGATTGCGGCGAGGGCAGAGACGGGCTGTATATGATATTCTTGGGGTGACATTGAGATTTATATTTTTACGTTAGTACGTTGAGACATTTCTTTTAGACTTTTAATTCAGACAGTTGACTTTGACTTGTAGGGCCTGGTCAGCCTAATAATGATGTCTTTATCTTATTGAGGTTCATTAAATTCTAATTAGTGTTGTGTTTAATCGTTTCCGCAAAAAAAAAAGAAAAAAAAATTTCTATGCCAACACTGACGGGTAAGAAGTTGATGTGACGCTTTGTATTCTCCTTAGTGAGATACGGCGGGTGCACTGCTACCGAGGCTAGGGCTCGGGAGCGGGGCGCTACAGTTTCCATTCTTTTTTCTACGCTCAAAATTTTCCATTACACAAACTTCTTTTTTCTTGCTATTTAGAGCGTGCGGAAGTGTAATGGCGATGGAGCTCATCCTGATGCTCTCGATAATGGCGTTTGGGGAAAGTTTCAAGAATTTCCATGACCGATACGAAACGCTTCATCTCTCAAAGATACCGATTCAGGTCGGCTTCTCGGGCCCTGGATCTCCCCAGTCTCGCCTCTGTCTCCGCCATCTGGACTCTCAAGTTCTCCACAACTGCCTCATTCTCTATGATTAGCCCGATGGACTGCCGGCGCTCGGACAGGCTGTTATAATAGTTTGTAAAAGCAATGGGATGAAGAATGGATGCATGAGATCAAAGATGATGGTGAATGGGTGTTTAAATAAGCAAGAATAACTTGACTCATGACTTGGATCGATCCATGTATCAAATGGATAGATCCATGTGGCTTGAAAATGAAGTTGAGTATTCTGTCGGACATAGATCGATGACATCGATCGATCGATGTCACATAGATCGATCACATCGATCGATTGATGTATCCTGGGTGTAGAGTTGAAACTTTCTGTCCAACATAGATTGATCACATAGATCGATCGAAGTGACTTCGATCGATCGATGTGACAGATCGATGTTGGTCAGAATGGAATTGGAGCTTACTGTGAGACATCGATCGATAACATCGATCGATCGATATCACATCGATCGATCGATGTCCTGACAGAAGTGACTTTTCATGAAAAATCACAACTTATGTATCAAGGGACATACCTAATCGACTTGCAACGACCTCCAACGTCTGAAAACAGTTTGAATGGAGTTGAAGAGCCTATAAATAGGCTATTACAACCCATTGTTGAAGACATCTTGTTCTAGAGTTGTTCTTGCATTGTATATTCTTCATCCTTCTCATTTTCACTCTTGTTCTTGAAAGTTCATTGAATCTCAATCCTATTTGCTGAGGATTAGAGATTGTTGGCTGTTGTATCCTAGGAGGAAGTTTGCCTATAACCCTGCAGCATCTAGTGGGGGCAAATATTCCTTACGGAAAGTGTGTGATACACGCCTCAAACAAGCTTCTTCACATTCTTCTTCTCTTGTTCTTTGTCTTGTTTCTTTATATTCATAACAATCGTAAGGAATATTCGAGATGGATTCAAAGACGTTTCTGAACCAAGAGCGTATGAAGCTTGATCGTTTTGATGGCATCAACTATCTACGATGGAAGGACAAGATGTTGTTCCTCCTGAAAGCGCTTCAGATTGGGTATTGTCTGGACCCAAATCTTAAGGACTTGCCAACCCCAAAAGAAGAGGACCCCGAGGAGGTCAAGGCCGCTTGGAGGAAGAGACATGAGGATAATATGCTGTGCCGAGGGCATATCCTCAATAACGTGTCAGATCGTATCTACGATGTGTTTACGGCAACGTCATCACCAAAGGAGATATGGAACGCCTTGGAGTTCAAGTACAACAACGAGAAACAAGGCGCAGACAAATTCCAGGTCATGAAATATTTTAATTTTAAGATGGTTGAAAAATTTTCAATCATGGACCAAGTGCACGAGTTGCAGGTCATTGTTTCTAAACTGAAAGAATTGGGTGTAGAAGTTTCTCAGGCATTACAAGTAGGAGGGATAATTGCTAAGCTTTCCCCTAGTTGGAATGACTACAGGAAGAAATTACTACACTCAACTGAATCCTTTTCCCTTGAACAACTTCAAAAGCATTTGCGAATTGAAGAAGAGACCAGGAGTCTTGTAAAGAGACATGTCTCTGACGATGCACCTAGAGTTCATTATGTCAAAGGGAAATCAAGGAGTTCGGTTGGAAACAAAAGAAAGAACTCCGATGTATCTGAATCCACTGACAAGACAGAATCCAAGAAAGGCAAAAGATGCTACAGTTGTGGCAAGGAAGGACACCTCAAGAAGGACTGTTGGTTTCGAAAGAAACAAAAACAGGGCAGTAGTTCCCAAAACGTCAACAATGCAAATATGGTAGACATTGGAACCGATCAACTGGTTGCAATGGTCTCCGGGTTGCATGTTGACATGGTAACAGAACTGCATATGGCTACAAACAAAATCACAAGTGATTGGTGGTTCGATTCGGGTGCAACAGTGCATGTATGCAACAACAAGGATCTATTCAAGACCTACCATGTTGTGGATGATAGCCAACAAGTTCTGATGGGAAACCGCAGCGCCACAAAAGTCTTGGGTAAAGGTAGTGTAGAGTTAGACTTTACATCGGGAAAGAAGTTGTTATTAGTCAACGTTCTACATGTACTCAAGATTTCTAAGAATCTCGTTTCTGCTAGTCTTGTTTGTAGAAATGGATTCAAGATTGTAATGGAGGGAGACAAGATTATATTGTCCAAGAATGGTATCTTTGTCAGCAAGGGTTATGCTTGCGACGGGATGTTTAAGTTGAGTATCAATAAAAATTCCGCAGTTTGTGTTTACTCTGTTGATTATTCTTTTCCATTGTGGCATGATAGACTTGTACATATTAGTAGTACTACTATTAAATTCATGTCTAAGCATGCCTTAATTTCTTGCAAAGATGAAAATGAAAGAACATGTGAAGTATGTATACAAGCTAAGATGACAAAGAAACCGTTTCCGAAAGTAGAACGGAAAAATGATCTCTTAGAACTTGTTCATTCAGACATTTGTGAATTGAACGGAGTTTTAACCCGAGGTGAAAATCGATATTTCATAACTTTCATTGATGATGCCTCTAGATATACTTATGTATATTTACTAAGGCATAAAGATGAAGCCTTTGACATGTTCAAAGTCTATAAAATGGAAGTTGAAAATCAATCGGGATTGAAAATCAAAGTTCTAAGAAGTGATCGTGGTGGTGAATATTTTTCCCTCTTGAATTTAATCAATTCTGTGAGGAGAATGGTATCATACACCAGAAAAGTGCTCCATACACACCCCAACAAAACGGTTTGGCTAAAAGAAAGAGTAGAAGTTTAATTGACATGCTAAATGCAATGTTAATAAACTCTGGTTTGCCAAAGAATTTGTGGGGAGAAGCCTTGTTGACGGCTTGTCATATTCACAATAGAATTCCTTCTAAAAAGTTCAAAGTTTCTCATACGAAATATGGAAGAAACGAAAACCAAATCTAAGTTATCTTAGAGTTTGGGGTTGTCTAGCCTATTATAGAGTTTCGGATCCGAAGAGGACTAAGTTGGGGCCAAGAGCTCTTAAAGGTGTCTTTATTAGATATGCCGAAAACTCTAAAACATATAGGATTCTAGATTTAGAATCCAATGTGGTTGTTGAATCTAGAGATGTTGAATTTCTTGAGAATAAATTCTTGAGAACATATTCAAATCAAAGTTCAACAAGTGAGAATTTGAATGAACCTATTGTTGGAGATTTTTTCAGTGATCCTACTAGTGTTGATGATCTAAATCAAGATTCTCCAACTGAGGTTAGGAGAAGTCAACGTGCTAGAAAGGAGAAATATTTACATACGGACTTCATTTCTTCGCAATCCATTACTTTCTTAGTTGAAGGTAATAGGATAAAGGTATTTAATCAAATACCTATTGTACTAAGCATGAAAGATGATCCAAAATCCTATAAGGAGGCGATGCAATCAAGAGATGCATCATTTTGGAAGGAAGCAATTGATGATGAGATGAACTCGTTATTGTCTAACAATACGTGG
This sequence comes from Eustoma russellianum, assembly GCA_036186865.1. Classification (NCBI taxonomy): domain Eukaryota; kingdom Viridiplantae; phylum Streptophyta; class Magnoliopsida; order Gentianales; family Gentianaceae; genus Eustoma; species Eustoma russellianum. The sequence continues at coordinate 13,928,861 of AP025047.1, forward strand.
GTTCTCACTGATTTGCCTCCAAGTTCCAAAGCAATTGGATGTAAATGGGTATTTAGAAGAAAATACAATACGGATGGTTCACTTCAAACTTTCAAGGCTAGATTAGTAGCCAAAGGCTTTAAACAATGAGAAGGGATAGACTATTTTGATATATATGCTTCTATTGCGAGGATAACTTCCATTAGAGTGTTGATAGCGTTAGCATCCATAAATAACTTGGTTATACATCAAATGGATGTTAAGACTGCATTTCTCAATGGTGATTTAGACGAAGAAGTCTATATGGAACAACCGGAAGGTTTTGTACTTCCAGGGAATGAGCACAAAGTGTGCAAATTGATAAGGTCATTGTATGGATTGAAACAAGCACCTAAACAATGACATGAAAAGTTTGACACTACCATTTTAAAGAATGGTTTCCGGCATAATGGTGCAGATAAGTGTGTATATTCCAAGTTTACAGACAAATATGGTGTTATTATTTGTTTGTACGTGGATGACATGCTAATTATCGGTACTAATATGGAAGGAGTAAACGAGACTAAGAAGTATTTAACATCACAATTCCAAATGAAATATTTGGGTGAGGTAGATACTATCTTAGGGATAAAGGTGTCCAAACATAGTGGGGGTTGTGCTCTTTGTCAATCTCATTACATAAACAAAGTGTTGAATAAATTCAAACACTTGGAGATCAAAGAAGCAAACACACCGTTCGATGCCTCATACAAATTGACTGGACCTACCGGTAGAGCAGTAGCACAACTGGAATATGCTAGTGCAATTGGTAGTTTAATGTATGCTATGCATTGCACTAGACCGGATATTGCCTTTGCGGTGTGTAAATTATCAAAGTATACTAGTAATCCTCTTATAAACCATTGGAAGGCAATCGGGTGAGTACTTGGGTACTTGAAGAGGACTATGAATTACGGATTTTTTTTATAATAGTTTCTCCGCCGTGTTGGAAGGTTATACTGATGTTAGTTGGATAACTAGCGTTGGTGATAACAAATCTACTACGGGTTGGATATTTACTTTGGGTGGTAGTGCTGTTTCTTGGGCTTCAAAGAAACAGACATGCATAACTCATTCTACAATGGAATCCGAATTCATAGCATTGGGATCTGCAGGTAAGGAAGCGGAATGGCTGAGAAATATATTATTGGATATAGAGTTGTGGCTACAACCGATGCCAGCCATTTCCTTACACTGTGATAGCCAAGCAACAATGTCGAGAGCTTATAGTAAAATCTATAACGGGAAATCTAGACATGTCAGCCTTAGGCATGATTATGTAAGGCAATTAATTACTGATGGTGTAATAGCCATTGCATACGTCAGATCCTGCAATAACCTGGCGGATCCGTTAACAAAGAGTCTATCAAAAGACTTGGTACAAAGTACAACTTTAGGGATGAGATTGAGACGTATGAGATGAGTTCACTTGTGATAGAAACCCAACCTTGTCTAGCATACCACTAGCCAAAGGTTCAATGGGTAACAACAAGTCACAAAGTGAGGTATTAAAGCACTACGATTGATCTTTAAAGAATCAAGCCGCACGACATTGATCTTTAAAGAATTGGAATGTTAGTGTTAAGGGACGGTGAGTGTTAAAACACTCTTTGTAGCGCCCCGTCCCGAGCCCTAGGGTCAGAACCGGTACGCCCGCCGTATTCCACTAAGGGATATACAAGGCGTCTGTACGAATTCCTGCACTTATCAAAACGACACAGTATTCGCTTGCGAAAGCAGAATAAATCAATTCAAAACCCTAAATCACAAGTAAAATTCCCAAAATCATGTATAGTCAACATTAAGTCAAAATACCCTAAACGACATCGTAAAGTGCGTAAAATGAAATCCCTAAGCTAAATCCTCAAATGAAATAATAAATGAAATAAAACTTCCTCAATTCTTGATCATCAGTCTCTAAGAGTCCCAATGTGCTCATTCAGAGTCCTCTCCAACCCATATGTAATCGTACCCTGAATCGTCTGCAACAAAACAAACGAACGGTTGTGAGCGACAAAAACGTCATTCAGTAGGTACCCTGCCTGCATCGGCCCTGTGAGATCATACATGCTAGGACAGTAGTGAAATACATATACGTACTGTAATACGAAAATAGACTGTCCACGTTTTCACAAATATGTATAACGGTCATAACTTCTTAAAACAATCAAAACACATAATCATGCGAAATGAGCGTGAAATGCAATGTCACATACGTGATGCATGATAAGCCTACATTCTCGGAAACATACATACTATCGTGCAATGCATGACCCCGGGACCTAACAGAACGGAACGGAACGGAACAGATATGCGACTTAGGTCTCGCATGTCTTAACATAACAGAACAGATATGCGACTTATGTCTCGCATATCCTAACAGAACAGAACAGATATGCGACTTAGGTCTCGCATACCTTAACATAACATAACAAATATGCGACTTAGGTCTCGCATATCCTAACGGAACAGAACAGATATGCGACTTAGGTCTCGCATATCCTAACGGAACAGAACAGATATGCGACTTAGGTCTCGCATACCCTAACAGAACAGAACAGAACAGATATGCGACTTAGGTCTCGCATACCCTAACAGAACAGAACAGATATGCGACTTAGGTCTCGCATACCCTAACAGAACAGAACAGATATGCAATGTCGTGATGCATGAATGCACACAAATCACATACGAAATCTTTCTTTTACTTTCCATTTTCCTTTTCCTTTTCTTTTTCCTTTTTTCTTTTTCTTCTTTAGCTTTCAGCGACTCCCTCCCTCAGATTCCCTACAATTCAATTCCTTAACCTTTCCTGCGATTCCTACCTTCCATTCCTAATTTCGTTCCCCAGCCCCCCCGCGATCCGTCGCTCTCCCTCACCCCAAACCCCCTGGCTCACCACGGCCCCTCCAACCGCACCCCCTCCTCCCCACCCGCACCCCCTAGCACGCACCACCCCCAGCGCACCCCCCTCTCAGCCCCACCCCCACAGCTGCAACCCCCCCAGCGCACCACCCCCTCCAGTCAGCCCCCCCTCAGCCGCACTCCTTCAATCTGCCAGCACGTGGCCATAGCCCACCACCACCGGCCACGCGCCGTCGTCAACAACACCTCTTCTTCATATTCCTTCGTTTGTATATACAAAAAATACAATCTTTTTCAAGTTCTTCATACGAAAATAGCATCATACATATATATACATATACGATCATATATACGGACATACAATTCATCACATATGCATATAATCTAACAACCAAACCTCTATACAGTCACAAATACTAACGCACGATCTCGTTTTCATAGAGAAATTAAGGATTGTACCGTTTTCATACAAAGGATGTTAAGGGGGCACCTACCTGGTAATTGATACGCGTTGAGGGTGTGAATTGGGTGGCGGTACTCCTCCCTAGCCTCCCTAAAAGTGGCGGCCTTGGCTTGAACAGGAGACAAATCGTTTTTGTTTTTTCTCTGGGGAGGCAGCCGCACGTCTATGTGTGGAGGGAGAAACCTAAGCGTGGTTTTAAATAGATATTTGATTAGGGTTTAGGGAAAATTTTCCTAATCAAATTAGGTTTAATAATTAATTAGGCCCAATTTCCCTTTTTACCCTTATTAAAAAACGGGATATAACATTCTCCCCCCTTACAAAAAGTTTCGTCCTCAAAACTTGTGTGTTACGTAATTGGTAACTTAGTATAGCCTACATAATTCATTTACCTAGATCATGACCAAACATAGTATCCCTTGCGTATTCCGATATTTTACCCATTTCTCTTCCTCGATGCAGGACTAAGTCCTCAAATCATTCAATGTGTATATATATACAATGTAACCTTTACATCCATCGTCCTCCGCCTGATAGATGATAACCTATTCTTTCTAGCGTTCTCGAATCAACCTTTAGGGTATCGTCACTATACTGACTTCATGACTTAATCATCGGTCTATATCATACTTATATTTGCTATCATGAGCAACCCTCTAAAATCAGTTCTTAGGTGTAGTACAATCTTTAACTTAACGCCTTGTTTTCAAGACTCATCCCTGAAGATGTACGTATTTTTCAGAATACATTGTACTCTAATACGATTTAATTTAGTCATTCTAGCATGTCACAAGATGATCAAGTCCTTATAGGGTTCAATCATTACTTAATTCTCTATAATTACTGCTTACAAACTTCCACTTATACCACTTGACGTGTATCATTCAACTTATTGCAATCTACAATACCGGATTCTTAAACTTATTACATATGATCCATCTCCTAGATAATTGACCATACTAGCATCCTTTGTGTATGCCAATATAGTAACCGTTGCCCTTCCGTAACACAACCAAGTCTTCAAAATCAGTTCTTATATACTTACGAACTAGCTTTATGATCATGCTCTTAATTTCTCTGCGATATCGTTAGCAGCCTAGTATACGGAATATGTGTATGGACATATTTTTCTTCAAGTTAAAATAAAAGTAGCTTACGTAGCTATAATTTTGAATCTAGCTTTAACTATTTAAAATACTAAACCTTCTAATTTTTGTAAACACAAAATCCAAAGTATCATAGATTTGTTTTCGCAACGCGATATCTCAAATGACCTTTTTTAAGAAAACGATGATATAACTTATTCGCAAGGCATTTTGGTAAAATTGTGTCAAAACATTTGAAAACTTAATGATGTATGGTTTTATGAAACGATTTGAATACGATACCTTCTGTTTCCAAAAACAGGTATATATTTTGAAAGCTACCTTTTTTTTTGCCTTCACCAAAGTTAAGTAAGTTCATCGCAAGCGGTTAAATAACTTCGAAAACATTTAAACGGTTAAACTACTTGCGATATCGGTAGTCGTCAAATTAAATTAATTTTGACTAAAAGAATAGATTTAACAAAAACAGAAATGTGAAATATTCTGTAAGAAATATATATAAACAAATTGCAAGAACATCAATATTTTAAAAAGTTTTTTTTTTCAAGGTCGCCAAAAGAATTTAAATTTTTTTATTAGGCTGATTTACAAGTACGGAAACAAAAATTAGCCTCGTAAAGTTTAGTAGACTATATAAAGAAATGTGACTTAATAGGGTATTTGCGACAATAAAATGTCTTTTGAAGTCCCTGTAAAATATAGGTATAACTCAGTATGCGTACTTATATAAAATATTTATCTGCTAGAGAGATAATAGTCCAATATTTCGTATAATTTCTATAATTCATCCTTATTTTCAAAAGAACAATCTGTCTATGTATCGTTTCTTATAAGTCTAACATTCGCCTACTATGATCAAATCCCTATCTTAAATTGTCCAATCCTAGCATGTGACACTAAATATTTATCGACTTAAGGTGTTCTAATTCACCATGCTTCCGCGCACCATACTGATCCATTGTATTTCTTTACTTGGTTACTTGAACCGCTAATTATCCTAGTTAAATCTCACCTGCACAAGCAACCGCTATTGATTCATGCTTACTCTATTTCAATTCAAGCCTACTAGATTCAAACCATATGTTCCGATGTCAGCACTTAACCCACAATTTGTAATGATATAGTATTCCAAGGTATATACTATAGTCGATTCTCGCATGTCGCTATTGTTCAATACCTCTAATAAAACTAATGTCGTCCACCTATTTTGATTACCCTACATTATAAATTCCTTTGTACAATATCATTAACTAAACTCTACTGATTATAACGCTAATCACTATTTAGTTTCCATTATTCAACTATAAATCATCTCTTAGTATTTATCATACTACTATAATTCATCTATTAGCAGCTATGGTCCCAACTTAGACCTAAGCCCGCTCTGAAGTTACCGTACAAGTAGAGATGTGGACCCGCTTTACTTTACCCTAAAGGTATCGAGTACCATGTTGCGGTTATGGTAAGGCAGACCTAGTTACTGCCTGACCCATTAATATGTCAACTAACGTTTGTAGCATGGTATTCTGACTAACATCGTAAATTCATTCAAATCAATTATATAGTATTCAACTAAGGTTACTAAGATCACAGCCTAGAGAGTTATGATCAACCTTAGATAGAGGAGAATTGTACGGGATATCCTAGGTATACGTGTTTTAAAAACCAATCGACTTCTTAAGTTTAGGATCATAACTTATTTCTAAGATCGTTCTTAGCATCATCATTTCTTAAGTCTAAGATCACGTCTTATTTCCAAATCATAAATAGTACATAATCAACACTTATTACTAACTCAGTACTTATGTCTAAATTCAACTCTTAATCGAGATCGTTACTTATGTCTAAGATCATGACTTATCTTCAGGATCATCGCTTATAACTGAGATCAGTACCTATGTTCATGATCGTCGCTTATGTTCAAATCATCACTTAAGTCTAAGATTGTGAATTAGAGGCAAAATCGTAACTTATTTTCTAATATCATGGCCTAATTCTACATTTCCGCCGAGGATCTAGAGCCATGCTCTGAAGATTGTACTGTCGGCACGTACTACCTCTTGAACTCATTTGGAAATTAGATCCAAATTGATTGGCGGTGTCAGTTGTGCTGCGCCACCACTCCTCCGCATCCACTTGTAGAAGAATCTCAAGTCCGAGTGCGGTGGTGGTAGAGCTTGTGGCTGATGATGTTGTTGCACCACAGCTTGGGCCATGACCAGTAGTGTATCGATCAGAGCATGGGGAAACACGACATGTGGAGCCTGTGGCTACCATTCTCTTCTCGGCAGCATGTTTGCTACGACAAAGAAGATTTTAGTTTTTTTTTTCAGGGGCATTTCAGGAATATATAAACTTAAGAAACAGAAAACAGTCAAATACAGACAAGTAAAAACAAAAATAAAAACCAACCGTGCCCCCATTCCGATCATCACTCAGTCTAATCAAACTTATTCTAAGGTCAAACTTAGTCTCAGATCACAACTTATGTCTATAATCAAACTTAGTCTAATATCAAACTTATATCTACGATCAAAACTTAATTCTATAGTCATCTCTTACGTCTAAGATCATTTCTTAATTCTATGTTTCCGCAGTAGATCTAGAGCCTCGGGCTCTGATACCACCTGTAGCGCCCCGTCCCGAGCCCTAGGGTCAGAACCGGTACGCCCGCCGTATTCCACTAAGGGATATACAAGGCGTCTGTACGAATTCCTGCACTTATCAAAACGACACAGTATTCGCTTGCGAAAGCAGAATAAATCAATTCAAAACCCTAAATCACAAGTAAAATTCCCAAAATCATGTATAGTCAACATTAAGTCAAAATACCCTAAACGACATCGTAAAGTGCGTAAAATGAAATCCCTAAGCTAAATCCTCAAATGAAATAATAAATGAAATAAAACTTCCTCAATTCTTGATCATCAGTCTCTAAGAGTCCCAATGTGCTCATTCAGAGTCCTCTCCAACCCATATGTAATCGTACCCTGAATCGTCTGCAACAAAACAAACGAACGGTGTGAGCGACAAAAACGTCACTCAGTAGGTACCCTGCCTGCATCGGCCCTGTGAGATCATACATGCTAGGACAGTAGTGAAATACATATGCGTACTGTAATACGAAAATAGACTGTCCACGTTTTCACAAATACGTATAACGGTCATAACTTCTTAAAACAATCAAAACACATAATCATGCGAAATGAGCGTGAAATGCAATGTCACATACGTGATGCATGATAAGCCTACATTCTCGGAAACATACATACTATCGTGCAATGCATGACCCCGGGACCTAACAGAATGGAACGGAACGGAACAGATATGCGACTTAGGTCTCGCATGTCTTAACATAACAGAACAGATATGCGACTTAGGTCTCGCATATCCTAACAGAACAGAACAGATATGCGACTTAGGTCTCGCATACCTTAACATAACATAACAGATATGCGACTTAGGTCTCGCGTATCCTAACGGAACAGAACAGATATGCGACTTAGGTCTCGCATATCCTAACGGAACAGAACAGATATGCGACTTAGGTCTCGCATACCCTAACAGAACAGAACAGAACAGATATGCGACTTAGGTCTCGCATACCCTAACAGAACAGAACAGATATGCGACTTAGGTCTCGCATACCCTAACAGAACAGAACAGATATGCGACTTAGGTCTCGCATACCCTAACAGAACAGAACAGATATGCAATGTCGTGATGCATGAATGCACACAAATCACATACGAAATCTTTCTTTTACTTTCCATTTTCCTTTTCCTTTTCTTTTTCCTTTTTTTCTTTTTCTTCTTTAGCTTTCAGCGACTCCCTCCCTCAGATTCCCTACAATTCAATTCCTTAACCTTTCCTGCGATTCCTACCTTCCATTTCCTAATTTCGTTCCCCAGCCCCCCCGCGATCCGTCGCTCTCCCTCACCCCAAACCCCCTGGCTCACCACGGCCCTTCCAACCGCACCCCCTCCTCCCCACCCGCACCCCCTAGCACGCACCACCCCCAGCGCACCCCCCTCTCAGCCCCACCCCCACAGCTGCAACCCCCCTAGCGCACCACCTCCTCCAGTCAGCCCCCCCTCAGCCGCACTCCTTCAATCCGGCAGCACGTGGCCATAGCCCACCACCACCGGCCACGCGCCGTCGCCAACAACACCTCTTCTTCATGTTCCTTCGTTTGTATATACAAAAAATACAATCTTTTTCAAGTTCTTCATACGAAAATAGCATCATACATATATATACATATACAATCATATATACGGACATACAATTCATCACATATACATATAATCTAACAACCAAACATCTATACAGTCACAAATACTAACGCACGATCTCGTTTTCATAGAGAAATTAAGGATTGTACCGTTTTCATACAAAGGATGTTAACGGGGCACCTACCTGGTAATTGATACGCGTTGAGGGTGTGAATTGGGTGGCGGTACTCCTCCCTAGCCTCCCTAAAAGTGGCGGCCTTGGCTTGAACAGGAGACAAATCGTTTTTGTTTTTTCTCTGGGGAGGCAGCCGCACGTCTATGTGTGGAGGGAGAAACCTAAGCGTGGTTTAAATAGATATTTGATTAGGGTTTAGGGAAAATTTTCCTGATCAAATTAGGTTTAATAATTAATTAGGCCCAATTTCCCTTTTTACCCTTATTAAAAAAACGGGATATAACACTCTTAATGAAGGATTAAGAGGTATATCTTAATTTTCACCTATATGAACATAGGAAGTGGTGCCGCTTCGACAAGCAATGATCTTGAAATGTTCATGAATACTAGGGGTAGCACAAGGCCATAAACTGCGGTTTAAAATGGATTTCGATTGAGAGTGTGGTTTCATGTGTATAATGTTTCCGGTTCTAGCACATAGGAATCTGATTCAAGGCTTTTTAGCTATCATGATTTCGTTAGAACTTTGAAGTATTATACTAATAAGAGGTTCAAATCGAAAGATACTTCTTAAATGCATGAATTGTCATAAGTTGCTTTACAAACTAAGTGGGGGATTGTTATAATAGTTTGTAAAGGCAATGGAATGAAGAATGGATGCATGAGATCAAAGATGATGGTGAATGGGTGTTTAAATAAGCAAGAATAACTTGACTCATGACTTGGATCGATCCATATATCAAATGGATAGATCCATGTGGCTTGAAAATGAAGTTGAGTATTCTGCCGGACATAAATCGATGACATCGATCGATCGATGTCACATAGATCGATCACATAGATCGATCGAAGTGACTTCGATCGATTGATGTGACAGATCGATGTTGGTCAGAATGGAATTGGAGCTTACTGTGAGACATCGATCGATAACATCGAACGATCGATGTCACATCGATCGATCGATGTCCTGACAGAAGTGACTTTTCATGAAAAATCACAACTTATGTATCAAGTGACATATCCAATCGACTTGCAACGACCTCCAACGTCTGAAAACAGTTTGAATGGAGTTGAAGAGCCTATAAATAGGCTATTACAACCCATTGTTCAAGACATCTTGTTCTAGAGTTGTTCTTGCATTCTATATTCTTCATCCTTCTCATTTTCACTCTTGTTCTTGAAAGTTCATTGAATCTCAATCCTATTTGCTGAGGATTAGAGATTGTTGGCTGTTGTATCCTAGGAGAAAGTTTGCCTATAATCCTGCAGCATCTAGTGGGGGCAAATATTCCTTACGGAAAGTGTGTGATACACGCCTCAAGCCAAGCTTCTTCACATTCTTCTTCTCTTGTTCTTTGTCTTGTTTCCTAATATTCATAACACAGGCACATCAACGTCGTCTGCCGGTAATCGTTGTTTGTCGTAACAGATCATTCATTCTTTTGTTTTGTCTTACCTGCCCGTGAAAGCACTCCAACTTCCTAGCCCCAAGGGGCATGGATGAAGGAAGTAAACGGCCTTTTAGATAATGTGAGATCTAATGCACTGATCCACATAAGCTGTCCTTCGCAAATCAGCACATCGGTCTAGCAGCAAAAGAACACTCACACTGGGTGTGTCTTTGGATTTAAATTCTTAACTTTTTGGAACAAATCTCAACCCCGAATATCAAGTGTACTATGACTTGGAACCCATTCTTTGGTTTTCTATGTGAATGGGAGGTAGCAGCTTCCTTTGCCTTGTTTCATTATTTGAGATTTGACAAGTTTATCTTAAGTAATGAATAACTAATAACTATTTATAGAGTAATAAGATAAGATTAATTGGTATGTGGAGTGATGAATGTGCAAAATAGTGTTCGTTTCTATTACTATTTTTTTATTAGCATTTCAATAACTTTTAGGTTTTTCATTTTTAATGGAATCAAAGACACATTCTTCTTTGACTTTAGAATATGTGGAACAAAGCAAAATGACTCACCAAATTGGCTGCATTTCTTATATTGTGAAGTAGCAGTTGATCGACGCATATTGACACAATTTTCATTATGGGTCAGTGAGAAACAATCTCTGTATGTTTCTAACATATGAGTATGGTTGCAAACATCTGAAGATTTGCCTTGAGAATTATTATTGTTCCTTAAATATGGATTATTCTTTTATATCTCTATTTCGAAGAATATTGTCACAATCAAAGTGTCAAAGTATTTTACACATTGTTTAAGTGGAATTTGATTATAAATTATGAGAATATTATTTTGACAAACTATTAATGCTGAATATTTTGAAAATTCGATCTATCAGCTACCTTTGTTGACTAACTGTAATAGTATTTTTGGGACAGAAAAAGTAACTGATTTGACTGGTTTAGGTTTCATTAATGGGTAATGACTAACTGTAATAGTATTTTACACCCTTTTTTTATAAATACATACCATTGTCATTTCTAAACTATTGATTTCAATTAATGATTCATTTTTCACAGTTGATTAAAAAAAGTTGTGTAATGGATTAAACATTTTCCGTTCTGTAATGGTTTGTTTTTGTCTTTTTTTTTCGTTTGTATAATGATTTATGCTTTCATGTATTACATGGTTCGTCTTTTCCATGTATTACATTATATGTATTTATAGTGATATTCTCTTTATTAAAACAAAAGCATTCTTGATGCACTAGACTCTCTCGTTTGTTCAGGGTTCTAAGAAGGGACCGGATCGCTTCACAATCTGATATATGCAGTCTTACCCTATACTTTGTGCAAGACTGTTTCTGCGGCTCGAACTCACGACCTCAAGGTTTATTCGTTTATTCATGTATTACATGGTTCATTCATTTATTCTTCCATGGATTTTGTATTCCATGTATAAAAAGGACTAGCTACTGAAATAACTTAAGTTGCCGTCTGAATCATATTATAATTATGATTGGAATAACATAATTTAAATAATATTTGTATTCATTTGATTTAAATCATTTAACTTAATAAAGGCAATATAATCCTACTATATAGATAATATAAAGTATTCAAGATGATATACATTTTAATTCTTATAAAATATTTTATAACATACGCTAGTCGATTTGTACAAATAATATTGTTATTTATATGCAAAAATTAAGTTTCGCATATAGTGAAAACATATGATAGGAGAAGCTGAATTGAAGTTTGATTAGAGTTTGTGTTTTAATTATAATCCTGATTATAATATAGTTCCAAAATGGTAGTTTAATTGTCATTCTTTTGACATGTGTTTGTCTTTGTTGTCATCGATTCAAACCTTAGCCAATATACACAAACTTAATATAGATTTGTTTGTAAAGGCTCGATAATACACACATATATATATACACACATATATATATATAGACATATATATATAGACATATATATATATATATGTATATATATACACATATATACATACATATACATATATACATACACATATATACATATACATATATACATATACATATATACATATATAGATATATACATATATACATATATATATATATACATATATATGTGTGTGTGTGTGTCTATATATATATTGATGATGCCGGATTTATCACCAATGTAAAAGTAGAAATATCCGGGGTTAAGGCCGTTACTCCTCCGTCAATAATCCTTCAAGGAGGCCTGAGAAAGGAAAGAAAGCATTAGGGGTCCCAAGGCGCTGCCTCGGAAAAACCCTCCGACGCTCAAGTCAGTTGTGGGCATTTTAGCGTATAGCTTATACTGAAAAGAAGGTTGTGTGGAACCTGTTTGAGGTCGGCAGAGTGTTTTTTGCCGAGCTGAGGTGAAACTAGTGGGTGTCTTCTTTTAGACTTTTTCTTCCTTAATGTTGAGGAAGCTCTTTTATAGTTAGCGTGGCTGGGAGCTGAGTGTCCCAAAGGGATGAGATGAGGACGTCTGGCCGGCTTGCATGGCAGCCGCGTAGCTGCTAGGGGTTGCTGTGCTGGCAACTTCCCTCCGTATGATCGACATCTGGGGAGAGATAAGATTGCATGTAGGCCACGTAGCATACAGGATTATGACTGTTATAATCTGGCCGAGGTCAGTAGTCAAAGACCCGTGGCCGAGATGAACTGTTGAGGGCTTAGCTAGTAATCGAGGGCTGGTTTCCTTTGGCCGAGCTAGATGTATAACCGGCATCTTCTAGATGTTCGAGATGCCAAGCTGTTATGGCCGAGGTGCCATTTTGAAGGGCAGAAATGCTGAGGCCTTGTAATAAAATGCTTGGGCCGAAGTTCTCTGGCCGAGATATTCCTTGGCTGAAACAAAGCTCTGACGAGACAAAATCCCTTGGCCGAGGTAAGGCCATTAAGCCGAGGTGAGGCCGCTATGGCCGAGGTGAACTGTTAGTTCCTAGAGGGTGCTGTCCATGTGGCCGAGGTGGCGAGGGGCCTCTGTGGCTGAGATGGAATATTCGTCCGCATATAACTTGCAGCCTTCAAGCCGACCTGCGGTACTTAGTCACTTTTATACTCTTGCTAAGCGTTGACCGTCATTGACTAACGGGGGGTGTTTTTTGGCTTATCATTTGCCCCCCCAGATTAGTTTGGCCGAGCTGACCTGAGAAGGCAGGCTAATCTGTTATTCTTTACCATCCCCCGCCGAGGTGTCATCCTTTGAACCAGTCATTCCACGAGTGCAGAGTACGAAGCGTCCTAATCAATTCCTGGCTGTAATGACTGGACTGGACTGACCAGACATGATCTTTCCTGGCACGTGTCCATCTCGGATTGGTTCGTCCTGCATAATTACTGTCTGCGCAGACCGAGGTGACGACGGTACAGCTTTTTAGACCGGCGGTTCATGATTCGGTGTCAGCCAGCCTTAAATGTGGCGTGGGAATCGAGGTCGGCCATCTCGAGGCGACCTTTGGGATAGCCGAGAACCCTGCCTATAAATAAGTCTTTCCTCCTCATTTTTCTTCTTTTACCTTCCTGATTTCATTCAACCCTAGCTTAAGCTCTTCCTTGGTGTCAGCTTCCTCTCCGGCGTTAATCTCTGCTCCGGCGTTCTCTGTACCTTGGCGGTTCTCTTCCTCTTCCGGCGAATTGCCTGTAAGTCTTCTTCCAGCTTCCATGTCTTCCGCCTCTGATTCACAAAACCGCTCTGAGGGAGCTTCCTACATTGGCAATGAGGGAACTTTCAGTTCCTCGTCAGAAAGGACGGTTGTCTCTGAGAACCATCTACCAGCTCAGCCATCAGGTAACGCTGGTGATGTTGCCGGCCCTAGTGGCCGTGCTCCGCCGAGCAGAGCTGTGGCCGTAGTTGAGGTTTCGCCGGAGCAGGCAGAAACCATCCCTGCTCCGGGAACTGCCGCAGTCCCTCCTAGGTCTAGGGTTTCAAGTCTGCCAGTGGGAGTAGTTTATAGGGGCTCTCCTTCAGCCGAGGTCCAAGAATCATTCTGTACTTTGTCCGAGGTGGACGTTTCCTTGATATGCGGTATGTACGATATTGACGTTGAACAATTTGACCCTATCCTTCCTCTGCCCAATCAAACAGCCTATGACCCTCCTGCAGGGTACGACGCTATCTATGAAGAGTACTTCCATTCTGGGTTCCGACTTCCCGTTCTCTTTATTTCGAATTCTTCACTCGTATAATCTTAGGCTTCCTCAAATCAAGCCTAATAGTTTGAAAATTATTCTATCTTTTTTCTTGTTCCTTAGAGCATCCGAGATCTCTTTTAATCAGAGAATCTTTAGGAGTCTGTTCTCCTGTAGGTCTTCTGAAAGTTGGTACTATTTTACCAAAAGAGTAACCCCTGAGGATTTCAACTTTGTTGTTCACATACCTACTTTTAAGAAGAACTGGAAGGGTAGGTTCTTTTACATCAAGAAATTAGGGCTACCTCGGCTGGACATATGGAAGTCGGGTAAGGCCGACAACATGAAGCCAAGCTCAGAATACTGTGATGAGGCAGCCAAGTTATACTCTCTGCCCACAGTCATTGACTGGTATAGAGTAAATGACTCAGTTTTGAAGGCGGCCGACCTGAGTTCCTTAGCTTCAGGTTCTCACTATAAGCCCCTTTCTCCAGACAATTTGGCAATAGTCCGGGGTATGCCTTGGTTCTTTTGGTGCTCTTTTTCACTCTTTGTCCGCCCCCATTTAATCTTGTGTTCTTTATGCAGGTTCCATGGCTCCTGGAGGCAAAGAGTTTGCAGCCAAGATTGCGAAAGCTGCATCCCATAAGAAAGCTCGAGCTGCCAAGGCAAGGGCCGAGGCCATCCAAAGTCTACCCCCAGCTGAGGGCATTGCCGAAGCCGAGGTAAACCAAGCAATTACAATTGCTTCTGAGTCGACTACTCCAGGTATTTTTCATTTTCTAACCTGTTGAATTGTTCCCTTGGGTGGTTTATCTTACTCGGATCATTATAGCAGAGGCAAGGGCCGAGATCCCTCAGAAGAATCCAGCTCTAATTAACCTCGGACAGACCCAGCTGATTGAGGGCTCTGTTCTGGGAAAAAGGCAGAGGGATGATGCTCCAATCCCCGAAGCCGAGATCCCACCTGCTCAAGAGCAAACTGTGATGGTGGGAGAATTTGATGAAACCGACACTGTGATGAATTCGGCGATTGCCAAGAAGATGAACAACTTAATTCTGCCTATTGACAAACAACGTTTTTCGTCTGCATCCTGGGGCAGCTTAGTTAATTCTGTTCATGTCAACTCTGCCATGGTATGAACTAACTTGCCTTGTTATACCCATTTGAGGTTTTACTAACACTTGGTGAATACAACTGAAGGTACAACTGTCTGAGCTCATTAGCCGAGGTGAAGAACTACAAAGTCAGCTGGCGGCCAAAACCCAAGAGTCTGAAGCAGCTTCTCACGACATCACGTCCTTGAAAACAGAGATCAATAAGCTTCAAGGACAGAGGGAAGAAGCTGAAGTCAAGTGGGCTGCAGCTAACTCCTTGGTTGCCGGGCTGGAGAAGAGGAATGCCGACTTGGAGGCATGTTATAACCTTGTCACGCTGAGCTAAATAAGAGAATCTTGTGTTGCCTTGGCCGAGATCCCATTTAAAGGGATAATTCTCTGAACATATCCGACGTATGCTGGCCGAGGTGGGATATAAAGGTATCTGCCCCCTGACCTTTTCCAGATCTGCCAAGGTCATATGGATCTCCTTTAGCAGGTTGTTGCCTCGGGCAGGCCGAGGTCTTGAGGGACCCTTTAGCGGGCATTCGCCTCGGTCTTGCCGAGGTCTTTTTCCACCCTTTAGCGGGCTTCTGCCTCGTTCCTGCCGAGGTCTTTTTGTACCCTATAACGGGCATTTGCCTCGTTCCTGCCGAGGTCTTTTTGTACCCTATAACGGGCATTTGCCTCGTTTCTGCCGAGGTTTTTTTGTACCCTATAACGGGCATTTGCCTCGTTCCTGCCGAGGTCTTTTTGTACCCTATAACGGGCATTTGCCCGTTCCTGCCGAGGTCTTTTTGTAAGAAACTTCAGTTCCGCAGAGCTGTCCACAACATTGATTTGGATGAACACAAACCTTTTACTGCCAAGGAGTCTCATGCACCGAATGGTGACTTAACTTTATTGAATGTCGTAGACTCTTTACAAAGCCGATCCGGGGGTTTTCCACCGTACAAGGAAATTAGTCGTTTAGAACCCGGCTTCACTGTCATAGCAGGCTAACTCGCTTGGTCTCAGGGCTGTTGCTCAGATTGACATCCATCTCGGGAATTGTCTAAACCAGATCTGCCACGCAGGTTTGATCTCGGATCATAAAATTGCTGCAGATGGCCCAGTTCAATCAGGCACACAATTTCTTGGCCAAGTTGCCTACAATCTTCTGTATCGTGCCCAATATCATGGTGATATAGACAGTAGAGTTGTGGGTTCCTCTTGTGGAGTGGCCCTGCAAGGGGCTGAGGTTCTCTGGCCAGCCCTTTCTTTCTTATGTAGGAAAGGATATGGGCCTTTGAAGCTAACAAAGAACTTCTTTCTCTACCCTGGCCCCCTAGTTGAACTTTGACAGATGCTCTTTCTCGCCGTGAGGCCTGGATATGCTCTCCAGGCCTAAATGGCAGAGATGAGATCAGGGTGCCCTGTATGCCCTGGTAATCAGACCTTTGTGCTGAATATCCTGCTTCAACCACAATCTCGGTTTGACATTCAGAATGATATCCCGGCCGAGATGGGGAATATTCCAACTCTTGTACTTTGGAGCTACTGGGAGAGGGGCTACTGGTACCTTCTGCTATGGCTTTTCCTCTCATTTCCATTACAGCTTGGAATGCTGCCGGATTTTGAGCCACATAATGTATAGCCCGCATATGTTCTTCATATGTGAGGATAATAGGAGTTGAAAACTCTTTTGGCTCCATGGAGCACTGAGCAGTTGGTTGCAGAGAAAACCTTTGATTGTCTTCCCTGCTCATCTTTCTCTCGATAGCTTCTAAGGACAATAGGACTCTGGGTTGCCTCTGGAGGTGCCTTGAGTTGATATTTCGTAAGGGGCCCGGAGGTTCAGGCCCCCCTTCCTTCTAGCGCCAATTTGATGATGTCGGATTTATCACCAATGTAAAAGTAGAAATATCCAGGGTTAAGGCCGTTACTCCTCCGTCAATAATCCTTCAAGGAGGCCTGAGAAAGGAAAGAAAGCATTAGGGGTCCCAAGGCGCTGCCTCGGAAAAACCCTCCGACGCTCAAGTCAGTTGTGGGCATTTTAGCGTATAGCTTATACTGAAAAGAAGGTTGTGTGGAACCTGTTTGAGGTCGGCCAGAGTGTTTTTTGCCGAGCTGAGGTGAAACTAGTGGGTGTCTTCTTTTAGACTTTTTCTTCCTTAATGTTGAGGAAGCTCTTTTATAGTTAGCGTGGCTGGGAGCTGAGTGTCCCAAAGGGATGAGATGAGGACGTCTGGCCGGCTTGCATGGCAACCGCGTAGCTGCTAGGGGTTGCTGTGCTGGCAACTTCCCTCCGTATGATCAACATCTGGGGAGAGATAAGATTGCATGTAGGCCACGTAGCATACAGGATTATGACTGTTATAATCTGGCCGAGGTCAGTAGTCAAAGACCCGTGGCCGAGATGAACTGTTGAGGGCTTAGCTAGAAACCAAGGGCTGGTTTCCTTTGGCCGAGCTAGATGTATAACCGGCATCTTCTAGATGTCCGAGATGCCAAGCTGTTATGGCCGAGGTGCCATTTTGAAGGGCAGAAATGCTGAGGCCTTGTAATAAAATGCTTGGGCCGAAGTTCTCTGGCCGAGATATTCCTTGGCTGAAACAAAGTTCTGAAGCCGAGACAAAATCCCTTGGCCGAGGTAAGGCCATTAAGCCGAGGTGAGGCCGCTATGGCCGAGGTGAACTGTTAGTTCCTAGAGGGTGCTGTCCATGTGGCCGAGGTGGCGAGGGGTCTCTGTGGCCGAGATGGAATATTCGTCCGCATATAACTTGCAGCCTTCAAGCCGACCTGCGGTACTTAGTCACTTTTATAATCTTGCTAAGCGTTGACCGTCATTGACTAACGGGGGGTGTTTTTTGGCTTATCATATATATATATATGACTCAACTTGACTCATGAGTTTTAATCTAATTCGTGAGTCTCTATCTTGTTTGGATTTCCTAAAGGGCTTTTAGGTTAAGACGTAAGGAGTAAGGACATTCGTTCTGGTTCTGGTTATCTGAGTCTGAAGTTTTAGGAAATTGAACATGCACTAAGGCCTGTACAATTTTTTTTTTAATTAAAAATCAGACCAATTGAGCTAACTAAATTGGTACAAACTGAAATAAACTGAACTACGGTTATGCAACCGGTTTATGGTAAAAGAAAAACCAATTTGGTTTATTTAGTTTGGTTTCGGTTTGAAATAATCAAACCATTAAAACCAAACCGGAGCGATTTAGTGAGATACATATACACATATAACATATATCGTTATTCTCTTTCCTCTAAATTTAGCGGCTCAATAGTTAGTGCATCTTCGTGTCTCATGCCTCCATTTATTCATGTGTTCCAATTAGGGCTGTAAATGAACAGAGCCGTTCGGTATGTTCGGCTCGTTCGGCTTGAGCTCGGCTCGAGCTCGGTTCGGTTAAACGGTTAATGAACCGAGCTTGAACCAATTTTTTTTGTTCGGGCTCGGTAAAGACACCGTTCGTTTAGGGTGTTCGGCTCGTTAATGTTGTTCGTTAGTTAAACGAACAGAGCTTGAACAATTAAATATGTTCGTTTAAATAAACGAACAAGCTCGGCTCGTTTGCTAAGATAAACGAACCGAGCTTGAACAAGGCGAAGCTCGGCTCGTTCGGCTCGTTTACAGCCCTAGTTCCAATCATTCCTACTACGTTTCTTCTTGTAATTGTGGCGAAGAGCTTAATGTTGTAGTTGTGTGGTTAAATATATATATATATATATATATATATATATATATATATATATATATATATATATATATATATATATTGTAAGGTCCGTGATGAACACTCTAGAGGGGGGGTGAATAGAGTGTTGGGCAATTTTGCGGAATTTTCTCAGTTTAGCTCAATACAAAACAGAGTCACTCAAAATCAATAAAGAAGGAGATGAGAGATAATGATTGAAGACACAAGATTTAGAGTGGTTCGAATCTTAAATGATTCTACTCCACTATCACTTTGCTTTCAAAGTGGATTTTCAACAGCAACTTTCTTATTACCTTTGATAAGGAACAAGAACAACAACAACAACAACACTTACACTAACTCTAGTGCAAGCAACAACTACAACAGCAGCAACTTATTGCACAACCAATTTGTGCAATACCAACAACAGCAGCAGCAACTTGTTGCACATACACTTTGTGCAACCTCAACAACAACAACTATAAGCAAGAACAAGTTCTTGCTTCCTCACAACTTCAACAAAGTTCCCTCAAGAACTTTCTCACAGTGGGTTGAAGGAAGTAGTAGGGATCACATTTTCTTTCTAGTCTAAACACAAGCAAGAGATCAAATGTTTATCGTTCCTCTTGTGTTAGACTCACTATCTCTCAATATACAACAATGAAGAACAAAGAAAGGCTTAACAAGCTTTAAGCACTTTTACACATATGAGAGAAATATACAACAATGAAGAATGAAGCTTGATGATGGTGAAAGTGTGTAATTACTTCATCCAAGCCTCTTCTATTTATAGATGAAGTTCAACACGTTTTTGAGGCTCTCCACCAAGTCTTCATCTTCAAAAATGTCAAGAAAATGTCCAAATAGTCTTTAGCCACCCTATGGAGTGATTTGATCTTGAATAGCCACCCTAGAGAATCTTAGACATGTATACAATAGTCAAGGAAGCATGTATTATGTTAGAGTAAAGTCCACAAGAAATTTGAGCAAGATTGGAAAGAGAAAACACCATGAATCTCCCTTGGATTTTGTTCCAACGTGCATAAAAATTTGAATTCTGGGGGACATCGATCGATCTATGTGAGGGTATGATGTACATCGATCGATCTATGTGAGAGTATGATGTTGGACAGTATGATTTCAGAAAGATTCTGGATGACATCGATCGATCTATGTCAGGGTATGATGTACATCGATCGATCTATGTCAGGGTATGATGTACATCGATCTCTGTTTAGAGATCTATGTCAGGGTATGATGTACATCGATCTCTGTTTTAGAGATCTATGCCAGGGTATGATGTACATCGATCTCTGTTTAGAGATCTATGACAGGGTATGATGTACATCGATCTCTGTTTTAGAGATCTATGTCAGGGTATGATGTTGATTTCTTATTTCCAAGTATAAAACGACTTTTCATTCCTTTTTCAAACATCTTTTAAGCTTCATCAAAACATTCATATCCCAACAATCTCCCCATATGTGAGAGATCTATCTCTCACAATGGATTTTTCTCATTTTGTTCTAATTCCAAATTATGAAATACCTTTTTATCCTATTTTCAACAATCTTTTAAATTCATCAAAACAATTCATTTTCCAACAATCTCCCCCTTTTTGATGATTTCAAAACCATGACTCAAAAGATATTTTTCCTTGATAAATTTACATCTAAACTTGATATTTTACAACTCCCCCTTAGTCCATGCTCCCTCATCATATGAACACATCAAAAACTCTCCCTCAACATGTAATTTTTCCAAAATCAATAAGTATGATGACAATATCAAAATGCTCCCCCTCAATAGATAATTCTCCCAAAACCAATAGGTGTGATGAAAAACTTTTCAAAACTTCCTCTCAACCAAACCATGCATCAAAGCATATATCAAGTCAAGCTTCACCATGTCATACCAAATAAGCACATCAGGTAAGCATACCATATCCATCAAGCAAGCAAGCATATCATGTTTATCACATGCATATCCATCAAGCAAGCATACCCAAACTTTCATTTCTACACAATGATCCATCATATCCAAGAGCATGTTTAAAAACAAGCTTATCCAAGCAAGCATGCCTAAGCATATACCATTTTGTCCCATATACCGTATATCAAGTCTCATACACAAGCTACATACATGAGTCATATATCAAGCCACATATACAAATATGCCAATGTACCAACATACGTATTAATGTACCAACATGCGTATTAATGTACATGTACCATTTTGTCCCATATACCGTATATCAAGTCTCATACACAAGCTACATACATGAGTCATATATCAAGCCACATATACAAATATGCCAATGTACCAACATACGTATTAATGTACCAACACGCGTATTAATGTACCAACATGCGTATTCTCTCCCTTTTTGTAATCATCAAAATTCTATAAGACAAAGCAAAAAATTTATTGCATTTCCTCTTATTCAAAGTATTCAGGCTCCCCCTCAACATATGCTATACTCATTTTTGCACATACCTATTAACCTTAAAATACATATCACCTTATATTAATCCCATATTGCATCACATGCCTTATATATACACTATTCATTATATACTCTATATATCCGTATATTTTTCTTCCCCCCCTTTTTTTAAGGACAATAAGGCAAAATGAAAAGATCATATAAAGGAGATAAAAAGAAATCATATGATCATTCAAGTTTCTAAATCCATCATTATATCGGATTTCTTTAACATGAATTAGATGATGTTGCGATAAGAATGGTATTGTATGACTTAGTGGCTGTTTTTATCATATTTTCCATGAATAAATCCACAAAGTTCAAAAAATTTCTTGTTGGCAAGGCGATGAGATATGTAGAAGTCAAAGTTACTAGGAAGCTTATAGGATTTCCTAGTTACACAAAATATGACTCCCACAGTCAACACTCGATATATTAATGACATATTGTTTTTGTTCTTGGTAGGATGGAAAACTAAGAAGCTTTTAACTTGGTCTTCATCGACCTTTCATCTTGCCCCGTCCCATTTTCATATATCAAATCTTATATAACCCTTCATTAGGAGCCACAAGCAAATCATTTATAATCCTAATATTCCATTCTAGGTGTATACCATGAATCACATTGAGCATTGCATAGGGAAAAGTATTCAAGTATTCCACCTACAAGTGTGCATAAAATAGTCTAGTGTACAGCCTAGACATTTTGTTCATCTACTTCTCATTCCAAAGAGGTCTCTATTTTTGAACATCTATCCAATCTAAGACTAGCATCGACTCGGCATTTTTCTCAAAATCCTTGATTTTAAACAACTTCAAGGGAGTGGTTGTCCTCTCATTCATCTTTCATTCAGTAAATGATTCTTAAACATATGAAGGGATGTATTTAAAGTTACCTGACACATCTAATGCTCTAATTCTGCAAGTTTTATCCACAAGAAGTTGTAGATGGTTAGCCATCTCCTTAAATCCATCAACTTCTCAGTCTTGGCGAAATCCGTGCCTCTAGTCCTGACCGTCCAACTTCTTGGTCCATTAGGGACTGTGTGCTTTGGCCTTGAGAAGATTGTTTGATCCTCCTTCACTATGTTTAAAGTTTCTTGACCTCTTGTAAATTTTTCTTTCTCCTCATTTTGATTTCTTTTTATAACGAGATTCTAAATTTGTAGGGAGACACATTCAACACAAGCTAACTTTTTTTTATATATACATAATCTCTTATAAAGCGATGTCTAACCTCAATATGCTTGGTTCTACTATACAGAGCCAGATTTTGTGATATATTTACAGATGAGGTATTATCACATAAAATAGGTACTTTTCTCATCAGCATGATTTTTAGCATAGTCTGAATCACTATACTCTCTTAAGTCAAAAACACCCCAACATTCGGTGTACCTTTTAAATCTTTAAAAAAATACGTTTTAACACAACTAGATGCAATTTCTTTAGCATATTTTAAAATCTAGCACATAAGCACATAGCATATAACATATCCGGCTAGCTAGCAATCATACTAAGCAACCTATCAATCATACTCTTAAACTTTGTTACCTTGTCCAGCTATCAAGCTTTGTACTTGTGCTCATTTGTATGCTTACATTTCTTCTGTTTTCAAGTTTGTATTTTTTTTGAGAGGATCATTGGTGTACTTTGTTTGAGAGATGTACACTTCATCCTTGGTTTGCTTGATTTGAAGCCCAAAAGAGGTGGTTGAGCTCATCCATCATACTCATCTCAAATTTTCTTCCTTTAGCTTAGTAGAATGCTTACAAGGGCAATCATTAGTAGCACTAAACACAAAGTAGCACTAAACACAAGGTTATCAACATATATTTGAGCAAATGAATGACTTATTTCTTGTTCTTTGATAAACAAGTATGTATCAACTTTTCCTCTTAAAAGACAAGAAATTTCTCGATTTCTCATATCAAGGTTCAGGTGTTTAAGTCCATAAATGATCTTTTGAGGATATGATTTGAACAGTCTTAATCTTTAAACCTAGTAATTTAGCTACACGAGATTTACAGTCATTTGATATCACATTTAACCTTTATAATCATTTCCATAATTCTCTCACTTTCCATTTAAAGCTAATGTTTTTGTACATAGTTTGAGTCAAATACATTTCATAGTTTGCATAATATGGAACTCAAAGAGGACAAGTGTGTTTTTCTCATTTGTACTTTCATCAAACTTGCCATGCATCGATTTGTGCACATTTTCCACAAACAATTCTATATTTGACCTAAATGTATTACCCACATGGATATTAACAAGAATATTATGAAGAATGTGATGACTTGTTTTTCTCTTAAAAAGTTATCTTGACCTCTCACACCAAACTATAGGAGTTTAGTCCATGTCATACAAGGAAGCATGATTTGACTCATCAAGGTCTTCAATATTGAAAAATTAAATATGCACATTCATTTTTGCATATAGTTATCCAAGATGGTCAATTTGACATATAATTGATTTTCTATACCAAATATAGCCTAGAAAGCTTCTTTAATCTTACAAGGTAAGACATAAGTTTCATCCACATCTTGATAAAGTCATAGTTCAAAGTTTCTTCTTCATTTGAATTTAGTGTTCCTCCTTCTTTAAGCTAAAGCTTAGATGATCTACCAAAGTCCATGTGTTTTGAATTTTCTAAACTTTAAAAGACTCATATAGCTTAGAGGTTTCTCCTTTGCTTTTGATCCTTATGAACGTCCAAATAACTTTTATCATCTAAACATTTGAAACCTCAAGTTCTACATTGATTTTTTTTCTAAAGTGAAATATTCAAGTTGTTTCAAGACTTGTTCAACTACATGCTCTTATTTGACATGTTCATCATTCATTAAAGTTCAAGTCTCTCTAAATCATCTTTGGTGTTAATTTTGAAAATTTTACATCTAAAAACAGTAAAATATTTTAGAGCAGGAATTCTATCATTTCAAGACTCATAGAAAATCATATTAAGACAATTTCTTAACTACAACATATTGATGATCAACCAATGCTTAAGTTTTCCACTTTGAAGTGTTCTAACATAGGAACTTCAAGAGAAACTTATCCCTAGAAATATTTAGTTTTACTTTCTTCAATCCAATTTTGTTTAGAAGTTTAGATACCAAGACATGGTGAAATGCATCCTCTCAGTTGACAAAGATCTTGGTATTTCCTTTAAACTTCCAAATTCTATTTCATTTGATAGATTAATCTTATAGCCATTCTTGTTTTCAAGTTTTTTTATAGACTCATGATCATGCATCATAGTTCATAGCAAGAAACATATCCAAGTAAATGACATGGAATCAATTAGCTTCAAATACTCAAGCAATTCACATAAATCAAACAAGTTGTAAAGAATTCATTTAATACCATAAGCATGCATAATGCTCCTATAAAAAATTGAAGCATTTAGAGAGTCTAGAGAATGTACCTCTATTACAAAACTTAAATCCTTACTTATCAATGCTTTAGACATATGCCTTCACGGTTCGTAAATATTTTGATAGGTTGATACTTTCAAATGTTTATAAAAACTTTGTAACCAACATATCTAGGTCATCTATTCCATGAGATTGATCAAGTCCAAAATCTTGGCATATGAGTTTTTGACAATAAATCCTTGTAAGCTAAACATTTGTTTTTTTTCTTCAAAAATCTCAAAACATTTTCTTTCCTTTTGCAAATATCTTATTATTTTAAAAAAGTTTAAGTATTATTATCACCCAAATAAATAGCACATATCAAATTTTAGCTCATGTCCCTACTATATATATTATAGGACTAAAAGAATAGTTAGAAAGTTTACCAACTCTTCAAACTCCAAGGGTCTAGCCTTTCCCATTGCCAAAATGGGCTTCCACACCACCTTTGATCTTGAACTTGATATAGTGGTGCTCTTTGGTGGATATATGGATTGAACATTTTAATTCCATGAGCTATTTGATTTCTTTCACTTTGCATTCTCCATAGATTCCAAGCTCCTACATAAGACAAATGTCTATCATAGGTACCCTTTTGTTGTTGGGTCCATCTTGGTTAGTTCTCATGCCTTTAGGCCTCCAATAATACTTAGAGCTTTTTTTTGCTCTACAAACACTTACCACATGACCCTTTTTGTTACAAAAGAAACAAGTAGGTGTATGATGTGATTGTGTGTTTTTAGGCTTGGAAGATTTAGCTATCTTCATAGACTTAGAAATCTTGTTGACATTTTTAAGTACTTCCTTTGGAAGTACCAAATTAGCCTTAGGTGAATCACTTAAAGATGCTTCTTTTATCTTTGATAATTTTATCTTGGTTGAAGTAGTAGAAGCTTTAAAACCTAAATTTGATTTTCTATTTACTACTTTTTGTATACCAAGAGGTTTTTCATGGACAATCTTCTCACATGTCACCTTATGAAGTTCTTCAAGTTTAACAGATTTATTCTTAATCTCTATGTTTTCTAGAGCTAAAGATTTATGTGTCTCTAAGATGACATCATGCTCTAGATGAAGCAAAACAAGAGAGTCATGCAAATTTTCATTTTCTAATTTGCATTTTGCATAAATTAAGTTCCTTTTTGGCATGCTTGTATTTTAAAACAAGTTTTTCAAATTCCTCATGTAAAGTGATATATTCATCTTGTAATTCATCAAATGAGGAAGTTGAAAGAGATACCTCTTTATCATCTTCAAAAGCTATGAGGCATATTGATTCTGTGTCATTGAGGTCATCTTTATCTTTGTTTGATTGATGACCATCGTTTGATAACTCCTCAAGCTTCTTCCATGTCTCATGTGGAGATAAGATGCCTTGAACCTTTATTAGCTCATCGTGTAAAAGAGAGAGATGGAGGATTTCTAGGGCTTTTCCTTCTAGCTCGAAATTTTTCTTATCTTCATCATTGTAGTTATCCAACTCCTTCATGACTACTCTTCCATTTTCATCCAATCTAGTTGGTGGGGGTATTCCCTCTATAACCGCTCTCCATATGTCATAACCACATCCACACAAATATGAACTCATCCTATATTTCCATAAAGAATAGTTTTGGGTATCAAATAGGGGAACTTTAGTGTTTGGTGCTGTGAATATAGTGGATGGTTTGAGAATTGAGCTATATGACGTAGAGGTTGTCATTGACATAATTTCAAATGATCTTTAACCTTGCTACTTGCAAAGATTTGGCCAAGCAATCAAGGTTAGGCTCTGATACCAATTGTAAGGTCCGTGATGAACACTCTAGAGGGGGGGGTGAATAGAGTGTTGGGCAATTTTGCGGAATTTTCTCGGTTTAGCTCAATACAAAACAGAGGCACTCAAAATCAATAAAGAAGGAGATGAGAGATAATGATTGAAGACACAAGATTTAGAGTGGTTCGAATCTTAAATGATTCTACTCCACTACCACTTTGCTTTCAAAGTGGATTTTCAACAACAACTTTCTTATTACCTTTGATAAGGAACAAGAACAACAACAGCAACACTTACACTAACTCTAGTGCAAGCAACAACTACAACAGCAACAATTTATTGCACAACCAATTTGTGTAATACCAACAACAGCAGCAGCAACTTGTTGCACATACACTTTGGGCAACCTCAACAACAACAACTATAAGCAAGAACAAGTTCTTGCTTCCTCACAACTTCAACAAAGTTCTCTCAAGAACTTTCTCACAGTGGGTTGAAGGAAGTAGTAGAGATCACACTTTCTTTCTAGTCTAAACACAAGCAAGAGATCAAATGTTTATGGTTCCTCTTATGTTAGACTCACCATCTCTCAATATACAACAATGAAGAACAAAGAAAGGCTTAACAAGCTTTATGCACTTTTACACATATGAGAGAAATATACAACAATGAAGAATGAAGCTTGATGATGGTGAAAGTGTGTAATTGCTTCATCCAAGCCTCTTCTATTTATAGATGAAGTTCAACACGTTTTTGAGGCTCTCCACCAAGTCTTCATCTTCAAAAATGTCAAGAAAATGTTCAAATAGTCTTTAGCCACCCTATGGAGTGATTTGATCTTGAATAGCCACCCTAGAGAATCTTAGACATGTATACAATAGTCAAGGAATTATGTATTATGTTAGAATAAAGTCCACAAGAAATTTGAGCAAGATTGGAAAGAGAAAACACCATGAATCTCCCTTGGATTTTGTTCCAACGTTCATAAAAATTTGAATTCTGGGGGACATTGATCGATCTATGTGAGGGTATGATGTACATCGATCGATCTATGTGAGAGTATGATGTTGGACAATATGATTTCAGAAAGATTCTGGATGACATCGATCGATCTATGTCAGGGTATGATGTACATCGATCGATCTATGTCAGGGTATGATGTACATCGATCTCTGTTTAGAGATCTATGTCAGGGTATGATGTACATCGATCTCTGTTTTAGAGATCTATGCCAGGGTATGATGTACATCGATCTCTGTTTTAGAGATCTATGTCAGGGTATGATGTTGATTTCTTATTTCCAAGTATAAAACGACTTTTCATTCCTTTTTCAAACATCTTTTAAGCTTCATCAAAACATTCATATCCCAACAATCTCCCCATATGTGAGAGATCTATCTCTCACAATGGATTTTTCTCATTTTGTTCTAATTCCAAATTATGAAATATCTTTTTATCTCATTTTCAACAATCTTTTAAATTCATCAAAACAATTCATTTTCCAACACACACACACACACACACACACACACACACACATATATATATATATATATACACACTATTTTTCCCTTTTTCTCCTTCCTCTAAATTTGGCAATGCACCTTCCTACCTCGGACCTCCATCTATTTATGCATTTCAGTTGTTTCTGCTGCATGGTTGCGCCTTCTTTTAAATGTGACAAAGAACTTATTATCATAAACATGGTTTCGAAAAGGGATAAATTACATGCTTTGAAGCAAAATTATAGTAGTAGTTCCACGTTTATCTGAAGGCATCGCCTTTTCATTTTACATCCAATTGCGTGCAATTTGAGAATAAAAAACTATATAGGCC
>AP025047.1:13957581-14007444 GCA_036186865.1 Eustoma russellianum
TGTGTATACACTATTTTTTCCTTATTCTCCTTCCTCTAAATTTGGCAATGCACCTTCCTACCTCGGACCTCCATCTATTTATGCATTTCAGTTGTTTCTGCTGCATGGTTGCGCCTTCTTTTAAATGTGACAAAGAACTTATTATCATAAACATGGTTTCGAAAAGGGATAAATTACATGCTTTGAAGCAAAATTATAGTAGTAGTTCCACGTTTATCTGAAGGCATCGCCTTTTCATTTTACATCCAATTGCGTGCAATTTGAGAATAAAAAACTATATAGGCCTACAAAAATTTAGGTTCTCTCGTATACAATATTTTTAGGAGGATTGAAGGCCAATTCGAAAAGAGAACAAAAATTGCGACGTACTACAATTGTCTGTCAAATGATCAGCATGCCATTTTAAGATATAAAACACTATTTTTTCAAGCTTTGTGAAAAAAATTCAAACAACTCATGTTTTTGACAAATATATTGCTTTTTCTGAGAATATTCATGTTTTAATTCATTTATACAATGGTAACCGACCACTGTATTACAGAGTTCACATAACTATACTGTTAATTTATTTTATAGAAACACCATGATCAATGTGTTTGAGCACCATAATCACGTTGTCTATGGATCACGAGGTGTTTGAATGTCGTTCTACAGACAATTGTATGTATAGTCTTAAAGATAATGTATCGAAGAAACTTAAGCGACTCTCCCCTTTGTGTGAGCTGCTGAATGCAGATGGACACCAATCTACACGCTTTAGGGGACTGTCCGCTCGCCAAACAGCTATGGCAGCGACTTCTTACTGCACACCACGTTCCGCAATTCTTTAGAGACGAGAGAGGTGTGGCCAGTTGGACAGACCGCAATTTGGAAGCAACACGAGGTAATGAGATCCGGGATCAACTGTGGCCGTATATTTTCCGGGAAGCTATTGCACATATATGGACATCAAAGAATAAACTCTTATATGAAGAAGAGTTTGTTCCACAGTCCACTATGTGTGTATCAAGCAACACAGATGATCTTTGATAGAGTACGTAATATTAGACTCGCATGGCAAAAAGAACGCAGTTGTTGTGATGAATGTAAATAGTAGTAGATACCGTTAATGCCACATGTTGATGAATAAAATGATCCTGTTTCTCAAAAAAGAAAAAAAAAAGATAATGTAGTAGTCAAAAGGGAGTCCTCTGAACCATCGTAATGTGCTCGTGATCCTATACATTGACCTTGAAATCAGGAGCCTTTTTAGGACTGTCAAAGAATACCTTTGAGAGCCATTCTTTGAACATCAGAGAACGGGGTAATCTCCGAAATACTTTGGTCACATCAAATTAAACAAAGTAAAAAACACATCAACTTAATAGTTATTGTATTTTGAAAATTAGTCGGAGTCTTATTGGGAGCAAACTCTCTAATAGAGGTATTGTCTGCATACCACTTACCCTCCCCAGACCTTTACGATAGTTTTTTTTGCTGTCGTTGGGATATACTGGTTCCGGATGATGATGATGTATTTTGAAAATTGGTATACTGTAATTACGATTGCGATATACTACGTAAAAAGTTACTCTTTCTGTCCTAAAAATATCCATGTTTCTACTTTTGGGTGTCCCAAAATACTTATCCACATTCATAAAAGGCAAACGAAAATTTGTTGAAAGTGGAAAAGTAGTTTGTTTTTGTAAAACAAAGGTTGCTTCTAATGGCATATTGAAAAGTACATGCATTATTTAATGTTTCAACCAACTTTTATAAAACTGTGTAAGTCAAACATGGACAAACAAATTGCAGAGAGTCGGAGCATGTAAACTGAAACAACCATCAACTTCTCCTTCATCGAAGATATAGAAATGGAATATAATAGTGAGAATAGCCAGCTCAATCGAGAGTCAGGTGGTACCACAGGTAAGTAAGTTCATGTACATGGGATCGTTTATACAGCAGGAAAAAAGATATAGATAATGATGTAACACACCGAGTTAAGCAGGCTGGTATTGGTGGAGGGCGACCTCAGGGGTGTTGTGTGACAAGAATTTTCCAACTAAATTAAAGAAAAAATTTTACAGATTGGTAGTATGACCGGCAATGTTATATGGAACAGACTGTTGGGGCATGAAGAGACCTCAGTCACAGAAGATGAAAGTGGTAGAGATGATGATGCTAAGGTTGACGTGTGGGCATACAAGGCTAGACCGGATCAAAAATGAGGTATTTTGGGAAAGGTTATAGATGGATAGTATAGCAGATAACGAAGGAAGACTGAAATGATTTGGGCATGTTAAGATGAGACAGACAACGACGTCGTTCGAGCATTTGAAAGCTTTATTGTAGAGGGGAACAGCAGTAAAGACATGCCAAACTGACTTCGGATGGAGGTATTATTTGTTGTTTCTAATCCTCTCTAGATTTTAACGATAGTTTTTGGTGTGGTTAGATATACTGGATTTGATTGAATGCAAAAGCTCGAGATGAAAAATGAAGGGTTGATTCATTTGACACGAGCCCTTCTAAAATCCCTCTCCATATCCGTAGAACCTTCTCAAGTGTCCCTCGAAAGCTACGTTCCACTGAAAAAACCCGGGCTTGCTTCTTCAAGCTCCAGCTTCATTTCCATTGTTTTCAAACCACCTCGCCGCCACCGTTGCTCTACTTCAATGTCAGACCTTGATTCCATCTTCTCCCAAAAATCCCACATCCCAGAGGACACTGTTTTCTACTCTATCTTCCCCGATTTCTCTCTTACCTCCATCTCCACCACCGCCCTACTCCATGACCTCCACCACCAAATTCTCCAACTCCTTTCCCCATTCACTTCCCCTTACATTTTCCAGCACCAACCCTTCACCCTAACCCTTACCCCCACCCCTATTTCCCACCTCCACGGAAGCCTCCGTTTCGGTGATAATTTAGACGACGAATGGTTTGTTGTTTTCCTCCTATTCACTATCTCGAATAACTTCCCCGATCTTTCTATCTCCGTTTATGATTCTGATGGCCAATTCCTCCTAATTGAATCCGCTTTCCATTTGCCCAAATGGGTCAACCCGGAAACTTCCACCAATCGGGTTTTCATCCGTCGTGGCCGTATTTATTTACTCCCTCCTTCTCACCTCCCAGATAACCCAGAACTTTCTACTGCGCTTAAGTGTTTGTCTGAAAATGAGCAGAACCCAGAAATTATTAGGGCTACTCCTGATGCTGTGCAGATTTGTATTATGAATAAAATTAAAGATTACCCTGAAAGAGCGGAGAAGAATATGCATAGAGTTAGGGTTAGGGTGCCAATTGAAGTAGGATGGGTTTTGAAGAATGAGCCTTGTTTGGTTTCTCTTGCTGTTGAGGGGTTTTATGATAGGGATGTAGAAAGTATGAAGTATGCTGACAAAATGGAGAGGTTTTTACCAAATGGGAAGAATGAGGAGGTTGTAAGAATGGTGGTAAAGATGTCGAGGGCGATGTATGCTCAGTTAATGGGGCAGACATTTAGGCCTCCTAAGAGGTATCCGCAGATGCCAAGTGTAAGTGACAATGAGGCGTATAAGGAGGCGGAGTTGGGGATGAAGATTGCCTGTGGATTGGAGATGATGTATCAGTTGAGGAAAAGACAAGGGGAAGAAGGGAAAGGGAGCACTTGGGAGGTTTTTATGGAGACTTTGGAGAAAAGTGGATATTTTGATGGGTTGTTGCCTGGTTCAAATGAGTACAAAAGATTACTGAAAAATGCAGAGGAGTACTATCAGAAGAGTTCTTTACACTACCGTGCAAGGTTAGGTGCATTCTAGCTTTTATTTGTGCATTCATTTTGGCATTTTAGTTACTGTGTTTATAGTTATCTTTTTTCAGTTACATTATGAGGGTAAAAGATTGTCAAACATAATTGTTACTACTGTATGCAGTGAAATTTTGGGTGCTCCAGTTAGGCGTATAGAGGAAATACTTTCTCAGCCACATTCTGCTGACGATTTTAAGGTTGAGGAGCTGCCTCCATCGGACGATGATTCATGGTTTTATGGAGGAGAAGATGAACTTAATACTGCTCTCAAGGAACGTCAAGAAGAGATGGAACTCTTTTATTCCAAGAAAAAGAGGAAAGAGAAGGTGAAAGAGGATCAAGACGGAGGTCCTTCAGATTGCAATCTAGAAGAAGTAGCAAACTCTATGAAACAATTTGTGCACAAGATAGCCAGTTATGAAGGTGCAGAGGTTCCAGAGAGCAGGTATGCTTTTCCTGATTGTATTTATGTTCATTTTGTCAGTGATGCTATGAACATTATCTTGTAGTGATGCTGGCGCGCTGTTTAGTATAACTTCTTTGGCGAATTTATGGTGAGAATTACAAAGTCTTAATGTTCTGCTCGCATGGTCAGGAGTTTTTTGTCACATGAGGATTGGATTTCTTGTCTAAAACATGGTACTGCTACATTGTAAGAAGTCTCTGTGTTGTTTCATTATCCTGTGGTCAAAGGACATTTACAAACACGACTGGATTACCGCATTAAAGAATGAATAAACCATTGAAACTGAGGCATTGATGAGTTATAGATGTATCAGTGAATTTGTTCCTTAGGAAGGTCGTACTGCATGGTTTGTCCTCTGGGTAGACCGCGGTCTGACCTAGTAGCTTGTTGAAATGAATTTGGAAAGTTATTACATTATGCTGATGTGCTCATTAGCTGCCTCAAATAGCGATCCTTTGTTTGCCTTCTATGTTTCAGTGTGGTATTTGTGCATGTGTTATGTTTCAGTTTGGTATTTGTGCATGTGAATAACTTATCTGGCAAAGTGTGACATGTTAGTATAATGGGTTGTCATTGCATTTAGTGCGGTGGTTTTACAATTGGGATTTATCAACTATCCACTCCCTGATCCTTTGGAATGTATCTTCTAATTGAGTCACAAAAGCGGCGGCACTTTTGGTTGGCTGCTAATTAGAATTTGTCTGTCTTTTTTACTTGACCACCCACAAGATAGGAAAAAGAGTAAAAATGAAGTTGTCATGGCTTTCAATGTTAAAAGAGTACTCTTCTCTTCTAAATTTGTCAAAATGTTGGTGATCATGTGATTATCTCATATGTTTATTCGTGATTCATCTGTAAATTGCAAACTTTTGCTTCCACACTTCTGGCTTGTGGTGCTGTTTCTTTGGCATATAAATTCTATTCTACTCTTTTTGTTCTTTAGGAACTTGAAAGATATGGGCGTTGATTTAGATAATTTTATG
This sequence comes from Eustoma russellianum, assembly GCA_036186865.1. Taxonomy (NCBI): domain Eukaryota; kingdom Viridiplantae; phylum Streptophyta; class Magnoliopsida; order Gentianales; family Gentianaceae; genus Eustoma; species Eustoma russellianum. Next base: position 13,962,806 of record AP025047.1, read on the forward strand.
AAAGACATGGAATCGGCAATGAGGTGTCAGGGTTTTGAAGGCGCAGGAAGTGATATTGATCTTGAAGAAGGGTCATCATCGGACATGGATTTTGGTAACTCCCTTTCTGTGATCAGTTCTGTAGTTCTTCACTTGTGCTGAAACCTTCTTGCAAACAACCGCTTAATAATTTTACTGCAAAGAAGAATATATACTTTCACTGAATCTTCCTGTCCTCTCTGCAAAGAAGAATATATACTTTCACTGGATCTTCCTGTCCTCTCGACATGGTAGGAAGTCCAAATGTTGGCTTTTCGCTATATCAATTGTCTTTATCTTGCACTCGTCTGTTTGGTATCCTTAGTTTGGGCTTTCTTTTGAAGTCACATTTGACTGTTGTGTACTGGTGCTACAGATTGGGTAAGTCGTAAAGGGAATTAATTATCTTTCAGGTTTTAAAAAGGAAAGAGTATCTTTCAGGTTTCCAGTGATTCAGATTCTTATGTGAATTCTATTGATGAAAGAATTTGTGTTTATTGTTATGGTGTGGTAATCCCCACATGCAGATGATTCTGAGGATGACAGTGAAGATGCTGGGGAGAATGTTGGTGCATACGATCCTTTCATGTGTTCTTACTCAGACATGCTTAATAAGGAATTAAAGGCCACCACTCTGGACAAAACCTTCATCCGTGTGAATGACCGGACTATCAACCAAGAGGAGGTAATGTTATTGTTCTCATATGTTAATTTTTTCTTCGTTTTCCTTAGCACTTGGGGTAAGCAAAGGCCATCCTTCAGAAAAGATTCCATTTTTTTTTGAAAATATACTTCTATTTTTTTATCTTTATATGTGTTTTCTTGCCTGTCCTGAACTGTGTATATATATGGTCTTTGCTATTTTTGTGTTCTTTAAATGTAAGACCAATTTCTGCCTGTTTTCTTACTTGAATTCCTGGGAGTTTACTCTGGCTCCTCACCTGAAGTAAAGCATGTATTCCAGTTGATTATGAGTTCTTGGTTTTAGAAGCTTTTCTTTCCTCTAACGAGTCGCTACGTGAATTCAAATGCAGGGTACATCCAATAATGACGCTGAAAACATGGAAGAGGATTTAAGCCCGTTGGATGTGGATGTGAACCTAGTAAAGAATTTACTGGATTCGTTTTCATCGCAACAAGGGCTTCCTGGACCTGCCTCCAACTTACTAGGACTCATGGGTCTGAAGCTTCCCGAAGATAACAAGAAAGCCAAATAGTTAGCCCCTGTTGCTGTTGGCTGATACGAAAACACTTCAAGTCTTGTAGCTATATTTCGCTTTTCGTTTCTTTTATCCAGCCGGGGGGGGGGGGGGGGGCTAAAGTCTCTTGGTTCAGATGGTTGTATTGTCATTATCAAGAACTGGTAAGAGCCCTTGATCAATATATCCACGGAGGTTTACAAAAAAAAATATATATATCCACGGAGACGAATGTGATACTGTGGGGCTGTGCTCTCAGTTTTTATGGCCAGCTGAGCAGTGGGGAATAAGCAAATTCTAGCGTGTGCTTTGAGTTCTGAGTTTTCTGAATTGAGTGCATCATGTGTTAGTGCTGATATTTGTTACTAGAGGGGCAAACTTTGGAATCTTATGTAATTAGTCTTTTCTCTTCTCTTCTAGATCTTTGACTCTGTGCTAACGCTGGAGTCTAGGTTAGGAAACTTGTGCTCCCCAAGCTAATCTTCAACAAAAATTTCTGCTAAAAAAGTAACTGAAATGAAATTGGAAAAAATCTGGAAAATGTCAGCATATTGCTACAAGAAATAGAGAAACAAGAACAAAATATCCAATGAAGAAAGGCGCGAACTTTAGATAAACATCTACAATGGCGCCCCAGCTCTAGGGACCTGACATTTCCTACTGGGATGCATATAGGAAAAGATTGAGCTCTTCTGCTTCTTCTTAGTTCCAAAGATAAATGAGCGTAAAGGGATCCGAGGACGGCTCCCTGAATGACTCAGTTTTGGCTGATTCTCTGATAGTTCAAACTCCTCACTCAACTTTCTGAGTGTCTTATCAATCTCAAACTGTAATGTCGTTACATGATCGACCCCTGTTTGTAGCTCCTCCCTTACCTTGTTGTTCTCTTGTTTCATGTTCAAAATCTCACCTTGAAATTTAGCTGCATGATGGCTTGAAAACCTTATTTCGTCTTCTTCAACGCCTTCCTTTAGGCCATTTGTGATCTTCTCTTGGATGCCGCACAAAGACGAGAATCTCCTCTCGAGTTCATCTCTTAGAAGAGTACTTTGCTCTGTCCAGACTGTTAGTTCTGCTTGTATCTCTTTTAGGTGCTTGTATATAGGCCTGGCATCAGTCTTTAGGTCCACTGTGACACTTCCTTCTTGCTTCTTTTCTCTTAGCTTCGTTATTTCTTCCTGTAAATCTTGGACTGAGGTCTTGAATTTTGCAATCTGATGATATGAAGTGCTAAAACTTAACCAGAAATCAAGATTCTCGTCTAGTATTCCATCTATTTCCTGCCTGAGCTTTTCTTCAATTGGGGAAACCGCCTTAGGTTGATCTACAAATATCAACTTGATGTCTTCATCTTCTTTGTCAATTGAAGGAACATATAAGACTTCAGTTCTTGCTTCTTTTGTGCCATTTAGACCTGCGTTATTCAAGATCTGACGCAAGCGTTGAATCTCTTCATCCCTCTTTGACACAGCACTCTTTAGCTCTCTGATTTGTACCGTTACTTCAAATTCTTGGTCCCTCTCTTTCTTCTCCATGTCCAACAATCTCTTCTTGGCATCCTTGTAGTTACGAAGAATCGTTGTATATTCTTTTAACAACACCTTTTCTTTGTCCTCAATCTCACTCAATAGCATCTTCTGCCAATCAAACTCGCCATCTGGCTCTGTTTCTGAGGCTGGTTTTGAATCATTTTTGGGATCAGCACGAGTTTGACTCAGGCTATCCCCCTCAAGTATTTCCTTGGTTAGTGGATCCCGGAATCTGACGGTCTTTTTAGCGTCTTTTTTACCTTTTGCAGGTGTTCCAGGATCCTCCTCTTTTATCTCCTCCATGTTCTCTGCTTGTGTTGTATCTGTTTGGCCATTGCCTTCTAAATCTTGTTGCGTGTGATTCGTGGACTCGAGTAATTTTTCTTGGAGAAATTCAGGTGGGATATTTTCATCTTCATCTGGTTTGACATTACTTAGTTTCTCAGACAGGTGATCAAGACTGGACCGTGCTTCAGCAAAATGAGTTTGTAGATTGCTGTTTCTGCTTTCCATATCGCAGTTAAGATCTTGGATTCCATCCAATTTCTCTTCCAGATTCTGCACCTTGGTCCTTAAGTTTTGAGTGTCATCAATTAGATTAGCTTTGTCTTCTTCCAAGACATGAATCTGAGAGTGCAGATCATCAGCTTCTGTTCTCAATCTATCTATTAGAACAGCCTGAGATGACACTGCAATCTCTAGATTGATCACTTTATTTACAAGCTCGTCGATCTTCTCTGCTAGCTGTGTCACTGTGAGAGAATCAGATGAGCCCTCATCATTGTTTTCATTAATCTTATTTCTATCCTCGCTATCCTGTCTCTCTTTTGCCTCGCCACCTAGCGGTTGCTCCTGCTGTCGTTCGCTAGACATCAGTGGTTCTTCTTGTTCAGGTGTCTTATCTTCTTCATCTGGTTGCTCATTGAGAAACTCTCTCCTAATGATCTCCAATTTCTGACGCGCTTCTTGAATCTTTTTGAACTCGTCTCTTGCTTCTTGGCTATATTGTTCTTGTTTCTCCTGCAACTGAGCCAAGGTTTCTTGGCATGATTTGAGGGCGGCTTCAGCCATCAATGTGCGTGCCTCATCATCTTCGATGACTCTATTCAAACCAAATTCATCTTGCAAGCAGCAGACTTTTTGTTGTTTTTCCATGATCTGGCTCTCAATTCCCCTGTACCTTGAAAGACCATTTTGGTAAGAGCTCCTAACAAACTCTTTTACAGTTTGCAGTGCTAGAATTTCTTTCTGAAGCTTGTCGATTTCTTCAAGTGCTTCGTCTTTGCTCAGACCAGATTTAGGAGCTGTTTTGTTCGCAGCTTCTGTGATAGATTGCCTTTTGGCTTTAACTTGCTTGGAGGCAGAAACAAGGCCTTTCCAATCCTTTATTGGAGCTTTGGGCACCTTAGGAAGATTGGATTCGTTTGCCATGGGTACTTGTGGGAATCTTGGTACTTTTGAAGAGGCCATGTCATCATCTTCATCCATGGGCATCTGAAACTGCTCAGGAAAGATTGTTGCAAGTGTGTTGTTTGCATTTTGCAGCTCTTTTGATAAGTGATCATAGCGTTCAGCCAATGCACGAAAAGCTCGATATGCTTCTTCCACAAAGCTGATTAGTTCTGGCCTCTTCTTGTAGTACATTTCTGCTCTTCTTGCAAAGGAATCTCCATCTTCTTCTATCAGCTTCAGTACATATTGTACCTTGTCCTCCATATCTGCAAACCATCCAAACAAGAACAATTGTTTTATAGTGATTTTTGACGTTCTTTCATGGGAATGATAATCTATCATTTTAGAGGTGATGATAACATTTAAAAAAGAAAAATGCATCAGCATTCTTTTGAGGGGTCAATCATATGAGGTTCTCAGAAGTAATATGATCGAGTGACGCTTTTTCTCTTAGAGGTGATACCGTTGGTATGTTATACCGTTGTTTTACATTACATGTACATATACACGTGATGTGCATTTTAATATCGAAAGTCTTTTTTTTTTGTATTTCTTGAATTTCCTCATTAACACGCTAACACATCATATCTCTATTATTATATCATTTATGCAGTTACATATAGAGCCGGGGGTCTCACTGGAAGCAGACTCTCTACCACTTGGGATAGAGGTATTGTCTGTCTACCACTTACCCTCCCCAGACCCTAACGATAGCTTTTGCTGTCGTTGGGATATATTGGGTCCGGATGATGATGAGGAGTAACATTTCAAAAAGAAATACGCATCAACATTCTTTTGAGGGGTCAATCATATGAGGTTCTTAGAAGTAATTGTTTCCATTTCCAATAGAGTTAAAGACACACTCTTTCTTGACTTTGGAATATGATGGAATAAAGCAAAATGACTCACTAAATTGGTTGCGCTTCTTGTACAATGACGCAATTTTCATTATGTGTCATCGGAAACAACATCTGTGGGTATGATTGCGTACGTCCACCCCCTACTCCGCTATAGGCTGCAACCTCTAAGACAATGGGATAATGTTGTTGTTGTACTATATCCTTGTTAATGTGCTAATCCAAGCTTTCTATTTGCAATTCAAAGTGTATGATTATTTGCGTTTTTACATAAAGTTTATCCCTTGGTTAATGGTCATGATACCCTTGTGGATGAAGCTAACATTGCGCAACCTATTGCTCAAACAGTATAGAACTTTTCTTTCTGCATGAACCAATCTCTGGCATAATGATAAAAGAAAAAAAGCAATCAAAAACGAAAAACAAGCAGATCAAGTTATATCTAAGTTCTTTTTGGGGATACTGGAGTTAAAAAAAAGCAAGAAAGAGAGGAAAAGAGATCGTATATCCCTTTTAGAAAGATTCATGCAAAGAAATATTGCAATTGTTGGATTTAATTTAATAAACCCCTGAATAGGACCGTTTAATCGAATCAATGGACAAAGTAACAAAATGCGGAAAATATACCTTGCTCCATTGCCGTTGTTAATCTGATCACGTACACTGCAACTGCTCCGGCTGATGAAGAATCTGGCGTGATCCAAGGATTCACGACCTCCCACCAATTGTTGATATGCCCCTTGAACCGGAATCAACAATTCACTGCTTTACCCGATGGAGAGGTTAGGCAGTGTGGACTTTATAGAAAATTTGGCACACCCCCTTTTCTTCCTCTGTGTATAGGCGTTACTTTTTCTCTCTGTCTGTCAGAGGAGGTGAATGCCTCCTCCTCTATTATAGATGGGGAATGGAGGAATCCTGATAGGCATAATTATTAATAGATAGAGATTCCTTATATTCAAGTTATCTCTATCTATTTCCAAATATTATCTAATATTTAATAATAAACATTATTAAATATTATTAAATATTTAATTATTGTGCCAACAATTATCTACAAGTCACACGTGGGTTGTCGCCCCTCGGGGACCAGATGTCGTAACTTTATGGTCGTTGCACTTTGAGCCCATCCATCGCGGTCTCTGACCATATGACTGTCCACATATTCGGGGTTTCCATTTAGACCACACTATACATCCACGAACATACCCGATGATCACTTAACGTGTGGATGTTTTACGTAACAATGAATATTATTACGTGACATATGTGACATATAATATTATCATACATAACGTCCACCTTATGATTAATTCGTATAAACCTTATCAACGTGCTGCGCATCACACGTGTTTCGAATTAATCCCAACAATCTCCCACTTGGACTATGTATGTATCTTAAAGATTATATGTCACTCCTTTTGAGCTCATATACCGTATGTCCTTTAGTGTGTCTTTCCTTTTCCGGTCCATCAGCAAATGTTAGCAAAAGACTTAAGCCGCACGTCGCCACATTGAATTAGTGACTAGTCCCTCTTAAATCATGATACTAACATTCTACTGAATGACATGGATACTGAAATGGATATGTAGTGTGGAATTAATATGCCAGGTGATCATACATATCTAATTCCAACTTGGCCCTCTTTAGCGAGATCAATAGAATTCAGAATGTATGCCGTAACTGCTTAATGTACATTACTTCTGCAGAAAAACTTTAATATAACCGGAATGTACATTATACTGTATGTCTGAAATAAACAACTTTATTGAACACACAAAAAAAAAACTTTACAGACTCCCACTAGGATAAAACATCCTCAACTGGACTAAGACCCATACGGCTAACATGCTTGTGGAACACAACCGGTTCCACGGCCTTAGTCAAAGGGTCGGCCACCATAGAGTCTGTACTGATATGCTCAATACTGATCAGACCACTCAGAATTCTTTCTTTAACAGCCAGATACTTCATCTCTATGTATTTCGCTTTAGATGAACTCCGGTTGTTATTTGAATATAGCACCGCAGCTTTACTGTCACAGTAAATCCTCATTGGAGACGAGATAGTCTCCAATACCCGCAGCACTGTGACAAAATTGTGAAGCCATATCGACTGATTGGATGCGTGGAAGTAAGCTACGAATTTCGCCTCCATAGTGGAGAACGCCAATACGGTCTGTTTCGTGCTTTTCCATGAGATCGCACCTCCGGCTAGGGTAAACACATAACCTAAGGTCGATTCATGCTATCATAGCATCCAGCAAAATCGGAATCTGTATATCTAGTGATCTCTAACTTGTCAGATCTCCGATACGTCAGTACGTGTCGTTTTGTTTCTTGTAAATATTTCAGAACCCTCTTTGCTGCGGTCCAATGATCCTTACTCGGATCAAAGAGGTATCTGCCTAACATTCCCGTTATGAATGCCAAGTCTGGTCGTGTACATACTTGGGCATACATTATACTCCCTACTACCGAAGCATAGGGAGTATTCCTGATTTCTGAACGTTCAAACTCTGTTTGGGACATTGTTTTAGACCGAATTTTCTCCTCTTGCCACAGAGGTATTAAGTGGTTTACACTTATACATGCTATACCGCTTCAACACCTTTTCGATGTATGCCTGTTGTGAGAGACCTAAGATACCTTGGGTACGATTCCTCCATATCTCAAGTCCCAACACATATGAAGCTTTACCAAAGTCTTTCATCTCGAAATGCTTTCTCAGAAAGGCTTTGGTGTCGCTCAACATGTTTACATCGTTTGTTGCAAGCAGTATATCATCTACGTACAAGATCATAAATATGAACTTGCTCCCACTAAACTTGTGATACACACATTCGTCAATTTGGTTTGCCTCAAAACTAAAAGAGGTAACCACTTTGGCGAATTTGAAGTACCACTGTCGAGACGCTTACTTGAGCCCATAGATGGATTTCTTTAGTCGACAAACCATGCCTTTTGGATCTCCCACCTCGAATTGAGGCGGTTGAACCATGTAAATGGTTTCGTCGAGTTCTCCGTTTAGAAACGCAGTCTTAACATCCATCTGATGTAGCTCAAGATCTAAGTGTGCCACTAAAGCCATGATTATCCGGAAGGAATCCTTCGTAGATACTGGAGAGAAGGTTTCCGTATAGTCTATGCCCTCCTTTTGGGTAAACCCTTTAGCAACAAGTCGAGCCTTATATCGTTCTACGTTGCCTTTTGAATCCTGTTTGGTTTTAAATATCCATTTGCAACCAACGGGTTTCGAACCTTTAGGCAACGAGACGACATCCCATACTTTGTTGTCATGCATAGACTTTATCTCTTCTTCCATGGCTTTTATCCACTTTTCTTTATTTCGACATTGTACTGCTTGTTGGACGTTTTCAGGGTCATCGTCCAACATACCAATATCGAATTCGTGTTCTTGGAGATACACCACATAGTCGCTAGGTATGGGGTTTCTCCGTTCACGAGTGGATCTCCTTAGGGGCACTTGTTCTTGAGATACTGTAGGTTCCTGAACTGCATCAGCCGGCAATTCATCGGGTTCTTCAGTAACTTCCTCAGGAACATGAACTTGTTCCTGTGGAGCATCACTACTGGGATGAGGTACCTCAGGTGCGGGTATCGCTGATGCTATCTCCCCAAAAGATGGTTCGATTCGCATTTCTGTCGCATCTGGGTGTGCCTCATCAAACTCGATGATCTGCTGATGCAAATCATTCCCCCCCGGAACCAAAGTATCCTCAAAGAACTTTACCGAATTTGTCTCGAAAAACACTTTACTTGTGGGATCGTAGAATTTATACCCTCGTGACCTTTCCGAGTAACCAACGAAATAGCAACTAACTGTTTTGGTGTCCAGCTTTCTTTCATTTGGTCTGTAAGGCTTCGCCTATGCTGGACAGCCCCAAACCCTTATGTGGTTAAGGCTAGGCTTACGCGTAGTCCATAACTCATAAGGGGTCCTTATCGTTGCTTTAGTTGGTACTCGGTTGAGGATGTAAGCTGCAGCTTTAAGCGCTTCTCCCCAGAGGAATAATGGTAGTGTAGTTTGACTCTTCATACTACGCACCATATCCATAAGTGTACGGTTTCGTCTTTCAGCTACACCATTCATGCTTGGTGACCCAGGCATGGTGTACTGAGGGACGATTCTGTTTTCCTCTAGGTATTTAGCAAATGGTCCTGGACACTGTTCTCCTGATCCATCATATCGACCGTAGTATTCACCCCCACGGTCCGATCTGACGGCTTTAATCCTTTTGTTGAGTTGTAACTCAACTTCAGCTTTAAAGGATTTGAACATGTCTATTGCTTGCGCTTTTTCTTTAATCAAGAATATGTAGCCATATCGCGAATAGTCGTCAATAAAGGTGATAAAATAAGAGTGGCCATTTCGAGTAACCGGATGAAATGGGCCACTAATATCGGTATGAATCAACTCTAATGGACTATTTGCACGATTTGCTTCATATCTTCGGACTTTAGTTTGTTTTCCTTTAGCACAAAATACACACGACTCTAAGTCGGTTAAGTGTAAAGGATTGAGAATTTCTGTTTTGACAAGACGTTCTATTATGTTTTTTTTTGGACACGTGTCCTAAACGTCGATGCCAAAGTGATCCTGAATTCTCATGAGTTAATTTTGCTTTAACGTTTCGCGTTACAACATGCAAGGTTTCCTGATTTGAAGCAACATTTATTGAATAAAGTTTATCAATTTCGGACATTATACCGTGACCAATCAATCTAGAAGCATGATATAGTTGGAAATTTCCATTTCCAAAATAACCGTAATATCCACTTTTATCCAATCGATAAAACGAAATAAGATTTCGTTTAAACGATGGCACTACAAAAGTGTCATGCAAATCTAGATAGAAACCGGATGTCAACAGCAATCTGAAACGCCCGATGGCTTCAACCTTTATGCCGCTGCCATTTCCCCAATAGACGTATCTTTCATCGTCTCTTGGTTTTCTATGGCTTAGGCAACCTTGCATAGTCACAGATAAGTGAGTCGTGGCTCCCGTATCGACCCACCAAGTGGCTATATCCGAAACAAAATTAACTTCAGAACAAACTAAGAATGTACCCTTTTTTCTTGAGACAAGATATATAACCGGTACAATTCTTCCTTAAATGTCCTTCCTTATTGCAAAAGAAACAAGTCATGCTTCTGGGTGTGACAGTAGTAGGCACCCCCTTTTCCTTTTGACTTGCCTTTTGCACAGTAACCATTTCCGCAGCTTTGCGTTTCTTACCACCGAACTTGGTGGCGACAGCATTCATAACTTTATGCACCCTTATGCTGTCGATTCCACGGTACTGTTTCGAGCAAAGTTTCTTTAAGAGATTGCCTGCCTCGGCTTTCTCATTCTTTACATATCTTTGCTCGAGATCGGCTAAAAATTCTTTAGCCGTCGTGGACTCAGAAACGTGTCCCCTGAAGCATTTAAGGATAGTCTTTTGCATGACCATAAGACACATGTGATTTGATCGTAGCCAGCGTGCCATGTGAGATTTTTCCTCACTGGTACTTTCGTCTGTTAGCACAGCTGGACGATCTATCTGTAACGCATTGTCTAGATCAGCAATCCCCATAAAGATCTCAAATTGATCTTTCCATTGCTTATAGTTTGAACCGTTCATTGTAGGAATATCCTTAATGTTAGGCATTATTGCTGAAAAGCAAACAAGAAACGGACTTAAATACACAACACGTGTAATCTTTAAACTGCATAAAACCAAAATATCAAAATAGAACCCCGATTCCATCTACCAATTGTCTTTCAATATTAGGGCTCTTTGGAGTCATCCCAATACCTTCCAACAATTAGGTGTAGTGGTCAATATGACGGCTCTCCAAGCACGAGTTAACCACCTTCCTTTGGGCCGATGAGTTAACCTATGCTTTTAAAGCTTTGCCGCCGGCCCTATTTGGGTCCACTACCATGCTCATATGTGTCTTTGACAATCACACCTTCCTTTGGGCCGGTCAATGACTGCCTCCAACACATACATGCCCTTCACGATCATAACAAATATAGTGGCGATGATATGATTGCCGCACTTTAAGGGGATCATATTAAAGCCCTACATTTGCTAAGTCGCGTAACTTTATGGTTCTAAATGATCCGCAGTTTCCTGACTGACCCTTTTGCACGACCGTGCATACTTAACACCAACATCCGTTTTGTTTTACTTAAACCAATTCGAACTAGCTTGATTCCCTTTACAGCTCAAATAAGAACCACCTTGAACCAAGCTCAGTTCTCCTTACGGTTTAAGAAACAATATATTTATCAATCAATATAACACGTGATATAACCTTATGATGGGTCACATTGAGTGTGAAGTGAACCGATTCAGTAATACCCACTTGCCATAAGAGTGTATTACCATTTCACATAATTTCCAGACCACCGGTGGAGTCACAATGGTCTCGCTTAAGTACCGGCTTTCTTAGACAAAACTATGTGTACGGCGTTTTTATCACAACTCAATAAGTCATCTATCACGAGTATAAACCGCATTGATTGATAAGTGTTGGTTAATTCAGTCAACTTAACCCATCGAATTAACTTGGTTGAACTCGGTCAAACCGGGTCAAGCAAGATTCGAATCCTTATTGGGTTAAGTTCCTTAACTTTATTTTATTTATTTATTAACATGCATAAACATAAGGCATAAATAAATAAATAAACAAATAACTGCATGCATATAAACATAATAATGCAATAACCGGAAATTGAACTTAACACTTGATTATTATTATTTTGGATTTCTTTAAAATAATAACAATAATAATAATAAGATTTTATTATTATTATTACTATTTTCCTTAATAAACCTTAAATAATAACAATAATAATAGAATTATTATCATTATTATTTACTTTATTTCCTTTAAAAGAACTTTAAAATAATAATGATAATTACTTATTATTATTACTATTTTCCTTTAATAATAACAATAATAATAATTAAATTATCATCATCATTATTATTTCTTTTAAAAGAAGACTTTACAATAATAATAATAACAACAATTTGTTATTATTGCTATTTTCCAGAAACTTTAAATAACAATAATAATAATCAAATTATTATCATTATTATTTACTTTATTTATTTTAAAAGAACTTTAAAATAATAATAATAATAATAATAATAATTACTTATTATTATTACTATTTTACTTTTAATAATAATAACAACAATAATTAAATTATCATCATCATTATTATTATTTTCTTTTAAAAGAGACTTTAAAATAATAATAATAACAACAATTTGTTATTATTACTATTTTCCTTAAAAGAAAATTTAAATAATAATAATAAAATTATTATTATTATTTACTTGATCCAAAATAATAATAATAATAAACCAAATAAATAAATAAAACTGAAAATACAGGGGCTGGGGCGCGGGTCGGGTCGGGTCAGACCCGCCCGGCCTGTTATGATTTCCGGATTTTGCCTCTTTTTTTTTTTTTTAAAATTGGGAATCTGTATTGGGCCGAAGCCCTTTCCTGAACTGATTTGGGACCAAATCTGAAAGCCCATCTGAAACCTTTTTTTTTTTTTTTTTTTAATTGAAACTAATTTTGGGCCGAAGCCCCTTTCTGAAATTGGGCCGGATCGGGTCGAACCCGAATCCAGAAGCCCAACCCGCTAGCGCTGTTAGGAGCAAAAAATGCTCCAGAATTGTCGCTGGGAAGAGTCGACCCTGAGACCTCCAGATCTCTGTCCCAGGCGCTGGCCACTAGGCCAGCAGCCTTTTATGCATTATTGTAGGAGGTTTTGTTTTTATATTAAAATCCACAGAATTCCAGAAAAAACCTAAATTTCCGCGGCTGGAGCAAAAAATTATTCCTGATTTTTCGCTAGCGGGGATCGAACCCCTGACATACAGGAGCAAGTCCCAAGCGCTGGCCAGTAGGCCAGCGGCCCTTCTGTGACTTGTAAAGGGCGACTTATAATCATATATTTTGAGCGACGGAATCGAGAAAAATTTAAAGATTCCTAAAATTTCGGCTGCAGGTTTTGAAACGATGACCTCTGCATACGCTGGCAGAACTCATACCACCAGGCAAACAGCAGTGTTTTTTAACAAGACTAGATGCGAGTTTTATTTATTCCAAAAAACAGAAGCTTTTGGTTCATTAAACCTTTATTCCAGAAAAACGTTTTTGACCCGAAAAATTTCGTTTTTCCGAACATGAACAGATTAACAGAATACAAAATATGATTCGATTAGGCCTGCTCTGATACCACTTGTTGGATTTAATTTAATAAACCCCTGAATAGGACCGTTTAATCGAATCAATGGACAAAGTAACAAAATGCGGAAAATATACCTTGCTCCATTGCCGTTGTTAATCTGATCACGTACACTGCAACTGCTCCGGCTGATGAAGAATCTGGCGTGATCCAAGGATTCACGACCTCCCACCAATTGTTGATATGCCCCTTGAACCGGAATCAACAATTCACTGCTTTACCCGATGGAGAGGTTAGGCAGTGTGGACTTTATAGAAATTTGGCACACCCCCTTTTCTTCCTCTGTGTATAGGCGTTACTTTTTCTCTCTGTCTGTCAGAGGAGGTGAATGCCTCCTCCTCTATTATAGATGGGGAATGGAGGAATCCTGATAGGCATAATTATTAATAGATAGAGATTCCTTATATTCAAGTTATCTCTATCTATTTCCAAATATTATCTAATATTTAATAATAAACATTATTAAATATTATTAAATATTTAATTATTGTGCCAACAATTATCTACAAGTCACACGTGGGTTGTCGCCCCTCGGGGACCAGATGTCGTAACTTTATGGTCGTTGCACTTTGAGCCCATCCATCGCGGTCTCTGACCATATGACTGTCCACATATTCGGGGTTTCCATTTAGACCACACTATACATCCACGAACATACCCGATGATCACTTAACGTGTGGATGTTTTACGTAACAATGAATATTATTACGTGACATATGTGACATATAATATTATCATACATAACGTCCACCTTATGATTAATTCGTATAAACCTTATCAACGTGCTGCGCATCACACGTGTTTCGAATTAATCCCAACAGCAATATCAAACAGAAAAAGGAATTTGCTTCACTAACAATAACCATAAAGCATAAAAAGTATTGATAATTTCTTGATCCCTTTTGCATGAGAAATGGAATAGGATTGGAAAAAAGAATACCTTGGAGGCTCTGCTCGAGCCATTTGGATTGCTTGGTGCGAATGTGGCTAGCCCACCACCATGAATATGCGTTGCTTGCAGCTCTCTGCAACATCTTTCCAAATTAATTCTGCAAAAAAAAAAAAAACTTCTTTCTTCTGTGTTCCTTATTCAAACTGTCCCATGAAACTCTCCTTCCTCCTAATCTTTCACGTGAAGTTTAGGAAGGAAAAGTCTCAATTGGTGGAAAATATTGCTTTTAATTTTTTTTTCTCTGTTTTTCTTTAAGAATATAGTTGCAAAAGGGGAGAAAGGAAATGTTGTTTGAGGAAAAAAGGAAGGTTCTTGGTTATGAAGTTAAGGGAAGAGAGATGGTTTCGCTCCAAGAAAGGTGTTGTACCCTTCATACAATATATATATATATATATATATATATATATATATATATATATATATATATATATATATATATGTACGTATGTGTGTATATGTACATGTGTGTATATTTGAGATGCAGTGAGGATTTTATGAACGTGTTAGCCACCATTGGCTTTTGATACAAAAGGCAAAAAGAGAGGTTTCCTTTGATCTATATATATATTTTTGAGATGTCAATCCATGTGAGGACTTTATGAACGTGTTAGCCACCGTTGGCTTTTGATACAAAAGGGGGAAAAAAGAATTTTCCTTTGTTCTTTTTTCCTTTAGCTTTTCATGCATCCACCGACTCATGGTTTTTTTTTTCCCTTTTGGATACACCGACTTATGGGTAACATGCTCAATACCCCAATGTCCACACCATCCAAATACGGGATAAGATCATTTTCTATACTCTTCAAAATCTTTTTGACGAAGCTACCTTATTAATAACATACGTGTGTATTTTATAGAGCTCATATACGTAAATACTCAAATATGTAAATTTTTTACTAATGTATGTTTGATCAGACGATAGATTTTGTTGGAGCGCGACACTTGCACAAACAATACTAGAGGGAGTGGTTAACAGAAATTACATTATTTCTAAACCATTTGAAAAAGTTATAACTCCCACTACATAACTCCAAAAATTATGAAATATATCAGAAATGAATTACAAATTGTTAAACACAATTTGTCTAATAATGAGCAAAAATTAAACATGTTTGGCCCTTCAAACAAGTAGAAAACTTTAGGTAGTCACACTGAACAGAATTCGACAGAAAGTTAGTAAACTTTCAAACGCTCCAACTTTTTGTGTGCTCGGTCAAAATGATTGATTCTTATGTCAAACTAAGCTTAGTACGTCTATCTATGTATTCACAAGGCCTTGACCAGAAACTATGTTTAATAAGATTGGAAATGTATGTTTCTTAAAGACTGATCAATATGTTGGAAAAATAGAGCAATAATCTTTCCAAGACTGAACGACTAGCTTTTCTTTGCTCAAATCCAATGATTTTTTTTGCAAATAAAAGCTAATAGTCTAATGTTTATTGTCACCAAAAATTAAAAATTTTAAAAACCTTTTTCTATTTTAAACTGTCATGTAAAATTGGGTGCTACAACTATGAAAAAGGGGATAAGAAGTAAAGAAGACAAGAAAATAAAGAGTTATCCTGGTTCGGTCAATGTGACCTGCTCCAGTCACAAGAAACAACCTTCATTGGATTTTCACTATCAAATGAACACTTTATTCCTTAAAAGTACTTGATTGTTGGATTATACATCAACCCCAATCAAGATTTAATCTCAGCACCTTAACAACCACAAATATGTAAACACCTCACTACCTACTGATGTAGCCTTATAGAATGACTAATCAGTTACAACTTTTATAAAGAAAAGAGGTGTAATTGCATCAAAATGACAACTTAAAACAATACAACTCAGCTGCAAGAATGAAGAACAAAAATGAAGAAGAAGAAGAAGTAAGAAAGAAAAAGTTCAAGATGCATCTTTCTTCTTCAATTCTAATCCTATTTATAGGTGTGAGCAGCCTATTATGATGATTAGGATGTCCACATGCCACCTTCAATGACATCAATCTTACTTATCTTCATTTGATTGGATGAAGTTTCCAAAAGAGTGTCCCAAAACTTTTTTATGTGTGAGCAGCCACTTACTTGTCTTCATTATTCAAGTCTCTATGTAGAGATTTCGTGCATACAAGGCCTCTAAATAGGCACAACCTAAGCTAGAAAAAGAAAAACAAAAGATTCCTAATCAGACTAGAAATTAGAAATCTTGACAGATTTTACATGTGGATTCTTCACCTTTTAAAGGCTAAATTTAATGTTGCGCCTTGCTGAAAGTTGTAGACATGGATGTTAGCTTTCTATAGGGTTTAGAATTACGTCAATCCGATGTCTGTAGACCGAGATATGCTCCAAATAATGACGGCTAATCATGTAGTCAAAATCCTAGTTTCTTCAAAAACGAAAGTTCCTTCCAAACAACTCCTACATACCAAATCGATTTCTATGCGGTTTTAAACATGCCAAAACATTCCAAAAACATCCAGAAAACTCTAAAAAAACAGAATATTACTAGTAATATAGGCTAGAAACAAAGCCATGCAAGACCATATCATTTGAAACTGCACGCATATGCCTTGAACTTTGAAGTCCACCCTTGTTCTTCTTGTAATTGGACTTTGAAAACCATTACATGAATCCTTGGACATGCTTTCTCCCTGTCTATCCCGCTACACATCCACTTTATACAATTTGGCTCCTTAGACCTGGGTAGATTCATTACAGGTGTTTGATCTTTATAAAGGGCCAATTCAGTCAGACCAGGGACAGATACACTAGAGGAGTGCTAGAATAAATTGAAGCATATTTGGATGACAATTGACTCAAGGGACCCAAACCGATAAAAGACCCAGAAAAGATTGCAATATGCAAAAATAAATCCATTAACAAAGGCTATCAACTGTTAACCACCCTCGATGGCAAGTATGTACCTAACAAGAGGGAAATTCTGAAACGCAAACCACTCCCCTCACTCGAAGCCGCATACGTCACTGTATGACGAGAGGATGTCCAGGTTCATATCTTCAACCTGACATCCTTCAAAAACATACACATATCATCGAGGATAGTCCTTAGATTGGCAACCAAAGCCTCAGAAAATTGAAGCATATTTGAACCAAAGTTGTCGGCCACAAAGGACGCCCACACACAGTCTCTTCACAATAGGTAGGGACAAGGAGGATAAATCAAAGTTGTTCTAGACCCACTATGGGATGAAAAACATACCAAAAAGACGTGCTTTTAGATTGTGGGTTTTTCTGATTGGTGGAAGGAGAAGCATAAGATACCAAAAGGGCAGACATAACAAGGGAAGGGAGCCACCACTGTGAGCATCCGGAAGGCTACCAGGAGCGGCAACGGCATCCCAAAGGCTACTAGCAACGGCGGCAACCAGGAGGCTGGAGGAGGTGGTGAAGCCGGCAGGTATTCAAGACAGACGAGGTTTGAGGGGATTGCGTTAGGGCAGATGAAAAAGGAACGATTAAAAAAGGACGTAAAGGGGTTGAGATTTTATTTGTCAACCCTCCAATTAATAACCGCAAATGTTTTAGGGATAGATGTTTTGATTGTGATGAGTTTCTACTTGATGTTTTTTCTAATGAATAAATTGCTCCTTATCATTTGATTTTCTATAGGACCAGCTTGACACAAAATAGTTAGTCAAAATTGTCAACCTCCAACATTTTAAATTAGCGCTAACCTACAGTTAACAAGCATAGACAGTCCAAAGCTTATTAGACTAAATCCCCATCAACTATAAGGCCAGTTAAATCCAATGATTGGATCTTTGTTTGTGGAGCCATAGACACCACGACCCATGACCCTAAAGACTTTCTACACTTATCCGCATCTGCTAACTCCCATGTCAAAACAGCTGGTGGAGAATCGATAGACGTTCAGGGTGGGGGTTCTCTTGTTTTTCCATAAATGAAATTAAATAATTATTTTATGTCCCAATGTTGTCATTCAAGTTAGTATCACGTAGTCAATTGATGAATAAACTTAATTGTGTGCTACTGATGTATCCAAAACAATGCCTTTTCTAGGGCATTTTTACAAAAAAAAATCGCTAGGCGCAGTACTGAGCGAGGATGCCTCTATTACATTGATAAGGTGACTCATCAAAGTTATGCCATGCTTGCTCAAGGAATAGTCCATATACAACTTTGTTTATGACATGCACTTGGGTCATCCGTCTATTGGATATTTCAAGTTCTTATTTTCATGTCTTTTTACAAACAAATCCACTCATATGACGTGTGAACCTTGTATTTATGCCAAAATTCATAGAGTTACATTTCACCTAAATAACACACGAGTCAATTTTATTTTTCATCTAATCCATTCTGATTTGTGAGGTCTATCTCCCGTCTGTAATAGTAGCCGATATGTGGATGATTTTTCTTGTTTGGCGTGGATATGTTTCTTAAAATATAAATCAGAGGTACTTGAGAAGCTTTTTGATTTTTCGGAATGATTTATGCTGAGTTCAATAAAAAATACAAATTCATTGATTTGACAATTGAGATAGTTCGTAAGTCAGTCCACGCAAGCTTTTTTAAACAAAAACATGACTTAATCAACCAGACCTCTACCACAACAAAATGGGGTAGCTGAATGAAAAAATTGCATAACACTTAAAACGATCCGAGCCATGATGATTGAGTCTCAAGTTCTACAAACACTTTATCCTAAGTCTATTGCTACATCAGCCTACCTCATAAATCGACTACCTACCCAAATCTATTTCAAAAAAAACCTCACAAAAGGTCTTGCCTACTCAAACCACCATTCCATCCATCTTGACATTACCACCCCAAGTCTTTGGGTGCTCGGTGTTTATCCACATTTCCAAAACTGAAAGCTCCAAACTTGACCTATGTGCAGAAAAATATGTTTTAGTTGGCTATGCCACACATCAAAAAGGGCATATGTGTTACAATCCTGTCACTCGTCAGACTCATGAATCTATGGATTTCACATTCTTGATCCTAAGTACTTCTTTAGTAGTCCAATTAGTGTTCAGAGCATCAATGAGCTTCAAGGTTGGTTGAGTAACCTAGATTGTCGAGGGATTGTTCTAACAAAGCAGGTAGATGGAGCCATCGAATCTACCTCTCTCAATGTAGGAAGGCTTGGTGAATCATTACGAACAACTGATGAGCCTTGATTGTTAGAAGTCCAATAAAAGGTAAATGAATCTCACTCTAACGATGAATCTTTTGATTTGAATATTGTGCCTACTACTACTACTAATGACAATTCAAGAAGAAGGTAGGGATTCATCCTATCTTTGAGGAGAAACAGAGGTATACCACCTGAACCGTATTTGTTAGAACATGTGTCATGTACTTCTAGGTGTCCAATAAATATAGGCAGGGGACTAATTACAAATGTTGCAAAAGCCTTCTTTGCCTCTCTCTCTTTTTTAGGACATATTACAAGAACAGTCCAAGAAGCAAGTGAGAATGTTGAGTGATAGAAAGTAATGAATGTGAAAATAGAAGCCCTAGAAAAGAATGAAACGTGGGAAAATGTCCGCTACCAATGGGAAAAAACCACTTAGGTGTTAGTGGGTCTTTACCATTACGTACAAGGCCGATGTTACTATTGAACTATACAAAGCAAGGCTGATAGCTAACGGATAAACACAGACATATGATATTGATTACTCAGATACATTCTCTCTGGTTGAAAATATTGATACTATCAAGGTGTTGTTTTCAGTAGCAGCAAGTAAAGATCGATCGCTTCACTAGTTCAACGTAAAGATTTCCTTCCTACATAGGAAACTAAGAGAGAAAGTGTATATAGAAGCACCGTCGGGTTTCTCAGAGGAGTTTCAAAGAAATGAGGTATGCAAACTCACAAAAGCTCTTTATGGACTAACACAATCTTCCCGTGCATGGTTTGGGAGATTTACAATGCTATGAAGCGGAATGAATACATGTAGAGCAATGTTGATCATACTCTATTTTTTAATAGCAAAGACTTAGACATGTCTAATAATACACGTAGACAACATGACCATAATGCGGAACGATAAATAAGAAATTGCACAACTACGAAGGAGTTTATTTGCAGAGTTCTAAAAGAAAGATCTAAGGAAACTAACATACTTTCTAAGGATTGAAGTTCTTTGGTCAAACAAAGAATTTTCATATCCCAATAAGAATACATTCTAGATTTGCTGGCTAAAATTGGAATGGTAGACTGCAAATTCAGTGATACTTTGATAATGGAGAATCATAAGCTCAAAGTGATAGAAGGGGCTGCATTGGCAAATGAAGAGCAGTATCACATGTTAGTAGAGAATTTGATCTATTTATACCATACTAGGCCTGATATTGTTTACGCTGTTAGAGCAGTAGGTCAATTCATGCATCGGCCTCTGGAAGAACACATGAAGGAAGTCATGAGGATAATACGATACTTAATGGATACACCAGGAAGGGGCATACTGTTTAGAAAGAATGGATCTAGATGTTCATGCTTATATTGTTCCTGACTGGGCAGGTAAAACAGAAGGAGTGACAACATCCAGTGCTGATGCAGGATTCAGGGATATTGCAAAAGGAATAATGGAAATTTTTTGGATAAAGAAATTAATGAGTGAGATTGGATTTCACTTAACATTCCAACTCAGTTAATATGTGATACAATGTGACAATTTGTATTTCTGAAAATTCAATACAACATGACCGAACAAAGCGTGTGGAAGTTGATCGACATGTTATAGAAGAGAAACTCGAGGAAGGAACTATTGAATTCTCGTTTGTGGGGCCTGATGATTAGTTGTGGATAATCTCACGAAGACAATCATTGGAAGGATATTTAACTCACTATTATGCAAATTGGATATTTAAGATCTCACTACTCAACTTGATGGAAATGATAGAAGATGTGACTAATTCTTTATATGCAATCAAGAAGAATCATACCGTGTCTATTGTTGGAAAAATATCATACATTTATTAATTACAATAATTACCATTAGACTTATATTATAGATAGAGAATCATGTACACCAACAAGCATGCATCAATGAAGAAAATATTCTTTATAGATTTAAAACTCTGACATGCCTGACGAGGAAGTTTTGCGACTTCCTACTGCGAAGGTTTTACGTACAGGGAGGAATTTTGATAATGTGATATGTATTGAAAAATTAGATCCCTAGATAAATAACTAGTCGTCATGAGTAAGACCTTCAAAAATAATATATGTTTATTTGGTCGATGGCTCGATTCTCCTGTTCACTCTTTATGATATAAATTTTTACCCGTTTGATCAGGGCTATGTTTTGTTTCATCTATCTATTGACATATTTATTTTATATCCATATGAGCGAGCTTCTACACAGAAATACAATTTTTTCCTACAGAAAATACAGATATTTTTGTTATATTAGTTTGTAAAGACAATGGAAAGAAGAATGAAGGTCAATTGGATCTTAAGTAAAACAAGAATACCATGGCACATGACTTGAATCGATTTATGTCTTGGTTGAATCGATCCAAATGGTTGAAAAATGAAGCTGAGTTTTTCTTTTAGGACTTGGTTCGATCAAGTTGGGACTTGAATCGATCCAAGTCCCCTGCATGCAAAGTTAGAACACACTGTTTGACTTGGTTTGATCAAAACAACACATGGATCGATCCAAGTGCCAATAGGTGTGACTTTTCATCAAAAGTTGTAACTTATGCACCAAGGGACATATTCAAAAAAAACATTAATCTTAAGATCAACCTTGCATTCAAATTCTTCTTCCTCTCTAAATACATTCTCAATTGAAAGTTCATTTGGATTTCTTTTCTTATTGCTAAGTTGAGAAACCATTGGATTGATGTACCCTAAGATTAAACTTGCCTATAATTCTGCATTAACTAGTGGGGGCAAATATTTCTTATAGAAAGTGTGTCAACATGCCTCAAGTCATCTCTCTCTTTTACTACTTTTTCTACTCTCCTCACTCACATCTTCTAACAATTGTAAGGAATATTTGAAAATAGATTCAAAGAGTTTTCTGAGTCGTGAGAGCATGAAGTTGGACCCTTTTGATGGCTCAAACTTTCTAAACTGGAAAGATAAGATGATGTTCTTGTTGACAACTTTGCGAATTGGGTACTGCTTGGACCCAAAGTTGAAAGAGCTGCCAACCCCACGAGATGATGATTCTGATAAAGTGAAAGCTACCTAGAAGAAAATGGGGACACATACTCATCAACCTACCAGATCGTATTTATGATTTGTTTACTGCTACTTCATCACCAAAGGATATATGGAATGCCTTGGAGTTTAAATACAATAACGAAAAACAAGGCATGGACAAATTCCAGATTATGAGGTATTTTAATTTCAAAATGGTAGAAAGTGTCTCTGTAATGGAACAGGTGCACGAGTTGCAGGTTATTGTTTCCAAACTCAAAGAGTTAGGTTTGGAAGTTTCTGAGTCATTACAAGTAGGAGGGATAATTGCAAAGCTTCCCCCTAGTTGGAATGACTATAGGAAAAAATTACTGCACTCAACTGAATCCTTTTCCCTCAAGCAAATTCAAAAACATTTGCGTATAGAAGAGGAAACTAAAAGTCTTGTCAAAAAACATGTTTCTGAAGATGCACCAAGAGTGCATTATATCAGAGGAAAACAAGGGAATATGAATGGAAACAAGAGGAATAGACAAGACAGAAAATTCCAAGAAAGGAAAGAGATGTTATAATTATGGCAAGAAAGGACAACTGAAGAAAGACTGTTGGTTTCGAAAGAAACAAAAACAGGATGATGGTTTCCAACATGCCAATAATGCTAATATGGTTGATGTTAGAACCGATGAACTGGTCGCAATGGTCTCCAATTTGCATGTTGGTATGGTAACTGAACTGCATATGGTTACGAACGAAATCGTAAATGATTGGTGGTTCGATTCGGATGGAACAGTTTATGTTTGCAACAGCAAGGATTTGTTCGCGGCCTATCAAGTTGTGGAGAATGGCCAGCAAGTTCTCATGAGAAACTGCAGTGCCACAAAGGTCTTGAGAAAGGGTAGTGTAGAGTTAGACTTTACTTCTGGAAAAAATTTATTATTTATCAACGTTCTACATGTACCTAATATTTCAAAGAATCTCGTTTCTGTTAACTTAGTCTGTAAGAACAAGTTGAAGACTGTAATGGAGGGGGACAAGATTATAATGTCCAAAAATGGTATCTTTGTAGGGAACACTTATTCCTTGCCACGTGATATTTATATTGAGTCTAAATAAAAATCCTGCAGTTTGTGCTCACTGTGTTGATTCTTCTTTTTCATTGTGGCATGATAGACTTATGCATGTAAGTAGTGGAACGATTAAATTTATGTCTAAGCATTCCTCAATTTCTTGTAACGATGAAAATGAAAGAAAATGTGAGATTTGCATATAATCGAAAATGACAAATAAACCATTTCCTAAAGTTGACAGAAAGTCAAAACTCTTAAAACTTATTCATTCAGATATTTGCGAATTGAATGGTGTTTTGACCCAATTAGGAAATAGATATTTCATAAATTTCATTGATGATGCCTCCATGTATATTTGCAAAGCCATAAAGCTGAAGCTTTTGACATATTCAAATTTTACAAAATAGAAGTTTAAAATCAGTCAAGATTGCAAATAAAAGTTCTAAGAAGTGATTGTGGTGGTAAATACTTCCCTCTTGAGTTTAATCAATTCTGTGAGGCGGATGGTATCATACATCCCAACAGAATGGTTTGACTAAAAGAAAAAATAGAAGTATAGTTGACATACTTAATGCAATGTTATTAAACTCAGGTTTGCCAAAGAATTTGTGGGGAGAAGCCTTATTGACGGCTTGTCACATTCATAACAGAATTCCTTCTAAGAGGTTTAAGGTTTCTCTATATAAAATATGAAAGAAATGAAGACCAAATCTAAGTTATTTTAGAGTTTGGGGCTGCCTAGCCTATTATAGAGTTTCGGATAAAAAATAACTAAGTTAGGGCCAAGAGCTCCCCAAAGGTGTTTTTACTGGATATGCTGAAAACTCTAAGGCATATAGGATTCTAGACATAGAATCCAATATGGTTGTTGAATCAAAGGATGTTGAATTTCTTGAGAATAAATTCTTAAGAAAAGATTCAAATCAAGATTCAACAAGTACAAATTTGAATGAACCTATAGTTGAAGATTTCTTTAATAATCCTTATAGTGTTGGTCAAGATCAAAGTTCTTCAACTGAGATTAGGAGAAGTCAATAGGCTAGAAAGGAAAAAATATTTACTGTTAAGATATAAAGTGTTTTGATGATGAAAAGATGTTATAAATAAGTTAAATTTATACTTGAGAATTGATGTAAAATGAGAAAATTACACTATGTCCAAAATGGTTGAGATTAGAACTCACTGTCCAACATCGATCTCTCAGACTGGGGACATCGATCGATCAATGTCACTTCAGTCTCTGACTTCGATCGATCGAGGTCAGGTAGAAACCTTTATGTCCAACATCGATCTCTCAACCTGGGGACATCGATCGATCGATGTCACTTCAGTGTCTCTCCAGGGAGACTTCGATCGATCGATGTCAGGCAAAAACATTTCTGTCCAACGATCTCTCAGTCCAGGGGACATCTATCGATCGAAGTGACATCAGTCTCTCCAGGGGGACTTTGATCGATCGATGTCCAGCAACAAAAACTGCAAAGTTTCTGGAGGACATCGACCTCTCCCCAGGCACATAGATCGATCGATGTCCCCCAGAATCAAAAATTTTTGAACGTTGGAACAAAATCCAAGAGACATTCATGGTATTTTCTCTATCCAATCTTGCTCAAATTTCTTATAGACTTTACTCCAACATACTACATGCTTCCTTGACTATTGTATCCATGTCTAAGCAATCCTAGGTTGGCTATTGAGGATCAAACTCCATAGGGTGGCTAAAGACTATTTAGATATTATTTTGACATTTGGTGTAGTTGAAGACATGGTGGAGGCCTCAAAAATGTGGTGAACTTATCTATAAATGGGAGAAGCTTGGATGAGGCAAATACACACTTTCACCATCATCAAGCTTCATCATTTATTGTATTATACTTCTCTCATATTTGTAGAAGTGCTTAAAGCTTGTTAAGCCTTTCTTTGTTCTTCATTGTTGTGTATTGAGAGATAGAGAGTCTAGCACAAGAGGAACTATAAATATTTGATCTCTTGCTTGTGCTTAGACTAGTGAGAAAGTGTGATATTTACTATTTCCTTCAACACACTGTGAGAAAGTTCTTGAGAACTCTTTGTTGAAGTTGTGGTACCAAGAAGTTGTTCTTGCTAGAGCTGTAGTTGATGTAGTTGCACAAGTGTATTTTGTACAAGAAGTTGTTGTTGTTGCTGCTTACAATAAGGTGTTAGTGTAAGTGTTGATGTGGTTGTGCTTGTTATCTTTAATAAGAAGAGTAGTTGTTGAAAATCCACTTTGGCAACAAAGTGGTAGTGGAGTAGAATCATATATGATTCGAACCACTCTATATCTGATGTACTCATTCATCGTTTCTCACCTCCTATTCTTGCTTTGATTTTGAATTCTATTTGAGTTGAGCCATAAAAGAAAATTCCGCAAAAAGTGCTAAACACTCTATTTACCCCTCCCCCTCTAGAGTGTGTTTTGGACCTAACATTTACATCTTGATTTTATTTCTTCACAATCCATTACTTTCTTAGTTGAAGGTAATAGGACAATGGTATTTGATCAAAATCCTTTAAAGAGGTGATGCAAT
The DNA here is from genome assembly GCA_036186865.1 of Eustoma russellianum. Classification (NCBI taxonomy): domain Eukaryota; kingdom Viridiplantae; phylum Streptophyta; class Magnoliopsida; order Gentianales; family Gentianaceae; genus Eustoma; species Eustoma russellianum. The sequence goes on from AP025047.1 coordinate 13,988,846, forward strand.
CGAGAAATGCATCATTTTGGAAGGAAGCAGTTGTTGATGAGATGAATTCGTTATTGTCTAACAATACATGGGTTCTCACTAATTTTCGTCCAAGTTCCAAAGCAATTGGATGTAAATGGGTATTTAGAAGAAAGTACAATGCAGATAATTCAATTCAAACTTTCAAGGCTATATTAGTTGCCAAGGGTTTTAGACAAAGAGAAAGGATAGACAATTTTGATATATATATGCTCCGGTTGCAAGACTAACGTCAATTAGAGTGTTGATAGCTTTAGCATCCATCAATAATCCGTTTATTCGTCAAATGGATGTTAAGGCTGCATTTTTCAATGGTGATTTAGACAAAAAAAAGTCTATATAGAACAACCAGAAGGATTTGTTCTACCTGGTAATGAGCACAAAATGTGTAAATTGGTAAGGTCATTGTATGGATTGAAACAAGCACCGAAACAATGGCATGAAGAGTTTGAACTACCATTTTGAAAAATAATTTTAAGCATAATAGTGCTAATAAGTGTGTATATTCCAAGTTTACAGACAAATATGGTATCATTATTTGTTTATACGTGGATGACATGTTGATTATTAGCACTAATATGGAAGGAGTAAATGAAACTAAGAAGTATTTAACTTCACAATTTCAAATGAAAGATTTGAGTGAACTAGATACTATCTTGGAAATAAAAGTTTCCAGACATAATGGGGGTTTTGCTCTTTGTCAATCTCATTATATGAGCAAAGTGTTGAATAAGTTCAAACACTTAGAGACTAAAGAAGCAAACACACCATATGATGTCTCATACAAATTGACTGGACATACCGATAGAGCGGTAGCTCAACTTGAATATGCTAGTGCAATTGGTAGTTTAATGTACACTACACACTACACTAGACCGGATATTGCCTTTGCAGTATGCAAATTATCAAGGTATACAAGTAATCCTAGTATAGACCATTGGAAGGCAATCAGGAGATTACTTGGGTACTTGAAGAGGACTATGAATTACGAATTATATTATAATAATTTTCCCTCCGTGTTTGAAGGTTATACTAATGCTAGTTGGATAACTAGTGCTGGTGATAACAAATCTACTATGGATTGGGTGTTTACATTAGGTGGTGGTCTTGGGATTCAAAGAAACAGACATGTATAACAAACTCTACCATAGAATCCGAATTCATAGCGTTAGGGGCCATAGGTAAGGAATCGGACTGGGTAAGAAATTTACTATTGGATATAGAGTTGTAGCCACAACCGATGCCAGCCATTTCCTTACACTACGATAGCCAAGCAACAATGTCTAGAGCTTATAGTAAAATCTATAACGGAAAATCTCGACATGTTAGTTGTAGACATGATTATGTGAGGCAACTAATTATGGACGGTGTGATAACCATTACATATGTCAAATCCTGTAATAACTTAGCAGATCTGTTGACAAAGAGTCTTCCAAAAGACTTGGTACAAAGTACATCTTTAGAGATGAGATTAAGACATTGTAATGGAAACCTAAATTTTCCTAGCATGTCATTAGTCAAAGGTTGGATGGGTAACGCCAAGTCACAAAGTGAGGGATTAAAACATTAATATTGATCTTTAAAAAATCAAAACGCTTGGTTTGATCTTTAAAGAATTGGAATATTAGTGTTAAAGGAGGGTGACTGTTAAAGCACTCTTAATGAAGGCTTGAGAGGAACTATCTTAATCTTCACCTATATGAACATGGAAAATGGTACGACTTCGACAAGCAAAGATCTTGAAATGTTCATGAATAATAGGGGAAGCACAAGGCCATAAAGTGCGGTTTAAGATGAGCTTCTAGGGAGAATGTGGTTTCATGTGTATAACATTTCTGGTTCTAACACATAGGAATCTGATTCAAGGCATTCGTGCTATCTAGATTTAGTTAGAACTTTGAAGTGTTATACTAATAAGAGGTTCAAATCGAAAGATACTTGTCGTAAATTTCCTTACAAACTAATTGGAGGATTGTTATATTAGTTTGTAAAGGCAATGGAAAAAAAATGAAGGTTGATTAGAGCTTAAATAAAGCAAGAATAACTTGGCACACGGCTTGGATCGATCCATGTCTTAGTTGGATCAATCCAAGAGGTTGAAAATGAAGCTGGTTTTTCTGTTAGGACTTGGTTCGATCAAGTTGTGACTTGAATCGATCCAAGTCCCCTGGGTGCAAAACTAGAACACACTGTTTGACTTGGTTTGATCAAAACAGCACATGGATCGATCCAAGTGGCCAAGATGTGTGACTTTTCGTCAAAAAATTGTAACTTATATACCAAGGGACATATCCAATCACCCATGAACGGTTTTGGACATCTGATATGATGTTCCATAGACTATATAACGGTTCTTTTAACACAATTCAAAAAAAACCCTTAATCCTAAGATCAACCTTGCATTCAAATTCTTCTTCTTCTCTCAATACATTCTCAATTGAAAGTTCATTTGAGTTTCTTTTCTTATTGATGAGTTAAGAAACCATTGGATATTATATAGGAGGAAACTTGTCTATAACCTGTCGTCCTCACTCACATCTTCTAACAATTTTCTAGTTAGCAACAACTTAAAAAGATTTAATACCATGATAATCGTATTAACCAAAATGTTAAAATTTTATTATTATAGATTTCTCTCATGTTTTTGAAAGTCTCGTTTATTAAGACCAATCTTCTAGTCCAAGCAAGATCATCTAGGTAAATTTTTAGATGAATTGATCCGTTTAATTTGACCTATTAAGCGACTTAAAAAAGGGGGTAAATTTTTAGTTATTATTCTCATTCTGGGGCTTGTGGTTAACTATGCAGATTTAATTAATCGGGATTGATTCCCGTTATTCATTATATAGACATCGCTCTTGCTTAAGATTCTATATCTTTAAGCTCATCACTTCTGAAAACTACAATATATATATTGGGTTTTCTCAAATTATCAAGCTCGTCACTTCTCTCTCTCTCTATATCTATATCTATATATATATATATATATATATATATATATATATATATATATATATATATATTTGTAAAAACAATTCTCATATTGAAGAATGCATATGAAATATTTTAAATATCCATTTTAGTAACACATAATATCTTTGTCAAAAAGAAAAAGTATATGTAGTATCAAGTTCACTTAGAGTAAAGATGTAAAACGTGTATAATTGATGTGTCTTCGACACACTAAATAATAACCCAACGACAATAATACTAATTAGCAGCTAAAGGAGTTGGAGAATCCACAGGAAATTACATCCAAACAACATAATCATATAAAACCAAGAAAAGCAAATAAAAGTACACTGTTGAAGATATGACTAAAGTGAACTACATCAAACATCAATAAAATAACTAGCCACTGACCCTAACAAATTTAGGATACTTGACTACAATTAACCTAAGCTATGAAAGCATATAACTAACTAATCAATTGAAACTAGAAGCATTAAAGAAATTGCAAGTAAAACTAAGTCTAAGTAATTAACACATAAAGCAAGGAAAATATCTAATTGCAAATAAAGAAGACATTGTCTGAATTGTCTAGTCATTAATCGAACTAATCATGCAATTAACATAGTAATATAGCAATTGAACTAATGGAGAGAAGATTACCTTGATCAATTTAAGAAAAAAACATTGAAATTACCATTGAAGCATTTTACTAAACACTTGGTTTACAATTTTACTTCAACTCTAGAAATAATCTGATCATAAAGATACAAAAGCTAGATGTAGAAGAATGATCGAAGAAGTAGAGAAGAAAAAGAAATTTCACTTGAAACATTGATTGTCGTAGAAAGTAAAGAAGAATTCTAGAGACAATTGGGAGGAAATAAACCGAACTAAATAAATTTAACCTAAAGAGAGAAAGCTAAGACTAAAACTACTTACAAGATCTTAAAATATGGAGAAATTTTAGTATTTAAACGTTTGGGGAGCCCCATGGATGCAGCCAGTGAGGAGCCTACACATCACCAACTAATTTTAAATGTAGCGCCCTGTTCTCGAATCCTAGCATCGGGAACAGTGCACCTGTCATAGTCTGCTAGAGACCTACAATGCATCGAATCAACTTCTTATATGTCAGAAATGACGTAGAAATTTTTTTCGCGGAAACGGTAAAACAGTTACATTAATTGCCATCATAAATAAAAATCCTCATTAAAACAATGAACAAAGTCCTAATCAGCAACGTCGAAATAATAGTCTCTAATGTCTAACAATATAAACAAAGGTAATGTCTGGTTATAACCCAATAAAATAAAAGACAAACAGCCGCATGGTCTTCTCGTATCCTAGGTGCGACTGTCAGTCTGCCCATACTACCGTATCAGCCCGTCCCCAACCAAGACATAGTCGTGCTCTTCTTCATGCTCACCTGGAGAGGGGAGGGAGTAGGGGTGAGTTACCAAAAATCATACAATAGATGTCTGCCTCAAAGTAATACAAGACGCGCATACCGAAACAACATAACACATAGCACATAGAACATGGTATAGCGTATGCGTAGAAAAGAATGCAAAAAAGTAAATCACTCCAGATAGAGATGTACAACTTCGTGATGTATGTTTAGTTATGCATGCCACACGCACAGAAGTCATGTCATACAAGATGTCCATATCTCTACCGTACAATGCATGCTCCCGGGCCCTACTGAGTGGTTGTGGGTCGTACCTACCCACAGTCACCATACTGAGTGTACGCCCTCTGCCATCGTACACCATCCTGAGTGTCTATGACCTGTACATCACGACCCACCATAAATGCAATGCACATGTCACGTATGCAAAACAAGATCGTCTGAGGCCTTTCGACCCGTCCTTACCATCATTCGGCATTCAATTTTAGGTTTATTTATTGCTCGGGTAATGACAAGACATTATCCGACATCAACCGCATAAATGCGTGGGCACCGGTGCTTGCAGCACACGCGCAGCCTCTAGCGTCTATTTTTCGATCACAGTTCGTATTCCCGCCTATTTCCAGTCTATAGGATCCTATTATAAGGCCAAAACTATATCTAAAAGGCCATATTCATGCGAAAAACGTGTTATTTCCATTGAATTTCAACCCTACCATCAAATCAAACATATACAGGGCATTACTACACATCAAAATAATCTCAAATTACATACTTCTCACAAATTATCATCATGCTGTTCATTCAAACAATTAAACAACAAAAATACAATAATTCATCACTCAGACATGCTTGCATTGTACCAATTTAAGAGGAGAAAAATAGGAACCTACCTCGATCGCACACAATGTATAAGAAAATAAATATAAGAAGAAACAAGTCGAAAACGCTTTGCTAGCTTCCCTTTAATTTTTCTTCTTCTCTTCTCTTTCTTTCCTTCTCCTCCCTCTTCCTTTTTTTCTTTTCTTTATTCTACTGGCCCCCTGCTTCCTCTTTTTTCCTTTTCTTTGGTATCGCTTTTGTTTGCCTTTCCAGGTAAATAGAAAAGGCAGTTTATATGGAAGGTGCCAAGAGAAAATTGGGGGTTTGTTACCCTCACATTATCCACGATCTGCACTTTTTATTTATTTTTTATTTATTTTTTTTAACTCACTTATCCCACGACACTCTTATGTTTATATATTTTATATATCTTTTTCCAATTACTTATCCTATATCGCTACTTTATATTTATATAACAAATATATACATATAGATAATTACGAAATCACTTGGACATAAACGATATGCTATAGTTAATTTAATTTCGAAGGGTTGTTACATCCAACGCTACTTTATTTTTTTTTGCGTAACGGCTAGTTAGAAAATTCCTGGATGTAACATCTTTGTTACCTCCCACATTATCCACGATCTGCACTTTTTTATTTTTTATTTATTTTTTTAACTCACTTATCCCACGGCACCATTATGTTTATATATTTTATATATATATTTTTCAATTAATTATCCTATATCACTACTTTATATTTATATAACAAGTATATACATATAGATAATTACAAAATCATTTGGACATAAACGATACGCTATAGTTAATTTAATTTCGAAGGATTGTTACATTTAACCGCTACTTTAGTTTTTTTCTTTTTATTTTTTATTGCGTAATGGCTAGTTCAAAAATTTCTGGATGTAACATCTTTGTTACCCCCCACATTATCCACGATCTGCACTTTATTTATTTATTTTTTAACTCACTTATCCCAAGATACCCTTATGTTTATATATTTTATATATCTTTTTCCAATTACTTATCTTATATAGCTACTTTATATTTATATAGCAAATATATACATATAGATAATTACAAAATCACTTGGACATAAACAATACGCTATAGTTAATTTAATTTCGAAGGGTTGTTACATCCAACCGCTACTTTATTTTTTCTTTTTATTTTTTATTGCGTGACGGTTAGTTTGAAAATTTCTGGATGTAACACTAAAAGCCTTGAATTTAAGGTTTCGGCTTGTCGAATTTTGAAGAGGACCAAACATCTGGCAATTTTTTCTGAATGTTTTGCGATGAATTCTGAGTTCTACAATAGAGTTCGAGTAAAATCTGAGGCTGACCGCATGCTACACCAAACATGTGGTTAATTTGGCCGAACTATCAATGACAAAGTTTGGGACTTCAAAACATGTCGTCTTTTCATGAAATGATGCAATGTTTTCATCTTGGGCCATCTCATTTGAATCTTGAATGGTGATAAACTAACTTTGAATGTTAAATTTTGCAAAAAGGTGTCAAATAACTTTTTTCTTGTGAATCAATGTCTATAAATACAAGGACCAAAAAGGTGTTGAAGAAATACTTTGAAAGTTTGTGAAAGACCCTGAAAATGATCCTTGAAAACTCTTTTTGAGCCTTTTGTGAAAACATGCATAATTCTTCATTGTCTTATTTTTCTCTTGTTAAACATTTCAAATAAACAAGTTCAATCTTTCTATTTTAGAGCAAACAAAAAGAAGACTGACGTTATATTCTGGGAAGCATTTGACCTGTAATCTACTTTGCTCACTTATGGAAGCAAAATTGCTTTTAAGGACGGTGTAACATTTGTTACGTCTCGGCTATTATCATTCTTCTTGTGTCATTATATTTGTATTTGGCTATAATACATTTGTAATCCTTTTCAACGATCTTGTGTTTTTACAAAGGTATTCTCATTATTGATGTTCTCTTCTATTTTCTTCCACCAAAGGGATCGATTTTATTCTAAAACTTCAAATGTTTATGTACAAAGCACTTTCTATAATACGTGTAAAAAAACTGTATAATGTTAAGTATCTACTGTATTCTTCCCTTGTGCCCAAGCTATATGAATGTTCCTAACTCTTTCATAGATGCTATGAACAATATTGTGCTCAGAAGGCAGTTGAAAACCCTCTTCACACATTTTGCAATTTAGTAGACGCCAGATCATGTGGAGCGTCTCTCGGAATATGTAAGGCTATTGCGAATCTCGGTTCTGTTTAGAGAGGTTCTTGTCATCCCAGCTGCAAATGTCATCATTCCAACCAAAAAAATTTCTCCATCGCGCACTGGAACCAATTGTCGCCACACTCGTCTTGCCAACCACCAATGTCTAAAAGCGTGTAGGCTTGTGTCCCTCATGGAGGAGCATAGTGAGCATACTGGTGTCTCCCATAGGTGTCTAGCATAGAATATGTTTGCTGTTGGTAACCTATTCAGCCGTGCTTCCCAAAGAAGGAAATTCATCCTGTGGGGCCCTTTTAGTTCCCGAATCTGTTGTTAGTACTTCCAGTGGGTATGATCTGCCGGTTCCACTTATGCTCGGTATGCTGAGGCCACTGTAAATTGCCCATGCTGTGTCATATTCCAAGACGGTGCACTTCTGCTTACGGCTTGTTCTTCAACATGCGAGAGCCCAAGAAGAACCACTGGTAGGGTGGCCAATATACTCTTCCAAGTATGTGTACTCGGTTTGCGTGAGATCCCCCCAGCCAAGATGTTACCATATTTCGCTCTCAATACACGAACCCACAAGGTGTCTTCATCAAGTACAAGCTCTTTGTCCCCGTTCCTCCATCAAGTTTAGACTGTCATATTGTTGACCATGCGACAGTATGCAGCTTCCTTGGGTCTTCATATTCTCCCGAAAAGAATGCTCTGTTCAGCTTCTCTATCCTTTCCAACACCGCAATAGGTAGGGCGGCGGTTTGCATGTCATAGAAGGGAATGATTGACGTAACAGTCTGAATGAGGATGTTTCGTGCAGCATTGGACATTAGCTTGCACTTCCACATCGCAAGTTTTCTCCCAACCTTTTCAATCAGGTAGCTGTAGGTATTCTTCGTCACACGACCATGTATGCAATTTACTACAAGTATCTTTCGACTTGAATCTCTTATTAGTATAACACTTCAAAGTTCTAACGAAATCGTGATTGCATAAATGCCTTTAATCAGATTCCTATGTGTTAGAACCAAAAATATTATACACATGAAACCACATTCTCCTTAGAAATTCATCCTAAACTGCACTTTATGGCATTATGCTTCCCATAGTATTCATGAACATTTCAAGATTTTTGCTTGTCGAAGCGGCACCACTTCCCATGTTCATATAGGTGAAGTTTAAGATAGTTCCTCGTAATCCTTCATTAAGAGTTCTTTAACACTAATATTCAAATTCTTTAAAGATCAGTACAGTGCGGTTTGATTATTTAAAGATCAATCTTAGTGCTTTAATCCCTCATTTTGTGACTTATAGTTACCTATTGAACCTTTACTAGTGGTATACTAGGAAAAGTTGGGCTTCCATCACAAGTGAACTTATACCATATGTCTTAATCCCATCCCTAAAGATGTACTTTGTACAAATTCTTTTGCACGACTCTTTGTCAACGGATCTGCTAGGTTATTGCAGGATTCGACATATGTAATGGCTACTACTCCATCCGTTATTAATTGACTTACATAATCATGCCTAAGGCTGACATGTCTAGATTTTCCGTTATAGATTTTACTATAAGCTCTAGACATGATTGTTTGGCTATCACAGTGTAAGCAAATGGCTGGCATCGGTTGTGGTCACAACTTTATATCCAATATTAAATTTCTCATCCATTCCATTTCCTTATCCGCAAATACCAACGTTATGAATTTGGATTCCATGGTGGAGTGTGTTGTATATGTCTGTTTTTTTGAAGCCTAAGAAACCGCACCACCACCTAAAGTAAACACCCAACTCGTAGTAGATTTGTTATCACCAACACCAGTTATACAACTAGCAATAGTATAACCTTTCAACACGGAGGGAAAATTATTATAATACAATCCGTAATTCATAGTGCTTTTCAAGTACCCAAGTACTCGCCCGATTGCCTTTAATTGGTCCATATTGGAATTACTAGTATACCTTGATAATTTGCACAACGCAAAGGCAATATCCGATCTACTGAAATATGTAGCATACATTAAACTACCAATTGTACTAGCATATTCAAGTTGAGCTACTGTTCTACCGGTATGTCCTGTCAATTTGTATGAGACATCATATGGTGTGTTTGCTTCTTTGATCTCCAAGTGTTTGAACTTATTCAACATTTTGCTCATATAATGAGATTGACAAAGAGCAAAACCCCTACTATGTTTAAATACTTTTATCCCCAAGATAGTATCTACTTCACCCAAATCTTTCATTTGGAATTGTGAAGTTAAATACTTCTTAGTTTCATCTACTCCTTCTATATTAGTGCTAATAATCAACATGTCATCCACGTACAAACAAATAATAACACCATATTTTTTCGTAAACTTGGAATATACACACTTATCAGCACTATTATGCTTGAAACTATTTTTCAAAATGGTTGTGTTAAACTTTTTATGTCATTTTTTTGGTGCTTGTTTCAATCCATACAATGACCTTACCAATTTACACACTTTGTGCTCATTACCCGATAGTACAAAACCTTCTGGTTGTTCTATATAGACTTCTTCGTCTAAACCACCATTGAGAAATGTAGTCATAACATCCATTTGAAGAACAAACAGATTATTTATGCATGTTAAAGCTATCAACGCTCTAATAGACGTTATTCTTGCAACCGGAGCATATGAATCAAAATAGTCTATCCATTCTCTTTGTCTAAATCCTTTGGCAATCAATCTAGCCTTGAAAGTTTAATTGAACCATCCGTATTATATTTTCTCCTAAATACCCATTTACATCCAATTGTTTTGGAACTCGAAGGCAAATCAGTGAGAACCTACGAATTTTTAGACAATAACGAATTCATCTCATCATCAACTGCTTCCTTCCAAAATAATGCATCTCTTGATTGCATCGCCTCCTTAAAGGATTTAGGATAATCTTCAACACTTAGCATAATTGGCATTTGATTAAATACCATTGTTTTATTACCTTCGACTAAGAAAGTAATGGATTGCGAAGAAATGAAATCATGATGTAAATACTCATCCTTTCTAGCTCGTTGACTTCTCCTAACCTCAGTTGGAGAACTTTGATTTTATTCAACATTAGAAGGACTATTAGAGAAATCTCCAACTATAGGTTCATTCAAATTTTCACTTGTTGAATCTTGAGTTGAATCTGCTCTTAAGCATTTGTTCTCAAGAAACTCAACATCCTAGATTCAACAACCAATATGCTTTAGAGTTTTCAGCATATCCAATAAAAACACCTTTGAGAGCTCTTGGTCCCAACTTAGCTCTTTTTGGATACGAACTTTATAATAGGCTAGACAGTCCGAAACTCTAAGATAACTTAAATTTGGTCTTCATTTCTTCCATATTTCATATGGAGAAACGTTAAACTTTTTAGAGAAAATTCTATTATGAACGTGACAAGCCGTTAATAAGGGTTCTCCTCACAACTTCTTTGGAAAACCAGAGTTCAATAACATTGCATTCAGCATGTCAACTAAACTTCTATGTTTCCTTTCATCCAAACATTCTGTTGGGGGTGTATAAGGAGCACTTTCTGGTGTATGATATCATTCTACTCACGGAATTGATTAAATTCAAGAGGAAAGTATTCACCACCACAATCACTTCTTAGAACTTTTATTTTCAATCCCGATTGATTTTCAACTTCCATTTTGTGAACTTTGAACATGTCAGAACCTTCATCTTTATGACTTAACAAATATCCATATGTATATCTGGAGACATCATCAATGAAAGTTATAAAATATCTATTTCTTTCTCAGGTTCAATTCGCAAATGTTTCTGAAGTTGCTCAAAGGAAAAGGATTCAGTTGAGTGCAATAATTTTTTCATGTAGTCATTCTAACTACGAAGAAGCTTTGCAATTATCACTTTTACTTGCAATGAATCAGAAACTTCTATGCCTAACTCTTTAAGTTTGAAAACAATGACCTACAACTTGTGCACTTGGTTCATAATGGAAAAAATTTCAATCATTTTAAAATTAAAATACCTCATCATCTGGAATTTGTCCATGACTCGTTTCTCGTTGTTGTATTTGAACTCCAAGGCGTTCTATATCTCCTTCGGTGATGATGTAGATGTAAACAGATTACAAATACGATCTGACAGATTGTTGAGGATGTGTTCCTGACATAGCACCTCATCCTCTTATCTTTTCCTTCAAGCAGCCTTCACCGCTTCCTCATCATCTTCACGTGGGGTTGGCATCTCCTTCAGATTTGGGTCTAAGCAATACTCAATCTGTAAAGCGGTTAGCAAGAACATCATCTTGTCCTTCCACCGCAGAAAATTCGAGCCATCAAATCGGTATAACTTCATGCTCTCTTGACTTAGAAACGTCTTTGAATCCATCTTCAAATATTCCTTATGATTGTTAAGAAAATAGAATCAAGATAGGAGTAGAAGTAGTAGTTGATAGATGGCTTGAGGCGTGTAAACACACTTTCTGTAAAGAATATTTGGCTCCACTAGTTGCTGTAGGTTTATAGGCAAGTTTCCTCATAGGATACAACAAGCTACATATTTCTTATCTGAGCAATAAGATATAAATCTCAATGAACTTTCAATTGAGAATGCAATAGAAAAGGAAGAATAATATGAATGCTTGAATGAATAAGAGATTAAGATGTCTTGAAATGTGCCTTTCTATAGACTCTTGAACATCATATCAGATGTCCTAAACCGTTCAAGGGTGATTTGATATGTCTCTTGGTGCATAAGTTGCAACTTTAGACAAAAAGTCACACCTGTTGGCCACATTGATCGCTCGATGTGATCGATCGATGTCATCGATCGAAGTCTCAGACTGTGCTCCAGCTTTTCATCCAAACTATTTCGATCGATCTATGTTAGACAGTATACTCCAACTTTGCATGCAGGCCACTTCATCAATCGATCGATGTCCAACAGAATATTCAACTTCATTTTCAAGCCGCATTGATCGATCCAACTGAGACATGGGTCGATCCATGTCATTTGTCAAGCTATTCTTGATTATTTAAACCTCAATCCACATTCATTCTTCTTTACATTTTCTTTACAAACTAATATAACACTCATAAATGGTGCGACTTTGATAGGAAGGCCACCAAGTTTATCCAGGTCCCTGAGAGAGAAAGTTCCTCTGCGACCTCATATAGAGTGTTGATTTTGGGACACCAATCTTCCCAAAATGCTCGAACGATCTCGAGGTTCTTACCATAGGTGAAGAAGGATGCATAAAGAACCTCATAAATGACAATACCGTTGACGATTTCTCATCTCGTGTGAGTATATCTCATCATAGTATTTATCTGTGTAACAGAATTCACCGTTGGTTCTCAAGGTGAAACTCAATTATACTTCTCTATCAATTATAAACAACAACAACAACAATGTTACCCTATTGCCTTAGAAGCTCTCACTTATGACGGGGTATGGGGGTCAGATGTACGCAACGATACCTATGTGTCACACAGAGGTTATTTTCCGATGACTCATAATAAAAATTGCGTCAAGCTGTGTCGATCAACTGCTACTTCATAATATAAGAAGCGCGGTCATTTTAGTGAGTCATTTTGCTTTATTCCGTCATATTAAAAGTCAAAGAAAAATGTGTTTTTTTACTCCATTAGAAATGGAAACACTTCTCTATCAATTAGTGACTGCCAAATGTGATGAAGTATGATTGATGAGGTTCTTTTGTGTGAATTGGAGACTTGATGAAGACTTTGATGAATACTTGAAGACTTTGATTAAGATATATTCACCAGGAGTTTTTCCGTACTGCCAACTCTCTCCGATGCTTGGATCTTCTTCAATGCATATGTGTGATACTTCATCAATATGTCAATAACTCATATTTATAGGCATTTATTATGATGAGATATGATAAGCTTAAACAACCATCTTCTACTTTATAATTTCATTTGAATTGTGAAATCCTGTCCATTTGTTATGAATTTGTTATATCTCTTATACTTTGACATAACAACAACAACAATCATACCAGTATATCACAACGACAGCAAACGTTATCGCTAGAGTCTGGAGAGGGTGAGAGACAAGCAAACAATACCTTCATCACATGGAACAGAGAGTTTGCTTCTAGAGAGACTCCGACTCTACATATACCTGTATAGGTAACACAATAATAGAAATATGGCGTGTTAGTGTACTAGTGAAGCGATTTTAGTAAACACAAATAGAAAGCTTCCGATATTAAAATAGTCATAACATCATATGTGCACAAATAATTGAAAGACAAAGAGAAAAACAAAGTACAAAGTCAACCTAAAGTTTAGAAAGTATATAATCATCTAAGTATACTCTAAGGTGCCCCTATATCGTTTCTACACCTCCTTAACCTTAATCTTCTGCTACCATAACTCCTATCATAGACCATGTCCTCAGAGAGGTGCAAATCTAGTAAGTCAAGCTTATTCCACTTATCCCAAGTTAGTTTGGGTCTGTCTTTACTCATCTTCTCCTTTACAGTGAGGCTTTCAACTGCTCTGACAAACGTCTTTGTCTGTCTCCTTTTGACATGCCCAAGTCATCTCAGTCTCTCCTCTCATATCTTATCTACTATACTATCCACCCCTAACATTTCTCTAATTACCTCATTTCTTATCTTGTCTAACCTTGTATGCCCATACATCCACCTCAGCATCCTCATCTCAGCCACTTCCATCTTCTGCGAATGTGTCCTTTTGATGGCCCAACAGTCTGTTTCATATAACATTGCCGGCCGCACTGCCACCCTATAAAATATTCTTTTTAATTTAGTTGGAAAATTCTTGACACACGTCACCCCTAAGGCCGCCCTCTGTCTACACCAGTCTGCTTTAACTTGGTGTGTTACGTCACTATATATGTCTCCATCTTCCTGTACAAATGATCGTAGCTACTTGAACTTACTTATTTATAGGACCACTTGACCCTTGATGGTGAGCGGGCTATTCTCATCGTCGGTTGTGCCGCTGAAGTCGCAGTGCAGATACTCTATCTTAGAACGACTAATGTTTAGGTCTTTTCTCTATAAAGCATTTCGCCAATCCTCTAGTCTCATACTCAGGGTATGTCTACTTTCTGCGACTAATACAATATCATCAGCAAAAAGCATACAATATGGGATTGTCTCCTGGATTGGCTTTGACAACTCATCTGGGACAACTGCAAAAAGAAATGTGCTCAAAATGTACCCCTAATGGAGGCCTACCTCCACTGAAAAGAAATCCGTATTCTCCGCAAATGTATAAGCGGTTGTTTTCGTCCCAGCATACATATCCCTAATTATGTCTATATACTTCATAGTAACCCTCTTGCATCTAGACTATCCCAAATCAGTCTACGTGTCACACTATCATACGCTTTTTCAAGATCGATGAAAATCATATGTAGATCGCGCTTCTTCTGCCTATACTTCTCCATCAATCTGTTTAGGATATGTATTGCTTCCGTAGTTGACCGTCCTGACATAAAATCAAATTGGTTTACCGTAACCTGAGTTTTTCCCCTAATTCTAGTGTCGATCACTCTCTCCCATAATTTTATAGTATGACTTAACAACTTAATCCCCCTGTAATTTCCATAATACTGTGTCTCTTTTTTTCTTATATAAAAGGACCACGACACACCTTCTCCATTCATCTTGTATTTTTCCTGTTTTGAAAATATGGTTAAACAGAGTAGTTGATCATTGAACCTCTTTCTCTCTCAAACACTTCCACACTTTAATAGGTATGTTATCCAGACTAACTACTTTAGCTCTTTCCATCTTCCTAGGTGCTCTCATCACCTCTTCTTGTGTGATGATTCGAGAGTCGCAGTTATTATGTTGTCGTTTTTAAGTAGTGATGCTTTCTCTTTCTTCGTGGTCGACCTTTCCGCTGTTGAAAAGGTTATGAAAGTATGTTTGTCATTTTCAATTGATGTCTTGTTCTTTGACTAAAATATGTCCATCTTCTCTCTTTATAAGCTTCACGACTCCTAGGTCTTGCCTCTTTCGATCCTTATATTTGGCAATTTTGACCATATCACGCTATCTGTCTGTTGTTTCTAGTCTTTCGTACATCCTTTTATAGGCTGCGTTCTTTGCCACCGTCAATGTCTTCTTCATCTCCTTCCTAGCAACTTTGTAGTTCTCCCTCACTCTCACTTCCTCCTCCATGTTTGTGCAGCTTAAGAGATCTCTAAAACTCCTTTGCTTATCTCTTATTTTCGTTACACATCTCCGTTCTAACAGCACGACTCTTTATGTACAATTGTCTTTCCTGTTGTTACCACAAGAGTTTCTCTTGCCGCGTGAGTAATGGTAGTCGCCCATATCCTCCCACATCTGGTTCGTGTCCTCAACCAGTCGATCTGATGTCGGTGAGATGACCTTGTCTTTAATTAAATTAATTTTTTCGCCATTCAAACTTTTCCATCGAATCCTGGGTGAGAATTTTGACATAACATGAATTATAAAATATATAGTCTTATTAATTTTAAATAATGATAATAGCACATATTACTTTCAATTTGACTAATTTTAGCACAAGCGACGCACAGTAATTAGTCACACAAAACATGTTTATCGATATATTCAAGATCCACGTATTGTCGGCCTTTAATCGAAATCTAATATCTTGAATGGAATGTAATTCTTTCATATTATAAGAGAATTAGTCTGATAGATATTTCTCTTTTGATTTGGAACATACAAATATACCCATCACCTGTCACCTTTTGGTGCCTTTTTGTGGTCCATTGATATTAGAGAAAAACTAATAAAGTTTTTCCTCTGCCCGTAGAACTACTTATCAGTTTTTTTTAGGGCTGGTTGATAGGCTACTTCCAACATCTGATGCATCGAGATTTCCTCACGGATTTAAAACTTCATCTAACCACTTAGCCACAACAATAACTTCATCTAACCACTTAGCCACAACAATTTTCAACTTTTTTTTATATTTCTAATGGAGTGAAGAACACAATCTTATTTAAATAAAATAAAACAAAATAACTCACTGAATTGGCTACGCTTCTTATATTATGAAGTAGCAGTTGATCGACACAGTTTAGCGTAATTTTTATTATAGGTCATCGGAAAACAATATCGGTGTGTTTCTAACACATCAGTATGTCTGCGTACATCCGACACCTCGCTATAGATGAATGTATCTAAAGCAATGTGGTAATGTTGTTGTTGTAGTAGTACACGTTTAGTAGTGGTTTCTTCCACGGATTTTGGAGTAAGGAAGATGATGTTTGCTTGCAGCGTAAGTTTCAGTTCTTTGGCCATGTCATCATACTTACTACACACATACATATATATGTATACATAGACACGCAAAAAAACATTTAGGTCTAGCGGTTGAGTATCATTTATCCCATTTCTAGGTTTCGAGTTCGATTCCCCTCCCCAATTAATATATATATATATATCCTAAATTGAGAAGGGGCCGAAGCTTATGATTTTTTACTCCATCTGAGAGCTCAACAATGGTGTTCTGTGCATAGTAAAAGCTAAATTTAATTCACGTCAAATTTTGTGGTAGGCACATAGTAATTATTAAGCTTCTTCACATTTCTTTATCGGTCGTAAAAATATTATTATACTTGACTTTTCAAATTTTTCAGAAATATCTTAAAAACTCGACAATACTTTTAGAGAAAGAAAACACTCATTATAACAATTAAATATATATAGAATATACAAATAATTCAGACGAAGAAAATACTCATTAAACCAATAAAATATATATATAGAATATACAAATAAAGGAAGATTGACGTATTGTCAGGGAAGAATCTGATAATACAAGAAACTTAAGACCATCTCCGTATCTTTTATTGATTAATCTTATTGATAAATAACTAATAAATATCAGAACGCCTTATATTTATACATTAACCATATCACACTGTCAATTCGGGCATTACGTTATATATGCTTCAAGTTTAAACACACAAACTAATGAGCCAAGCATCAAAATAATAAATTCATTCGATATTCAAGTTAACTTGAATCGATCTAGTAGTAAGTCAAATGAAATAAACAAAATCTAAATCAAACTCAATCGAAATAGAAACAGCTTTAATACAACAACAACATTATCCAATAGTCTTACATGCTCCCGTCTATGGTGAGGTAGGAGAGGTCAGATGTACGCAATCATACTCATATGTTAGAAACACACGTAAGTTTTTTTTATACTGACCCATAATGAAAATTGGATCAAGTTGTGTCGATCAACTGGTACTTCACAATATAAGAAGCGCAACCAAATTAGTAAGTCATTTTTATTTTATTCCATCATATTCCAAAGTCAAGTAAAAAAAATATCATTGGCCTCATTGGAAATGTGCTAAAGAAACAGCCTAACACATTTTCACCAAAAGCGGTAGCTACGGCAACCCAACTCTGGCGTTAATCATGTGAATCTAACTTTATGTGATGAATTTCTCTTTTGAGAGTACCGAAACAAGGGATAGGATCTCCTCACCGCTCCCCTCTCACCGCGTACGTGACTGCGCGATACGTGACAAAAAGGGGGAGTGGTGAGGCTGGGTGAGGATAACCCTCACCCAGTCTCACCATCCCCTACTGCTGCCACATGTCGCGTCCTGGGCGGTGCGGTGATTCACCGCGTGGTGAGGATATGTCATTCCCCCAAATAAACCCATCAAACCATTCACACGAAACACCCAAAACAAGTTAACTTTTAATTTTTTTAAAAAAAAAACCTGCATTTGATGTGACTCACTTTTGATCACAAATTTCTCTTGCTGAAATGATAGTCCCTCCTCGTTGTGTTTGTGCTCGTGCTTTATTCATCCATCTTACGTTATTTATACACATCCCATAAATTTGTAAAAGAAAATATATTATTTTACTAATTTATTGGTTGTAAATTGCGTTTTAGTACAAATTCTATCCCAAAAAAAGTGGCAAATTAAAAAAGAATACAGACATTAAACGGCTATTTCACAAACATTGTAAAACCTTATTACATGTATAACAAACTTGTTTAAACTTTTTTTTTGAGATGGACAAATAATTTGAAACAGGGATTCAAATGTTTTCTACAAAATCAACAAATCAAAGAGAAGAGGAAGGAAAAGAATCGAGTAAAAAAAAAATCTTTCATTTTATCAATAATTGATCTCTTCCAATATCCCCCCCCCCAAAAAAAAAA
>AP025047.1:14007454-14080911 GCA_036186865.1 Eustoma russellianum
AAAAAAAAAAAAAAAAAAAAAAAAAGCTAAACTTCCAACCAGCATATAGACATCGTTTTCTACCGTGATTTTCCCCCTTTTTTTCTTGCATCCAAAAAAGTCATAGACGGACCCGTCTAACATCAAATAACTTCGTGGATCATATAAATCAGTTCACTCAACAGTCTTTTATGCGAGAGGTCGACGACTTGGTACCCACAAAATGTCTGAGATCAAACCCGTTACGGTATAACACCTACACTGCGGCTGACAAGATCCAAACTAGCAAAAAGTCATAGATGGATCCGTCTAACGTCAAAGAATTTCGTGGATGATATAAATCAGATCACTCAACAGTCTTTTATGCGAGAGGTCGACGACTTGGTATCAACAAAATGTCTGAGATCAAACCCGTCACAGTATAACACCTACACTGCGACTAACAAAATCCAAACTAGCAACCTTACATGTAATCTATCACTCGAGTACTAACCGTGTTTTTGTCTTTGTTATTATATGTGGAGTGGAAGTGGGGTGTCGGTATGGGGGGAAGGAAGGCGGAAACCAGGAGGTGACTTGAGGGGACATCCAAACCGCATATTAATGACCAATGAGGTCCCCAAACCCCCACAAAACAAATAATAGAGTCAACAGAAATCTAAAACCAGCTACACAAGCAAGAAGACAAAGCACATCAATCTCAAGCCACCAAGTAAAGATCTCAATTTTATTGGTTAAGCCAACATTTAATAAAATGTATGGGACAAAGCCTTCAATAAAATACATGACTGATACATTATTATACATGTGAATCTTTGTCTTTTGTAATACTTATCTATCTGCAAATATATCTTCTATAAAACACTCTCCTCAGACCAAATATGCAACCCCATATTTCTACAACCACCCTCCCCCTCCCCCCGCAAGCCCTATCAAAATCGCACACGTGGAACAACCCGAAATGGGTTGATTTATTTCAACTACTACAATGATAGAATTGGTGATGGAACAAGGGCATGTATTGCAAGATTTTCCAGGGGAATATCGCTTTACATGGATAACAATTGAGGTTGTGCGCGGCACATGCAGTCAGGCGCAGGGTACGTGTAGATGGACTGCCCTGGCTTTCGTAGTCTAATCTGCCCTTGCCTATTTCTGTGCCCTTCTACCACTGCTTCTCTGAATTCTGACCAAGAAATGGTTTTGTTCAAGAAAAGCTGCCCTAATAATGCCATGTTAGGCCTTATCGTCTTCATGTTGTAATAAGTTCGATGCCCCACCTGTTTGATTCAAAACAAGTAATCAAATTTTGATGTTTACATACATACTAAAATACCACCACAACCACAACATTACCACATTGCTTTAGAGACTCCAGCCTATGGCGGGGTATAGAGGGTCGGATGTACGCAACCATACCCATGTGTTAACACACAGATGTTGTTTCCTAATGACCCATAATGAAAATTGCATCAAGTTGTGTTATTTCGCAATATAAGAAGCGCAACCAATTTAGTGAGTCATTTTGCTTTATTCCATCATTATTCAAAGTCAAGGAAGAGTGTGTCGACTCCATTTAAAATGGAAACTAAGGTACAAAGTCAGGTGGAGAAATATAAACAAAAGGCATTCCCGGTGCACTAGACTCCTGCGTTTGCGCAGAGTTCGGGAAGGGACTGGATCACTTCGCGATCTGATGTACGCAGCCTTACACTACACTTTGTGTTTCTCCACCTGACTGTAGCATAAGCAACATGAAGAAATTTGGTAGAAGTCTTAAACGCGTTTCAGACCCGATGAAAGGAGAAGTCAGTCAATCAATCATACCAAGTATCTCCTAACGGCAGTAAAACATCATCGCTAGGTTATGAGGAAGGTGAGCAACAAACAAACAATACCTCTAAAAACAGTGAGGATGAAAGGAGAAGTCTGCGATTTTAAAGTGAAAGGAGCATCGAGTGTTTACCATTGCGTTATGCATATTCCCCGGAGAAGCGGATATAAACACATCGCTGTGCATACTAACATAATAATCAACTGCAGCCAGCAACGACGCTTTTCCTTTTATTAGCGCTCTCTCCTCTGAAGAAGCAAGGCTCTTTTTGTCTTCCATGAGGGGAAACAAACTGCGAAGCGTTGATATTCTGGCTTCCCCACCGTAAACCTGGAAAAAAGTTGGTGCCAAAGAAAGAAATATTGAGGTAAAAAGAATAACAACGGAAGATAAATTGAAGTTTTTAGACCACAATAGGTATGGACCTTGTGTGATGCAAGATATAAGCGAGTGGTGTTGTTGAATCCCAAAGCAGCAAGCAGCAGTCCAATTTCTTCGGGTGTCATAGGACATCGACCTTGGCTTCTCAACTCCTCATCAGTAAATTGAGAGTTTACAACTCTTCCCTGCCATATAACTTGCCGATACCTAGCAAGGGCTAGCTTTTCGGACTTGCCCCCACCAAAATCGCAGGCTGAATGAGCAGCCATGTCCTGTCAAAACAGGCAGCAAAAAGTTGTTGCTGAGACTCCAGTAATATAAAGGGACGTTCTCGGTGTACTAGGCTCCCGCGTTTGTGCAGAGTCCAAGGAGAGACCGGATCGCTTTGTGATCTTATGTACGCAGCCTTACCCTACACTTTGCAATAGGCTATTCCCGCGGCTCGAACCCGTGACCTTAAGGTCACAAAGCAGCAACCATATCAGTTGCTCTAAGTCCCGTCTCATACTTGAATCAACAGAAATATTAATAAAAACTTGTCAAGAAGTCTAGGCCTCCGGAAGTATCACCTTCGTCGGCCAATCAAGAATGAATTATAAAGCATAAACTGCATATGTTCAGCATCGTGACCAAAACAAAAGGTTACATGCAATGGAAAATGAAGACTATACCTTATCAAACCGAAGGTGTAGGACCACAAATTTCCCAGCTCCCTCCTCATTTCTAATGTTAGAAGCCTCCATAATGGAATTTGAACCAAAAACATCACTGCTGCTTGAGGGATATCGGAGGCGACTAACAAGGGCATCTCCAAGAGCTCTAATATGAGGAACAAAAGATAGCGCCTGAAAGTTTACTTTGCATCTGAGGTGTTGTATCTCCACAGCCATGTTGTCAAAATCCAGGCGATGAGAAAATGGCGAAATTGCAGCTATCCCATAACTGAAATTATTCGTGGAAAAAGACATATTTACATTTCAGCTCCAGAAGAGAGCAAGGAGCTCCTATGTTATTTGCCTACTTTTGAGAGTTTGAGATCTAAAAATGAATAAAGTACTCAAGTGCTGAAAAATCTATGAGCAACAAGTGAAACAATGATGCTGCAGCCTCTCTATTCAGAACTGTATTTGCAAGAGCTAACTCAGAATGATGTCTAGCTATATCGAGAAAATTTTGTATGTTAGAACACGTACAAGCTACATGCTTGGTTGGTGTAGACCAACTAAGTTAGTGCACCAAGTATAAAGGATCAAAGCATCATCACCAAGAACAAAAATGTAAATGGCTACAATAGTAAGAAGTACTTTTCTTAAGGCTACAGCCTAACAAAAACCAGTCAACGCTAATCCAACAATTTTGTGAGCTAATGGTGAAAAGATAGAAAATTTTAATCTCTCATATTTTAGAACACACATCAATTAGACAAAACTAACCTCTGCAGGACAGGCATTACATTCTCAAGATACCAATTAGCTGATGCATGAACAGGAGCTGTTTTGACCCTGGTATCTCGAATAGCCGTTGCATAATACTCTCTTGTGCTCCATGAATATTCAGCAGGTAACTCTTTCACTATGCGTACATCATCTTTCAATACATTGATGAAGTGATCCACATCAAATATTTCCATAAATGTGCTGCAAGTCAACAGTTTTGATCTTAGTTTTTACCAACAATAACCACCATGAAGCACTCATGTCATCAGGAATGGAGTTCGCTGAATCTACCTTGAATCTTGCCAAACAGGGTTTACTTCCAGATAGGGTATCACAAGAGTAGCATTTAATATTTTTGCAACAGCCACAGCATCACAAACCTGTCCAAAGGATAAAAGACCCTTATATACTTTTCAGCATTCAATAGGAGAAAGACTAAGATCACCCCTTTTCTTATTGATGTGCTTTTTATTTATAAAAAATACTATTTAACTAATATTGTAGGCTTACCCCCATTCTCTGCTGGTTTAGTCCTCCATCCAGAAACACCTGAATATATCCTTCTGACTTTTCTGGCAGCGCTGCTTGAAGCAAGAAAACCAGCATATCAGAGAAAAAAGCAAAATCACATGAATCACACAAGTGCTAGAAGAAAAAATTTCTCACTCCGTGCATTAAGTTTGAAAAGTGGAATACCTTTCCACAAATTAAATACATATGCCAATGTTTCTACTCTATGATGTAAAACAAAAATATCTACAGCCCTTCGGTCTACATAGATTTTTCCCCCACAACTTACTTGGTTCGGGACGTAATTCCTCACAAGATTTCCATCCTTGATGAGGCAATGGCATCCATAATTCAACATTCTGCTGAAAAGACTGCACAAAAAAAAAAAGCACAAGAGAGTGAAATAAGAAACTATATGATGGAATAAGGCAGCAATAATAGATATGCGAACTTTCTAGCTTTGCTAGAAGCTTACAGTTTCGCGTTCTAGGGCACTCTTGAGTAGACGTGAGTGCCTTGGTTTTGGAGAGTTCCACTCCTGCAGAAGATTAATAAGATTCAGATGTTCGCAGTTCCATGGGTACAATAAATTCACATCATGGGACAATTCAATATGGGAACCCTCTAAATCTGAGAACTGTTGCCCCAGTTAGAAAGTAGTTCAAACTATAACCATGATGTAGTGCCTAGTTACATGTAATCTTGAATTGATGGTGACGCAATATGCCCCACGCTGAGGACAACTTCACAGGACTTCACAAGTTCCTAACCCCCACAATCACAATGGAATGAAGAAAAATGGAAAGGCCAAATGAAAAATGCGTACTTGGGTGCTATCAAATACCAATTCCACACAGGGATCAAAGGTATGGCTCTGATAATCAATGATGTAATCCAGCCTGATTGTGACATAAGATGACAGCCAGAATTTTGGACTGAGGCTGGAAAACCCGAAAAATAGCAGCAAGCTCTTGGTGGTATAGTTTAATCAAAATAAGCAAAGTTTATGTCTAAGACCTATTCCCTCAAACATCACAGAACTAAGAGAACTTTCCTTGTTTTCTTGTATCCTTCAACCAAATACATACTATGCTCTCCCCCCTTAATCTGAGGAAAGAATCAAGGGAGGAATAGTCCAGAAGAACGATAAAGGAAGAAAACAAACCACGAAGGTTGGAATAACCTAAGAATAGGACAACATAATCCCCAAGTAAAGATGTCCAACAACCATCATTCTCTCTCTAAGTGAGATCCAAGTACAAAGAAAATGGCTGACAAACGCCTGATCAAGCCTGCTAAATTAATCAGAACTCCTGTGCAATTTTCCTGGTATACATGCATTGAGAAATCTAGACTTCGCAAACTCTTTTATTTCACAAATCTAAAAAGAATGTACCAGAGGGCTTGCCCACTTTTGAATATTGCTTTTGACCCAAACTTGTAAAGCACCTTAAAAACGAGAGACTTACATTTGCTCATACTCAACCTAAAAGAAACTAAAATTTTGTATCTTTTACTCAATCAAACTCACAAAGCACAAAGCACCGACAAAATTCTGGAACTGCGGGGAGTATTTTGTGCATGTTAGCAGCAACATTTCTCCAATTTGCCAAAAACTACAAATCATTCCCCTCAAATAGCAGCAATCTCACTAGCCAGAGCAAATCCCACAAGTAGAAAGCCAAAAAGACAACATCCAGAAGAAGAAAATTCCCAGAAAAACATCAGCATCTATCTTATTTCAACCGACAACATACTCAAAAAAAGCCTAAAAACATAAAAATTGAACATACCGAGAAAGCAGATGGGGAAGCATGTCCCAGTGGAGTAAAAAGGCTAGGAAAGAATATGGGCAAAAGCAACACCAAAAGACTAGCCATAACTCCCCCTCTTCTACTTTGTCCTTGTTTGTAATTGTACTTCATTCAGCACCCCAGTAGCAACAGCAGCAGCCCCTTTTGATCTTGAAAGGATTCAAAGATCGTTTATCTGAAGAGAAGCTAAAAAGACTCAATCTTGAACCGCCCCAAGTGAAATTATTCTCATTTAAGAGAAAAGATTAATGAAAGGGGACAATCTTCTTGCCAGCCTCTCTTAAAGAATCGTACATGGACACCCCCAAATCTCCTGTTATACATATGACATATACATTATACATAATGGATTTTTATATTAACATATATAACTTTCCCTTTTATTTTTGCTGGCAAATTTACAGAATTGAAGGAAAAACAGGTGCAGTTGTAATCATTATTCAATGTAGTTACGTAGTGTGATTGTGGGAGTAAATGAGAGGTGTCGTTTTCACAGGGAGATGGAGAGCACGACAGAGAACCAACGGCTAGATTTGGGTGCGTGAAGGGGTGATTTTTGATCAAAGTATTTGGAGAATAGACGTGGCAATAAAAGAGGAGAGTCCAACTGTCCACCGAAATTTGTTCGCCTTTATTTCACGAGGTGTCACGGAAATAGATTGCTTCTGGGGTTTTCATGATCCCCTCTCCACCGCCCCCACCCCCCGGCTTCCCGTGGCCTTTGTCTTTTCCGCCTGTATTAACTAGGAATGAACTGGGAGCGTCAGGTCGTGACCATGTGACATGTGGTTAAGAAACTGATAAATCATCATTAAATCGTCTGTAAGTCAACCGTCAACGGTTTAGCTCCAGTAGTTCAACACTCTTTAAGTACGGTAGTTCAGCAGTTCAGTGCCCAAGTATGGCTGTTCAGCCTCGGCTGCACCTCAGCAGGGCATCATGACGCCCTTATAACATCGAAGAATATGCCAAGGTATGCACCTCGGCACCAACTTCAGTTTATGTTCAAATGCCGCATTTCGGACCATTTCAGCAGAATAAGGCCAAGTCATGCACTTCGGCAAGGCCTAGTCATGCACTTCGGCAGAGTTCAGTTGTGTACCACAGCAAGACATGCACTTCGACAAGGTTCAGCTGTGTACCACAGCTAATGAACCAAGTGTGATATTACTTCGTGGGACCCTCAGACAGAGGTGCAATTCCAATACAGTGACTATATCTGGTTAATCTTCCTGAACACGCCAAGGTCACAACAGCCGGTCTATTAGTCACATCAGTCAGACTACTGATCACATCAGCAGACCTACAGCGTCCTAGGCTTTCTGCCTAAAGCGAACGTCTTATCCATTATCTACTATCAGAAGCCAAAAGCGGGAAAAGGTCTATAAAGACAAACCAACCAGGACAAAGAGGAGGATCCGAATTTCTAACATCCATACTCTAAAGCGAGCTCATACACTCTGCTCCTCAGCATACTGTGAGGAACTCCTAACTCACCTTTTAAATTATAATCTCAGTGAGATATGGCCCAAACTGACTTGAGCGTCGGAGGGTTTTTCCCGGTGCTAACCCCCAGGACCTCTGACATGTGCTTACTTGTGCAGGGTATATTTGGCGCTATTCCAGCTATAAACTTTCAATCCCAGTTAACAACTCTTCAAGTTAACTGACGAAATCATTTTGAGGTCGTCTAGACCCTTGGTGAAGATCCGGCTTCATCATTTGGCGCTAGAAGAAGGGCCCCTTAGTCCCTTAACCCAGTAAAAAGCTCAAACTCAAAACAGCCAACGGTTATTTATGACAAAAGGTGGACGAGAAGGTGTGGGTGAGTCATCCAACCCACCACGACGCATGGTTACGCATTCAGCCGCCCTAGAACAGGTTTCTCAGGTACCTGAATCTCCTATGCCTAATCCTGATCCTATCCCTGAAGCTTCAAAGGAAGTAAGGAAGAAAGCGATGAAATACGTTGTTGAGAACATGGAAATGTTCGAAGCCATGGTACGACATCTCAAAGGCAAGCAGCCGGAGGTGCAAAATATGGATGTTGATCCACCCCCACCTCAGAGGGAAGTATCACAAGGCCACTCTTCTAGACCGCATAAAGGATTCATGGCGGATGCTAGAAGACACAGTTTTAAGGCTCCAGCCGTGGAGTCAGAGCATACATCCAGACCTCACTTAAGTGTGAGGTCAAAATCGTTGAAAAGCTTCCCCAGGGACGAAGAAGTTCCTCGCAGGCCGAGGGTTTATTATGAAGAGCACAGGCAAGAGTTTGTACAGGCAGTCCAGGATAGTCCTTTTTCCTGGGATATAGCAGAATATTTGGCACCTGACAGTTTTAAGGTGCCAAAGATGGACACTTATGATGGGACCACAGACCCAACGGACCATCTCTTTCAGTTTCAAACGGCAATGAGTCTAAAAAAACATCCCAGACCCGTTGTGTTGCAAGACTTTCCCTTTGTATTTAAGGGGAAAGGCCAGGAGATGGTTCCAAGAGCTTCCATCAAAATCTGTGAAGTCTTTCAAACAGCTAGCACAGAAGTTTAAGTCAGAGTTTGTGTACAACACCTCGTTTGTGAAGAACTCATCTAATCTAATGACCTTGAGGCAAGGTCCAGATGAATCTGTGTTACAATACATGCAACGTTTTTCAGACGAGTCACTGCAAGTTAGTGACAGAAATGAAGGCGTTAAAACCGCAGCCTTCATTAATGGATTACGGGCAGGTCGCCTCTTCTCACAACTGGTTGAGGAGGGACCTACCACTTTAAGAGAATGCCTGGAGAAGGCTCACCAGTTTGCCCGAGGAGAAGAGGCAAACAGATAAAAGAGAGAGGCCGAGCATTCAGCCCTGCAAGAAAGCCGACCCAGTTCGAAGAAGGAAGACCGGTGCCATGAGGGAAAAAACCGGGATCGACGCAGTGCGTTTGATCATATAGGCGGTAAGGATAAAGGTGGTAGGGAGGGCTTACCACTGTTGGCTTCACAACAATATATTCTGACCGTCATGGAAAAAGATGGTCTAAGGACAGAACCAGAGCCTCTGAACGGGCCTAAGATGAAGAGAAATCCTAAATATTATTGCCACTACCATAGGGATATCGGGCATGATACTGAGGATTGCAGGCAGCTGGCTCAGGCTATTAAACGACTTATCGAACAGGGACATTTAAAACAGTTTTATGACCCTCGATTACGCCTGAACAACCGCCTGGATTATCACAGGGATCCACAGAAAGACAAATGTCATCCAGAGTCTCCACCTCGATACCGCAGAAATGAGGATGATGGAGAGCAGGGGAGGCGTGGGGCTGCAAGTCAGCCCCAAGTCAATGCTATTATATATACTATCTATGGAGGCCCACCTCACTCAGGCCAAGGAGCACCTAGCTCCTCAGGAACCTCATCAGATCCGCCAGCTAAAAGTGCCAAGATGGCGAGAGAACTAACTTATGGTCCAGAAGATCCCATTCCTCTAGACTCCAACAACACAGGTTTAGTGATAGAGCTGTGTGTGCACCTTCCTCCGAATAGAGTTGTGCAGGTCCGACGCGTTTATGTGGATACCGGCAGTGCTGTAAATATAATGTTTTATCGAGTGTATCAGCAGCTTGGTCTACCCGACTCCTTGATGAAACCAGTTACCTCGTCCTTGTATGGGTTCACTGGAGCTGCAGCGCGGCCAGCAGGTCTGGTCACGCTCAGCTGCAGTTTTGTCAAACCTCCCGCCTATCTATGCATATGGATAGACTTTCTGGTCGTCAGGGACGTATCCCCCTACAACATCATATTGGGTCGTCCGGCCTTGGTGGCTTTGGAGGCCATTGTATCACCCTTGCACGTCAGCATGAAATTTCCCACTCCAGGGAGAGTGGCCACAATCCAAGGTGATACGCAAGTGGCACAGAGCTGTTACTTTATTGCCACTAAGGGAGATGAATCAGTTCAGCAAGTCAGCCTTGATGAACTGATACCTTCAGACGAGGAACACTTACAGTCGGACGATGCAGTTCAGGACTTCATCCTTGATCCAAGCAGACCTGAAAATGTTATAAAAATCGGGACCTGGATGCCGTTTGAATTGCTATCTCAGTTGCAGGATTTGCTGAGAGAATTCGCGATCATCTTCGCATGGACTGCGGAGGATATGCCTGGGATAAGGCCAAGTCATGCACTTCGGACCATTTCAGCAGGATAAGACCAAGTCATGCACTTCGGCAAGGCCTAGTCCTGCACTTCGGCAGAGTTCAGCTGTGTACCACAGCAAGACATGCACTTCGGCAAGGTTCAGCTGTATACCACAGCTAATGAACCAAGTGTGATATTACTTCGTGGGACCCTCAGACAGAGGTGCAATTCCAATACAGTGACTATATCTGGTTAATCTTCCTGAACACGCCAAGGTCACAACAGCCGGCCTATTAGTCACATCAGTCAGACTACTGATCACATCAGCAGACCTACAGCGTCCTAGGCTTTCTGCCCAAAGAGAACGTCATATCCATTATCTACTATCAGAAGACAAAAGCAGGAAAAGGTCTATAAAGACAAACCAACCAGGACAAAGAGGAGGATCCGAATTTCTAACATCCATACTCTAAAGCGAGCTCATACACTATGCTCCTCGGCACATACTGTGAGAAACTTCTAACTCACCTTTTAAATTATAATCTCAGTGAGATATGACCCAAACTGACTTGAGCGTCGGAGGGTTTTTTCCGGGGCTAACCCCCCGGGACCTCTGACATGTGCTTACTTGTGTAGGATATATTTGGCGCTATTCCAGCTATAAACTTTCAATCCCAGTTAACAACTCTTCAAGTTAACTGACGAAATCATTTTGAGGTCGTCTAGACCCTTGGTGAAGATCCGGCTTCATCAGAGACATTGATATATTCTAGAACATAGCTTAATTGGTACTTAGGTTAGCATTAAGGATGCCAACATGTCGTGTTTTGTATTTCGTGTTTTTCAGGTTTCGAATTTCAAAGTGACACACATACCTTACTCGTTTGCTTCACGTGTATGGAACTAGATACCCAAACCTAGACATGTCAGGTTTCATGTCGTGTATCAGGTATGCCCACAAACTTGATCAGTACAAATATTTACGGTCGTGTACGGGTCATTTTGTGTATTTTTCAGATAACCAGAAGAACAATAATGTTTTACCAGATGAAATTATAACATAAAACTATAATAGAAATAGTTTTAACATATAATCAGCAATATGATCTATAAGAAAACATATAAAATCAAACATAAGAATCCATCATTTAACAAAACAAATACACAAAAAGAATATATGTTAAGATAAGATGCACTGACCTGAATCGTAAGAAGGTGGAAAGTGATGAGACAAAAGAAGGGAGGAGAGAGGAGTATCTCCGGCAAGGAGGATGAGGACGGTAACGGTGACGACGTGTCCCTAATGGAACACCTCCGGACAGAAAATATTTCAAATTTTAGAGAATAAAAGTTGAATCATAACTTTAAATCATCTCCATCTCTACAATGTCCTTTTTTGTTTGTAGTGGATTTCGGCCTCTATTTCGGCTTCACCAACTTTGTCGGAACGGAACCAAGGCCGTTTGCTTGCCGGCTGACAATTAAGTGAGTGGGAATTGAGAAGAATGAAGAGTGAGTGAAGAGATAAGAAATGAAGAATGATGGATAGGGACGGCGTGGGCAATTGCAGAGGGTCAAAAGGAAGGAAATGAGAATTTGGAAATCATGGATTATGTTTTTAGATTTTAGGAGTTTCTTTTTTATTTTATAATTTATATTTAAAATATATTTAAAAAATCGGGTATAACGGATATAAATGGGTAACCCGCAGATGTACCTGGACCCAACCTTCTCTTAACGGGTAAGTTTCAGGTCTTACCCGGTTTGGACACGAAACCAGCCAAAGCTAGGGTCAGGTTCACCCCTTGTTAGCATTTGCTCCAGGAAACATTGATATGAATGTGAGGTGACCAACCTATAGAATTGTAAGGTTGATTGTAAGATGGTAAAATTGAGTAAAAGACCGTTACTGTAAGATTAAATGAAACATAGTAAAATTAAATGAAAGACGGGGACGTTAACCGCACGGCAACAGATCCCACAAAGTAACTCATTTCTTATTTCTTATTTTCGGTTTAATGATGCAAATAAGTGATGAAATATATATTATTTAGTTTAATAGTTGTAATGCACTGTAAATTACTGATTTTTTTAAATAATATTATATTTTGTGTAAAGGTTATTTTTATATCATGAAAAGTATAAAAAAGAATTGCATTATAGAACTTATGGTGTCAAATAAATGTGACGTCGAAATTTTTTTAATGTGGATCGATGAAAGAGTAAAAGAAATTATAGATAACTCATTTCATAATTTCATTCTTTTAATAATCCTTAATACTGCCATTTCAATTTTTACGTTATATTTTATACCTCTCCCCATACGATTTTTATAGTACAGCTTAGGTATTTTAAATTATTTTATTGATGTGTTCTGTATATTGTTTGATTATAAAGTTATCACTAATAATCAGTTTACACCTTACCCATTATTTATTCATTAAGCATATATTAATTTTCTTGGTTGTATTGGTTACGTATATGACTTACAAGATTTCTTAAGGGAAAAAAAAAACCCAACATCGCTCAACACTTTTAACATCTAAAAATGTCATACAATGAAAGTTGAAGGAGACTGCCCTGTTTATTTTAAATAAGAAAAAACTGAAACTTAATTCTAAAAGAACACACTTTGACAAGGACAAAAATATGATACTAAATAACGACAAGTATTATTAATTCGGCCCGTCATGATTAACATTGTCTGACCTCACA
This sequence comes from Eustoma russellianum, assembly GCA_036186865.1. Lineage (NCBI taxonomy): Eukaryota > Viridiplantae > Streptophyta > Magnoliopsida > Gentianales > Gentianaceae > Eustoma > Eustoma russellianum. The sequence goes on from AP025047.1 coordinate 14,020,258, forward strand.
AAAATCTAAGCCGCTTTGGATTTACATTATTTGTGCAAGCCTAAGAGCATAACTAAGTCGGCACGGCCTAAGAGACACATGACGCTTCCTTACCGCTGACAAGGATCTAAAGTCAGCATCAGTACAGTTCGATCAGAGACGTTGAGAGTTGGACACCTCAACCACAAGGGTCACTTCAGTTCGGTCTTAGCTGCCATCTCGGTACTAGCACGCACCTCAACCACGTCTGTAGGTCTGCTATGGATCTGCTGCCTAAGTCCTAGTCTGCTCAACTCGGTACGACAAGCACCTGCTAGAGCAGACACATACTATGTAAGCACCTTAGCCATTCAACTCAACACGTGACGACACATGGAAATCATGTACAAGTATGACAAGATGCCTGGAATTCCCCCATAGCTTCTCAACATACATTGGTTTCTTAAACCATACAAAAGAAAATAATGACGGCCTTCAGCGGAAATATTTAGTACAGTGAGCCAAAAAAATAAAGCCATAACATAAAAATAAGACATGTTTCTTTAATATTTCAGCACATAAACATGTTAAATCTCATAATTGACTTGAGCTTAAGAGTGTTTTCCCCAAACAATAGTTTCGGGTCTCTAACGTCATTCAACTTGTGCAGATTTTTAGGAACATTAGTTTTGGCAACAGACTACGTGTACGCAAGAATTTGACAGTTTTTTCCTTTATTTGGATCATCTATGTTCTAAGTGAATATCCGACTTCGTCATTTTGTGCAAGAAGGAGGGACAATAAAGCCTTAGTTTTCAGTTTTCTTGCTTAAGCACGCGTAACATTTCTTTAAAATGGGAAAAACGCTCAGTATGATGGTGAGGAATTTTCTCACCGTCAGCGACAAGGAGGCTGTCCCAACCGATTGTTGGAGCAGATCTATGACAGGCATATTGGGCGCCCAGATGTTGTCCAAGGGTTACCCATGAAGAATGCGATCAACCCATAGAATATGTGGCTCAAAACATAAGATCTTTCAAGCCTTAGTTGACTAAATCAAGAAAAAGGCTCTAGAGGCCCCGTGTACCACCTAAGACCTTCCTTACACCTACTAGGGAAGGCAAGAATTTCAAGAGTACTTCTTTCGGTATAGTGATAAGTTCATGGCGGATGCTGAGGACAATGGTAAAAAGCCGCACACCAAACCTTTGCCCCTACTAAAAAAGTCCTTGGGCGTGATGTCACATCAATTAAATAACGTGCAATAGCTGCCGCTGCTCCACTACGTTTGAGGTAGCTTTGAGGGTGAGTCATCCTCATATCACCCCAAATATACGTAGGCGGTACAAGAAAACCCATTTTCTAAAGAAATTGCAGAGTAAGCCGCGTGAAATTTTGAGGTGTCCAAGATGGACGCTTATGATAGCCTTACGATGGCATCTCCGACTCTACAAATCATCTCTTTTAATATTAGACTGATATGAGTTGAAAGAATGTTACAGACCCAGTGAGGTGCGAAACCTTCCCTGTGTATATTTGAGGAAAAGGCCAGGAGATGGTTTCGAGATTTGATGTCTCAATCTATATGTTCTTTCCGAGAACTGGCCCAGAGGTTCAAGACACAATTTGTGTCTTGCAATCCTTTCATTAAAAACTCTTCACACTTAATGACTCTAAGGAAGAAGCTAGATATGTCAGATTTACATTATATGCAGCGCTTCACCAATGAATCCATGCAAGACGAGGACCTTAATGATCGGTTTATGGTTTCTACATTCACAAGTAGATTGAGGACAAACCTTATGCAGCTACAGGGGCTGAAGTCAAAGAAAGATCTCAAGGTACTACAAATATCATAAAGATATTGGCCACGACAAAGAGAATTGCAGACAGCCGGTGCACGCAATCGATTGCATCATTAAACGTGATCATATACATCAAGTTTTACAACACAATATCATGATTACAAAGTCGGCTGGATTTTCGTCGACCTACTCCGAAAGAAAAGTGCCAGAAAGACAAGTCATGACAGCACAGAAAAGACAATGATGAGGAGAATGAAAGGTCTAATGTTGCAGTTTAGCCTTAGTTAATTCAAAAATTTATATGATTTTTGATGGACCCAACATGTCGAGGTTAAGAATGGAGACATGGATGGCCGAGACTTCAAACAACTTGCCCTATAAAAAGGCAAAGCTATCACCAGACCAGCCCTATGGGCCAAGTGACCCAATCTCCTTAGGCTATGACAATAAAGGCTTAGACATTGACACCTTTGTTAACCTTGTAACTAATAACACTGTAGAGGTACACTGAGTTTATGTCGATATAGGGAGCGTAGTGAACATGATGTACTATAATATCTTCCAACAGTTGGGGCTGCAGAACATCCAACCATGCCATATGTCGACTCTCTTATTTGGATTTTCTAGTGCGATAGTGCAACCAGCAGGCCTACCTACATCCTCATGAAAGAGAGTCACTTCGTACCTTTCCTTACTCCTTAATATAGTCTACAAGAACATTTTTCTGACCAACTTTCATGGCTTGACCTACAACATTCTCATCGTTAGGCCAGTCTTAATGGACTTGGAGGCAATCATCTCGCCCCTGCATGTTAGCCTAAGGTTTTCCTCCTGAGCCAGGATGGTGACGATACATAGAAACATTTATGTGGCCTAGAGTTGCTATGCTGTAGCAATTAAAGGAAAAATATTCATACATCAAGTTAGCCTTGATGATATTGTCTCTCTGAGTGAAGAGAAGCTAAAATCAGACGACGAGGTCGAAGATTTCATTCTAGAACTTGGATGCCTACTAAGTTGTTGAACCGACTCCAGAATCTGTTGATAAAATTTAGGATTAAATTTGCCTGAACAGCTAAGGACATGCCGGGAATCCTAATAACTATTACTGAACACAAGCTCAACATGTATTCTAGCATCAAACCTTTCAAGCAGAAAACCAAAAACTTTGTGCCTAAAAGGATCAAGGTAATTGCTGAAAAAGTTGGAAGGTTTCTTGCCGTCAAGTTTATAATAAAGTTCCTCTATCCAATCTGGTTAGACAATCTCATAATGGTGTCAAAGACTGATAAATCGTGAAGGATGTGTATAGACTATGATAATTTGAATAAAGCGTGCCTGAGATATTGTTATCACTTACAAAATATCGATAAGTTGGTGGATTCATCAATTGAGCATAAGATCTTCGGTTTTCTTGATGCTTTGAAAGGTTATCATCAAATAGCCACGACAAATTACAGATCGAGATAAAAACTACTTTATTATTGAATAAGGCACCTACTACTACGTCAGTATGCCTTTTGGCCTGAAAAACGCAGTAGTCATATCAGAGGCTAGTTAATTCTTTGTTCAAGGACTAGATTGGCTGCATCATGAAGGCCTACACTGATGATATCCTTGTTAAGAGCAGGACATTTGATGTCCATATACAAAACTTGAGAAAAGTGTTCATCACTTTTAGAGACTCCAGGATGAAATTGAACCCCAAAAAAGTGTACGTTTGTGGTCTGAAGCGGAAAGTTTTTGGGATACATGGTCTCCGAGGAAAGGGGTTCAAGCTAATCCTTGGAAAGTTGAAGCTTTAAAAGCTATGCACCCACCTCGCAACATCAAAGAGGTGCAAATACTTACTTGAAGGATCGCGACACTGAACATATTCTTTTCCAAGTTGGCATAAAAATCATTCTTGTTCTTTTAGATTTTAATGAGAAGAATCATCGTGGAACGAGAAGTGTTAACTAGCTTTTGACGTCTTGAAGTCCTACTTCGTCAAGGTGCCAACCTTAACCTCGCCCACCACTGGCAAGGTGCTGTACATGTATTTGGCTGTCTGTCACGATGATGTCAGTGCTATCCTACTCATAGAGGAAACAACATATATTCAAGCTACAAGGAAACTCAGGTCCTATCTTAAGCTTATCCAATTGTGGTCGTCATTGATCAAACCTTGAAACAAATTATGTATGAGCCTAAGACTTCGGGCTGAGCAACAAAATGGGTCATAGAATTGGCTGAATATGATATCGACTATTGACAATAAATTTTCGTTAAGGCACAAGCTTTGGCAGATTTTATTGCTAAAGATATTTCTATAGAGGATGAGCCACGTGTGAGGAGTAATGGACCATCTATGTAAATGGATCATCTTCCAATAGTGGCACTAAAGCAAGTCTCCTAATCATAAGTCCAAAAAGGAAAGAATTTGAGTGTGCCCTTCAATTTTACTTTGACACTACAAGTAACGATGTCGAGTACGAATCTTTGATTACCGACCTAAGTCTCGCTAGAAAACTAGGTGCTCCAAAGATTAAATGGCACATTGATTCTCAAATTATTGTGGCACAAGTCAACGGTGATTACAAAGGCAAATAGGATCAGATGAAGCGGTATCTGTTAAAGTTTGAGCAGCTTAAGAGAATGTTCAAATGTTTTTAGATCAACATATCACAAGGTCGGCCAAAAAAATGGATGACGTTCTTTTTCATCTCCAACAGTGACTCCAATAGCCTTGGGCAAAAATGTCATAGAGGAGCTTATTAGGAATCAAGCTTATGATCAGACCAAGGTGCTCCAAGCTGACTATCGTGGCACATGGAGGGACAGGATTGTTAACTTCTTAAAACATGCGTCAGTTGCAAGATAAACAAGCATCAAAGAAGTTGTGCATCATAAAAGCCAGGTATATTCTCTTTGAAAAATTCTTGTACATGTGGTCTTTCTCTTAACTATGTATGAAATGTGTCTCTAAAGACGAAGAAAATTATATTCTTTGTGAGATTCATACGAGAATATGTGGGAATCATTCTCGTTCAAGGACTCTCGCATGCAGGTGTTATCTGGGAAGCTATTATTGACCGACCTTATACCAGGATACTCTTGAATTAGTGAAAAAGTGTTAGGCATGTCAAGTCCACGCTCCTATGTCTCATTTTCCCAATTAAGAAATTATTCTTATTATGAGCCTCTGGCCATTTGTTCACTGGGAGATTGTGAATCAAAGCAGAACATCTGACGAAAATGATGGAGAATCACTTGAAATTTTTTTTGTAGAAGCACATTATCAGCCGTTTCAGATTGCCAAGAGTCATAGTCTCTGAAAAAACATTTCACCTTGGTGTGATAAGTTACGAGTAAAACATTTCATCTTGGTGGCACATCCTCAAGCTAATAGCTGGCAGTGCTTGATTACCACAACTCGGACGAAGGTTTAAAGAAGAGACTAAAAAAAAGCGGGAGCAGGCCGAATAGACAATCTGCCTTGCATCCATGGGCATATCGCACAACTCTTTCTATCTCAACCAAGGAAACTCTTTTTTCCTTTGTATATGGCTCTGAATCCCTAATTCAATCTGAGATTGACTCCACGCCAGCGAGAATAAAAAATATTCTGACCAGAATAATAATCAAAGTATACTCATAAATCTCGACACCTTGAAAGAGAAAAAGAGCAAGCTCATACTCGAATTGCGCAGTACAAAAATTTGAACTTTATAAGATGAAAGCAGAGAGTAATCTTCCTTTTGATTGGTGCCTATCAAACAAAATGCGAGAGCTGGCGGTGACCAACGCTTTACTTGAGGGGAAAAGGTTGTATTCTAATGCGTCAAATCTCTCAATATTGCAATACAAGAGTGCGACATAAATTCTTCAAAGTGGAGGACCTAGTCCTTCGAAAGAATCATGCAAGTCAGGTTGGTCATCTTGACCCAAAATGGAAAAGATTGTACTGTGTCATCAATGATTCTCCTTCTAGAACCTACAAGTTAGAAACTCTAGCTAGTAGGACTTTGCCACAAAGTCGACGTGTATCAAACTTGAAACTACTTCATGTATGGTAATTGTAAATTTGTCTCAAGAAAATCACGTACACTTTGTTTATTCATTGTTATTTGTAATATTTTAGAGTAACTTAGACACGATGTAATACACTCGAGACATGATCTCAACTATGTGGCCTCAGAAGTAGTTACACACAATGTAATATTTTTGAGCTGTTGTAGCGTCTTAAAAGTGGATGTATGACAAGTTTCCCAATTAGCCTTAGTAGGTCTGAGCAGTCACCTTAATAAGGGGACTAAGCCGTAATAGGTTTCGCATATGTCTCAACAGTGGGCACGAAGATTAAAACACAATAGGTTTTGCACACCCCAACACTCAGAAGGCCTAGGTGATCCAATAAAGGGATAAAGCCGACACATGTTTGTTGTATTTGACCTTGAAAGGTCCGAGTAGTCATGATATCCTATCAAAGTAACACAACATAACAACTCTTCAATGCTCAGACAAGAGTTGCCAGCAACATGCTTCTGACATCAAACCTTAAGACCTAGTCTAATTTATTTTTAGGCGACATTCCAGGGAGCTGGATAAGGAGACAAAAGTTTCTGATGGCGATACAGATCCGATTTTCTAAAATTGAAACCTAGTTTAATGTTCATTTTGACTATGTTTCAGGGGTCTATTTAGGGTACTTCGAAGGCTCCAGGATGGATACATGGTTATGTTATGCAAAAATCAGGATATTTTTGCATTTTTATTTAGTTCAGCCTCAGGGTCTCGGGATGACGGCATGAATTTTAAAGTTGATCAATGTTTAAGTCAAGAAGGCTTATTACGCTCAGGTCGACTTTTCTCTAAGTAGTCCAAGGTGACCACACTTGTGCAGATAATTATGTTTTTTTATTTCTACACAGCTTTAATGGATCTGAGGTCACTATATTTGTGAGGATTTGAGAAAATTGATGCATGCATTCAGATTTGATATTCAATTCAGTTTAGAAGGACGAGATGATTATATTTATTATCTATCGTAGCCTTTTTGATTAACGGTTTACAAGCCAGAAACAACTAAATCAAAGAGCTAAATGGAAAGGAAAAACTGAACACAATGCTTGAAGAACTTCTAACATTTTATTCCATTGAAAGTCAAATTTAAAAAGCTTCAGAATTCAACATTACAAGGAAATGGAAACAAAAAATATAAGCATATTCAAAAGCTTGACATATATATGCTTCATAAACTTGAGGAGGGTCATGAGTAGTCTGATCAAGAGGAGGTAGGATTGCATCAACAATGACATAGTCGATCTAATGGATTTCACAAAGTCCATTCAGTTCGTCTTATGACAGGGTGCACAAATGTGTTTCAACCAAGCCATCGGGACCACCTTTATTTACCAACAAGAATGACAGAATTCTGGGATCCACAACCTTAGGGATGACACTTTTGGTAAGGTTTTGAACCAGCGGCATTCCCGTTGGAACAGCGTTGCTAGTCAAAACGATGTTGCTAGGCCCAACCAGATCAACAACACCCTTTTCTGCCTTTTGGTAGGATGATGTGGTTTATTAGACGACATCCTCTCTGAAGCAGACACCCATGATATGGAATTTTCCTTTACGTGGCAGAGTAGAAACCAGCCTCATAGTGGTTTAAAGAGTCAGACATGGCTGATAACTAGAGAAGAATCGAAGAATCAAAATGTATAGAAAGGAAGAAGATAAAGACTTACTTGATTGTATTTGGGCAAAGAAATGAAAGATTGAAGGCAAAAAAAAAGTTGACCAGAGAAAATCAGAAACTCAAAGGAGACACGTCGAAAACGATGGAGAAAATTAACAGTCACAGGGAAACATAGAGAAAAGGGGAGGAAGAAATTTTGAATCTTTATGAGAATAAAATAATGGGGTATGAATAAAGTCCTAATCTAATGATTTTGGGGGAAAACAAAAATATTCCTACTGGAATTCCCGCTCAGCAAGAATCAAGGGACACTACGACTGAAACCATCTCAAAATTGCAATTAAAGAATCTCATCATTGCAAACTACCTGAGCAGCCACTCATCGATTTACATGCAGGAGGTGTGAGTCAGTGGAATAGTAGGAAGATTTTGTCTATTACTGAAAGATCAGCCTTTCCTCCATAGTCATTAAGGCTAATCTGGGGTATCTGATGATGACGAAAATATCATCATAAATAACGAGAAATGTTACCAATTCGGCCTATCATAGTCGATGTTATTTGATCTTACATAGGCGCATGTCACCTTGGATTCACATCAATGTCTGAGTCTAAGAGCATAGATAAGTCGGCATGGCTCAAGGGACGTAAGACCACTGTTCCACGCTGACAAGGATCTCATGACAGTATCAGTAAAGTCCGACCAGAGACGTTGAGGGTTGGATATCTCAGCCACGACATCACTTCCGCTCAATATTAGCCGCCACCTTGGCACTAACGCACTCCTCATCCACGCCCCGTAGGTCGACCATAGATCTTGTGCCTCGACCTAGTCTGGTCACCTCGGTAAGGAAAGCACATTCCATTGCAGACACCTGCTATATAAATAGCTTGGCCATGCAACTCGACATGTGGCGACACATGACATTCATGCACAAGCAGGACAGGACCCCTGACACTCCTCCACAACTCCTCAACATGTATTGGTAGCTCAAACCATACAAAAGAAAACAACGACGCCCTCCAACGGCCATGTTCAATCTAGTGAACAAAAATTACAGTCACAACACAAAGATGAGACATATTTATCTAACATTCCAACATACAAACGTGGTAAAACCCAAAACTGACTAGAACGTCATTGATTTTCCTCAGAGCAATATCTTCGGAATCTCTAACGTTGTTCAAATTGTTCATATTTCTAGGAACGTTAGTTCTGGTAACAAATCATGTCAGCCCAAGACTTTGACAGCGTTTCATATTAATTACATCATTTTTAGTGCATGTGAAGATCCGACTTCGCCACACTAAAAAAAATGGAGATTTCTCCTCATGATCACGACGTTTTATTTGGATAGTGAATGAATTAAGCACTCTTGACCAGTAATTAAAAAAATAAAAAAAAGTAAAAATGAAAAATTCTAGACTAAAACATCCGACGCGCCGACACCGACACATGCAAAGGTGGGAATTCGGCGGATCCAACAGGCAGCATTCACACTTTTGATGGCACTTTTACACAAATTTTATAATAGTCAATGACCAAGTATGATTAGTTGATCATTAAATAATGAAATGAGTAGAAAATTTATTGGTCATTTGTTTTGGTCAATCAGACTCTTGTTTGCATATAGATAAAACTTAATTGTCAACATTTTATTAGATCATTTGTTGATTAATGACTACAATAAAATTTCTAGGCTTTTTTATATGGTAAGTCTGGAAATTAGGGTAACATTAAAGGACTCCTATGTTAGACAGCCTAATTTTACGCAGAACGATACAAAGTGTAAGAAAGGGAATATTATAAGAAAACTTTTCATGTCACCTAGCAAATATTATAAATAAGAAAAATGATACTGACATTTTCATAATAAAGAAAAGGAAGCAGAAAATATGTTTCATTTTGACTCCTTTTTTACTCAAATCAGTCCAAATCTAATCTTACATATAATGAATCCAAATACATTGGCTCAATAATTAAACTAGTCTCAAACCTTTCACAAATATCTTGACTCCAGAATAGTTGAATATATATATATATATATATATATATATATATATATATATATATATGACTTGTAATCATGCACCCGGAAAGAAATGAAAATGACAGATATATACATCGAATAGTATCACTTTATGCGTCTACTAATGTTGGGGTGAGGTGTCAAATCTCACCATTGATGGAATGCAACGCGGAAACAGAAGAGATATTCAGTCATATATATATATATATATATATATATATATATATATATATATATATGTTCAAAATTTTCTCAAATTATGATCATTTACAGTTGATGTTATTGATAACACCGTTAATTTAAAAGTTGATTATGTTAAATAGATATGAATTGTAACGAATTGAATAAATGTAGATACACGTTATGTATCCAGAACATGTGAATACTAAGTGTAATAGTAATCAAACATTTAGATATAAATTGTGCATTACTTTTTCTATTAAGTGTCAGTAGTTTTTTTTTTCTTTTAGCAGATGGTCAATGCGTCACTAATGTTAGCTGAATATAACAACAAATATGTCTAGTATATCTTAACAACAATAAAAAATACCACTAGGATCTGAGGATGAGAGACAGTCAACTAATATCGTTAACTGAATAATACTCTAATTTAAATGTTATTATGATTGTACCTTATAACTCATGGCTTGTTCCTAGGATGTAGAATGATGGTTGTACATCTTCTTGTTGTACTTATTTTATGAACCAAGATTTCTTGTGTGAGTGTTTGATAAAGATTCAAAAATTTGAAACTGCAATGCTGCAAAGCATATGTGAGCAGCGCATCCAAGTATTCTAAAAGTAAATTTATATTGGAAGTTTTGCGATTCAACCAAGAATGGTATAACCACTTTTTAGTTATTATGTCATACAAGTATTACAATGTCAAATAAGATTGAATTGTTACAAAGTAAATTGTACCATTTCGTATATATTGTGGTAATAGTAAGAGAATTTTCCACTTTATACTAATGTTGTCCACGGTAATATTTGTTGGGGCACCTTCATTATAGCTTTGTAACTTTGCTATTTATGATTACAACAACCATATCCAGTATATTTCAACAACAGAAAAAACTATCACTGAGGTCTGGAGAGGGTGAGAGATAAACAAACAATACCTTCATCCCAAGGGATAGAGAGCTTGTTTCCAGTGAGACCTCCGACTCTATATGTACATGCATAAATGACACAATAATAAGAATATGGTGTGTTAGTGTATTAGTGAAGGAATTTTGTAAACATTAAATAGAAAGCTTCAGATATTAAAATAGTCATAACTGTGTATATACACAAATAATGAAAGACAAACACAAAAACAAAAAAGCACAAAGTCAACTTAAGAGTGTATAGAGGATCTAAACCCCTAAGTGCACTCTAAGGTGTCCTTATATCCTGTCTAATCCTCCTTAACTTTAATCATCTGCCTCTATAAACTCCTATCCTGGACTATGTCATCAGAGATATGCAAATCTAGAAGGTAATGCATAATCCGCGCATCCCAAGTCAGTTTGACATGCCTTTACTCCTCTTTCACTTAACAATTATACTTTCAACTGTTCTGACACTCCTCTTTCCCTCTACACTGATGATTTCAACTGTTCTGATAGAAGCCGTTGTCTGTCTCCTTTGATCTGCCGAAGCCATCTGACTCTTTCCTCTCTTATGTTATCTGTTATACTACACGCCTCTAACTTTAACTTTTCCTTAAATACTTGCTATTTATAATTACAATATACTTAAACGGTGTATTTTGATAATGCGAAAGTATTGGCACTTTTACTTTTTTGAGACGAAACCATCTGAGTACCAATATGTTCCTTGTTATTATTAACGTAATTAATCAAAAGCTCATGATAGAGTTCTAGTTGGATGGCCCAAATACCCTTTCACTTAATCATCTAAGCTGGGGGGGGGGGGGGGGGGGGACAAAGACAAACAACATAGTTAACAAATCCCCAGCTTTAAGAGTAGGTGTTATATTTAGCATGAGTTTGATCACTAAACTATAGAAGATATGTTTAAATGGTTCACTTTTAGAAACATATTTTAGTTTAAAAAAAAAAAAACACTGTGTTTCAAAACAGTCGCATACAACGCGGGTGAGATCAGAGGAGGTTGGAAAGGAGGCAAAATATGAGGTCTCCAATCATGTCCCGCCACGTGTAAAAAAATTGTCTTTTTTTTAAAAAAAAATTTGAATGTGGTGGAACCACTGACAATGTTTTTTTACACGTGGCGGGACGTGATTGGAGGCCTCATATTTTGCCTCATTTCCAACCTCCTCACATCTCACCCCCTACAACGGACTATATTACTAGTTCAAATCGTACAATAAACACTATTTTGGGTTTATGTTCTTACACTCGTCTTAAGAAACTGAGATCTAAAAGAAATATTTTTATATAGACCCATATTTCGTTTCATAAAATTATACTGACAAAAGATTAAACCATATGAGCTCCGAGTTTGCTCCCAAAAAAAAAAAAAAAAACTGAGTTGAACCATTTCAAAACAGATGAGATCTGAAGATGGCTCATATGAGGCAAAATATGAGGTCTCCAATCACGCGACGCCACGTGTATAAAAGAGTCTTTTTTAAAAACGAAAAAAAGTAAACAACGGGCCTTTTTATACACGTGACGTCGCGTGGTTGGAGACGTCATATTTTGCTTCATATGAGACCTCCTCTGATCTCATCCGATTTCAAAATGGCTCCTCTGCATTATAGGCTGGGATCTCCTAGCCTCCATTTTCTTCACCCCTTTTGTGACCATGCGACACTTGGGAACAAGGGGGTGGTGAGGCTAGATGCGGGTGACCTTCATCTAGCCTCACCACCCCTTTCCTGCCACGTATCGCACGGTCACGCGTCACTGCACCTCCTTTGCGCTAAGGGGATCCTATCCCATTATGGGTTATATGGCAGGCCAAGATGGGTTGGCACGATGGATATAATTTGTATTGAAGATCTTTTGAAGTGGGTCAGAATTTATGAAGGTACGGCTTCCTGCAAGCTTTCTTAGAAATGTGTGAACCTTTGACCGTATCCTCAAATTACCATTTCTTGAAAGACTAAAGGAAACTGTTACAAAAAAAAAAAAGTAAAGGAAAAAAAATCCAATAACAAGAAAAAAATCAATAATGATAAAACTTTAGTGGTGTTTGTTTGTTGCTTTTGACATTTAGGTTACAGGTTTGAGCAGTATAAATAATCTCTTGTGCAAATTATAGGATAAAGCTGCGTACACAGATTTTGAAACGATTCGGCCCATCTCAGAACTCTATGCAAACACGGAAGCCTAGTACATTGGGAATGCCATTTTGTTTGCTAGATCATATCACAACTTTAAATTATCATATTTATTAACTAACTTAATATTGAAAAAAAATATAAGTTTAACAGTTATGTAGTATTTTTTTATGTTGAATATTCAAGTTCAAGTTTTCTGGCATCCAATAATAATAGTACTAGTAATTATTATTATTAGTATTATAACAACAACTTTGTATTTTAATATTTTTTGGCATATGCTGAAAATAAAAATAGTAGTAAATAATGATATTATTTGAAAAGAATAATTACATTATATTAATAGACATAATACAAGAAGTAAAATACAATCATATCAAATGTTCTGTACTACCTATATTTTATTGAGTTCGATGATCTAAATCATATAACGCAAAAATACGTTTTTTAATCATGATATCACGTGGCAAAAAAATAAACTCCATATATAATATGAAGACAACTGCATTTGCATATAACTAAATTCAGTTTTTCTTTGTCATTGAGCCCAACCATTAATTTAAATCAAATTATGGTTATAATCTCTTCTAAGGGCTCTTGTACAAACAGAAGGAGCATGAATAAAAACAGAAACAACATTTAATCGGTTCTTTTAGAGAATCTGTAGGCAAATTCGTCCATTCCTAATGGCAAAAGACGAGAAGAAAGATTGGGAGCAAAAATAACATACTTTTTAACGGAATTTTGGCAAATGATTGTATACATCGAATTCAAGCTATTGTAAATTTTGATCTTCATCTTGATAGATTGTATAATTAGAATTCAAGATTACTTTAAAGATATTAACGTCGTTTGGCAGGACCATTTTATAGAAAAACATAAAACATTTATTGTCAAAAAGCACCGTCCAAACAATGGGTTGATTAAAACTCAATAAATTGACTCTCCTCCTTATATTGTGAAGTAGCAGTTGACCGATACAGTTGACGTAATTTTCATTATGAGTCATCAGGAAACAACCTCTGTGTGTTTATAACACATACGTATAGTTGCGTACATCTGACCCTCCCATACCCCGCCATAAGCAGGAGCCTCTAAGGCAATGGAGTAATGTTGTTGTTGTTGTTGTTTTATTGTAGCAAAAGGTTGTTTCCCCAACCTCAAGGTCCCCCACACGCTGTCCGGACGAGGCAGTTGGGAGGATGTAAATCAGGTATTCAGCGGTCCGGTAAGGAGGAAGCACAGTGCCCACAATACCTATAAGGAGCCCACCTTCAAGGCCCCTATTGGAGTCTAAAGATGATGCCCCACACTGCAGGCTGCGAGACTCGAACCTTGCACCTTGTAACAGATCTTTCCTTCTGAAAACAACTGAGCTATGCCTGCGGGCTGTTGTTCTTTTCTTATGTTATGTGAAAGTTTTTTCTTTGAAATTTACCAGAATCTACTAGCATATTTTTTTATTATTGGGTCAGAATAAATTATATCCGGAAAATGTACGTCTTTTATCTTAAGAAACGAAAAGAAGGAAAAAAAAAAGTGACCTTATATGTTAGTGGAAAAATAACTCGAAAGAGCAAATATGCTTTCAATAAGATGTAAACATGTGTGGTCACAGAATTGCTTCTCTTTTCTAATTGCTCTTTGTTGAGTATGAAAGATTAATTTATTTTCTTGCTTTTGGTTTTTTTGCATTCGGTCAAGAATCCCCACGTTATTTTATTCAATTGCCCTAGTTATTACTTCAAAATAATCTCACAATGTGAAAGGGGAAAAAATGAAAATGAGTAATGATATATTAAAGAAAAAGGGTGTTTCTGGTGGACTAGGCTCCCGCGTTTGCACAGGGTTCGGGGAGCAACCGGATCGCTTCACGATCTGATTTTCGCAGCCTTACCTTACACTTTTTTGTGTATGAGGCTGTTTCCGCAGTTCGAACCAGCAGATCGCTTCACGATCTGATCTACGCAGCCTTACCTTATATATTTTTTGTGCAATAGGCTGTTTCTGCGGCTCGAACATGTGACATCAAAGAAACAAAGCAGTAACCTTAACAGTTGCTACAAGGCCCGCCCTCAGTAATGAGATATTAAAAATGAATATAAAAATTAAGTGATACATACCTCAAAGTAACAAAGCAGTAACCTTAACAGTTAGTACAAATCATGTCGTCAGTAATGAGATATTAAAGATGAATATGAAAATAGAGTGATACATTTGGAAAATCATATCCTTTGCGTTATCTTTGGTTTGATTGACTCACATTCCGTTATGACTTCTATATTTTTATGTTTGACATTTAATTTCAATTTTCTAACTTTATTTTAGTTAATTTTAATCGAGAGAAGCAAATTTATTGGTAACTTAAGCCACAGAGTCATATTAATGTCGCAATAAATGCCCGGGATTCCTCATTGATCATATCACTCTTAAACAAATTATTCGCGCCTTATTTTCATATTGGGAATTGAAAATTAAACAAAAAGAAAAAAAATAGTGTAGTTTGCAGATCCAATTTACTCGCCGGTCAACTATCCAACTTAGCTGTTTAATTGTAAAACTAATTAGCACGTACTTTTATTTAAAAAAATAAACATATCATAACATCTTTTTATGTGCATCTTCTAACAAAATTATGTGATTTTTGCTTTAGATATCTGATGAGGAGACTAAATGTAAGGTAAAATATGAGGCTTCCAATCACGCGTTGTTAAATGTAAAAAATCAATTTTTTTTTAAAAAAAAGAGCAGCACCCCTTTTTAAAAAACTATTTTTTTACACGTGACGACGCGTGATTGGAGTCATCATATTTTGTCTTAGCATCCCTTTTTTAATAAATTACTTTTTTATACATAACGACGCGTGATTGAAGGCATCATATTTTGTATCATTTTTAGCCTCCTCAAATCTCAACGCAGATAACATGTCTCATGTTGTAGTTTGAACTGAAGTTGACTTCATCTAAACATGACAAGAGCCAAAGGCTGTAAATCAAATGGAAAAGCCGTTGATTTTTTATCTCGAAAACTTTGAAGCGGGCTCAATTGTTAGATGCAGCCTTTTTTTAGGTCAAAATGTAAAAATTCCATTTAACCAGTGATCAAAATAGGATCAGTGCATTTACAATTTCGCCGGGCATACCCAGGATGCAGATCATACAATCAGCAAAACAAAATTCTAACTATCCTGCAGTGACCTATACACGTGGGTAATAATTCTATGAACCACACCCTGAACATTAACATTCTGATCCTCAAAATTTTTTAGATTCCTAGCACTCCAAATAAAGTAAATAGTAGCAGCAAAGGCTGCATTAATGAATTTGGTTCTTCTACTTCTTTTCCTTGCGTGTTTAATCAACCAGTCAAAAAGACCCTTAGTAGAATGGAAACAGTCCGAGATAGATAACCATTGCAAAACCTGAGCCCAAACCTGTCTTGCCACCGAACAACCAAGCAATAAGTGATCCTGCGATTCATTAAACAATCCGCAAAGTGGGCATGAAAGATCACCAACCACAAAATGTAGTTTATCCCTTGTAGGCAACCGGTTTCGTGCAACTAACCAAAACGTGAAGCAGTGCTTGGGGGAGCTTTTTGAATTCCAAACCACGTTAGCCCATTTAAACCGGTTCCCACTAGTCCTCAGCAATTCATAAGCCAATGCAGTAAAAGAGGTTTTAGAAAAGCTCCAACTTTGGAGTTCCCTATCCCCCCTGGAGATGCTGCCCAGCTTTCCTAGTACTTCATCCTTAATTTGCAAAACACGCTTGATGAAAACCGAATGTGACATCTTCGGCTGCTGCTCCCAGATTCCAACTTGGAATCTGTAATAATGGTTAATCCAACGGATCCAGAGGGAGTCCTTTTTCAGCTGAATATTCCATAAATGCTTAAGCAACAACGCTTTATTCCAAGCCTTCAGCTCAAGAAGTCCCAGGCCACCTTCATTTTTGGGTTTGCAAACGTCCTTCCACGAAACCCATGCTTTCCTTTGATGCACATCCTTAGCTCCCCATAGAAAGGATCTTGCAATTTTATCTAATTGTTTTAGAACTTTCCCAGGAATGGGAAGAATTCCCATCCAAAAGGCGTGCAAGCCTTGTAGAACCCCCCTTATTAATTCAATTCTACCAGCGTAAGACAATGATTTGGAACTCCACATTGACGTGTAAGTGAGTGCCTTTTTGAGGTAACCACTGAAATGCACGAACTTAAGTGAGTAACCAGCGATAGGCACACCGAGATACCGAAAGGAGAACTGGCTAAAGGAAAAGCCAGTTAGTTCCCTAATCTCCTCTTGCTCCACTGGGGGAAGACCCGCCAAAAAAATCTCTGATTTGCTGATATTGCTAGTGAGGCCAGAGACATTCGCAAATTCATCCAATATGTTCATCAACAATAGAACGGATTTCTGATCCCCTCTACATAGAAGAATCAAGTCGTCTGCAAAAGCTAAGTGTGAAATCTTATGCAAGTCGCACTTAGAGTGATACTTGAAATCCGGGTTCCTTCCAAGCCCTTTCAACAATCTAGACAAGTATTCAATACCTAACACAAAAAGAAAAGGTGAAATGGGATCACCTTGTCTTAATCCTCTTTCCCCTTTAAAGAAGCCTTCCAAGGATCCATTGATTGCAATAGAGTAAGATGGAGTCTTGACACACTCCATGACCCATCCAGTGAAAA
This sequence comes from Eustoma russellianum, assembly GCA_036186865.1. NCBI lineage: Eukaryota > Viridiplantae > Streptophyta > Magnoliopsida > Gentianales > Gentianaceae > Eustoma > Eustoma russellianum. The sequence continues at coordinate 14,037,675 of AP025047.1, forward strand.
TGGAGGGAAAATTAAGTCCCACCAGAACTTCTTCCGAAAACTCCCAAGCAACCGAGTCGAATGCCTTTTTAATATCAACCTTTATCAAACACTTTGGGGCCGTTTTCTTATGACCATACTGCCTAAGCAGTTCTTGAACAAGTAAAATATTTTCAGCCATGACTCGACCTTGAACAAAACCAGCTTGAGCCTCATCCACAACTTTTGGCAAAACTTGCGCAAGTCTAGCCGCCAGGATCTTAGAAATTGCCTTGTACATGACATTACAAAGTGATATTGGTCTGTAATCGCCCACTTTCCTTGCGTTTTCAACCTTGGGAATTAAAGCAACGACAGAATGATTTAGTTGCTTCAACAACCTACCACTTTGAAAAAACTCCATAATTGCTTCAGTGATGTCATTTCCAATTGTATCCCAAGCTTTCATGTAGAAGTGAGAAGTAAATCCGTCAGGCCCCGGAGACTTCTCTTTACCGATTGAGAAGAAAGCATTTTTAACTTCATCCTCCGTAACCGCTTGAGTTAAGATATCCCTTTCGTGTTGCTCCAGAATAGGTCCCGATAACAAAATCTCAGATTTTGTATGTTGAACAGAAGGCTTAGTACCCAACAAACCCTTGTAGAAGTTCAGGAATTCCTCAGCAATTTCGAAACTTTTGCTAGCGAAAGTGCCATCATTTCTCTCGATGGACATAATCCGTCCCATGCTGCGGCTTCGTTTAACCCAAGAGTAAAAGAACTTTGTGTTGCGATCACTCAGACGCGTGAACAGACCTTTAGCCTGCTGCGAGTAGAAGCTCCTTTCACACTTCAATAACCATCTTGTCAAAATCTGCTGCTCCTTAATTCGAGTAACAAGAATTTCATCATCGTGAACATTTTGAAAATGTTCTTGCAGTTCCTGCAGCTTCATCTTCTCTCGTGCAACTCTCTCCGAAATGTGAGAGAAATTCCGTTGGTTCAGTTTCTTCAAGAAAATCTTAAGATACTTCTGCCTTCTACAAACCTTATACATAGCAGTCCCATAGCAATCAAGGTTCCAGGCCTCTTTGACCAGTTTCACAAAATCCGGGTGCTTCGTCCACATATTGAGGAATTTGAAGTTAACATTAGTCCTAGAAATTTCATGCTCCACGTACACACCACCAGGAGAGTGGTCAGACACGCAACCAGCAACAGGAAAATGAGCAAAGGAAGAGGGGAAGATATCCATCCAGGAGGCATTAGTCAGCACCCTGTCAAGCCTATTCTTGACCTTGCCATTCGTCCAAGTAAACTTACAACCTGTATAAGTTAACTCAACCATGCAACTGTTTAAACAAAACTCCAAAGGATCCTTAAGATCATAGTTTGAGACTTCTCTACCATTAATTTTCTCATCCTCCGAAAACACAGTATTGAAGTCCCCCATAATTGCCCATGGAAGGGACATACCCAAACTAAGTTGCTCTAAGTATGTCCATAAGGGCTTTCTTTCAAGAACTCTATTATATCCATAAACAAATGACATGACAACACGCCTATTGTCAGCCAAGGAGGTAACTTCGCAGGAGATAACCTGGTCAAGTATACCCAAATTAACCACATGAACCGCAGATGGCCTCCACAGAACAAGGATCCTACTTCCAGAATGCAGATCAAAGTTGTTAAGACAACATCATCCATCAAAAACATTCTTAAGCAAAGACGCAAAACTGCTGTGAGTAAGTTTGGTCTCCAACAAGCCAATGACATCAACTTTATGTTTTCGAGTGAAGTTCCTCACCTCACTCTGTTTTTGGGGAGCATTCAGCCCCCTTACATTCCAGAATGCAAAAATCATCAAGGAAAGGGGGAAGAACGAATCTTATCCTTGAACTTTGAGGGATGATCCCTCAAAGCCTTAGCCAATCTGCGCTTACCCTTCTTCGACAAGACTTTGGTGAATTCCTCAGTACACATCACCTCCCTATCAATTTTGTCCTCCATTTTTGAGTCCTCATCATTTGCATGAGAACCTTGTAGAGAACCAGACTGATCATCATTTTCTGCATCTTCTCTTCCCATGCCTTTGTATGCTTCAGTAAGAAAGGCTTGTATATTCTGCTGGCTATGCACCTGGAGATATAAGTCCGATTGATGGACATCTTGCGGCGGGACCAGGTTATCCAAAACAGGGGCATCTTGAATCCCTGTCGTGTCATTATTATTCAAAGTCACGACCTTCTCCTTTCTTGCTTCAACCTTTTTTTTTGCAACATTCCTACTGTTGCCTCTCCTTAGTTTCTCATCCAAAACAAACAAATGATGCCCTTTTGCCGTGTGCCCAATTCTACCGCACATGCTACAATGTAGGGGAACCTTCTCATAACTGATCTCCTGGTGATGGATTCTGTCAGGCAGCGTGATACTTAGCGTGCTAGGAAGCTCCTTAGAGATGTCAATCTCAATAAGGAGTCTAGCATAGTTATAATTTCCCCTTCTTGTAGTAATCAGATCGGTACTAATCGGATTACCAAGATGCAAGCCAATAATGCTAAGGAACTTCTCTTTCCAAAGAATGAGAGGCAGATTATTTAGCCTAACCCATACAGGCACAATGTTCATATCCTCATGCCCAAAACTAAAATACTTCGGCATTCTTTTGAGCATCAATGACTTACCAGCAATGAAGTACGGACCTTCTAACAGAACATCAAGCATTTCCTCCATCTTATCAAACTGAAAAATAAGCCAACCTGAATCATGTAGTTGCACTCTGTGCTTACCTTTCCATTTCCTGGTAATTTGTTTGAGAGGACCAAGCCCCGGAAATGCTCCTCCAACACAACCTATTAAGCATAACTCCCAATCTTTTTCATTCTCAAAGTCCTCCTCCATAAAAACAGGGTCATCAGTGGAAGTATCCATCTTGGAAAGTTTGATACCATCTTTGCGATTGTCCTTGAAGAGAGATGACCAACGAGGCTTTGCATGCAGCTCCCTCGAGCTGCAGGCACCCAAACCCTTATCCAAACTCACCTGCGTCACAAGTAGATCTGTATCATCAGAACCCAAATCTGCCCTCTGCACGCATTGTCTCTCAGACACAAGCTTAGAATCCATCAGATCTAACACATTTAGCTCCTTTTGTTGCATTTGCTCCTTCAACCCTCCCAAAACTTTCGCAGGAGGAGGTGAAATCAAATCTTCCTCAGGAATGAAGAAAGAATCATTCCTATATCCTTGCATTTCATTAGCTAAGACCTTGAAACTCAAGTAAAAGTCAGCAGAACTGGAAAAAAAACTCACGACCAGCAAGATGGAAAAGGGTGAGAGACTTCTCTCTAGAGAGCTTCTCTCTCTAAATTCTCTCTCATCTTTTCTTTTTACTTCCCTCTGTTAGATGCAGCCTTTGATGATTGTATTCTTCCACTTGATAAAGATATAAATAATAGATCGAATGATGTATAATTGAATATTTGTACAATTTGCTTTTACAAAAGTTCTAAGATAGATGCAGGCTTTAATGATTATATTCTTCCACTTGATAAATTTCATTTCGTAGAGTAAATTACACATTCTTTCTTAACTTTGGAATAGAATGGAATAAAGAAAAATGACTCACTAAATTGGCTGCGCTTCTTATATTGTGAAGTAGCAGTTGATCGACACAACTTGACGCAATTTTCGTTATGGGTCATCGAGAAACAACATGTGTATGTTTTTAACATATGAATATGATTGCGCACATCCGACCCTTCTATATCCCGTTATAGGTGGAAGCCTCTAAAGCAATGAGATAATGTTGTTTTTGTTGTTTGTATTCTTCCACTTGATAACAAATAGCTAGGCTGATGTATATTTGAACATTTTTACAATTTGCTTTTGCAAAAGGAATAAAACTTGTAGGTAAAAAAATAATATCCTGATCTTGAGGGTTTTTATAGTTCTGTTTTAAAAAACTTCGTTGAAGATATAAATTAGGAAGCCCTGCAGTTTTATGAGAGGTCTCTACTTGGTGTCCACAAAGTGTCAAGTCCAAATATGCTCTTGTATAAGAAGCTGACGCCATGACTCTAACATTCATACTTTGTTTGTCAAGAGTCGAACCGGAATAAAAATAATTCTTTCCTCAAAAAAAAGGAAACATTAGCTTTAACTATTATCGTGGCTGAAATGATCAGATAAATATAATTAAGTAACAGTGAAGTGAGAAACGTAATAAATGCTTTCTTCATTCTAAGATGAGAAAACGATTTCTTCAAAATGTCATATTTTAGAAAACGAGTTTTGCATTTTCGATAGTTTAATGCCACTGTCAAGATCTTTGACCTTCAATGAAAATAAATAAACCCCGTACAGTAAACGATGATATGAAAAATTATGGGAAGGTTCTAGATTAAGTTTGTGTCAGACATCTATAGCTACTAGACATAACATATTAATTCATTTAACTTGCATGAAAAGATACCAAGTCAAATTTCCACAGCATCAATAATACCTATGGAATCATATTATCGTCTTCGTCTCTCACCGTCTTCTAACCAATCGAATACCCTCATACAGGCTAGTGTCTCACCCGACTTCACAATCTCCCTTACTGGACACGTGACGCATAGTAATTTCTTACCGTCAACTTTAACGGTGAGGGGATCCGGACTATCACTAATGCCAAACGTGATTTACCGTGTCGTGCAGTAAATGTAACATCATCCTTACATGCCACGCCAAATTAAAAAGATCATCTTAGTCAATATCAAACTAATATTTGGATGCAAAGGTCATACATTGACCCTGAGGGTCGCTATTATTCCAGCTCCAACGAGCTTTATGGAGGATGTAAATTAGGTCATTCAACGGTCTTCTAGGTGAGAGACCCAGGATTTGGTACCCAGAAGGTGTGTGAGCCCAAACTCACTCCGGTATAAGGAGCTGACGGTGAAGCCCAAACACCCACATTGTAGCTGCCAAGATTCGAATCGGCAACCTTAGATGCAATCTGTCACTTGAGTACCAGCTAAGCTACGCCCTGGAGGGAATATCTAGCTAATATTTGTGATAGTGGATTGTCATTTTCATTCAGTATGGTAATTCATTTTTGCGTGTTACAGTATTTTAGATCTTCTATAATTCGCACGTTAGGGGGATCGTATATAAGAAAGAAGCTTGTTTGTAGGAGTGACCTTTCTTTATTTAATAAAGACATTTATTTGATTTATTTTATAGTGCTTTATTTTCTACCACATGATGATATATATGTATTATGAGTATTGAAAGAAAAAAAACTAACTCATGTGAATTGATAAATTGGTATTATGGTGATTTAATTGTTTAAAGGTCGTGAGTGGTTTTTCTTATTTCTCTTAGCAAAGTGTATTTGTAAGGCAAAAGGCAAAAAATATAATAGTTTTAATAAGATAATCTATTTTTATCGCACATTCAGAAGAAAATCCACGTCTATATAGTACGGTTTTGGCAAAACCTTCTTGTGGCATTGCTCTATTGCATTATAACATTCAGATATCAGGTTATTGTACTTCACTATTCAAATATGAGCTTGTTCTCTTTTTTCCTCCAGGCCATCCACATTGAGGAGAAGATTTTAATCATTATTCTAGTTGGAATGATTCTCCAATCAGGCTGACGTAGAGCTGATCTCAGCTGGTATCACGGCTTCAGAGCTGTACACCATGGCAAAATGAGTTTATTTGGTTGAGGTAGAAGGAGAGGCGATATGCCCATAAGATGATGGGCAACTAATCTACCCAGCCTGCTCTGGCTTTCTCAAGTCGCTTCTTTAAACCCTCCTTCAGATTACAGTTGGCAAGCTCTACTTGACCGTTAGCCTGAGGATGAGCGACCGAGATGAAGTATTGCTTTATCTACAGCTTAACTCACCATCTTTTTACTGGATTATCATCAAATTGTTTTCCATTGTTGGAGACCAACAATCTTGGCAATCCGAAACGTCAAATGATGTGCTTTTAGAGAAATTTCTTCATATGATTTCTTGTTATCGCTTCGAAAGGCTTCTCTTCGATCCACTTTGTAATTTAGTTAAGGCAACTAAAAGATACCGAACAGAAACTGGAGCACACGGAAGCAGTCTAACAATATTAATTCCTTATTGAACAAATGGCCATGAGCGGATGATGGGAATCATTTCTTGACTTGGAACGTGAGATAGAAGAGCATGCACCTGGCATGCTTGGAACTTCTTCACCAGTTCAAGAGCGTCACGATGTAAGGCCCAACCAGTAGTAACCAGATAGATAACACTTGTGTGCTAACGATCTTGATCCAGAATGATTAGCACAAATTCCCATATGAATCTCTCTAAGGATACAATCTACTTCTTCTTTTGAGACGCACTTCATTCATGGTTGAGAGAATGACTTTCTGCATAAAACTTTATTAAAGAGAGCGTACCTAACCACCTTGATGCACACCTTTTTAGCTGCTTGCCTGTCTTGCGGCTGGATGCCATGCTTTAAAGTGTTGACAATCTCGACCACTCAAGTGCCACGGTAGTCGAATTGGAGCACCACGATCTTTTTATCCAATGTTATTGGTGTTGAGAATGCTAGACGAGAAAGTATGTCGACTCTTTTATTGGCCGACCTAGTGACATGTTTGATCTTGAAAGTCTTCAGCAAAATCAGATAAGACTTGGGCCTCAATAGAATTTTGAGGTCAATAATCGATATCGTACTCGGCCAACTCTACTACCCATTTTGCTGCTCGGCCAACGTCTCAAGTTTTGATAGAATTTGCTTTAAGGGCTAGCCAGTCATGACCATAATAGAATAAGCTTGCAGATACAGCCTGAGTTTTCTTACAGCTATAACCAACGCCATAACTATCTTTTCTGCATTTGTGTATCTCACCTCAGGTCTGTGCGATGTTTTACTTACAATGTATATTGGTCTCTGCATGTTGTCCTCCTGTCTGAGTAAAATGACACTAAAGCTTTGTGGTAGATGGCCAAATATATGTACATCACTTCGCCTCGTACGGGTGAATTTAAGGTTGGAACCTCAACCAAGTAGGATTTTAAGTTGTCAAAAGCCTATTCACGCTTGTCATCCCACTGAAACTTGGATTCTTTTTCAAAAATCTAGGAAAATAAGAGGGATCTCTCAGCGACTTGGACAAAAATCGGTTAAGTGCCGCGATCTTTCCAGATAGTCATTGCACCTATTTGATGTTGTGAGGTAGGTGCATAGCATTCAAGACTTCAACTTTGCTTGGCTTAGCATGAACCACATCCTCGGAAACCTTGTATCCTAATAATTGTCAGCGGCGGGCCCCAAAAGTATATCTATTAGGGTTTAATCTCATTTTGAAGTCTTTGAGGATGCTAAACACCTCTATTTAATTATGGATATACCTACTCTTTATGTGCATATCATCGATGTAGACTTCCAAGATGCATCCGATCTGATCTATGAATAAAGAATTAACCAACCTTTGATAGGTGGCTCCTGTGTTTTTCAATCAAAATGGTATGCTGACGTAGCAATACCTTCTTATATGCTGAAGGATGTTTTGTCTTGATCTTTTTCAGCCATGACTATTTAATGATAAGCCTTTGAAGGTGTCGAGAAAGTCGAAGACCTCATGTTCAATCGTATAATCGACTAACCAGTGAATCTTGGGCAGCGATTAGCAATCATTTGGACATGCTCTGTTCATGTCAGTGTGGTCAATACATTTGTGCCAACTTTTGTTAAGCTTTGGCACCACCATGAAATTTGCTAACTAGACCGGATGAAAGACTTTTTTTATTATAAATTTGGCAGTAAGTAGCTTGCTAACTTGCTCGTCGTTACCTTAATTCTCTCAGGAGCAAAATTTCTTTTCTTTTGTTTGATGGGCTTAACACTTGGATCCACGATAAGCTTATGCTCCATCAAAGTTGTTGGAATTCCTGGCATGTCCTCGCATGTCCAAACAAAGATAATCGCAAAGACTTTAACATATTCTAGAGTTGGCTCAACAGCTTGATTCGCATCCATGTTCTAATCTTGATCATGTTTTTTGCTCTCTCGGGTAAGATGAAATCTTGGATCGCGTCGTCTGACTCCAGTTTCTCCTCGGCTGGAGTTACAATGTCGTTAAAACTAACTTTTGTATGGATAATTTTCCTGTATCACTATAGCGTAGCAGCTTTGAGCCAACTACAAATCACCATGCATCGTCACCACCCTGGCTCGGGACAAGAACTTCAAGCTAACGTGCAGTGGAGAGACGATTGCTTTCGAGTCAATCAGGGCAAGTCTACCAAGGAGAATATTACATGTTGACTTCTCCTTGACAACAACGAAATCCACCCATAGGTGACTACATTTAGGAGGTTCGTCAAACATGATGGAAAAATATTTATCCAATGTGGGGAAAGAAGTACTTATCAAAGCGGTTATCCAAGCTATACCATCTTACACTATGCAATGTTTTCTATTGCCTAAGTTTGTGATCAATTATTTGGAATGGAAATTCAAAAATTCTTTTGGGGAGATAAGGATGGTTCTTCTAAGATTCACTGAAAATTTTTGGCATGTTTGTTGCCTATCGAAAGGTATAGGGGGGACTGTGATCTCGCGACATGGAGTCCTTTAATTGTGCACTTTAGCAAAACAATCTTGGAGACTTGTGTTAGAATTGATCAAACGAATGCAATTTGAGATAAGGAGGATGAAGATCAACGAACTTCACAATGCAGAGAAGAAATTCGAAAAGCACAGATGGAAAATCAGAAGGATTAACTTCCTTCTTCCATACATCATAACGAACTGCAGGATTGCAGTTTATACACAACAGAAAACATAGTGAAATTACAAGAATATTCCTAGTAACTAATTCCTCTCAATTACAAGAATAAGGGTACAATAGTCCTTTCTGCATGTTTAACTTCCCGCCTTCCTTCTGCTAGCCTTCTTCGTTGCACCATAACGGCAACAGTGTTGCCTGATGCAATCCACGTTGATCACGTGATTAATTCCACTCAACCGCAACTCATTCGATTCCATATGGGTTCCTAAACATTGTGACATCAACTGCACCTGATATTTTCTTTCTATCATCTTCTTTCATCTGTGTTTGATATACTTCCTTAAGTGTTCGACCTTATTCCCGTTCTCATTCATGCAGCTTCTCTTTGAGGACCTTTAACTTCTTCATTGATCTTTGACACTCCCTCAAGCTCAGCTTGCTATACATGTTGTATACTCCAAATGTACCTATAAGGTCATTCATCCTTCTTGAATCCAAGGCCTTTGTAAAGATGTCTGCCACTTGCAATTCGGTTCTGATTGGGATCAATCTGATTGTCTCATCCTGTACCTTTTCTCTTACTATATGACAATTTATTTCGATGTGCTTGCTCCTCTCATCGAATACTCAGCAATATGCATAGCACTCTTGCTGTCACAAAATACCTCTACAGGTTTTGTTTCTGAATCTTCAAGCCCTACGACAAATACAATAACCAGTTTACTTCACATAGCAGAGTTGCCAAAGCTCTGTACTCGGCCTCTACTGAGAACTTTGACACGGTGGTTTGTTTCTTGGCCTTCCATGATATCAAGGCCTCTCCCAAAAATACACAAAAACCTGTCACACTTCTCCTAGTCTCTGTACACCATGCCCAATCAGAGTCTACAAACACTCTCAGCTACAGCTGCGTATTAACAGGGTACAAAAAGTCCCGACCTACTGTGCCTTTGATGTATCTTAGTAACCTGTGTGCAGCTTTTAAGTGATGTTCTGTTGGGGAATTAAGAAACTGACTGAGTTGCTGTACTGAGAAGGCAATATCTGGCCTAGTAATAATTAAGTAGATCAAATTTCCTATTAGGCTTCTGTAAGTAGATATTTCAATCATTAAGGGGGAATCATTATGAGCAAGCTTCAAGTTAGTCTCCATGGGGGTCTTAGCAGGCTTTGCTCCCAAAAATCTAGTGTGTTCCAACAACTCTAGAGCATACTTCCTTTGATTCACCACAAGCCCCCTAGTGACCTAGTTACTTCTAAACCCAAGAAGTATCTGAAGTCACCAAGATCCTTGATCTAAAACATCTTATGAAGCTATGACTTCAAATGATGTATAGAAGACAAGGATGATGAAGAAACTATAATGTCATCAACATACACTAAAAGTAAAAGTAAAGACTCAAAAGTGTGTTTGATGAACAATGTGTAATCAGTTTTGGATTGAGTAAAACCCATAGATAGAAGATAAAGTGTCAGCTTAGCATTCCACTCTCTACTGGCTTGCTTAAGACCATAGAGAGATTTTTGAAGTTTGCATATAGATTAGGCTGAGATATATGCAACCCAGGTGGTGGAACCATATATATTTATTCATGTAAGTCACCATGTAAAAATGCATTATTAACGTCCAATTGATGTAAATATCACCTTTTACTGTCTGCCAATGCTAACACAAACCTAACTGTAGTCATCTTGGCTACAGGAGAAAACGTTTCTTGATAATCCACATCATACTGTTGAGTGAACCCCTTTGCAACTAATCTAGCTTTGTAATGTTCAACATTCCCATCTGCCTGGTATTTGACTTTGTACATCCACCTGCAACCAATAGTATGCTTACCAGGTGGTAGTGGGACCAGTTTCCAGGTTTGGTTTGCTTCAATAGCTGCTAACTCAGCTTGCATAGCTGCCTGCCAGGTTGCAGAACTAGATAATTCTAAGTAATTAGCAGGTCCTGTATGCATACTAGAAGCTAAGACATATGATTTATTATCGGGTTCCAAAGAATCCAAAGTGAAACATTTGTCAAGGGTATGGCGTGTATATTTAATTTGAGAAGTATTGATGACGGGATTGATCTGAGACTGGTTAAAATAATATTCTTGCAGGTAAGATGGTGGTTTTTTATGTCTATGTGGTCTGATGTCAGATTGGACAGGTATACAAACATCAAGGGAAGTGATTGATATAGGAGTTGCTGTGGACTCAGGCTCATGTTGAGGAGATGTCTCAGGCTCAGAAGTAGGGGATGATAATAAGGATGGTGTACTAGCAAGTGGGCTGTCATTTTCTGTGGAAACAACTGGAGATTATGGATTTATATAAGGTAGATGAAATAAGCCCTGATTTGTAGGAAGAGAAGGATGTACAAAAGGTGTAGCTATAGGTTGGACAGATGTGTCTACAGTGGAGACTGTATCTGAGAAAGGAAAACTTTCTTCCTGGAATTCAACATCTCTAGAAGTAAAGATAATTTTGGTGGCCAGGTCCTGTAAAATATATCCCTTTGTGTTATGTGACAAACCAAGGAAAATACACCTTCTGGATCTAGGGGCAAATTTACTTCTGTTTGGCGAGTATCAACGGCAAATGCCAAACAGCCAAAGATCTTAAGGTGTTGATAAGAGGGATTTTTGTGATACAGTGTATAGTAGGTGGTTTTGTTGGCAAGAACAGAAGAAGGAATGAGATTGATCAAGTGTAATCATGTTGAATGCAAAATCCCCAAAACTGAATGGGCATATTAGCTTGAAATTTGAGGGCTCTAGCTATATTCAATATATGTTGGTGTTTCCGTTCAACTAATCCATTCTGCTGTGGTGTGTATACAAAACAAGTTTGATGGATTATTCCTTTTCAGCATAGAACGAATTCATTTGGAATTCCAAACTATTATCACAACGGATTGTTTTAATCTTTTGATCAAAGTGCACACAGACATAGGCATAGAAACTGCAAGATGTTTCTAACTTCAGACTTGTTTTTTTAACAAATAAACCCAAGAATATCTGCTAAAATCATCCACTATTGTAAGGAAGTAATATTGCTGATACAATGTAGGGTGCCTATAAGGGCCCAAAATATCTACATGAATCAAAGAAAAAGGAGTCATAGTTGTTGAAGTAGAAATGGGGAAGGGTTTCTTCTTCTATTTGGCAATAGGGCATATGTGACAAGGGAAATGATTATCAGAAACTACTATTAGAGGGTCCAGTTTTTGAATCTCTTTCAATCCAGGTAGAAAAATGTGCCCAAACCTCAAATGGCACAGTGAAACTTTGGACTGTATAGCAACTTGAAAGGAAAAATGTTTTGGTTCAGGATCTTTCTGTGTGCAATGAAGTTTGTATAGCCCCTGATTCACCTCAGCTAAACCAATAATCCTCATACTCATCTGTTTATATAGTACACAATGATTAGATTGAAACAGGACACTGATATGATTTTGTTTAGTAAGCTTGCTGAGAGATAGCAAATTAAAGCAGAATGATGGTATATACAAGACATTGTCGAGTGTCAAACGGGGATTTATGATAACAGTGCCGATATATGTAACCTCAGTGGATTGGTTATTTGGTAGCTTGACTTTCAAAGAGGTAACAGGATGACATGAATCAAAGAGACTCAAAGAGCAACAAATGTGACCAGTGACACTTGAATCCAAAATTCATAAGTCTAAGCTTTTAGAAGATACATTACCTGTTTTCTTACCAGAAGCATTCAGTTGCTGAGCTGACATAACATCATGTTGCCCATCCATTTTGTCATCTGGGCTTGTTCTTCTTTGATTCCCTTTCGTTGAAACTCTCTCAACATGGTCATCAACTGCTGACATTGGTCCTGAGTGAGCATGTTAGAGGACTGAAAGGCTTCTTTCTGGTCATCACATCCTATGTCATCACACCGACCATTGAAGCCGTGTTGTGGACCATCATTAGTCACACAATTTATCTGTCCCCTTGGTTTATACCTTGGGAGATACCCATGTTTTTTTGTAGCATTTCTGCTCCGTGTGTCCTAGCATACCACAGTGGCTACATACAGGTCTCTTCACACTACTCTATCCTGCTTTGTTTCCATACGATCCTTCCCTTCTAAAATTGTTCTGTGATTTGCTACCTGACTTGGGAGCTGATGGTCTAAAATAACCAGAAACTTGACTTGCAAATGACGTATTTTTATTTCCTGTGCTCATAACCATGGAAGGATTATTCAAGAAGGAAGTCTGACTATTTGAATACAATATCTTTCTTTCAAACTTCACAGCCATGGCAAATGTGGTACTAATGTCAAGTAAGGGACTAACAAGAAGAATTAAGGATTTTATAGGTTCATATTCTTCTTACAACCCTTTCAAAAATTTGATTACAAAATCATCCTCAACAAACTTATTCACCTAGCTTGTGACATTACAAGTACATTTCCTACAAGCACATGATGGAACAGTCCTAAGAACTGTTAATTCTTCCCACGTTACCTTCAGTTTCGTATAATATTCAGTTACAACTAGGTTTTCTTGTTTAATCATGTAAAACTCCTCCTGTAAATCGGAAATCCTGAATGCATCAACATTCCTATACCTAAGTTTCAAGTCTTTCCACATTTCTGCAGTATCATCAATTCACATAATACTTTGAGCAATAGAAGAAATTACTGAATTAGTGATCCATGAGGTCACCATGTTATTTGCCTTTATCAACATAACAAGTCTACGATCTCCCTCAGCAGGCCTTGCCATGGTTCCATCTATAAACCCTGCCTTGTTCTTAGCCTCCAATGCTCGACGAACAACTCTACTCCATCCATGATAATTTTGAGATGTAAGAGGTGTTTGAGTAAGAATAAGAGAAGGACTACCAGAAAGCTGAATATGAAGTAAATCCTCATACGAATCCATGGTTCCGAATGTGACTGACGAAGAAGCCATGACAAAAAACAAAATTCACAAGAAAACGAATACGAAGATATGAATGATCAATGATCTGATACCATGTTAGAATTGATCAAATGAATGCAATTTGAGATAAGGAGGATGAAAATCAACGAACTTCACAATGCAGAGAAGAAATTCAAAGAGCACGGATGGAAAATCAGAAGGAGTAACTGCCTTCTTCCATACATCACAACGAGCTGCAGGATTGCAGTTTATACACAACAGAAAACATAGTGAAATTACAAGAATGTCCCTAGTAACTAATTCCTCTCAATTACTAGAATAAGGGTACAATAGTCTTTTCTACATGTTTAAACTTCCCGCCTTCCTTCTGCCAGCCTTCTTTGTTGCACCACAATGGCAGTAGCGTTGCCTGCTGCAATTCAAGTTGATCACGTGATTAATTCCGCTCAATCGTAGCTCATTTGATTCCATGCGGGTTCTTAAACATTGTGACATCAACTGCACCTGATATTTCCTTTCCAGCATTTTCTTTCATCGATGTTTGATATACTTCCTTAAGTGTTCGACCTTATTCCCGTTCTCATTCCTGCAGCTTCTCCTTCAGGACCTTTAACTTCTTCATTGATCTTTGACAACTTCTTCGCTTACCCAACTCTCTGGCTTCTTTCTTGCATGCCAAGTACCCCGGCGCAGATATTCTTAATGCTCAGTTAGGTGTGCGGCCTAATTAACTTCATCTGGCGTAGTATCTTAGCGGGCCGTGATATGCTTGCTCTTGGAGTTCGATGACAGATAGGAGATGAGAAGTCTATTATGGGTATATAGAGGTCCTTGGGTGTCTATGGAGTCTGGATTTCTACCAATTGTTTCGAACAATAGTCTGCATATGACCACTTCGGTTCGAGATTTAATTGACGTTCCTAATAAGTGTTGGAATGATGCGCTAATTTGGGGCACTTGATAACAAGTATTATGGGAAAATTGTTTTCTTTCATTCATCCTTTTTCAATACATCCTGCCCTACTTCTTATACAACTCAATACTTAGCTATACAAGGTAAACTATCAATTAGTACCTACAATCACGCCCTTACAATTATGTACACAAATCATCCTCATTAATGGTAATACAAATCGTAATTATCTAAGGTAGGTAAATATTCTATTTCCTAACACTCCCCCTCAAGTTGAGCCGGGGAGTCTTCAACGCCCAACTTGACAAGTGTTTCGTCGAACGCCCTTCCAGCCACAGCCTTTGTCAAAATATCCGCCAATTGATCCTCACTTCGTACGAACGGAAACTCCACAATCTTATCTTCAATTTTTTCTTTTATGAAGTGTCGATCGACTTCTACATGCTTTGTCCTGTCATGCTGCACTGGGTTTTCCGAAATACTTATTGAGGCCTTATTATCACAGAACAACTTTGCCGGAGCAGTGACGCCCAATCCTAGGACACATAGTAGCTTCCGTAGCCATAGAATCTCCATTACTCCTTTAGCAATCCCTCGAAACTCTGCTTCGGCGCTAGACAAGGCTACAACTTTCTGTTTCTTGCTCTTCCAGGTAACCAGGTTTCCCCCAACAAGGGCAAAGTATCCTGAAGTAGATCGTCGATCAATCAAGTTTCCAGCCCAATCAGCATCCGTGTAGACTTGAACGCCTAAATGTCCATTGTTCCTGAACCAAATACCACGTCCAGGTGTCCCTTTTAGATATCGCACAATCCTCATTACTGCTTCCATATGATGACTTTGAGGTTTGTGCATAAACTGACTTACCACCCCAACTGCAAAGGAAATATCGGGACGAGTATGTGCCAAATATATTAACTTCCCTACAAGTCGTTGGTACCTTCCACAGTCAGCTTCAGATCTTCCTTCTTCAAACTCCATCCTCTGATTTACTAACATTGGGGCTTTTGCTGGCTTACAATCTATCATGCCAACCTCTGCGAGTAAATCAAGAATATACTTCTGCTGGGAGATAAAGATCCCTTTCTCCGACCTTTGGACTTCAATCCCCAAGAAATATCGTAGATCTCCCACATCTTTCATTTCAAATTCTGAGAATAATTTTTCCTTGAGTATAGACACCTCCTCCGAATCATCTCCTGTGATTATCATGTCATCAACATAAATTATAAGGCATGTAACTCGAGAACCATTCTTTTTTATAAACAGAGTATGATCAGCATTACTCTGTTTGTAGTCGCATTTTTTCATAAAACTCGTAAACCTACCGAACCAAGCCCTTGGGGATTGTTTGAGTCCATACAAGGACCGTCTGAGTCGACATACCTCATTTTCACCAAATTCTCCTGAAAAACCTGGAGGTGCACTCATGTAGACTTCCTCTTTTAACTCACCATGAAGAAATGCATTCTTGACATCAAACTGATAAAGGGGCCAAGATTGTGTAGCTGCTATCGAGAAAATTACTCTGATAGTGTCAAGTTTCGCCACTGGTGAAAAAGTCTCAGTATAATCAATACCGTAGGTCTGAGTATATCCCCTCGCGACTAGTCGCGCCTTGTATCTTTCAATGCTCCCATCAGCCTTGTACTTAACGGTGTATACCCATTTACAACTTACTGGTCGTTTTCCTGATGGCAAGATGACCTTCTCCCAAGTATTGTTTTTGTATAAAGCATTCATCTCCTCCTGCATGGCCGCACACCATTCAGGTTTACTCATTGCTTCCTCGACTGTCCTTGGTACCATTATGTCACACACTGACGACAATAAACCTTTTGCGCCCTTGATTGGATATCTGGTGCTTTTTGATAGTTTACTTGGCGAGTACCTCAACGGTGGTTTTCCCCTGTTCTGTCTTGGGGGCAATACTCTTCCTGGTTCCGCTGAAATGTCACAATGATCCTGCACATTTTCACAAACGACAGGAGGTACACTAGGCAAATTGTCAGTGGGGAGCATGTCAGATGATATTTCCGAGGTGTGTAATGGATCTGAAGTATGTGGCGATGGAATATATGGAGTAGTTACCTGATTTTGCAGAATGTCCGCTGAAGTATCACTGGTAGGATCAGAAGTCGGGACTATATCTTGGTCAGGTAAAGTACAGTCGGCGCCACCTACTTGCTGTGTTGGAACCACCTCCACTTGACCAGAATTATGGAGCCAATCGTAGGTCTCACCATAGGTCTCCCCCTGAGGCCCAGAAGTGGCGGAAGAATAAAAATATTCCTGCTCGAGAAAGGTGCAATCCATGGTAATATGAATGCGATGAGTACGAGGATTATAGCACCGATACCCTTTTTGAGAGACCGCATAGCCTACAAAGACACACTTGTCGGCACATGCATCAAATTTATTGCGCTGCGATGAGGGAATATGAACGAACACTGTACACCCGAAGACTTTTGGTGGTAATGTAAGAGCTGACGGAACGTCAGAGTGTTTAGTGAGCGATGAAAGAGGGGTACTATGACCAAGAATTTTTGTAGGCAACCGGTTTAAGAGATAGGCAGCAGTAGCAACGGCTTCAGGCCAGAAACTTTTTGGAACATGGGATTCGAGCATCATAGCCCGGGTCATTTCAAGCAAAATACGATTTTTCCGCTCAGCAACCCCATTTTGTTCTGGTGTGTGAGCACATGATGTCTGGTGGAGAATGCCATGATCGAGGCAGAACGATTTTAGGGCATGATTCATGTATTCTCCACCATTGTCGGAACGAAGAATTTGAATCTTAACATTAAATTGGGCATGAATCATCTGATAGAAATGTACAAACTGCAGATAAACATCAGACTTGTTTTTTAGAAAATAAATCCATGTCATGCGAGTAAGATCATCAACAAAAGTAACAAAATACTGAATACCAGAAGTCGTGCTGTGGGGAGAAGGACCCCATACATCAGAATGCACTAGACCAAATAACTGTTTGACACGAGTATTATTGGGTTTATAAGATGACCGAGTGTGCTTAGCACGAAGACATGTATCACAGGATAACATAAATCCAGAGGGAATCAAAGATGGAAATAAAATCTTCATATAATCTAAGGAGGGATGACCAAGACGACGGTGCCATAACCAAAGTCGCTGCTGAGTAGTCCCGGTAGCAAGATTGGACTGTCCCTGTTGTACCACATCTGCTACAAAATATAGTTCGTCCTTCTCAATGCCACGCCCAATGATCTTCTTCGAGCGAACATCCTGTAAAAGGCAGAAAGATGGATACATAAGTACTACGCAATGTAATTCCCGAGTGAGTTGGCTGATAGATAATAATTTTGTAGAAAGATCAGGTACATAAAGACAATTGCGTAGATGTAAGGCTGGGTTAATGGAGATAGTGCCACCTCCGGAGACTGGTATAAGGGTTCCGTTTGCGGTTTCAATATGAGTTTTTTTAGGGTGTTTCCAAAGGTTAAAGTCATTTGGGTCGTTTGTCATGGTGTCTGTAGCATCACTATCAAGTATCCATGGAGATTGTGTAGTAGTGGTAAGTATTTGGGCAATTTGAGAGTTTGATGTAAGGTGAGGGGCGGAATTGGATATTTTTAATTTTGTGGGGTCAGGCTGGGATTTCGCAGAACTCTGGGGGGCGGATGTGACCTTTTTAATAACTGGGGGACTATAATTGCGGGTCTCAGAAACTTGAAGGGCCCAACCTGTCGAATGAGAAACTGGGAGGGGGCATTGTGCAATTTCAGCGGGGGTATTTATGTCCAAACAAGCAAAATATGGGTTGGGGTTAAAAACCCCAACCCTTTTACCTCCCATCTCAGCAGCCGCTGGTTCATCATCTTCCTTCTGACCTGCTGCTGCTGCAGCCGTCCCCTTCCCTTTGCTTCCATCCGTCTGCTTCCTTTTTCCTTCATACCATTCCGGGTATCCTACGATTTGGAAGCAATTTTCCTTGGTGTGCCTTCTTTGGCCACAATGGCTGCAGACAAGGTTATCCTTGTCTTCAACCTTGCGCGTCCCTGCGGTTTTTGAGGTACCCCTGCCTCTGCCTTGTCCCGTCCCTCGTTCTTGGCCATGGCCTCTGGTAGCCATGTTTTGTGTTGCTAGGCCATGGCCTATCCCCTGTGATGAGTTTTCTGAGGGGATTCGGTGTAAAACAACCGCCCTTTCTTCTGCTCTCCTCATTTCTCTGTATGCCGCCTCCAAGGTGGGCAAAGGATCCCGTTTTAATAGATCATTCTTCTCATTATTGTATTTTTCGTCCACTGCTGTTAGAAATTGAAACAGCCTTAATGCCTCCGTTTTCTGGTTGTGGGTGTTGATGTCCACCGGACACTGCATCGAGTTTGGTTCCTGCGCATCTATGGCTGTCCATAGATCTTGGAGCCTGCTCCATACAGTTTCAATACCGCCAGTCCCTTGTCTGACCAAGCTTGCCCTTCGATGAAGGTCATAAGTCCTTAGTGAATCTGACCCAGATCCGTATGTGAGGGCTAATCCATCCCACAATGCTTTAGCAGTGGGATATCTGGTAACATTTACTACGAGTGCTGGTTCGATTGTTTGTATTATCCAGGTAAAGACCGCATTGTCGGCTTGTTCCCATGTAGGAAAATCCGGGTCTGTTGGTTGTGGTGGAGGAGGGACACCGGTTAGGTGATGTCTCCTCCCCCTTCCAATGATGGCGCGAAGAATCAGTGGTGCCCATACTGCATAGTTGCTTCCTGTCAATTTTACTGAAATAGATAAGTTTTCAGTATGGATTGGTACGGTGGTCTGTTGGATCGTGTTTGTAGGTAATCTGTTTTGGGCATTCTGCAAAATATTGGCTACCTGCACTGCTAAATCAGTAAGACTGGGGGTTTTTGGTTCACTGGCTTCTGGGTCTGACATGGTTTTTGTTTTTGTTTCAGGTAAACTGCAGAAATCTGCACTGGTCTAAGCCAAGGTTGGTTGAGAAAGGTACGACCGGGAAGGGTATGGCCGGAGTAAGTAATTCAGGCAATGATGAAGGTTTTTTCTGAGCCTATACTCAGAAACATAAATTCAGAGTAGGATGAACCCTCTCTGATACCATGATAACAAGTATTATGGGAAAATTGTTTTCTTTCATTCATCCTTTTTCAATACATCCTGCCCTACTTCTTATACAACTCAATACTTAGCTATATAAGGTAAACTATCAATTAGTACCTACAATCACGCCCTTACAATTATGTACACAAATCATCCTCATTAATGGTAATACAAATCGTAATTATCTAAGGTAAGTAAATATTCTATTTCCTAACAGCACTTTCTTTGCGTTCGAGACTGTGAAAATCTTGAGTATTCCCCTGGCTGATTTGAATTTTCCGGATAAGCTGTTTTGACACTTCAATACTAAGGGCTCCTACATAGTGAAAAGCAGTGGGTACAAACTTGCGATGCAGCATGATATGTTGTCTTCAACTCATGCTGGTCCGTCTGCTGCTTCTCCCTCCACTGAGCTGCGGTGGCGGATCATTTGGTTGATACCACTACAGCCACGTGTTCAACAATTTCTATGGAAGCTCGTGCATAATTGTTCACCGCTCGCTGTAAATTTGCGCTGTAAATTTGCATCACCAAGGGGTTGGTGATCCTAGTTGCCGTCCGTTTGGAGCTGAAAGGGAAGACAATTTTTATCGTTTTATGGCTTGTTCTATTCCGAGTGCAGTCAAGAGTCACTCTTTGTTAGAACTGAGCTCAGTCTACTATTGATACAGCTGCCGACCTGACTTGACTTGACCGACCTGACTTGACTGTCGAGCTCAGCTCGGCAGATATGAAGCGCTAATTACGGCTTACTAGATATGACTGTAGATATCCGGTCTAATCAAATATATCATATTCCTTGAGTTTATCATGTATATAAATGTAGAGATATGATAGGATTTGTATTGATCTTGTATTGATCTCTTTAGCTATAGATTAGCACAAATTGCTCCCTTGTATTTCCTATAAATTGACGGACAAACGAATAGAAAAACTCAGAGATTTGAGTTGCCAAAAGTCTTTGTGCAAATCTATTTTTACATGGTATCAGAGACATTGGCGGCTTACGATTTCTGATCCTCTTCCTTCAGAAATTTACTCCCCAGCCATGGCCGCCGAATCCTCTTCATCTTCTTCTCAAACCATGGCAACCGAATCCTCTCACAAGAAAATTATATCTCCTTATGATCTGCACTCACGTGATCATTCTGGGTTGCTCATCACTCCTGTCCAACTCACGGGATCAAACTATGAAGAATGGACAAGGTACGTTCATGGCTCCTTGCTCTCCCGACGAAAATTTGAATTCCTTGATGGAACTATAACTCAACCTGATGATGGATCTTCCGACATGCCAGATTGGAAGTCTGTCAATTCCATGATTGTCACATGGATTTTAAATATGATTGAGCCCAGCTTACGTTCAACTGTCTCTTACTCAGAGAATGCTAAGGAGTTGTAGGACGACATCAAACAGCGCTTTGTTGTTATGAATGCTCCTCGAGTGCAGCATTTGAAAAAAGCACTTGCAAATTGCAAGCAAAATGGAGATTCTGTCATGATATATTACGGCAGATTGAAGAAACTCTAGGATGAAATGAAAGACTATGACGAAATCCCATTGTGTTCTTGAAACGGCTGTAAGTGTGATTTGCGACACACACTCAGTTGTCGCAAAGAGGCTGACCGAGTTCATCAGTTCCTTATGGGACTCGATGAACATACTTATAGAACAGTGCGCTCGTCTATTCTCAACCAGGAACCTCTTCCTACTTTGAACAAGGTCTATCACTTGGTGGTTCAAGAGAAAATTTTGGGTTCCATTGCACTGGCGGAAGACAAGCATGAATCTCATGCCTTTGCCCTGACAGTGACGGAGAAGTCAGGCACTGAGAGGAAGAACTCCAAAACTACGGTGGTGTACACACATTGTCGAAGGAAGGGACATGAGGCCAGCTGATGTTTTCAAATTATAGGTTACCCTGACTGGTGTGGTGACCGTCCTAAAGGACAGACGTCTAAAGTTCCTGCACAGCTGACATCCTCTCGACCCAAGGTAACCGGCAGCGCTGCACATGTGGCAACCGCTTCATCAAGGGTATCCTCCACCCATGATGATGCACATGGGGTGCGAAGCTTTTGGCTGATCTTTCTGAAGCCAAGCTGAGCTCACTTCTCCGAGCACTTAGTACACATAAGCAAACCGCTACAGAATGCCTTAGTGGTAAGCCTACTCATGCTTTTTGGATTATTGATTCGGGAGCTTCTCATCATATGATGGGTAACTTAATCTTTTACATAATTGCACCCTAATTTCACCGTGTAATATCCGGCCGTCTAACCGGACTGTGACTCAAGCGTAGAACCAAGGGTCAGCTCGACTGAATCAAGAACTGATACTTGACAAAGTGTTCTTTGTCCCAAACTTAACTTGCAATTTGCTATCACAATCAAGTTTATGTTGTTAAATTTACTGATGAAGGTTGTGTGATACAGGACCAGAATACCAGGACTCGGATTAGAGCGGGTGATGTGATCGAAGGGCTGTACATCTTGAGAAGAACATGCTCTGTCTGGATGCATACAATAGGGAAGGACTTCGACGTCTTCTTATGACACAATCGGTTGAGACACCCTTCCAATCGAGTCTTGAGTCTGGTACATGATGTCATATCTTCTTTTAATGATACTAGTATTGCTTGTTGTGAGGTCTGCCTTCGCATAAAGCAGACTAGAAAACCGTTTGAATAGAGTAGTACTATCGCTAAACAGTGTTTTGATCTGGTTCATTGGGATGTTTGGGGTCCTTATCAACATAAAAATTCGCGTTGCGCTTCTTACTTTTTAACTTTTGTGGATGATCATTCTAGGGCTATGTGGGTATACTTGTTAAAAACTAAAGATCAGGGCCCAAATTTGGTGACACATTTCTTCACAATGGTTAATACCCAGTTCAGCCAACAGATTAAAACTTTCCTTATTGACAATGGAACAACAATCTTACCACTAGCCCCTTTCTTTGCTGACCAAAGTGTGATATATCATACTCCATTCGATATACACCACAACAAAATGGAAAATTCGAATGTAAACATCGACACATCCTTAATGTGTTACGAGCCCTCTGCTTTCAAGCTAACCTTCCCTTAATCTTCTGAGGCGAGTGCGTCCTGACCGTGGTTCTTCTTATCAACTGCACTCCATCTACCTTACTTAGAGGCAAAACACCCTATGAATTTCTATTTGGCCAACCTCCCAGTTACATCCATCTTCAAGTTTTTGGCAGTTTGTGTTACTTTCACAATGATCAATCACATGGTGATAAGTTTCAACCATGCAGTCATAAATGTATCATGGTTGGATACCCCTCTGGAAAGAAAGGATGGACGGTATATGATCTGGAAACTCATGAATTCTTTGTTTCTCAGAATATCACCTTCGCCGAGACCACATTTCCATTTACCAGTAGCTCTTTCTATATTCCATCACCATCCTCTTCTGATCCTATGCTGCTAAACAACTCTTCCATTTATCCACCCTTTGACCCACCTCTGGCACTGCCAGAAACATCTTCTTCCTCACACGAGCCGACCTCAACCGAACCAAGCTCATCTTCTCAGCTCAGCTCGGTCGAACAAAACCTAACACCCGAGATTAGCATGGCCGAAGAAACTTCAACATCTGAACTGATCTCTCCAGCTCCTCCCTTGCCATCCTGACCTTAGCTCAGCCGAGGACAACACATCAAGAAGTTTCCTACAAGACTGGCAGACTATGACATGAACGCAGTGCAGTCCAGCCTTTTGCTCACATCACCTGCATCGACTGTTTCCTCAGGTACTCCCTACTCTCTCACCAATTTTCTTAGCAATCATCATTTTTCTGTTGTCCATCGCATGTTTCTTGTGGCTATCACCTCGACCACAGAACCAAACTCTTACTCGGATGCAGCAAGAGATCCTCACTAGCTTCTGCCATGTGCAAGGAACTGGAAGCTCTTGAGGACAATCGAACGTGGACTTTAGAGGAGCTACCTCCTGGAAAACGTGCTATTGCTATAAAGTGTGTACAAGATCAAATATCATTCTGATGGTAGTATTGAACGATATAAAGCTAGGCTAGTTGTGCACAGAAACTGTCAGATTGAGGGACTTGACTACACTGAAACTTTTGCTCCCACTGGTAAGATTGTTACAGTTCATGTACTCTTGGCTCGACCGACTGCTCGACAGTTTTCTATATGTTAGATGGACATCTGAAATGCATTTCTTCATGGTGACCTTGATGAAGAAGTTTATATGAAAATGCCTCCAGGGTTCACAGCAACCTCACCTTGCACCGTATGTCGTTTGTGTAAATCGTTGTATGGTATGAAGCAAGCACCTATGTGTTGGTTTGCAAAGCTTTCCTCTGCTTTGCGTTCTTATAAGTTTGTTCAGTTCTACTTGGATTATTCTCTGTTCAGCTATACTCGTGCTAATATTCGCCTTTACATTTTGATCTGTGTTGATGACCTCATACTTGTAGGCAATGATTCTCAAGAGATGGGGTAGTTAAAACTTATCTAAGTATCTGCTTTCATATGAAGGATCTTGGTTCTTTAAAATATTTTCTCGGACTTGAGGTCGCTAGATATGATGTTGGTATATTTGTATCCCAGCGTAAGTATATTATTAATATTATTAAAGATTGTGGCTTGCTTGCTTCAAAACCCGCCTCTATACCCTTGGAATAATAACATCAGTTGGCTCAGTCCACAAGCACTGTTCTGGAAGATCCGCTATCATATAGACGTCTCGTTGGTTGCTTGATTTATTTGTATGTCACACGACCTGAGCTCTCTTATGTTGTACACACGCTAGCTCAGTTTACGCAATCACCTTGGATTGACACTGGCATGTTGCTCTGCATGTTGTTCGGTATCTCAAAGGCAGCCCGGGCCAAGGGCTCCTCTTTCCAACCACCAATGACCTCCAATTAACTGCCCAGTTAACTGCCTACTGTGACTCGGTTTGGGCAAGCTGTCCCCTTACTCATCGGTCTCTTTCCTCCTATTTCATTCAACTTGGAACAGCACCAATCTCGTGGAAGACTAAAAAGAAACACACAGTCTCTCGTTCTCTGCCGAGGTAGAATATCACGCCATGGCCTACACTACTTGTGAGCTAAAGTGGCTGCTCGGCCTTCTTCATTTTCTTGCCATTCCTCACTCAGCCCCAGTTACTCTATTCACTGATAGCCAGTCTGCATTGCATCTTGCTCACAATCATGTTGCTCACGAACAAACTAAACACATTGAGGTTGACTGTCACTTTTTCCGGGATGCCATCATTCTCGGGCTGTGTGGGTATACTTGTTAAAAACTAAAGATCAGGTCCCAAATTTGGTGACACATTTCTTCACAATGGTTAATACCCAGTTCAGCCAACAGATTAAAACTTTCCGTATTGACAATGGAACAACAATCTTACCACTAGCCCCTTTCTTTGCTGACCAAAGTGTGATATATCATACCTCCATTCGATATACACCACAACAAAATGAAAAATTCGAATGTAAACATCGACACATCCTTAATGTGTTACGAGCCCTCCGCTTTCAAGCTAACCTTCCCTTAATCTTCTGAGGCGAGTGCGTCCTGACCGTGGTTCTTCTTATCAACTGCACTCCATCTACCTTACTTAGAGGCAAAACACCCTATGAATTTCTATTTGGCCAACCTCCCAGTTACATCCATCTTCGAGTTTTTGGCAGTTTGTGTTACTTTCACAATGATCAACCACATGGTGATAAGTTTCAACCATGCAGTCATAAATGTATCATGGTCGGATACCCTTCTGGAAAGAAAGGATGGACGGTATATGATCTGGAAACTCATGAATTCTTTGTTTCTCAGAATATCACCTTCGCCGAGGCCACATTTCCATTTACCAGTAGCTCTTTCTATATTCCGTCACCATCCTCTTCTGATCCTGTGCTGCTAAACAACTCTTCCATTCATCCACCCTTTGACCCACCTCTGGCACTGCCAGAAACATCTTCTTCCTCACCCGAGCTGACCTCAACCGAACCAAGCTCATCTTCTCAGCTCAGCTCGGTCGAACAAAACCTAACACCCGAGCTTAGCATGGCCGAAGAAACTTCAACATCTGAACTGATCTCTCTAGCTCCTCCCTTTCCATCCTGACCTTAGCTCGGCCGAGGACAACACATCAAGAAGTTTCCTACAAGACTGGCAGACTATGACATGAACGCAGTGCAGTCCAGCCTTTTGCTCACATCACCTGCATCGACTGTTTCCTCAGGTACTCCCTACTCTCACCAATTTTCTTAGCAATCATCATTTTTCTGTTATCCATCGCATGTTTCTTGTGGCTATCACCTCGACCACAGAACCAAACTCTTACTCGGACGCAACAAGAGATCCTCACTAGCTTCTGCCATGTGAAAAGAACTGGAAGCTCTTGAGGACAATCGAACGTGGACTTTATAGGAGCTACCTCCTGGAAAACGTGCTATTGCTATAAAGTGTGTACAAGATCAAATATCATTCCGATGGTAGTATCGAACGATATAAAGCTAGGCTAGTTGTGCACAGAAACCGTCAGATTGAGGGACTTGACTACACTGAAACTTTTGCTCCCACTGGTAAGATTGTCACAGTTCATGTACTCTTGGCTCGACCGACTGCTCGACAGTTTTCTATATGTTAGATGGACATCTGAAATGCATTTCTTCATGGTGACCTTGATGAAGAAGTTTATATGAAAATGCCTCCAGGGTTCACAGCGACCTCACCTTGCACCGTATGTCGTTTGTGTAAATCGTTGTATGGTATGAAGCAAGCACCTAGGTGTTGGTTTGCAAAGCTTTCCTCTGCTTTGCGTTCTTATAAGTTTGTTCAGTTCTACTTGGATTATTCTCTGTTCAGCTATACTCGTGCTAATATTCGCCTTTACATTTTGATCTGTGTTGATGACCTCATACTTGTAGGCAATGATTCTCAAGAGATGGGGTAGTTAAAACTTATCTAAGTATCTGCTTTCATATGAAGGATCTTGGCTCTTTAAAATATTTTCTCGGACTTGAGGTCGCTAGATATGATGTTGGTATATTTGTATCCCAGCGTAAGTATATTATTAATATTATTAAAGATTGTGGCTTGCTTGCTTCAAAACCCGCCTCTATACCCTTGGAATAATAACATCAGTTGGCTCAGTCCACAAGCACTGTTCTGGAAGATCCGCTATCATATAGACGTCTCGTTGGTTGCTTGATTTATTTGTATGTCACACGACCTGAGCTCTCTTATGTTGTACACACGCTAGCTCAGTTTACGCAATCACCTTGGATTGACATTGGCATGTTGCTCTGCATGTTGTTCGGTATCTCAAAGGCAGCCCAGGCCAAGGGCTCCTCTTTCCAACCACCAATGACCTCCAATTAACTGCCCAGTTAACTGCCTACTGTGACTCGGTTTGGGCAAGCTGTCCCCTTACTCATCGGTCTCTTTCCTCCTATTTCATTCAACTTGGAACAGCACCAATCTCGTGGAAGACTAAAAAGAAACACACAGTCTCTCATTCTCTGCCGAGTAGAATATCACGCCATGGCCTACACTACTTGTGAGCTAAAGTGGCTGCTCGGCCTTCTTCATTTTCTTGCCATTCCTCACTCAGCCCCAGTTACTCTATTCACTGATAGCCAGTCTGCATTGCATCTTGCTCACAATCATGTTGCTCACGAACAAACTAAACACATTGAGGTTGACTGTCACTTTTTCCGAGATGCCATCTTAGATGGCCAAGTCCGCCCCCTTCATGTCTTAACGACACATCAGCTTGCAGACATCCTTACAAAATCTCTTGGGACTCGCAAGTTTTGTTTTTTGTTGTCCAAGTTGGGCGTTTCCGACCTTCACGCGCCAACTTGAGGGGGATGTTAAAACTGAGCTCAGTCTACTGTAGATAAAGCTGCCGCTCTGACTTGATCGACCTGAATTGACTGTCGAGCTCAGCTCGGCATATACGAACCGGTGATTACGGCTGGCTAGATATGATTGTAAATATCCAATTTAATCAAATATATCCTATTCATTGAGTTTATCATGTACATAAATGTAGAGATATGATAGGATTTGTATTGATCTTGTATTATCTCTTTAGCTATAGATTAGCACAAATTGCTCCCTTGTATTTCTTATAAATTGACGGACAAATAAATAGAAAAACTCATAGATTTGAGTTGCTAAAAGTCTTTGTGTAAATCTGTCTTTACACTCTCCCTTTGATTGTCAGCGCATCACGAGTCGTCCACTTGATATTCTTGACCTGTTGTTGAAGGTTTGTCAGGGTGGTGGAGCTTATGATTTCAGACTGTTGTCAAACATCTTCTGACAAATTTGGAAGTTCAGGTGCCAGTTAAAGTGAATGTGAATTTCATCAGATTCACAACTTTTTTATACGGATCAATCTTTCAGTCAAAACAACAAAATCACAGGTTCGTCATTTGGCGCTAGAAAGGGAACTAGATCCTCAAGACCTTATTTCCATCTTCTATCCAAATACATACAAAAACTATCCAAATGGAAGAAATTTCGCCAAACATTTGAGACGTTTCAAACTAGAAACTTCTTCATATAAGATGCCCGTCAACTTTCCATCAAAGGAATCATCCACAAATTTCATGTTCTTCGTCGGCCATTTAATTAAAAGAAGAAATGATTTAGCCACATAGACAAACTTAAATTCATCATATACCTCAAGATCAGAGCAACAGGTGATCTTCTCTATGTAGAATTCAGATTTGTTCCTGGGCTCTCAAGTGTTGAAAGGCAAGGAGTTACATGCACTCAAAGAGGGTTTGCTGACAGCAGTTTTGCATGGTTATTCCCACGTCTCTATTGAAGGGGTTACCCTACTAGCTTGTCAACGCCTAGTTGATGAGGAGAAACATAATTCGCCTCTGGGAGTTTTTATTGATAATCCTACTCTTCCAGAAATCAACTATTCGGTTTATCTCTTCCCGAGTAAACTATTTGGAAACGATATGGTTCCCGATGATGTACTCCATGTCGTTTTGGAGAATCAGAAGTTTTAGACATGATGATAGATAAGATTTAACTACGTCCAAAATAAATGGTGATTGGTGAAAGCAAAAGACACACATACATCCTATACATTTACGTATATTTTATATATTTAATTGGTGAAAGAGCAAGTTAATATATATACTTGTTTTAAAACTATTGTAAAATTTGATTTGCAGATATTTCCTGAACAAATAAGTATCTGTATCCTCAAAAAAAAAAAAAAAGAAAAGGTTATGCCACAAGATCCCTTCCGCTTGGTAGCTTTGCGAAACAGTTGTTGCTACAATTTAAGGAAAAAATAAAGGTATTCACTTATCAAAATTAATTATTACATACTAAAGATGGAAAAAGATTATAATAAAAATCAAAATAAATACCATATTTGTCAAAATCCGTGTGAAATTCAAAACTAACGATCAAATTGATCAATGTATAACGAACTAAGAACAATTGTGAAAGAAGAAATCGAATGACGAGTAAAGAATGCTCTGGCGCCAAAGTTGATGTCCTCAACTTGAGGAAGAAGAAGAATGAATCAGAAATTTTATTATGCTCAACACCTTAGTAGTACAATCATTACTTGTATTTATACTAATCTAAGGAACTATCTAGAAACTAAAATTAACACGTGAGAAGTAAGTCGGTTTAATGTTGAAGCAGTAGCTTCTGCTGCAGAATTCTTAGGCAAGTCACCGAACGTCACCCGTGCCAATCCTTATACGCACCAAGCGTGCCACCGTGCCAACCTTGTCATGCGTGCCAAGACTAAGCGTGCCATGTACGCCAACCGTGCCATGCGTGCCAAGACTAAGCGTGCAATGTACGCCAACCGTGCCATGCGTGCCAAGACTAAGCGTGCCATGCACACAATCGTGCCATGCGTGCCAAGACTAAGCGCCAGCCAATGTCATCCGATTATATCACAGACTGCTTCTTCTTCTTATCTTCATCTGTATCTTTAACACCCCCCTCAATTCTGACTTCTTGTAAATGTTGCAAACCCCTAAAGCAGAAGTCAGAAATTGCAGTCTCTGTGAACTCAATGCCTTAGTAAACAAATCAGCCACCTGAAACTCAATCTTGACTGGCATTGGCTTAATCACCCCTTCTTGAAACTTGTCTCTAACTGCATGACATTCCACTTCTATATGTTTTGTTCTTTCATGAAACACTGGATTTTCTACTATATATATGGCACTCTTATTGTCACAAAACAGCTCCACAGGTTCTTTCTGTTCTACCCCCAGGTCCTTTAACAGATATAGCAACCACTGTACTTCACAAGTAGTTGCAGCAAGTGACCTGTACTCAGCCTCTGAAGAGGATCTTGACACTGTAGTCTGTTTCTTTGCCTTCCAAGACACCAGAGCATCACCAAAGAACATACAATACACTGTAACAGATCTCCTGGTTTCAGTACACCCACCCCAGTCTGAATCTGAATAAGCCTTAAGCAATTTCGAACCTGTGCTAGGAAACAACAGTCCTTGACCAGGACTACCCTTCAGATACCTAAGCAACCTATGAACAGCCTTCATATGCATTTCTGTGGGACAATCTAAAAACTGGCTTAATTGTTGGACAGCATATGAAATATCAGGCCTTGTAATAGTGAGATACAATAACTTGCCAATAATCCTCCTGTAACAAGACACATCTGAAAATAAAGGTGAATCATTATGTTCAAGTTTTAGATTCTGCTCCATAGGTGTCAAAACAGGTTTAGCTGCCAAAAAACCTGTCTCTTCTAACAATTCCAGTGCATAATTTCTTTGACAAATCATAAACCCCCCTGAGACCTTGCCACTTCAAGCCCCAGAAAATATCTAAGAACACCTAAATCTTTGATTTGAAATGTAGAATGCAAATGCTCTTTCAGATGTTGAATATGAGATAATGAATCACTAGCTACAATAATGTCATCAACATAAATGAGCAAAGCTATGAAAGAATCTGAAGCTCTTTTAGTGAACAAGGTGTAATCATTTTTAGACTGTTTATAACCCTGATACAGCAAGTACAAAGTAAGCTTTTCATTCCATTGTCTACTGACTTGTTTAAGTCCATAAAGAGATTTCTGAAGCCTGCAAACTGCATTAGGGATGGATGACTGGACACCTTGAGGCAACTCCATATAAATCTCCTGATATAGATCACCATGAAGAAAGGCATTATTGATATCTAATTGGTGCACATGCCAATGATTCACAGATGCCAAAGCCAAAAGTAGACGAACAGAAGTCATTTTGGCCACAGGGGAAAAGGTATCAAAATAATCTATACCTGGTTGCTGGGTGTACCCCTTAGCCACAAGCCTGGCTTTATATCTCTCAATGGAGCCATCTGCCTTGCGTTTGACCTTGTGAACCCACTTACAGCCAATAGGCTGCTTACCTAGTGGCAAGGGAACAATGTCCCAGGTATGTGTGGCCTCTAAGGCTGCCAACTCAAGCTGCATAGCTTGCTGCCAGGCTGCTGATGCAGCAGCCTGCTGATATGTCACAGGTTCTTGTTCAGCACTGATGCTTAGGATGTAGGATCTTTATTCAGGAGCCAAAGCTTCAAGAGAGTGATATGCTTGTATAGGATATGGCACAGAGCTAGAAGATTCAAAAGTGTCAGAAGAGTGGCTAAGATTGCAATAGTAATCCTGTAAGTAGGACGGGGCATGCCTTGGTCTAGCACGTCTATGATCAGAACCTGACACTGGAGGCAAATAAACTTCCAACTGAGCTACAGATATCTGATCATTTGGAAGGAATCCTGAGGCCTTGGAGGACGAAGTAGGAGAAGATGACACTGAAGGCAATGGTGACTCTGAAGGAGACACAATATCAGTCGAATGAAGAGTATCAGGAGAAGGTGGCAACTCATGTAAATGATGTACTTGAGTAGGAGATGGACAAGAATTCAGAGGAACGTCAGCCACAGCATGAGGAACTGGGACTGATGCCGCTGGCAAAGAAGATCAATTGGAGAATGGAAATGAACTTTCATAAAATAGAATGTCTCTAGACACAATGACATATTTGTCTTCCAGTTTTGAAGGATATACCCCTTTGTATTCATAGGAAAACCAAGAAAAACACAAGGCATGGACCTGGGCTCAAATTCTGCCTTATGAGGGGTGTTGTCACAAGCAAATGCTAAACACCCAAATACTCTGAGATGAATATAAACGGGCTGATTCTGATGTAAAATCTCATAAGGAGTCTTACTTTGAAGTACGGGTGATGGCATCAAATTTATTAAATAAGTGGCATGCTGAAGACAGAATCCCCAATACTCAATAGGCAATGAGGCATGAAACCTAAGTGCTCTAGCCACAACCAAAAGGTGTTGGTGCTTTCTTTCAACCACCCCATTCTGTTGGGGAGTATAGTTACATGTTGTCTGATGAACTACCCCATATTGCATATAAAACTCAGACATTTTGAATTCAAGTCCATTATCACTCCTAGCAATCTTGATATGAACGTTAAATTGAGTAAACACATAATGAAAGAAGCTCTGCAAAACTTGCCTAACCTCAGACTTTGCTTTGAGAAGATATATCCAAGTATACCTTGAACAGTCATCAACTATAGTCAGAAAATATTTTTGACTGTACATTGTAGGGTGCTTATAAGGGCCCCAAACATCAACATGAACAACATCAAAAGGATGCTTAGAGGCTGTAACAGAAGTGGGAAATGGTGACCTATTCAATTTCGCTAAGGGACACACTGTACAAACATTATTCTGATCAAAAGAAGGTAAGTCTGGATGCAGCCTATGCAACTCTTGTATTCTAGTAGATGAGGCATGCCCAAGTCTGGCATGCCACAGATATGCATCAGACTAGCAGAAGACAAAGCAAAAGGCAAAAGACATGTACTGGGCACTTCACATTACAGAGCTACACTGGAATCATATATGTAATAAAGCCCATGATGCTTCCTAGCTGAACCAATCATCCTCCTAGACAACTGATCCTGAATCAAACAACCAGAATCATGAAATGAAACAAGCAGATGTGGAGAGTCAGTAAGCTTGCTGAGAGAGACAAGGTTGAAAGAAAACGAAGGAACGTATAAAACATCCTTCAAGACCAGACCACTATGCAAAACAACGATTCCTTTATGAGTGGATTCAACTGTGACATTGTTAGGAAGCTTAATAGAGACATGATCAATAGGATTATAAGACTGGAATAGCGACAAAGAACATGAAATGTGATCAGTGGCTCCTGAATCCAAGATCCACACACAACCAGTGCCTACAGATTGCTTACCTGTGAACATACCAGTCTGTGCCGTCATGACAGCTCCTTGTACCTCCTTATTTCCATTGTTTCCTGAAACAACATCATCAACATCCAACAATTTCAGGAGTTTAGTAAATTGTT
Organism: Eustoma russellianum; assembly: GCA_036186865.1. Lineage (NCBI taxonomy): Eukaryota > Viridiplantae > Streptophyta > Magnoliopsida > Gentianales > Gentianaceae > Eustoma > Eustoma russellianum. The sequence continues at coordinate 14,070,733 of AP025047.1, forward strand.
TTTGAGTAAGAGATTGTGTAGATTGCGGAAACAAAACAAACGCAGGCAATTCAACATCACAGTTCGGAGATCTCTCTTCAATTGTTTCAGCAGCATTCACTTGACTTTTAAACTTGAATCCGGGGGGGAATCCGTGCTTTCTGTAGCATCTGTCACTCGTATGTCCAATCATACCACAATGATTACATTGCAAGCGCTTATTTCCTTCTTGATAAAATCTTCCATTTCCTCTTCTATATGATTGCCCTTGCTTCTTATTAGCATATGCATTCGCTACAAAGCCTTCCTGATCATCACAATTCGCAGCCAACGCAGTAGGTGCATCGCTAAAGCCAGTTGACACAGCATTATTAGAGATTTTCCTTTCAAACTTTAATGCCATTGCAAAAACAGTCTTAATATCTGGTAAAGGAGTCATCACAAACACTTGTGATCTTACCGGATCAAATTCCTCATTCAGTCCTTTAACAAACTTTATGACGTAGTCACTTTCAATGAATTCATTCACCTTCTTAGTTATGTCACACACATCTCGAAGGCAGTCACATTTTTGTATGGATCTTAGAGAAGCTAGTTCTTCCCATAGCACTTTCAGTTTCGTAAAATAATCATTTACGCTAAGACTTTCCTGCTTCACAGCATAAAATTCACATAGTAAATCAGATAATCTGAATGGATCACCACTTCCATACCTCATAGCTAGATCATTCCATACATCCAGAGCACTATCGTACCACATTATACTTTGCGCAATTGAAGGAGAGACGCAGTTCATGATCCAGGACTGGATCATGGTGTTTACCTGCCTCCATTGCTGAAATTGAGGATCATTTTGTGCAGGTTTAGGTATGGATCCATCGATGAAACAAGTCTTGTTCTTCACTAACAACGCCATTTGAAATGTTCTGCTCCATGAGTGGAAATTATGCGGATTGAGAGGAGGTTGAACCAGAACGATTGCTGGACTGTCATTCGGATGCAAGTAGTACGGGCTACTTGCCAGATTCTCATTGTTCACATGATTAATTCGTGAGATAGATGAAGCAGCACTTGCATTCGCCATGTTTATACTACAGTCAAAGTGATTTACGAAAGGAAACACCGATGTGATGTAGAGTTTGATCAAGTGCGTTCAAGGAACTAACAACGAATTGTCATGGCTCTGATACCATGTCAAAATCCGTGTGAAATTCAAAACTAACGATCAAATTGATCAATGTATAACGAACTAAGAACAATTGTGAAAGAAGAAATCGAATGACGAGTAAAGAATGCTCTGGCGCCAAAGTTGATGTCCTCAACTTGAGGAAGAAGAAGAATGAATCAGAAATTTTATTATGCTCAACACCTTAGTAGTACAATCATTACTTGTATTTATATTAATCTAAGGAACTATCTAGAAACTAAAATTAACACGTGAGAAGTAAGTCGGTTTAATGTTGAAGCAGTAGCTTCTGGTGCAGAATTCTAAGGCAAGTCACCGAACGTCACCCGTGCCAATCCTTATACGCACCAAGCGTGCCACCGTGCCAACCTTGCCATGCGTGCCAAGACTAAGCGTGCCATGTACGCCAACCGTGCCATGCGTGCCAAGACTAAGCGTGCCATGTACGCCAACCGTGCCATGCGTGCCAAGACTAAGCGTGCCATGCACACAACCGTGCCATGCGTGCCAAGACTAAGCGCCAGCCAATGTCATCCGATTATATCACAGACTGCTTCTTCTTCTTATCTTCATCTGTATCTTTAACAATATTTCTTATTTTACAGCATTGTCTAATATTCTTTTGTTTCTTCCACTCGATGTTTACTTGAATAATTAATGAAATGCTCATTTCTTTTGTTTCTTCCACTCGATGTTTACTTGAATAATTAATGAAATGCTCATTTCCTTGAAAATGAGTCAAAGAATCGAAATTCTCTCCGTTTATAAAACAATTCCTTAAAAAGATTCTCACCTTTCAAATCATCCACACAAACCCTTATCAAACAACACTTAAACATATATGACGCGCATATCTCGACGTCATGCAACTTAACGTGGACGATACACCTGTTGCCATGCAAGTTATTTTCTAAATAAAACTTGATACAAAGACGACTGAAACGTACAACAGACGATATTTAGCCTCAAAGTTATTGACTCATTGTTAATCAATTAAGTTTAAATGAGAATTAGGATAATCAGTTGTTATTTTTTTCTTTCAAAAGGTACTCTCTTGGAATAATTTTTTCGTTATAAAATCAATTTTTTCACTAGAAGAGTTGTCATAGAGAAAAATTATGTTTTTATGGGTTGTGATACATAAGTATGGAGGGCTTGCGTTGGAGCAACTATTAAAGTTGCTGTTCTGTGACTTTGAGGGTACCGGTTCGAGTCGTGGAAACAGCCTCTTGCACAAAAAAGTGCAGGATAACGCTACGTACATCAGATCGCGAAGTGATCCGACCACTCTCTGGACCCTGTGCAAACACAGGAGCCTAATACCCCAAGAACATTCTTTGATATATAAGTATGGAAGGAAACGTTCTTTGATATACATACATGCATACATACATGCATATATATATATATATATATATATATATATATATATATATATATATATATATATATATATATATATATATATTATAGACGTTCTCATATAATATAGAATCCAGTGGAAAGTAAGATTTTGCGCTAACACCTAACCAAATGGAAACTGCATAAAAAAAAAATACAATAGTCGTTACTGGATGTCGAAGTGAATTTTGAAATTGATTAACGTTCTCTAACAAGGGCAATGTTGATAATTTTATACATAGACGATGCTTTTTTGTTTAAAATTGCTTACATTACTGACTAGTTCGTATAGATCGGCAAACCGTTTTATACGTAGGGCTATTGTATGGGATACATCCTTTCGATGACTTGATATTCGGGTAATACAAATTTACATTTTACCCAAAAAATAATTTTATACTGAAACCACTAAGAAGAACACCTAAAATTTTATCAAGTAATATAAGCAACATTCCAAATATGAGAAACCTATCTTAGCAACGTTTCAATCATTATATATACAACAAAACTAAAATATTATGCTAATCAGAACACTTCATACCCGCCTAACAGCAATCAGCATACCATGAAGCAGGATTTTAAAGTTAATTAAAAGGGCGTACAACAACTTGATAATTTTCACTTTCATACAATTTGTTAATAGTATTCTAAGAACATAGTAATCATAGCTTTAAAGCGACGATAAATTTTAATATGGTAACAAATAGCCACGATCAGGTCTCAGGTTCAAGCCGCGCAAACATCTTCTTACACAAAATGTAGAATAAGGCTACATACATCAGATCCCGAAGCGATACGGTCCCTCTCCGGATTATTAGCAAATTCGGGAGCCTAGAACACTGAGACGCCCTTTATTTATCGAGCAATAGAAAGTAAAACAATAAGAACGGACCCGATTTTCTAACACGTACAGATCATCATCCTTTAGCATGCTAATTCCTCTTTATCTTGTATATATATCCTACTGGTTAATTGTTAATGGTAACTATTATGATGTCTTGTAGCTACTAAACGACCATTAAAATAATATTTTTATAGTTTCAAAATATAAGTTTACTCTGATTTTACAATATACTATAATTTGTACTATATTGAAAAGGCAAGATGGACTTATATTTTGAAACGAAAGGAGTGTTTGTTAAAGAATGATTTTACGTTTTTTTTTGGCGATAGTGTAATGTCAATATGACTAGAACTTTGGCCTTTTATAAAAACTAAACAAATTAATTAATAAATAAAAATTGAACCTCTGATTCATGAGATAAACGATTATGTGAATAATTTGTAAGCTTTAGCTATATTTCTAAGACGACTATAGCTGATAATAAACACAAACGAATTAATTCATTTTTAGACCTTACAACAGAACATATGTATACATCAAGCGACTTGAAATATATCATCGAGGACGCCAAAGCACCAATACTGTCAAATCTTTTGATGCGTCCATTGTTATATCCTATTTTTTTAAATAAGGGCAAAAAAGGTAATTGAGCTTTTTAATTAGAAACCTAATTTGATTAGTAAATTTCTCCTAAACTCTAATCAAATTTCTATTTAAGTAGGTTGATTCCTCCCTCTCCACATCAAACAAACGGCCGCCCCTTTCAGAAAAAAAAGAGAACGATCTTCTTCAAGAAGCCTCAAGGCCGCCGGCTTGGGAAGAGTACCGCCACTCGATTCACACCCTTCAAACGCGTAGGAATAGCTTTTAATTGCTAGGTAGGTGCCCCCTTGACATCCTTTGTATGAACAACTATATAATCATTAATTTATATATGAAATCGAGATCATGCATAAGTATTTATGATTGTATAGATGTTTGATTATTTGATTATATGATTATATGATGAATCTTATATCCGTATATGTGACCGTATATGTATATATATGTTTGATGATATTTTCGTATGATCAACATGAAAAATGTTGGATTTTTACGTATATATGAACGAATGAATCGGAAGAAGGGGTGGTTGGTGGTGGCGGCATGTGGCCGGTGATGGTGGGTATGAGCCACGTGCTGCCGTGTTTATGCGAGGGTGCGGGTGTGTGTGTGCTGCCAGAACTGGGTGCGTGTGTGGGGGGTGCGGGTGAGGGAGTGGAGGGGGGAGCTGGTGGAGGGTGTGGGGCTGAAGGGGGTGGGGTGAGGCAAGAGAGGGGGAGGGGGAGTTGGGCCGAGGGAGTGGGAGGGGGAGTTGGTGGGGAGTGAAAAAGGGGACTGTTTTTGGCTGTAGAATCGAGGGGAAGGGGGAAGTTGAACGGGAAACTGAAAGCTAGGAAGGAAAGGAAAAAAGAAAAGAAAAAAAGGACAAAGAAAGGGAAAAAAGAAAAAGGAAAGAAAAAGGAAAAGGAAAATAAAGGAAAAAGAAAAGGAAAAGGAAAATAAAAGAAAGGTCGTGTATGTGATTTCTGTTCAATCATGCATCATTATATTGCATTAGGTTAGGCGTGCCGTAAACGCCTCTCTGAGGTTAGGTGTGCCCCGTAAACGTCTCTCTGTTGGTCAAGACGTACCGAAAACGCCTCTCTGCTAGGTTATGCAAGCCGTAAGTCGCATCTCTATTAGGCTATGCAAGTAGTAAGTCACATCTTTGTTAGGCTGTGCGAGCCGTAAGTCGCATCTCTGTTAGATACCAGGAGCATGTATTGCACGATAGGATGCATGTTTCTGAGAACGTAGGCATATCATGCATCATATATGTAACATTGCCTTTCACGCTCATTTTGCATGCTTACGTGCTTGATTGTTTTCAGAAGTTTTGACCGTTATACGCATTTGTGAAAACGTGGACAGTCTATTTTTGTATTATTGTATTAATAAGTATTTCACTACTGTCCTAGCGTGTATGATCTCACAAGGCCGATGCGGGAAAGGTACCTACTGAGTGACGTTTTTGTCACTCACACCGTTCATTATGTTTTCTTGCAGACGAATCAGGATACGACTACATATGGGTTGGAGAGGATTCTGAGTGGGCTCACTATGACTCATAGAGAGACTGACTGGAGATTGAGGATCGACGACTAGAGAAGTTTTATTTTATTATTATTTCATTTGAGGACTTAGCTTAGGGATTTCATAGTTACGCACTTTACGATATCGTCTAGAGGATTTTGACTTGATTTTGACTATATATGATTTGGTGGATTTTACTTTCGTTTTAGGGTTTTGAGTTGATTTATTTTGCTTCCGCAATTGACTACTGTGTCGTTTTGATAAGTGCAGGGATTCATACAGACGCCTTGTATATCCCTTAGCAGAATACAGCGAGCGTACCTGTTCTGACCCTAGGGTTCTGGACGGGGCGCTACAGGTGGTATCAGAGCCAGACTCAATATCTACCGTGGAAAACGTAGAATTAAGGAATGAACTTAGACGTAAGAGATGACTATAGACTTAAGTATGATCATAGACGTAAGTTTGATTTTAGATTAAGTTTGATGCTAGACATAAGTTGTGATTTGAGACTAAGCTTGACCTTAGAATAAGTTTGATTTAAACTAATTGATGATTGGGGCTGGGGGCATGGTTGGTTTTTATCTCCGGTTTTACTTTTTCCGTATTTGATCCTCTCCTGTTTTTCTTTAGTTTTGTAAATTCCTGAAATGCCCTTGACAAAAAAAAATTTCCTTGTCGTAGCAAATATGCCACTTAGAAGAAAACGGTAGGAACGGAAATGGGAACCACTTTGAGAATGGGGCTCCACCGCAGATCGTGCTTAACTAGGTCCTGAGCGACGCACTACTGGTCATGGCCCAAGCTGTGGTGCAACAACATCGACAGCCACAGGCTCCACCGCCACTGCATTTAGACTTGAGATTCTTCTACAAGTGGATGCGGAGGAGTGGTGGCGCAGTACAACTGACACCGTTGATCACTTGGATCTAATTTCAGAATGAGTTCAAGAGGTATTACGTACCGACAGTACGATCTTCTGAGCATGGCTCTAGATCCACGGCAGAAATGTAGAATTAGGCCATGATATTAGAAAATAAGTTACGATTTTGCCTCTAAGTCACAATCTTAGACATAAGTGATGATTTGAGCATAAGCGATGATCATGAACATAGGTACTGATCTCAGTTATAACTGAACATGAACATAAGTCACGATCTTAGACATAAGTAACGATCTCAATTAAGAATTAACTTTAGACATAAGTACTGTTTTAGTAATAACTGTTGATTATGTGCTAATTATGATTTGGAAATAAGACGTGATCTTAGACTTAAAAAATAATGATGCTAAGAACGATCCTAGAAATAAGTTCTGATCCTTAACTTAAGAAGTCGATCAGTTTTGAAACATGTAAACCTAGAATATCCCATACAATTCTTCTTTATCTAAGGTTGATCATAACTCTCTAAGCCGTGATCATAGTAACCATAATTGAATACTATATAATTGATTTGAATGAATACAATGTTAACCAGAATACCCTACGACAAATGTTAGTTAATATATTAATGGGTCAGGCAGTAACTCGGAATGCCTTACTATAACTGCAACATGGTACTCGGTACCATTAGGGTAAAGTAAAGCGGGTCCATATCCTTACTTGGAAGGTAACATCAGAGCAGACTTAGGTCTAAGTTGGGACCATAACTACTGAGAAATGAATTATAATAGTATAATAAATACTAAGAGATGATTTATAGTAGAATGATAGAAACTAAATAACGATTAGTGTTTCTTAGTAGCTATGGTCCCAAATAAGAGTAGGGTAATCAAAACAGGTCAACGATATTAGTGTTATTAGAGGTACTGAACAATAGCAACATGCGAGAATCGACTATAGTATGTGCCTTAGAGTATTATATCATTACAAAATTATGGGTTAAGTGTTGACATCGGAACATTTGGTTTGAATCTAGTAGGTTTGAATTGAAATAGAGTAAGCATGAACCAGTAGTCATTGCTTGTTCAGGTGAGATTTAACTAGGATAATTAGCGGCTCACATAACCAAGTAAAGAAATACAGTGGATCAGTATGGCGCACAGACGCATGGTGAATTAGAACACCTTAAGTCAATAAATATTTAGTGTGTCATGCTAGGATTAGACAATTTAAGTTAGGGATTTTATCATAATAGGCAAAGGTTAGACTTATAAGAAACGATACATAGACAGATTGTTCTTTTGAAAATAAGGATGAATTATAGAAATTATACGAAATATTAGATTATTATTTTTCTAGCAGATAAATATTTTACATAAGCACGTAGCCGAGTTATATCTATATTTTACACGGACTTCAAAAGACATTTTATTTTCAAAAATACCTTATTGAGTCTCATTTCTTTATATAGTCCACCAAAATTTACGAGGCTAATTTTTTTCGTACTTGTAAACCAGCATAATAAAAATTTCAAATTCTTTTGACGACCTTGAAAAGGGGAAAATTTTTAAAATATTGATGTTCTTGCAAAAACGATGTGTTTATATATATTTCTTACATAATATTTCAAATTTCCATTTTGGTTGCATATTTTTTCAGCCAAATTAATTTAATTTGACGACTATCGATATCGCAAGCAGTTTAACCGTTAAAATGTTTTCGAAGTTATTTATCCTCTTGCGATGAACTTACTTAACTTTTGTGAAGCCAAAAAAATGTAGCTTTCAAAATATATACATGTTTTTGAAAACGGAAGGTACCATATTCAAATCGTTTCATAAAACCTTACATTATTAAGTTTTCAACTGTTTTGACGTAATTTTACCAAAATGCCTTGCGAACAAGTTATATCATCGTTTTTAACATGGTCATTTGAGATATCGCGTTGCGAAAACAAATCTATTGGGCTTTGTATTTACAAAAAATTAGAAGGTTTAAGCTATATTTTAAATTATAGCTACTTAAGCTACTTTTCTTTTAACTTGAAGAAAAATTTGTCCATACATATATTTCATATACTAGGCTGCTGACAATATCTTGGAGAAATTAAGAGCATGATCATAAAATTAGTTCATAAGTATATATGAACTGATTTTAAAGACTTGGTTGTTTAAGGAAGGGTAACGGTTACCATATTGGCATACACAAAGGATGTTAGTATGGTTAATTATTTAGGGGATGAATCACATGTGATAAGTTTAAGAATTTGGTATTGTAGATTGCAATAAGTTGAATGATACACGTCAAGTGGTATAAGTGGAAGTTTGTAAGCATTAATTATAGAGAATTAAGTTAGGATCGAACCCTATAAGGACTAGATCATCTTGTGAGATGCTAGTGATGACTAAATTAAATCGTACTAGAGTACAACGTATTCTAAAAAATACATACAGCTTCAGGGATGAGTCTTGTGAACAAGGCGTTAAGTTAAACATTGTACTACACCTAAGAACTGATTTTATAGGGTTGCTCATGATAGCAAATATAAGTACCATATAAACACACGATTAAGTTATGAAGCCAGTATAATGACGATACACTTAAGGTTGATTCGAGAACTATAGAAAGAATAGGTTACAATCTATCAGGCGGAGGACAATGGATTTAAAGATTACATTGTAAATATACACACTGAATGATTTGAGGACTTAGTCCTGCGTCGAGGAAGTAGAATGGGTAACATATCGAAATACGCAAGGGATACTAAGTTCGATCATGATCTAGATAAATGAATTATGTAGGACTATACTAAGTTACCGATTGCGTAACACACAAGTTTTGAGGACAAAACTTTTTATAAGAGAGGATAATGTTATATCCTATTTTTTAATAAGGGCAAAAAGGGTAATTAAGCTTAATTAATTGGAAACCTAATTTGATTAGGAAATTTCTCCTAAACCCTGATCAAATTTCTATTTAAAAAGGTTTATTCCTCCTTCCCCACATCAAACAGACGGCCGCCCCTTTCAGGAAAAAAAAACAGAGAACGATCATCTTCTACAAGAAGCCTCAATGCCACCAGCTAGGGAGGAGTACCGCCACTCTATTCACACCCTTTAAACACGCAGGAATAGCTTTTAATTGCCAGGTAGGTGCCCCCTTAACATCCTTTGTATGAGAAACTATATAATCATTAATTTCTATATGAAACCGAGATCGTGCATAAGTATTTATGATTGTATAAATATTTGATTATTTGATTATATGAGTATATGATGAATCGTATATCCGTATATGTGACCGTATAAGTATATATATTTTTGATGATATTTTCGTATGATCAACATGAAAAAGGTTGGATTTTTACGTATATATGAAAGAAGGAATCGAAAGAGGGTGTGGTTGGTGGTGGCGGCGTGTGGCGGATGATGGTGGGTAAACATGCTGCCATGTTTTTGCAAGGGTGCGGGTGTGTGTGCTGTCAGAATTGGGTGCGTGTGTGGGGGTGCAGGTGAGGAAGTGGACGGGGGAGCAGGTGGTGTTAGGAAATCAACCGAGATCACTGCCAAACGCGCAGTGGAAAACAAAACTTGATCTCCGATTTTCTACCAAGGATCCATGTTGTTCGTTTAATTCAACAAAAGAAATCAAAAACTACCTCCGTAGATTCGAAGTCTGCAGATGGAAGAGGTGCGAAATCACGAACACCCTCTGTCGGTATCCACACGAACACTTCCGCCCGGAGTGCTAGCTCTTCAACGGCGCGGCTGA
>AP025047.1:14080921-14134094 GCA_036186865.1 Eustoma russellianum
TGAAGAACTCGTTTTTCACAAAAACGATTCTAGGGTTTCTGTTGTTTTCGTGTGTATTTCGTATGTCTCTATGTACAAGATACATAGATATATATATACGCATTTATGGATATTAAAAACCGAGTCCTAATCGGTTTCGTTGATGCCAATCAAAATCCATATCAGATATGGATTCTGTCAGGATATTCAAAATCCATATCAGATATGGATTCTCTCATTATTATCTGACAGCATATATATATCTATATACATATAACCACAAAAACGAAAATAATAATATTAATAATAATTAATATCCAATATTAATATTATTAATATTAAAACGATAATAATAATAATAATTAATATCCAATATTAATATTATTAATATTATTAATCTCAGCCTTACGCATTCTTGTGTGTGACCCGATAGGCCCATATCAATTGGCAGTTGATTAAATCTCTATTAAACCAACAAGTCGTAATTGGCCTCTAGCAAGGCATTACAACTACCCAATTAATACGAGTAAAGTCCAACTAGCCTAATAATAGTACATGCATTAATCCCTTTGTCACATGATATCTAGTTTGAACATAAGTCATGATCAGCGTCATACTTATATAGTTCAAATATATGATTACTCGATCTCTAAGTAGACTGATAAAACAATTGATATTGATCACACTATCAATTCATTTGAGCATGGCCATGCATTTCACAGTCTCACTAATCGAGGGGCCCAAAGATATCTCTCTCAAAAGAGAGGGACAAATTCTATCTTGATTGTTCAATATCCTCTACATAATTTCTATCACATTCAATCATGACCTTTATTATTATCCAGTTACGGATAACGTTTGATCATGTCAAAATATAATAGTCCTTATGTTGGAAACTATGATAATCTCAAGTCAAAGGATTAAAACATGACTATCATGAGATTTACTTATGACGCTAATCCATGTAGCAATCTCATGATGGGTCTATCCAATACACTGTTCTCTAACAAGTATCTATGAGATTGATTCGTATCACCATACACATAATCATCTCATGATTATCAAATCAATACTCATACTGATTATAAATTATTTTATCTCCATAACAATAATGAATCAGGGACATATATCAAAATTGTGTAACATACTAACCAACAATAATGATAATAAAACCTCTTTTATTAATAATAAATGCATAACATAAATATCCAAATCATGGCCTAGGGCATATACACTAACAGGTGGAGGGTGTGGGGCTGAAAGGGGTGGGGTGAGGTGAGGGAGGGGGAGGGGGAGTTGGAACGAAGGAGTGGGGAGGGGGAGTTGGTGGGGAGTGAAAGGGGAGACGGTTGTTGGCGGCAGAATCTTGGGGGGAGGGGAAGTTGAATCGGAAACTGATAGCTGGGAGGAAAGGAAAAAAGAAAAAGGAAAAAGAAAGAGAAAAAAAGAAAAAAGAAAAGGAAAAGAAAGGAAAAAGGAAAGGAAAAGGAAAATAAAGAAAAGATTATGTATGTGATTTCTGTGCATTCATGCATCACGACATTGCATTAGGTTAGGCGTGCCATAAACATCTCTCTGAGGTTAGGCGTGCCGTAAACGTATCTCTGTAGGTCCAAACATACCGTAAACGTCTCTCTATTGGTTAAAGCGTGCCGAAAACGTCTCTCTGTTAGGTTATGCAAGCCCTAAGTCGCATCTCTGTTAGGCTATAAGAGTCGTAAGTCGTATCTCTGTTAGGCTATGCGAGCCGTAAGTCGCATCTCTGTTAGGTCTCGAGAGCATGCATTGCACAATAGGATGCATGTTTCTGAGAACGTAGGCAAATCATGTATCATATATGTGACATTGCTCTTCACGCTCATTTCGCATGCTTACGTGTTTGATTGTTTTGAGAAGTTATGACCATTATACGTATTCTGAAAATGTGGACAGTCTATTTTTGTATTATCGTATTAATAAGTATTTCACTATTGTCCTAGCGTGTATGATCTCACAGGGCCGATGCGGACAGGTTACCTACTGAGTGACGTTTTTGTCACTCACACCGTTCATTATGTTTTCTTACAGACGAATCAGGGTACGACTACATATGAGTTGGAGAGGATTCTGAGTGGGCTCACTATGACTCATAGAGAGACTGACTAGAGATTGATGATCGAGTACTAGAGAAGTTTTATTTTATTATTATTTCATTAGAGCAGTTAGCTTAGGGATTTCATAGTTACGCATTTTATGATGTCTTCTAGAGGATTTTGAATTGATTTTGACTATATATGATTTGGTGGATTTTACTTTCGTTTTAGGATTTTGAGTTGATTTATTTTGCTTCCACAATCGAATATTGTGTCGTTTTGATAAGTGCAGGGATTCGTATACACGTCTTGTATATCCCTTAGCGGAATACAGCGGACGTATCGGTTCGGGACGAGGCACTACATATGTTCCAACAAGGCTGAACTGGTCTGTGATTACAAAAGAACTTCGGATAGTCTGCTATACAAACAATGTTATAAAACTGGTGGAAAGAGGGTTCTCACGTCCTCCAACGTTTATGTCAGCAAGGCTCTTGAAAATCTTAAAATGCAAGATTGCAGGGATTCCGAGTTAGTTAAAACTGAGATAATAATGGATCTTATATAAAACAGAAACCTTTATTGAGAAAGGACTCTTAGGGCGGCGATTATAGTTAGAGTTTAAGTATTTAACTCTTTTTTTATAGAGGATTAATATGGAGGAGTTATATGTTAACATGAATTCTATCTCATTTGTCTATATCTTATTAATAAAGAGATATGGTGGTTTTTATTCTTTAATAAGTGAAGTAACTTGCAATCGTACACCTACATCCAACACTCGGATCTTAAAGGATAGCCTCTTTAATGCCTCGAGGTTAGTAAGATTTTTTAAGCAACAGTCTTAGAAGTGTAACCCTTGTTACTCTCCTACTTATCCCGAAGACCTCTGGGTAAGCCAACTTATACATTTTTAGTGGGGGATAGGATCCCCTCACCGCAAGGAGGTGCGGTGACGCGTGACCGCACGACACGTGGCCGCAAAGGAGGGTGGCACCCTCCCCTTGCTGTCACGTGTCGTGTGGTCACAAAAGGGGTGAGAAAAATGGAGGTGAGGAGATCTCAACCTTTTTAATGGATGTATTTCTACTTGGTTGTTCACATTCAACACTTTACCCTGACCTCCAAAGATACCCCTCTGGGACTTCCAAGATCACTTACTTAGCTTACACTTTGAGGGTCATCACACATAGTGCATTCTAGGCCCACCTAAGAGAGCTTCTTAGAGGGCTTATGGAGCTTCCTAAGTATACATGGTCTCATAGGCCTTATTTTAGCACTTTGCTCCAAGATTGGTATTACGGGTCAAGACTCACTCAGAGAGTATATACATAAACGGGTGTTAACAAACTGAGCCAAACCGAATACTAGGTTTTTGAATTCAGATTCGTTAAGCTAAACGAACTATTCGGCTCGGTTCGTTTAGCTAAATCGAATTTTAAAACTGGCTTGAGTTCAGTTCGTTAATCCTATAACTTTTTAAATTAGCCAAACTTTTTTGCGAACAGTTCGGCTCGTTTAACTAAATGAACTCGAATATGTGTTCGAATTCGGTTTGTTTTAGGTAAAATTAACGAACGAACTCGAACCGAATACGAATAGAACTCGAAAAATTCACGAAATGTTCAGTTCGTTTAACACCTAGAGATGCCCATCATGTTACTTGCCGTGTCGTGTAGTATATGTAATTGGACTCTATGATAGGTACATCTGTATAACTTTTAACGTCAGCCATTATTTAATTTAGTTTATGTGAAGTGATAAGTGTAGCTTGGCTAAGCCCACAAGATATATAATTACACTAGGCAGATTTGCAGAATAAATATAAGTTCCAATTAAAATCTTACAACCAAACAACTTTGCTATAAAGAGTGAACATTTTCCCCCTGCTTACGAACATACAACCAGGCAAAAATTATTTTCAAATATTAAAAGCCGCATGCAAAATTCCGTTTAAGAGACAATATATTTACAATTGTGTCATTTGTTTCTTGTACTTGTTATTGCTAACTAGTAATATTTCAAAAGCCCATTTCATTTCAAATAAATCAAATTAAGTCTTAAAATCGTCCGTCTATAAAACAAGTTCAAGAAACTATCAATCTTTCGATGTCATCTTGCAAATCATCCACAAAGACTCTAACCGAACAACATTTAAAATATAGGTATGCAGCCTCAGGGTATAGGTTAGTTGGTACTTGAAATGTGATTGTTTTAAGAGCACGTATAGTGCGGATGTTCCATTGCTGCTAGACTGAAGGTCTAGTTTGCGGGAGACAGCTTTTATGGGTCACGGTGTAAGTCCAGGCTGTTGGACTCCTAATTTATATCTTTCATAATGTTCCTTGATGCTAGGATGGTAAAGGGCTTCGGAAATGACATTTTGCTCTAAAATATAAGGTATGCATATATTACGACATCATGTACCTTGACGTGGACGATACACGTGTTCCCATGCTACATATTTTCTTGAACCAATTTGTGAGACAAAGATGACTGTAACGTACAGCATGGGGCGTTTTGATTCCCTGCTCATCAGATTTAAGCCAACTCTTTCATTCACGTAGAAAAGTTTTCATACAAAAAAAAACAATTATTTATTAATCGACTGATAAACTCATATTTGCCAAAAACTTGATAGGTTTGCTCGTTGTTTTTTCAATTGTGTCTCAGATATCTTGTGATACCGGGCGTCCTTTAATTCCGTAACATATACTACCTTCGTCAGATAACAAAATATAAGTCTGCTTTGACTTTTCAATATACGGTAGACTATACTATGTTTAAAAGTCAAAATAGATTATATTTTGGGACGGAGTGATTACTTGACTGCTTTCCTATATTCATAACGGGGTTGTACTTTCAAAATCCATGACTTTATATTGTAAAAGTAAAACAATTTTTGCCATCGAATTTGGGTGATGAGAGTTCAACTAAAACCAAGGTTATACGACTTATCAAAAGATTCAATAAAGCGAATTTTTGGCCCATAAATTTTTTTTTTTATTTCATCAACTGGCCTTCCATCTGAATTGAAGTATAGGTTACATTCTCATTTTGTGTAGATGTATTTTTCGTTTATAGATTTATATATATCAAACCCATCCTTTCTATTTCCAATTTAGTTAATGACACACTCTTCCTTGACTTTGGAATATGATGGAATAAAGCAAAAAATGACTCACTAAATTGGTTGCGCTTCTTATATTGTGAAGTCGCAGTTGATTGACACACAATTTTCACTGTGTCATCAGAAAACAACCTCTATGTGTTTCTAACACATGGGTATGGTTGCGTACATCCGACCCCCCATATCCCGTCATATGCGGGAGCCTCTAAGGCAATAGGGTAATGTTGTTGTTGTTGGAAACCCATGCATTACTCATTGAGGATGATGGACATAAGAGATTGGTCAGTTCATGAGAGGATTCCCAGGGAGCGAAATGGAGTGAATCTTGTTATCTCATATGCGAAACTCAGATTTATTAGGGAACGAAACTGACATTATGTACAGCACAAGGATGAGCAAAGCTCAGCACAGGGAAGAGCAGAGCTCAGCACAGGGAAGAGCTGAGGTCGCTGAGCTCAGCATAGGAAGAGCTGAGCTCAGCATAGGAAGAGCTGAGCTCAACGCAGGAAGAGCTCAGCACATAGATGAGCTCAGCATAGAGAAGAGCTCAGCACAGGGAAGAGCTCAACACAAAGATGAGCTCACCACAGAGATGAGCTCAACACAGGGAAAAGCTCAACACAGAGATGAGCTCAACACAGAGAAGAGCTTAACACAGAGAGAGCTAAACACAGGAAAGAGCTCAACACATGGAAGAGCTCAACACAGAGAAGAGCTCAACACACAAACAGAGACGAGTCCAGGACTCTGGCCTTAAGACAAATTGCTCCGACATACTATGCCGAAGCGGAAAGAGTCTTGGGCTTGCCTCGGATTTTGTGTTGAGCTCATCTCTGTGTTGAGTTCTTCCCTGTGCTGAGCTCTTCTCTGTGCTGAGCTCATCTCTGCGTTGAGCTTAGCTCTTCCGGTGCTGAGCTCAGCTCTTCCATGTGCTGAGCTCTGCTCTTCCATGTGCTAAGCTATGCTCATCCTTGTGCTGTACAGAATGTCATTTTTGTTCTCTAATAAATCTGAGTTTTGTATATGAGACAAGAATCTTAAGACAAATTGTGTTCTTATCTGAGTTTTGTACCGGTTTATTTACAGTATTCTGTTTGTATACTGATAAGGGTGGCAATTTCAGACACGACCCGAACCTGACACGAATTTTTGCAGGTATGAGTATGACCTTGGCGGGTTTCATGTACAAATCGGGTAAGACCTGAAAGATACCCGCCAATGGCGGGTCGTGTCCGGGTATACCCGCAGGTACCCGTTTATATCCGTTTATACACGAAATTTAAAAAATGTATTTTAAATAAAATTCATAATTAATAAAATAAATAATAAATTTTTCCAAAAAAAAGACTACCTCGCTACTAAGTAACCCTGTTCGGTTCCCCTTCTTCCTCCATTCCCAAATCCCATTTCTTTAATCTATTATTGCAGAGTCAAGTAATTTGAGTTTAGAGGACCTCACTCATTTTAATATTTAACATTTGGTTGTGTACTTATTGTTGTTTCATACATTGTATCAATAGCCGTTTAAGTACACGAAACCTGAAAATACCTGAAAAATACATGACTTGAAATATTAGTACTTGTCAAGTTCGTGGGTATACCCGATACACGACAGGAAACCTGACATATACAGATTTGGGTATCTAGATCCATACACGCGAAGCAAACGGGTAAGGTATGGGTATGATGCTTTGATACACGAAACCTAAAAAACACGATACACGACCTGTTTGACACCCCTATATACTGACTTCTTGTCAGAAACTGAAACGTGATGGAGAACAAAAGCTCTAACTCGTTCAATGCTGCACACATCGGTGCTGAGGAACAGAACAGTGCTGTTCCAGTCGCACCTACTGTTCTGCACCCATTCCTGCACCTATTCCTGCTGCTGCACAGGTTGAGAAGCCTGAGAAGTTTGGAGGCAGTTTCTTCAAATGCTGGCAGCAAAAGATGTTTTTCTTGACAACGTTGGGCTTGGCAAAGATGCTGACCGAGGATCCTCTGGAGGTGGTTTCGGATGAAGATCCGAATCTAAACATGCAGATCAATTTGATGGCTGAAGCATGGAATTTTAACAATTATGTATGCTTGAGTCATATTTTGAATTGTTTAGATAATTTATAGTACGGTCTATATTGTACTTATAAAACTGCAAAGTCGTCGTGGATGGCCTTAGATAAGAAGTACCGCACGGAGGATGCTGGTACAAGGAAGTTTGTCGTTGGCAAATTTCTTGATTTTAAAATGCCAGACTCCAAGACTGTTGTTTCTCAGATTGAGGAATTACAGATACTGGTGGCCGAAATGGAAGAAGAGGGCATGTCACTCAGTGAATCTTTCATAGTGGCGGCTGTGATTGAGAAGCTGACTCTTTCGTGGAGGGAATTTAGAAGCTATCTCAAACACAAGCGAAAGGAAATAACATTAGAGGATATGATTGTTCGACTCCGTATAGAGGAGGACAATCGTAGATCTGAAAGAAGGCCAAGTTCGAGTTCTGCTCATGCTAAAGCTCATGTCGCAAAGGCGACGAAAAAGAAAAAGAGAAATCCTGTCGGAGTGAACCCTAAAGGCAAGAAAGTTGCCAAAAAGTTGACTGGAAAATGTTATAATTATGGGATTCAGGGGCACCGCAGTGTTGACTGCCGTAAGCCCAAGAAAAAGCAGGAAAAAGCGAAAACCAACCTTGTCAGCCAGATGGATGATCTGGATTTGTGCGCTATTGTTTCTAAGTGCAACACAATAGGAAATCCTCGTGAATGGTGGATGGACACTGGACCCACTCGACACGTCTGCGCCAACAGGGCGATGTTCAGATACTATTCTCCGTCAAAGAATAATGAAAACTGTACATAGGAAACTCTGATAGCTCGAATATTGAAGGTTCGGGAATGTGATTCAGAAAATGACTTCAGGAAAAGAATTAACTCTGCGAGATGTACTGCACGTTTCTGACATCCGCAAGAACTTAGTTTCTGGAGCTTTACTAGTCAGTCATGGTTTTATACTAGTATTTGATTGTAATAAATTTATTCTGAGTAAGAATGGAGTGTTTCTGGGAAAGGGGTACTTAACTGATAATATGTTCAAGTTAAGTGTAATGACAGTTGTACCCAAGAAAGTTTCGCCCGAAGAGGCTAATAAGAATGCTTGTACTTCTGCTTATATGCTTGAGTCTTCTTGTTTATGGCATTTTCGTTTGGGACATGTTAATTACAATTCAATACAAAGGATGATTAATCTTGACTTATTACCCAAACTGAACATTAATAAAGAAAAATGACAAGTCTGCGTTGAACAAAAATGACAAAGACGCCATTTCCTTCAATAGAAAGGAACACTGAACCTTTGGATTTAATTTATAGCGATGTGTGTGATCTAAAATTTGTGCAAACGAGAGGTGGTAAAAAGTATTTCGTAACTTTTATCGACGATTGCACACGATACTGTTATGTTTATTTGCTAAATAGCAAAGACGAGGCCATTGATGCTTTCAAGGACTATAAAAATAAAGTTGAGAATCAACTTAGCAAACGAATTAAGACAATTCGTAGTGATAGAGGTGGCGAATATGATGCACCGTTTGATGAATTTTGTTCAGAACATAGCATTATTCATCAAACGACTACACCATACTCACCTCAATCGAATGGTATTGCTGAACGCAAAAACTGTACTCTAAAAGAGATTATGAATGCAATGTTGATAAGTTCTAGTTTACCTCAAAACTTGTGGGGAGAAGCAATTCTCTTAGCCAACGTCATATTAAATAGAATTCCATCTAAGAAGATGGATAAAACCCCACACGAGTTTTGGAAAAGCCATAAGCCTAGCTACAAATACTTGAAAGTGTAGGGTGTCTGGCAAAGGTTGCAGTACCCAAACCAAGACAACTAAGAATTGGGCCTAAAACAATTGATTGCATATTCATAGGATATGAAACTAATAGTAGTGTATATCGATTCTTGGTGCACAAGTCGGACATTCCTGACATACATGAGAATGTTGTCATGGAATCAAGAAATGTAGTGTTCTTTGAAGATGTCTTTCCAAAGAAAGACAAAAACAACGAAGAAACAAGCATTAGTAAGCGAGTGCGTGAGACGATCCCTCAAGAAATTGAGGAACCGCGTCAAAGCAAACGAGCCAGAATACCAACGTCCTTTGGACCAGATTATCTTACATACTTGGTAGAAAATGATCCAAGAACCTTTTCTGAGGCTATGTCAACTCTAGAAGTTCCCTTCTAGAAAGAGATAGTAAACAATGAAATAGAATCGATTTTTGAAAATCATACTTGGGAGTGGTTGATCTTCCATCAGGAAGTAAACCACTCGGATGCAAATGGATCTTTAAGAAAAAGCTGAAAGAGGATGGGTCTATTGACAAGTACAAGGCAGGGTTGTTAGTTAAAGGCTATCGACAAAAGGAAGTCTTTGACTTTTTTGATACCCACTCATCGGTAACTAGAATCACTTCAATAAAGATGCTAGTTGCTATCGCGGCAGTCTATGACTTAGAAATCCATCAGATGAATGTGAAGACTGCCTTCCTGAATGGTGAGTTAGAAGAAGAAATTTATATGGAGCAACCTGAAGGGTTTGCTGTGCCAGGGCAAGAGAAAAAGGTGTGTAAACTTGTTAAGTCTTTGTACGGACTTAAACAAGCACTCAAACAGTGGCATTTGAAGTTTGATGAGGCAATGTTGTTAAACGGCTTCAGGATCAAACGAGCGTGACAAGTGTGTGTACATCAAGAACACACCAGATGCCTATGTGATAGTATGTCTATATGTAGACGACATGCTCATCATAGGCAGTACTCGTGACATTATCTTGAATACCAAGAAGATGTTAACATGAAATTTTGATATGAAAGATATGGAGGTTGCCAATGTTATTCTAGGAATTAAAATTTCTCGGATAACTGAAGGCCTCGTTATGTCACAAACTCATTATATTGAATCTGTTCTCAAATGATTCAATATATTTGATACAAAACCAATAAAGACCGCACTAGACTTAAGTATACACTTAAGAAAGAACCGAGGTGAACATGTAGCTCAATTGAAGTACTCACAGTTTATTGGAAGTCTGATGTACATAACAAACTGTACAAGACCAGACTTAGTCTGTTCAGTAAACAAATTTAGCAGGTTTACGAGTAATCCAAGTGAAGATCATTTGAAAACTCTAAATAGAGTGATGAGGTACCTGAAGTACACAATGAACCTTGGATGACACTATACAAGATATCCAGCAGTATTGGAAGGATACTGTGATGCAAATTGGATATCAGATAGCAAAGACTCTAAGTCCACCAGTGGATATCTATTTACTGTTGGTGGTGGTGCTGTGTCATGGAAGTCCACAAAACGAACGTGTATAGCTCGGTCCACTATGGAAGCCGAGTTTATAGCACTAGATAAAACTGGAGAAGAGGTTGAATGGCTTCGAAATTTCCTTGAAGATGTTCCATGTTGGCCTAAGTCAATCGCTCCTCTCAGCATACAATGTGATAGTCAGTCTGCTATAGGACGAGCACAAAGCAGCATCTACAATGGTAAGTCATGGCATATACGTCGGAGACATAATACCATTAAGCAATTGATCACTAATGGCATGATTTCCATTAATTACATAAAATCAAAAGAGAATCTTGCAGATCCGCTGACAAAACGCTTGCCTAGAGATCAGATGTCAAAATTGACAAACGGAATGGGACTTAAGCCTACTATGCAAGAATCTTTGTAACGGTAACCCAACCTTGTTGATTGGATATCTCAAAATCTTGGTTCAATGGGACAACTAATTTATGAAGGTTCAGTTTATCACTTACTCATTCCGTTACATAAAAGTGTTGTCTGCAGAGAATATTTAGGGTAAGCTAAAGCTTTTCATGATATCATATATCTTGATACATCAAGTGGGGTATGGCATAATGCTCCTGATAGGAATCACCTATGTAAATGTGAAGTGGGGCCGCTTCTATGAGAATTCTATGAGGCAAGACATCTCTAAATCACTTTCTGAAACTAGGTTGTTCATGGCTAAAACGAACACAACCATGAGAACCAAAAGAGTGTTGAAAGAAATGTTGTGTGCGTATTGTTGTCTAGGTTCACAGAGAAGGCTGACTAGTTCAAGACATTAAGTCACTACTTAGCCGTGTGAATCCGATGGTATTTCACTACGAAAGGTTCAAAGCCAGAAGCTACCTCTTCTGATGCAACATTTTCTTGTCTGACTTCTCGTTAGAGTCTGCATCTACATTTGCATTAATTTTCATTCATGTGGAGGATTGTTGGAGGAAAATTTGTAATGTGAAAATGGGATTGTCCAAAGTTGGTGAGCAACATATTTTGAGCTTAATAATGATTAGTTTTCGTTAATAAAAAATGAAAACTAATGAATCCTAAATTATCTACGTAATGAGTAGATTGTTTTAGGCTTTGAATCACTCAATTTTAATACTGGGTGAATGAGAAATTAATGCTCAAAATAGGAGTAAAAATTGGTTGCAAATTGAAAAATTGGTGATGTGGCTTCATGAGAAGAAGACACATCACCTTTTTGCAAATATACCACATTGGCAAATTGAAGGAAAAATACCACCAAATATAGTGCTAGGAGAGGCACTTTAGATGTGTCCTAAGGGCAAGAGAATTTTTGGCCGGAATGTTCTGACTTCTCGGATTGATGAAATGCAGCAGCAGTGTATGCAGTATGCAGCAATAGTTTATGCCAAGGAATACTTAGCTTACACCTCAAAGAGAAAGAAGGTGCCCTGATTCATTATCCTAAACCGGCAAAGACAGGCCCTCCTTGAAGAGTCAGTGCTATGATGTAATTGAAATGCATGATAGAGAATAGAATCTGATACATCAAGAACATGGTTCATGATCAAGATTATTCAGCTCACAAGGACAAAAGAAGATTCAATAAGACCAACATTTCAGGGATCATGGCCAATGCCGTTAGATATAAAAATTTCAAAGTTGCAGTTAGCTTTCTCACACATCTTATTTTACAGCAGCCCATGTCCATAACAACAAACAGAGTTGTTGCCCTTTCTTTGGATGCAATTTCCGTTATTGTCACCCAGGGTATGGCAGCCTACAAGAAATTCAATAATTTAACCTCAGCATCAACAACAACAACAATCATATCCAGTATCCAGTATATTCCAACAACAGCAAAAGTTATCGCTAGGGTCTGGGGAGGGTAAGAGGCAGACAAACAATACCTCTATCCCAAGGGATAGAAAGTTTGCTTCCAGTGAACCGCCGGCTCTATATATACCTGTATAGATAGTATAATAATAGAAATATGTACTACTGAATGGATTATATGGAATATAAATAAAACCTTACAATATTAAAATAGTCAACAATGGATATACACAAATAGTTGAAATGCAAAGACCAAAACAAAACAAGCAAACCAAAAAAGTGCAAGTCAACCTAAAGTGTGGAAACTATCTAATTCTCTACGTATGCTCTAAGGTGTCCCTATATCCTGTCTACCCCTCTTTGACCTTAATCCTCTGCCTCCATGAACTCCTATCATGTACCATGTCCTTAGAGAGATGCAACTCTAGTAAGTCATGCCTAATATGCTCATCCCACGTCAGTTTGGGTCTGCCTTTACTCCTCTTCCCTTCTACAGTGAGGCTTTCAATTGCTCTGACAGACGCCGTTATCTGTCTCCTCTTGACATGCCCAAACCATCTCAGTCTTTTCCCTCTTATCTTATCTACTATACTAGCCACCCCTAACATTTCTCTATATACCTCATTTCTTATTCTGTCTAGGCTTGTGTGTTCGCACATCCACCTCAATTATATATACCCAAAAAAAAAAATTCAATCATCTAACCGCGATCGCTCAATATAAAACTTACACCTGACCCTTAAACATAAGGTACTGAACTCACCCTAACTTGAGAGATGTATCAGAGCTATCAAAATCTTGTAAAGACCCTCCAGAGTAGCTTAAGTTACTAACAGAATCAGATGACTGGCCTTCCTCGTACAAGATGTCCTCGGATTCCGCAACCGCCACGTGCTTGTGACCATTGGATATCTCCATCACCTACCAGAGATAGAAACAGTGTGATCATATCAGGAGAGAATAGGGTCGAGGGTAGAAGAGGATTGAAGCAAATGTGATGAATGAGGAGATATTCGCAATTCGTAATGGATTCAATCAGGAGGCTTACCTGCTGCATTAATCTTTCATTCTCTTGCATGAGCAGTGATCCCTGGAGATTTAATAAAATTACATCAAAGCAAAATGAGTTTATGAATGAGGGATATGATACAAATTAACAGTAAAAGCATTGAGGTAAAATGAAAGAGAAGTATCCACATTAGAGTTAACTCATTCCCTTCCAGAAATATTGTCATAGTTGATTTTTTAATAATGTACTATCATAGTTGATTTTTTAACATAATGCACGTTACAGTATGATAGACATTCGCGTTACCCAGAGAGTTAAACAGACAACAAAAACTTGAGAACACAGTGCAAATTCTTAGTGCAACGAACAACAAAAGCAAGGTTTTCGAGACATAAAACATCATGAAGGTAATGACGTTGATCCCAATTGAGTTAAAGGCATGTATCCAATTATATTGCGTTAATCCTAAATCAATACGAATACTAATAGTGATACAAGTTTTTCACCTTTTGCTGAAGTTGATGGATCTCCTTCATAATCTTGTCTCCCTGAACGGTAAACACAAATTCAGAACTTGATAATCTGAGGATAAATTTACTGATATCAATGTACTTAATGCATATTTTCTATTTCCAATGAGTCAAGGACACATTCTTTCTTGACTTAGAAATATGATGGAATGAAGTAAAATGACTCACTAGATTGGTTGCGCTTTTTACATTGTGAAGTAGCAGTTGATCGACACAGCTTCACTCAATTTTCATTATAGGTCATCGGAAAACAATTTATGTATGTTTCTAACAATGGATATGGTTGCGTACATCTGACCTCTCCATACTCTACCATAGCCGGGAGCCTCGGGTTCATATTGTTGCTGTAATGTACTTAATCATCAAATCATAAAAAGATATATACCTTCTTCTCCATCACGCGGTTCAATCCAGCTTCCAGAGACCTCTCCAACTGCTGTAGCTCTTCAATAGTCAACCCGTCGAGCTCCTCTCCTCTCATCTGCCTGATTCAGCAATTTCATCTATAATAACTCCAAATATCTACCCATTCGGCAAAACAGAAAGATAATACTACTGTAGATAACGACAACATCACCCATTGCCTTAAAGGCTCTCGCCTATGACAGGGTATGAAGTGTCGTATGTACGCAATCATACTCATGTATTAGAAACATACAGATATTGTTTTTCGAAGACCCACAATGATGCGTCAAGCTATGCCGGTCAACTGCTACCAGCTAATTAGTGAGTCATTTTGCTTTATTCCATCATATTCCAACGTCAAAGAAGAGTGTCATTGACTCTATTGAAAATGAAAACAATAATACTGCTGTAGATAAAAAGAAGAAAACTCACCTAAGCATACGGGTTCTTTCAGCCACTTCCTCACTCAGTTTGGTGCAATTACTGTTTTGTACCAGCTGTATCAAGAAAGGTACTTCATGAATTTCCATTTTAGAGAAAACGAACAAGAAGAATAGTTCATTAAATCTTTCCCTGTAAGATGAACATGGAATTAGTAACACTAAATGTAAATCAATCTTAAATTAGGGAGTAATTCATACTTCATATCCAAATGCTTGACGAATGTTATGTTAGAAGATTTTATAATCAATACAATCAATCAAGAAGATACGCATCATAATCGAAGAAGTAATCCAAGATTAACAATATATTTAGTTGTGATTCTTATGATTCAATTTCCTAGTCTATAGTTGATTTGATATGATTTGATTAGGATTATGATTATGTTTTCTTATGTACTATATAAAGGTAAAATGATGTATTGAATAAAGTGAGAAAGAGTTATTCTCCCAATAAGTTTTCATTCATTGAAAATCTAACATGGTATCAGAGCCAGTTTAAAATGTAGGCTCACACCTTGCCTGACCCATGATTGGCCATTTATTGTATTCCATCATCCAAGTCCAGATGTTCATGCCTGACTTGTGGTTTGTGATTGAAGAAGGGTTCCAAGGCGAAATAAAATGCAAAACGTGAGGGCGAGTGTTGAGAATATTGTCCCATATTGGATACTTTGAAATAAAATACATGGGTTATATGCGGATGATGTATCACCATCATTGCCTTAAGGTTTTGAATAGATATGGCCCTCACCTCATGTAATATCAAGTTTCAACATATTACATCTAGTATTCGCATATTCTGAATTCGGCATGTATATCTCTATCTAATCCAATAGGTTGCAATTCATATCCATTTTACAAATTCTAACGTCGAACTAATGAACCACATGTTTTGCTATTAATAACTTCAACTGTAAGTGGATATGATTTGTAACATACATCTAATATCTAAATATACTTTGCAACATGTATAAAATATATGGATATAAAATTTAAATAATGAATATGTTCATGGTCGTTATCTCAACAAACCAACCTGTAACTCAACTGATGGGAGTTCCATCTTTTCAAGATTCTTTGAATGCAGATTATGCCTTTCCAGTATTTCCTTCATGCTAAAAAGACAAAGGTAGCAAAATTACCAGCAAATTGTTCAGCATAGCAGTAAACTTCACTATCACGAAATAGCATATACTTTCCCGTTCTAAAATTATTGTCTTAGTTCTAAAAATAAATACAAGTAAAATTCATTTACCTATCAGTTTCAGCTACGAACTTCAGCAAACGTATCCATCTCATGTCACAATTCCAACACGTTCCATACTTAGTCAATTAGACTCATTAGTTTAGCTGTCTTCTTATATTGTGAAGTAGCAGTTGATCATACAGTTTGACGCAATTTTCATTATGAGTCATTGTAAAACAACATCTGTGTATTTCTAACAAATGGATATGGTTGTGTACATCCGACCCTCCATACCCCGTCATAGACAGAAGTCTCTAAGACAATGAAGTAATATTGTTGTTGTTGGAGTCAACAGAAGACCACAAAATCAAATGGAACACTAAAAGAATAGGACAGGCAATTCACTTGGAATGTCTTTTTTTTTATAAGACATGCTACCACGTGGTAGAAGAATAAATTATACTACAGTACATAAATATAATAAACCACTATAAAGGAAAGATATATATTAGAAAAATAAAGGAGTATAAGGTGGAAAGATCTCTCTACTTTCTGAAGTTTGAATTGAAAATCTCTTGATCTTGGACTTCAGTTTTAGCCAATTGAGTTAGGTCTGGACTTTAGTTTTAGCCAATCAAGTTAGGTCTAATTCACATGCAGTCAAAATGTTATTAGAGAAGAAAGCTACAAAGCTACATTCTTTCAAATTCCAAATCATTATGTTTGCAAATTTAACCATTGCGTCATTTACCATCAATTTTAGTTAAGATTAGAAACTGACTACCAAAAAGCTGAAACCATAATTTTCGAACAATGTGACGTATGTTAGTCATACGCAACAGAATTGATATGTACAAGCAAGAGCCCTATTGAGAATATTGTCCCACATCGGACACTTTTAAATAAAATAATGGGTTATATGAGGATGAGGTACCACCACTTATTGCATTAAAGTTTTGAGTGGATATGGGTCTCACCTCATGTAAGACCAAATTTCAATTTCAACATGGTATCAGAGCCAGTTCTAAAATATGGACTCACATCTTGCCTGACCCATGATTGGTCATTTATTATCTCCCCTCATCTAAATCCAGATGTACATGCATGTCTTGTGGCTTGTGAGTGAGGACGGGTTCTAAGACGCGTGTATACATCAAGCCATGTTGTCACATGAGAACGGGTGTTGAGGATATTGTCCCACATTGTGATTGAGGACGGGTTCTAAGACGCTTGTGTATGTCAAGTCACGTTGCCACGTGAGGACGGGTATTGAGAATATTGTCCCTATATAGGACACTTTGAGATAAAATACATGGGTTATATGAGGATGCGGTACCACCACCCATTGCCTTAAGGTTTTGAGTGGATATGAGTCACACCTCATTAAGACCAAGTTTCAACAAGCCCTTTGATCAATTCAACCATCCTTGATGAGGCCGGATCCTCACCAAGGATCATAGATGATCCGCACAGAAATACCTTTAGTGCTCCATCAATTATTGGAAGCTGTCTTCCTTGCCAACCTGCAAAGAAAGACCACCATTAGAGGTCCCGGGACTATGGTCCCGGAAAAAACCCTCCGACACTCAAGTCAGTCATAATCATTTTTGGTGGAGTTAATAAAGAGAGTTGTTGTTTATGGTGAAAATCTGGTCTTCTTCATTTTTACAGAGAGGATGATGGTATTTTTTTGTCTATCTTTTTGACTTGTTCTTTCTTCTCTTTCTTTTTTCTCATTTATGTCTTCAGGGCAGCTAATTGATGCGCCAGATTAATAGACTGATGACACGTGTTACGCTAGTGCTGTTGAGGAGTGCATGCATGTTAACCGCGTGTTGCCAGGTGTCGCATCATCTTTCTATATCTGGTACATGGCAAGAGTCTGCTTAGGTGTCCTGGCCGAGCTTAATGGCTGATCTCAATGGCCAAGCTTACAGAGGGACGAAGCAAGATCCCGTGGTCGGTTGGATCCTGAGGCTCAGCCGAGCATACGTTTTAACCTTTGTTTACTGTCTGGCCAAGCAGGCATTTAGGCGTGAGGTTGACCAGATGCCAACTTCGTAAAGTGACATTGACTGTGTCGTAACCTAACAAAAAAATTTTGTTGTTTCATCGGAGGATAATTTTCACCCATCAATTCTGAACTCTAGAATGGCTTCAGGATGGCTGAAAAAAGAAAATCTGCATGACCTCCACTAATACGGCCACTGAATAAACATGTTTTGCAATTTCTGTATGTTTTAGAACTACACATTTATTCTGCAAGGTTCTCATGTAGATATTATTCTAGCAAAGATACATAGAGACCTGGCTTATGAAAACAAAAGCACAGACAGAACAGCTGAACCAGAAAAAAGTGACAAGGACCGTATCCAACTTTTTTAAGTAAAATGGCTCGATTGAAGAAATATCCTGGAAGGATTGTTCTAAAATTCAGTTGGCTGAACTTCATGAAAGCCGTAGGGCGGGTGGAGAAGACAGGAGGAGCTAAACAATACATTATTGCACCCCACCCCCACGCCCTGCCCTCCAAAAAAAAGTTCAGCCAATTGAACTGAATAAGAATGCATGATGAATAATTAAAAGCTTTTCTAACTAATACACAAAACCATACTCTTTGCACACAACATCACACTTTGAAGATTAAGTACACTGAAGTCTGGTCTTTGGAGTAAAAGATCCATGCTTTTTAATGCTAAACGTTCTCGGTGCTCTAGCCTTCCGCGTTTGCGCAAAATTAGGAGAGGGGCTGGATCGCTTTTGTGATCTGACTAAGCAACTTGATCCTACACTTTTAAACATAACAAATGCACGAAATTTGATCTATAGAGCGACTTTTAGAAAGGAATTTCAGGAGTAACAGAGAGGTAGATTGAGCATTGATAGACTTTTAATGTCCCTTCCTTAGGCAAGCCCAGCTCGAATCTTAAACCTTCACTACCGTCAAGTTTAGTTTTGTGCTTGAGCCGGCTATTATGCAAAAGATACACTAGTGTAAAAAATGCTGGACCTGATTTACATGGATCTAAGGTTGGCGACCTTACTGAACCATTCAGTCAGTTGAATAAATTCACGAGTTTAACCCAATTTGGCTGATGCCTCTTCTCTACTTAAGTCCTTTTCTAAGCCACTTTGGGAAAAAGTCAACGACAAAGATCTATTTAAGATTATAAGTATGGAGACATCGTTATACTGATCAAATTAATCACAACAAAGTATTGTCATTTCACTTAAGAGGCAAATCTCCAGAATCAGAAGAATATCGATATCATCATACTTGGCACATTTCTTTCCTTGGAAATGGTATATTTGATGTCCTAATATATGATACCAAAGTACTTGCGGGTGCAAAAACAGACACAGAGATTGATTTAGTTTGAAAAAGTTAAACGTAAGTGGCAGTATATACATGTACAGATATTTTGAGAGATTATTGTTGGAAAAAAAAGTGCTTTAGAAAGTAATCTAAATTTATGTATAAAAAAACATGTAAGAAGGTTGATTCAAGAACGAAGTGAAACTTAGATTGGATGGGTGAGACGAGACCTTGAATTTTCTAAAGTATGAGGTGACTGAACGTTTGATGAGTGAGACGGAACATTCAGTGATGAACGGTATCTGAGTTCGGTCCGATTCTGAAGTTTTTGTCTAGTCACCAAATGTTTGGTAAAAGTGACAGATCGTTCGGTCGGTGCAGACAACATCAAATATTTGTTGCATTTTGATGAAATGATGCAACTTTTGCAACTTTGGGCAATTAAGTCCAATCTTAAACAATCGTAACTAACTTTGGAAGTTTTTGTAGTGAGGTTCAAATTAACTTCTTTCTTGTGAACTGATGTTTATCAATACACAGATCAAAAGGTTTTGAAGATATACTTTTGATACATTTTTCAAATGGTTTTTAATATACTTTGAAATGATCCTTGAAAAAACCTTTTGAGTCTTTTGTGAAAACCTGCATAGTTTCTTCCTTGTCATTTCTTCTTATCCAACTATTAAATACTCGAAATAGACAAGTTCAATCTTCCTTTTATAGAGCAAATGAAAGGAAGAATTCGTTACACCATGGGAAGCAATTGTTACGCAGTCTACCTTACTCACTGGTCAAGGCAAAATTGCTTTAAAAGACAGTGTAACATTTGTTACATCTAGAATTTGTTTTATATAGAGACGTTGTTGTACACCAAGACTTTATCATTGACGTGGCATCAATCTTAAAGCAACATTGTTGTGGAAGATGATTGGTTTGAAATAGTCAAATCCTATGAAGAATTCTACGTTGTCATTGTCTAGCATTCTTCATTCTCTGTGTTGGCAAACTGTGGAGGTTGATTCTTCAATAAAGACACCATAGAGAATTAGAAGTGTCAATAAATGAAAGAGTTCTATGAAGTCATATTGAGTTTGAGCAAAATAATCGCTCAAAGGAAGATTGTCAAAAGAAGGCAGCAAATGAAGATTGGAACAACAAGGACTACATATGCATGAATGAATTTTGGATCATTGGTAATGGATCAATCACTATGAAAGTAGCTAATTTTATCAGCATTGGACTTAGAGGCAAACAAGGCCAACTTCGTATTATATCAACCCCAAAATCTTATTTTGTGGTCGTGACTCATTAAACCTGCATCAAACCTGCATTAGGCAATTGTTCAAAGAATAGTTTATTAGAAAGGTCCTTGGTCTCAAAATTGCTGGATCCTTGTACTCATTTAAAATGATAGATATTAAAATCGGTATGACTTTATCTTAACCAATGAACCCATATTTATATGACAGACATTTGAAATCAGTGTGACCTTAGCCAATAAACCTATATGTGTTAAAAATTCGGTATGACCTTAGCCAATAAATCCATATGTGTTTAGTACGAATATGATCGCCAAGATCTCTCTTTGAGAATGCACGGATTGGTGATCAACATCTAAGCTTCATGGCTTGTGTGTGAGCAAGTGAACAAAAACAAATAAACAATCACGGTGTGGACTGTGTTTTGTGACATTAAATTATCCACTATAATTTAACTACTAACTTAATTAGACATGCAATTAACAACTAAAGCTAATCTAGTTTACCAACTAAACCCAAAGCAATCGAGGATATAAAACTACTACTATAATTAACCCACTAGGAAATCAGTTAAAATACTAAGTACATTAACTTACTAAAATGAAAATGAGAATTTCTCAATGCAAATCGCCTATTACAACCAAACTTTTCATTACCAAACATTCAAAACATCCAAAAACAAATGAAATAAGACAAATTTGCAATAAGGGAATCAAATTTGAAGCCAAAACTGTCGATAAATTTGTTTTAAAAGTTATAGTACTTGCATTTAGTGTGGCATGTAAATAGGTACATAAGTTTAGTGCTTATCTTCTTAAACATAGATAGCAAATGATGAAAGTTATTTATCAAAAGATGAACATTACAATAAATGTAAGTTTGATCATGAAATATAATTTTGGTGAATCTGTGGTATGATTGAAAGATCAAAAGGTTGTTCTTATGAATCTTTGATCGTAAGAAAGTTGTTGGAGTTTACTTCAAAGTGACATAGAGAGTTAAGTCTATGTTCACCATTGAAAGTTTTTTGAGTAGAATAATATCATAGCTTGTTGTTGATTACATAATGACTAAATTAAAAGTGTATAGTTGATATTATTTATTTAATAAAATGAATGTTAAATATAGTATAAGTAGCATCGTTTTGTGGTTGATGTTGACATGAAATCATGCAGAAATATAGGAGTTTGGTCCTTCATACTTTTATGAAAATAAAAGTTATTTTTAAAATGTGAAGTTAAACATGTGAATAAGTTGCATATGTTGTGTAACTACTAAAGAAGTTTAGAAGGTTGAAGTAGAAAATTAGATCAATACTAAAACCTTATTAGCTTATTGTTCTAACTGGTTGAAGATTTTGTTGTTTAAGCTTATGAATATGATATGATTTCTAGATGTATATGAATGTAATTTCATTTTACTTGTCGACAAAACTAACTCCATGATAAAGGTTTTTATGATGAATGTTGATTATATTTGGTTGAATTGGTTCATAAAAACATTATGTTTGATGTTTTTGTTGATAAAAACAAAACTCAATGTTTTCATGCTTGTTTCAAGTTAGTCTTTGTGAAATATGGAGATGTTTTGTTAAGTGATTCATTCACAGAACCACTGAAAGGCAATGATGTGAGAATGTGCTATCACTTGATGAATGATACAACAATGTGAATGTTCATGAATTTCTTTGAGGCAAATCATGTACAGTGTGAGATCTTAAGAGTGGTCCGATAAGAACTAAGTGTAAATTAGTTCTTGTAACATCGAGGGGATGGGATTATTCCGTTAGATGTAAGCTCTCTATGATAGCAATCCAACCTACTAATAGTAGAGACTTTATGAAAGAGGTTCAATACGGTAAAAACTAAAGAGTTCTAATCGACAATATCAAACTTGTCACTCCCTATGGTGTGGATGTAAGATAGTGCTTACTGCAAGTTTATGAGAGCGAGATTTCAAGAATCTCTTAATGAATTTCATATCCATGTTTATGGTAGTGTAAGCAGTATGAACTTGTTGAATTTCACTTATATAAGTGTGGAGGTGTCGCCGCTTTCTATGAGAGTTTTGAATAACTCAGTGGAGCACTTATGAAAAACTGATACTGGGTGCATGGCTGAATTAGTACCAAATCGCAAACTTGTATGAAGTAGACAAAGATATGTTTTTTTGTTCATATAAACAGTAGTGAAATATAATTGAAGACATCTATTTCATCTTATCTCCGTTTATTTAACTATATCTGTACTAGTACTGATTCAAGACACAAGTCATTGTATCCGTTATGTGTCACTGTCTTTGTTTATACCAGATAGATTAGTTTATAATTGTTCATGAATGTTCACATATAAATGTTAGATCATGTAGGGGACTGTTGGAAAAAAGCACATAAAAGTGTTTTAGGAAGTGGGAATGTTGATTGGAGAATGAAGAGAAACTTGGATTGGATAGACGAGACGAGACTCTTAATTCTCTAAATTCTAAGGTGACCAATCACTCGGTGAGTGAGATTAAACGTTTAGTGATAAACTGTGAATGCGTTATCTGAGTTCAGTCCAATTTTGAAGTTTCTGTCCAGTCACCAAATGCTTCTTCAAACATTCAGTAAAGCCACTCACCAAACGTTTAGTGACAAGTTTTGAGTAGCAATGTTCAAAAATTTCAAATCCAACGTTCAGTAAAAGTGACCGAACATTCGGCCGGTGCAGATAGAAAAAAAAATTTTGTTGCCTTTTGATGAAATAGTGCAACTTGGACACCTCATTTCAATCTTGAACGATCATAAGCTAACTTTGGAAGTTAAAATCTATAGTGAGGTGTCAAATTAACTTCTTTCTTGTGAATTGAAGTCTATAAATACAAGTAACAAAAGGTTTTGAAGATATACTTTTCATACTCTTTTCAAATAGTTTTTGATATACTTTGAAATGATCCTTGAAAAAAAACATTTTTGAGTTTGTGAAAAACCGGTAGAATTTCTTCGTTGTCTTTCCATCTTCTTTTGGTATTAAACACTTCAAATAAACAAGTATAATCTTTCTCTTGTAGAGAAAATGAAAGAAGTCGTTACATCTAGGAAAGCATTTGTCACGTTGGTTACCTTACTCACAGTGTAACATTTGTTACTTCTCGCCTATTCTTTTTTCATTTATTTTATTTCTCTATATTTGATTACCATATCTTTTTTAAATTTCCAACCATTATTAGTCAGGTTTACAGATAATATTGACTTAGATTAGATGCTATAAACATTGACATCACAAAAAAGGAAGAACCATTTCTCCACGTTACAGAAACATTTGCATGACTACCCATCCAAAATAGTCAATCATGAAAACTTCAAATAACCCCACAAGTAACATAATCATAGATCAGACGTACTTGATGTGAAAATAAATAACAAAAGAAAGAGAAAAAATAAGGGAGGGGGGACACGGTACAGATCCTCTCACCACAATCCCCTCATCTACTTTTCGATCGTATGACACGTGGCAGCAGAGGGAGGATGATGTGACTAGATACATGCCACGTGTCGTGCGATAAAGAAGTAGCTGAGGAGATTGTAGTTGAAGAGGTCCAAACTCAGAAAACACAAGCGAACATGCACACAGACCCACACACACTCCAAGTGGTCAAGTCTGAAGTCCACGTCAGCCGACAGTAAACACAGTTTTGACGAATAGCTTTTCATGGTTCCACAAAGATGCAAAAATAATCAGAAGCCGATCTAAACCAGTAGAGTTTCTTCCTTCCCTTATTTATGATAGAGTTGAAAGTAGCACAAAGTATACAAAATGCTTCACATTGCAATGCCTTGAAAACTCCTGCCTATGGTACGGTAATGGTGGTTGGATCTACACAACCATAATTATATGTTACAAACAAACAGATTTTGTTTTCCGATAATTTAAAATGAGCGTTGATCAACTGGTAGTTCAAAAATCAACAACACTAAACCTAAATAAAAAAGTCCATAATCCCATGTAAAAAAAAGAAAGCTAAGTTCCCAACCATAGACTTTAAAGTACCCAAAAATAATCAAAGTATATTCGAGTCTTGACCGTATGTATCATACCTGGAGCTAGAATACTCAAATAGCTTCCCGGTGGAAGAAAAGATGATGAGAGCAACATCAGCATCACAAAGAACAGATAGCTCTTCAGCTTTCTTGAAAAGCCCTCTTCTTCTCTTAGAGAAAGTCACCTGTCTAGCCGTGGCGTTATCGATTTTCTTGATCTTAATCTTCTCCCTCGCCATTTCTTACAAACAAAATAATACTTTGACCAATGGAAGAAAAAGAAAAAGCCCACAACTTTTCTGATGACGAAGGCAGCAAGAATCATGAAAAAAAGAAGAAACCCACTTCAGAAAGCCATAGAATAAACCATCATACAAAGAGATGCATTTCTACTGAGAATATATGATATTTATGGCAAAAACCCAGATTAATAAAAGCAAGGTTTTCTATAAATAGAGATTGTTAGAATAGATGGGGAAAAAGTGAGGACAGAGCTTGGGAAAAAGAGGATGGCATTTTTGCTATATTTAGAGTAAAAGAAATAAGGGAACACAAAACCCTAGATAAATAAAGAAACGAGACAAGAAACACACACTTTGATCTTTCACTTGACAATGAAACGGAGAGGACAACTTGAGAAGAACAAAACCAATTAGAGGAGGTTCATAAGATTACAAAGACAGAAAGAGAAGAGTCTGCCTTTAACAACTTGGACAAATTTCATTATTGCGTTTTCTTGATTTGGGACCAATGAAAGGGTTGGAGTTGGACTTATTGTACTGTGAACTGATACTGTCTTAATGAGTTGTACCTTTTTTTATTGTTCCTGTCTGATTTTCATGAAATCAAAAAATGGGGAGAAAGGGAAAGGGGGAGGGGGTTGGGGACATAATATTGTGGTATGGGAGCGCATTGGTCATAAAATAAGATAATTAGTGCTAACATTTACTTTCACTTTCTCAAAAATATTGTTTTACTTTGTTTCGAATATAATTTAATAAAATTAAACTATTTTAGTCATTATTTATATTATACTTTTAGTCAGTTAATTGATGTAAACTAGAAAATTGTTTAAATGTTAATTTAAAATATAATACAAAAAACTTGACACTAGTAGCGCATTTCCGGTGCGTTAAGCTTCCGTGTTTGCGCAGGATCCAAATATGGGCAGTCGTTTTGCGATCTGTTGTATACAGCCTTACCCTATACTTTGTGCAATAGGTTGTTTATACGACTCGAACCCGTGACTTCAATGTTATAAAGTAGCAATTTTATCAGTTGCTTGAAGGTCTGCCTTCAGAAAACTTGACTACTAGGATATTCTTATTTTTAAAATGTAGACAATATTTTTTAAGAAAACCAAAATAGAAACAAAACAATTTTTGTAAGATGGAAAGAATTAACGTGGCACGTGGCATTTTCATACCAATTAAGAATTAGCATCTTTGAATATATTAAAAGATAAAAGTTATTTATTATATCACGAAATTAAAATCAGTGGAATGGTAGTATTTTAAACATGTGGAATCTACTCTGTTGACGCTCGGGGTATTTTTTTATTTTATGGACCAATAACTAACTTTCAACATATTAAAAAATTATAAATTCACTATCAAAAATTATTAATTGTCATGCAATAGTTGTTCTATCAAGGAAAAAGTAGCCAAGTGGGAGAGAGAGAAGTGTCAAAAGGGTTTCGGAAATCTAGATTGAAAAGAATTAAAGTTGTTGCTTTGTAGCTTTAAAGTCACAGGTTTGAGCCGTAGAACTAGCTTCTTGAACAAAGTGTAGAATAAGGTTGCGTACATCATATTGCGAAGTGATTTAGTTCTCACTAGACCCTGCGTAAATACGGGAGCCTAGTGCACCAGAAACGCCTTTTAGATTGAAAAGAGCCTAAGAGAAGGATTCTCACGGATTGCAGTTCCACTGGCACGACAGACGCAGAAAAAGACGAGATTCGATTGGAGTTTTGACTGGGAGCAAAGATTCACTTAACTGAAGAAGAGATTGACGTCAACGCCAGTTCTAGCATAACCAGTCTCCGGAGAAGGATTTGTGGTATATATTGATGCCTCCAAGAATGGATTAGGTAAACAAATAAACAACTCGAACTATTGCGAATTCCTTATAAATATACTTGCAGTAACCCTTTTCCCTGTAGGCTGCATGTTGATGCAGAATGAGTGGGTAATTGCTTACGCGTCGAGACAGTTGAAACCCTCTTAGTAGAATTACACTACTCATGAATTAGAGTTGTCAATCGTAGTCTATGCACTAAAAATCTGGAGGCATTATCCATATGGTGAGAGATGCGAGGTATATACGAATCATAAGAACTTGAAGTATCTCTTCACCCTGAAGGAGCTGAATATGAGATAATGGAGATGGCTCGAGCTGATTAAGGACTACGATCTAGCGATCCACTATAATCCCGGTAAGACGAATAAGGTGGTAGATGCATTGAGTAGAAAACCGAACAATGTCAGACAGACACCACTTGAGAGGGAGATCGTCGAGTTTGAGTTGGATATGATTGAGTCAACTGTGGATGTCCTGGCTACACTGATGACCACGCCTACACTGATTGATCGGATTAAGGAGGCCCAGAAAAGTGATGCTGAGTTGATGAAGACAGCCGAAGGGTTGAAAGAGGAATCGGGCAAGGACTTTGAGATTCACAGCGATCGCAGTCTATGGTTTCGCGACAGATTGTGCATATTGAGTGTTGATGAGCTTAATAAAGAGATCATGACTGTGGCACACAATTCGAGACCATCGATTCATCCTGGAGCTACTAAGATGTATCAGGTTCTTACGAGAAATTATTGGTGGAATGGGATGAAGAGACATATTGCAGAGTTTATCGAGTGTTGCCCTGTATACCAGCAGATAAAAGTGGAGCATCAGAGACCTACCGGGTTGTTGCAGCCTCTTGAGATTCTCGAGTGGAAGGGAGAGCAAATCACGATGGATTTACTTGCTAGACTTCCTAAGACCCACAGTGAGAATGGCACTATTTTGTTGATTGTTGATCGGCTCACTAAGTCAACATACTTTCTACCTATGTCGATTCAGGCTTCTATGTAGAAGTTGGTAGATATGTATATGGATGATATCGTGAGTTTATATAGGACGCCAGTGAGCATTGTTTACGATAGGGATCTGCGCTTCACATCAAGATTCTGGAAAGCATATCAGCGGCTATAGGCACTAAGATTAGGATGAGCACAGCTTTACATCTGCAGACAGATGGACAGTCAGAACGCACCATACTGACTTTGGAGGACATGTTGCGTGCGTGTGCATTAGACTTTAAGGGTAATTGGGATAAGTCTGTGAAGCTGATTGAGTTTTCATATAATAACAGTTACCACAGTTCTATCGGCATGACACTATTTGAGGCATTGTATGGTCGTAAGTGTCGATCGCCACTCTACTGGGATGAGGTTAGAGAGAGAGCCGTCATGGGTGCAGAGTTAGTAGAGAAGACCTTGGACAAGGTCAAGTTGATTCGCGACCGATTGAGGGCAGCCCAAGACCGCAGTAAGAGTTGGGCAGATTCTAAGATGCGACCGATCGAGGTTGAGGTGAGAGAGACGTTATACTTGAGGGTTTCTCCGACTAAAGGTGTCATGAGATTCGGTATCAAAGGAAAGCTGAGCCCTCGATTCATTGGTCCTTATGAGATATTGGAGAGAGTTGGAGCAGTTGCATATCGGTTAGCACTACTGCCTTCATTATCGCAGGTACATGACGTATGCCATATATCGAAGTTGTACGTTATGTACATGATCCGAGCCATATCCTTGAGCATTCGCCAGTGACAATTCGAGAGGATACTACATATGAGGGGGTACTGATACGTATTGTAGACCGTAAGGAGCAAGTGTTAAGGAGAAGGTCGATTCCGTTTGTAAAGGTACAGTGGAGTAATCATACCGAGCGGGAAGCGACTTAGGAGCCTGAGCAACAGATGCAGAAGCAATATCCGCAGCTCTTCGTATAAGGTACGTAAGATTCGAGGATGAAACTTTGTATAAGAGGGGGGAGAATATTATGCCCTGAATTTTTTCGTTACGTTGTAACGTTTTAAATACCACATTTATTTAATTTCGGTATATGTTCGTGTGTTAAGTTATTCGATGCATCGACAACTAGC
Organism: Eustoma russellianum; assembly: GCA_036186865.1. Lineage (NCBI taxonomy): Eukaryota > Viridiplantae > Streptophyta > Magnoliopsida > Gentianales > Gentianaceae > Eustoma > Eustoma russellianum. The sequence continues at coordinate 14,109,605 of AP025047.1, forward strand.
GAATTCGATAACGAACATTATCGAACGTACGATAAAACTAAATAAATTTAGTCATAACGACTTACGTATTAGGCTAAATTAAATCAAATAAAAATACATGACACAATAATTTCCACTACTTAAAGTAAAAGAAAAATAAATTAGGACATGATAAATATCTTAGAAGAGAAGAAAAAGAAAATGAATATATACAAATACAACATATACACACACGGTTTAGGAGAAAAAAAGAAAGTAGAAATTGTGGTTAGAAAAATACCAAAAAATACCAAGTGTAGAAAATTGGATAGAAACTAAATTATGGTATTTTGTTATATTCTACCTACCCAAATCTTCTCCTAGCCGATTTTCCTTCATACAAGTGGGAAGAAAAAATTTCTTCTCTTTTGTCTTCCAATACAAACAAAACCCTACACACTTTTATCACATCATCATATTTTCTTCCACTTTATCCTATATGGAAACAAGACAAGCTACCCTCTTTCCCTCAACAGGCCAGCCAACCCCCTTTCCCCAACAATTCAACTCATCTTTTCTTACACCCTTCCCATTCATCATTAACCTACACCCAAACGCCACCTAATGCCATCATTTAACAAAGAGAAAAATCTTCCCTTCCCCCCAAACCCCTCCCTCGGCCGAAAGTAATATAAGAGGAGGAATACCCCTTCTTCTCTTTCCATTTCACAACACAAAACCTTTCGACTTCAACCAAATATTTCTCCTCTCTTCTCCAAGGAAAATCCAAGTCTTTCAACACTCTCTTCCTCTCCATTTTGGCTGAGAGTTTCATCCATAGCAAAGGAATAATTTTTCTTCATTCACTTAATCTAAATATCATCCAACACAAGGTTCACAAACCTTCCATCATCCAAGTGTGATTCAAAAAGGGTGTAGAGCTTAGAATCAAAGAAGAGCTAGGTAAGAAACTTCATATAGATTAAGTTAAATGTTTACAATTATCTACCTTTATAAGTTGCTCACTAACCTTACCATTTTTGGCTTCAAAACCATGGAAACCAAAAAGAAAGAGGAGAAGTTTTTCTTCCAGACTAAGTGAAGAATCTTCACTTTAAGTGTAAGAAAAGGTAAGAAAGACAAGTATTTTTCATATATCATTCATGGATTTAATTTCAAAGGTTAAGTATATGTGTTTACATCAAAATTGGATCATCCATATAGTATGTTCAAGTTTTCACCATAAGAATATGTAAAATAAACATTCTACGTGATATATATATTGTAACATATATATACGTAAATTGGCCATACACAAAAATATTGACTTTTAGGTATAAATGAAATGAAAAGATTATCCTTAGAAGATATATGTAGAAAATAAAGAAAGAAAATGAAGTCATGTGTAATGTTAAGAAAAGTGTACTAAGAATGTAACTTCGGTGTAATTATTTATTTATTTTTTTATGATGATCATCATGTATGCATCTTCTATGGTATTTTGGTTTTCATATGTTTTATGATCTTGTTTTTAGCATGTTTATGAATGCATTTTAAACATGACTAACATACTTGGTCACAACTTTTGTTTTAATGATCATCATCTCATATACATTACATATATGTACATGGCCATAAGGCTATTTTGGCACCTCACTTGAGCTTCATCATTCATCTTCAAGATGTGTATGTAAATGATGTTTATGGCTCAAAAAGTTCACTTTTCATGATTTCTATCATCTTTATGTATTATGTTTTCATTATGTTCTTAATATTGAAAATAATCAAGTTGATGGAAACTAATATGTACATGGTTAATATATATGTATATATATACAACTCATAATATGTATGTAAAATAGAAGAAAGGTGAGATTTAAGTGGTTATGTGTGTATACATATTGTTGAGAAATATGTTTGAATAATTTTCAAAGTCATGATTTTAAGTGGTGAATACTTAAAAATATCATACATGATGCTATATGTGATTAAAAGTTGAAAAAGTTGACATCGATCTCTCAGGGTGTTGCACTTCGATCGATCGATGTACTTCGATCCCTCACATCGATCGATCCATGTAAGGCAGTGAAAGTTCAAGACCTTACACTGAGACATCGATCTATAAACCTGAGACACATCGAACCCTCACTTCGATCAATCGATGTAGATCAGAGACAAACTCTGAAATTTACTGTGAGACATCGATCTCTGAAGTTGAGGCACTTCGATCGATCGATGTCTAGGGTTTTTAGAAATATTTTTCTAAAATGCGATAAAGTGGTTATTTTCATTTGTACATGATTTATACATGTTCATTATGTGATTATTATGTTTTTTTGATGATTATAAATACATTGTGATTAATGTGCCTTGGAAGTTTCTACAACTTACCAAAAAGGGCAAAATTGGTATTTTGAAATTTGTAGGAACATGATAGGGTGAAAATACTTCAATGACATATTCTTATCTTATTCATCATGAAAAAAATGATATCATGATTATTTTTGACCATCGGAGTCATTTCTGGAGTTTTCTCACACCAGGGGCATTTTTGTCATTTCACCCCTGAGGGTATTTTTGGTATTTTCACTCAAGGAATCTCTTGAGTATATTATTATCATCATTCTGGAGTTGAGCTATGATTATTTTGAAGATTATATGGTGATTTAATATTGTTTCTCTTACATGATGATATTATTGACTATAGCGGGATATGTGACGAGTTGTGATGTCACAATCTATTTCTTTCTTGAAGACCCTCTTATATATTATGGGAGCATATTTATCATCATTATACAGAAATATCAAAGGTGTTAGAGGTGTGCAAATGATCACAACACACAAGAAGAAATATTGGGAATTTTGGTGTTACATGTTGACATAATCTTGTCAATTATTATTTGGTGATTTCTTCTTCAAACATCTGAGTTGATATACTTCTATATATGCTCAAAAACGTCTATATTCAGGTGGAGGTGATGTGTAATCCATTTTATTGGTTGGTGACAAGTGGATCAATCAAAAAGGAGCTAGTTGGCAAAAATGCCAACTTGGAAATTGTTGACTTAGTAGCCAACGGCTACTACATCCAAGTGAGGGGATGTTTTGATTTGAAATTGTCAATGCCCATATGCCTATTATCTTGCAATGGAGTTGAGGGCATAGTGGAGTATTATCCCTTCCTATTATCTCTACTTTTCAAGCAAAATTCCATGTCATTTTTGGAGCAAAAATTCGGCCAGCATTATGTCTCCAAGGTGGACCAATTATTTTGCTTTATGTTGCCAAGAGGACAAAGCCAACCAATGATGAGAAGACACTTGGACTTGATGATGAAGATGGTGACACATGTGCATTCTTATCTCCAAGTCTCAATTCACACTATAAATAGGAGGCAATGGTGAAGAAGATGAAACACACTTGAAGCTCTCTTGAAAGCATTTGTTGATTTGTCTAGCTATCATCTTATTCTTGTTGTTCTTGTTTCATTCTTTGTAGCAAAGTTGTTCTTGTTGTATTTGTTGAGCTACAAGCCTCTTGAGCTTCATTTGTAAGATTGATTAGCCAATTCTATAATGCTACATCAATAGGTGGTAAAGGTGTTGCAACTAAGTGTTGCATGGAAGGTGTTCATCCAAGTCTTGAAGAGGGTTGGTGTATAACCCAAGGATCAAGTTTGGTTCTTGTTGTAAGGTGATTCATATCATAGTGAAATTCAAGGAAAGGTGTTCCTTGAGACTGGAGTAGGTCACATTGACCAAACCAGGATAAATCCTCGGTGTTCTTGTGTTGTTTTTATCTTTCTGTTTTCTGCCCGTTTTTACTGCAGTTTTTACACAATTTCTCACAATTTGAAAAAATAGCTAAGCACTTTCAAAATTCGTGATATTTGGTGGAGTTATACTTCAGACTATTATCTTTCATTTGCAACAAGAATCGCTTGATTTGAGCAATGGAAAGTTAGTCTTTCAGTCTTTGCAAAATAAATGCTCCAATCTGGCTACAATCTGACCAGTTTTGAGAAAGCTTGATTATGTATTAATCAAGAATTTTTCAAGGTCAGGGCCTTTTGGAATCATAAACTAGACATCCTAAGGATTGTTTTGACATAAAGTTCAACCTTTTTGGTTAAGTATTCAAAGAGAAATACGTTTTTAAATTTCAGCAACATTCTGTCTAATTCTGTCCAGATTGACCATCTGAAACTTTTTATTTGTTTGAATGGACAAACGATCTTGTTTTTGTCTGATTTTTGGATAGAGTCTTTTCAACACATTGAAGTTAAGTTCTGAAAATTTGCATAATTTTTATAGTTGTGTACAAGGATTTTTGAACTTTTCAAAAACGGGTCCTGAATATAAGGTAGTCTCATATTTTGTTTTCAAAGGAGTTTTTAATTAAGGGTAGTAGTATAATTTCCGCCAACCACTATTCACCCTCCCTCTCTAGTGTTGTTTATTGTAGGCGAACGGTCCAACAATTGGTATCAGAGCAAGGTCTACACCACTCAAAGAAGCAAGATTCAACACCGTACAAACAACACAAGACCAAGAAACAAGAACTTTTTGTAGCCTGCTAATCTCATATTAAAGGTACATAAAATGGTCATAGTCTCTCACAAAGGTGAGTTGGAAGGTATGTCCACACAACGTCCTCCTCTTTTCGATGGAAATAATTTCGTCCACTGGAAATTTAGAACGAGGCTATTCTTAATGGCTATAGACATCAATTTATGGTCTATAGTTGAAAATGAGCCGTACATTCCAATGAAAATTATACAAGTTAGTAGAGTCACACAAGAGGTTGAGAAATATAAAAGTGAATGGTCATCGGAAGATAAAAAAGAAAATGTCCATGAATGCTAAAGTTATGCAATTACTTTTGAATGGACTTACATCTTTTGAAGCAGGATATGTGTGAAATTGTACAAGCACACACGACATGTGGAAATTACTTGTATTAAAGCATGAGGTACAAGCGGTGTAAAAGAATCAAAAATAAACATGCTTATGACTGAATTAGGATCTTTCAAAATGTTGCCGAACGAATCCATAACATCTATGGATTTGAGAATTACTAACATTTTCAATGCTCTTGAAGCTTTAGGCAAATCATTCACGAACAATGAAAAGGTTCAAAAGGTGCTGCAAAGCCTTCCTTCTGAATGGGATCCAATGGTCACAGCGATTGAAGAAACGAAATCAATCACAAAAATAGACGAATTGATAGGCTCACTAAGAGTATATGAGGTAAAACTAAATCAATAGAAGTCCGAGTCATCTAAATCATCCGGTAAGTCAATAGCTTTCAAATCAACTTAGTCACATACAAGTAATGATGATAGTAATAGTGATACTGAATTAGACGATGACTTGATATTGATAGCTAGAAAAACTTAGAAAGTTTTTTAAACGTCCTAATAAGAATAGACAACGATCTTCTTCTTCTTCTTCTCAACCTAGGAAAAATAACGCTAATAACAACAAATGATATAATAAAGAGTTAAAGTGCTACGAATGCGGTAAAAAAGGACATATCTCGTATGATTGCCCAACAAAGAAAAATAATGATAACAACAATAATAAACAAGCCAAGGACAAGGAGGCAAAAACGACTAAGGCAAAGGAGTCTAAGTCAAAGAAAGGCCAACGAGCAATGAAGGTGAGCACATGGAGCGACTCATCCGACTCAGAATCCGACACTGAGGAAGCTCAAGTCTGCTTCGTATCTAACGAGGAAAATCGCAAGGAATGCAAGAAGGAGGCAAAGTCAAAGAATCTAAAAACTAAATGTTTTTAGACAATGGATGTTCACGGCATATGACGGACAACCCCAAACTATTCATCGAGTTGGAACATATACAGAATGGAGGAAAGGTAACATTCGGTGACAACAACAAAGGACAAGTTGTTCGAAAAGGAACAATTGGGAACCCTAACACATTTCAAATACGAAATGTGTTGTTAGTAAGTAATCTTTCTTATAATTTATTTCTCAACTTATAGATTGCGTATATAATGTTTCTTTTCTTCCCAATTCTTATGATATAACAAATGAAAAAGAGAAATTGTTTTAGAAGGAAATAGGGATGGTAACATTTATACTCTTGCCTTAGATAACATGTTAGATGCTAAGGTTAAGTGTTTAATATCACACGACTTAGATGTGAATTTATGGCATAGAAGATTAGGTCATATAGGAATTTTAACCATTAAGAAATTATCTAAGAAGAAATTAATTAGAGGAATGCCTAAGTTAGACTTAGATAATTTGCAACTATGTGAAATATGTATTAAAGGAAAACACATTAAAGAAACATTAAAACCGAAACATGAAGTGAGTACTAGTCATGTACTAGAATTGCTTCACTTAGACTTATTTGGTCCAAGTAGGACAAGAAGTGTAGGTGGACACTACTATGTGTGTGTCATAGTAGATGATTACTCACTCTACACATAGACATTGTTCTTAACACAGAAAGACGATGCTCCATTGGCAATCGAAACTCTTATTAAGCAACTTGAAAATATATTCGAAGAAAATGTTAAGAGAATTAGAAGTGATAGAGGTGAAGAATTTAAAAACAAAGATGTAATCAAATTTTGTGAACTACATGGAATTAAACATGAATTCTCACTACGTAGAACACCACAACTCAATGGAGTTGTTGAATGTAAAAATAGAACTATACAGGAAGTTGCTAGAACAATGTTATATGAAAATAAAGTACCAAAATATTTATGGGCTGAAGCTGTTAGTTGTGCATGCTCTATTATAAATAGGCTTTCTATTAGACAGAAATTGAATAAAACACCTTATGAATTGTTAAACAATAGACAACCTAAAATAGATTATCTTAAAGTTTTTGGTTGTAAATGTTTTGTGTTGAACACTAAGGATAATCTAGACAAGTTTGAACAAAGGTCTATTGAATGCATATTTGTTGGTTATTCAACTAATTCAAGAGCATATAGGTGTTATAATCATGCATCTAGAAAAATAATTGAATCTATACATGTGAAATTCAATGAAAATGCATGCTTTGAAGTTAGTGATAAAAGTCAACATAAACAAGAAATTAATGTTGAAAATATGTTTTATGATGATGTATTACTTGAGCCTGTAATTGATCATCTAGAACCAACTCCCCCTGAACAAGATACGCATGAACCCTTAGATGAAATAAATGAAGAAACTTTGCAATTGGAAGATAATACAACTAATGATCCAATTACATATGATAATGTTCATACAAATGAAACATTTGAACAAGATGAGGGAGAACCTAGTCAATCTAGGAATTGGTGGCACCCTAAAGAGTTAATCATTGGGGATCCAAATGCTGGGGTTAGAACACGTAGAAACTTAAGTCAACTTGAAGGACATAGTTTAATCTCACACTTAGAATCTAAGAATGTAAAGGAAGCCTTAGGTGATATACCTTGGATAAATGCCATACATGAGGAATTGAATCAATTCACCAGGAACAACGTGTGGGACTTAGTACCTAAACTCGAAAACAAGTCTATAATAGGAACGAAATGGGTATTTAGGAATAATATGGATGAACAAGGAAACATCACATGAAATAAGGCTAGACTAGTCGCACAAGGTTATAATCAACAAGAAGGAATAGATTATGAAAAAACATTTGCACCCGTTGCACGACTAAAAGCAATTAGATTGTTAATTGTGATTGCAAGTCTAAGCAACATCAAACTCTTCCAAATGGATGTCAAGAGTGCATTCTTGAATGGATACATCCAAGAAGAGGTGTTTGTGAAACAACCCCCTGGATACGAAGATCCAAATAATCCTAACCATGTTTACAAGCTTAAAAAAGCTTTATATGGTTTGAAACAAGCTCCAAGAGCTTGGTATGATAGATTTGCAAACTTTCTTATTGCAAATAATTATTAAAGAGGAACAATAGACAACACATTATTCTTAAGAAGAAAAGATAATGACCTATTAATAGTTCAAGTCTATGTAGAAGATATTATCTTTGGTTCAATTAACCCTACCTTAGTAAAAGATTTCGAAGAATGTATGAAGTCAGAATTTGAAATGTCAATGGCAAGAGAGTTGAATTACTTCTTAGGGCTTCAAATCAAACAAACCCATCAAGGAATCCACATTAGCCAACTTAAGTATGTCAATGATATGATTAAGAAGTTTGGCTTTGAAGAGTTAAAGGCCAACACATACACCCATGAGTGTTAGCACCAAATTAGATAAGGATGAAAATGGTAAACCTTTTGATGACACACTTCATAGGTCTATGATTGGATCACTGTTATACTTAACTGCATCAAGACCTGACATCATGTTTAGTGTGTGTATATGTGCTAGGTTTCAATCTTGTCCTAAGGTATCACATTACAATACGGTGAAAAAGATCTTTAGATATCTTAAACACACACCTCAATTAGGACTTTGGTATGATAGAAACGCTAAGTTGGAATTATACGCATATAGTGATGCTGATTATAGAGGTTGCAAATTAGATAGAAAATCTACTAGCGGTACGTGTCAATTCATAGGAACAACTTGATCTCTTGGTTTTCTAAAAAGCAAGCTAGTGTAGCTCTTTCTACCACCGAAGCCGAGTATATAGCTTTGAGTTTATGCACTACCCAAATACTTTGGCTTAAACAACAACTTAATGATTTTGGCATTAAAATGAATAAGGTTCCAATTTTCTGTGATAGCACAAGTGCGATCAATCTTTCATGGAATCCGGTACTTCATTCTAAGGCCAAACACATTGAGGTGCGATACCACTTCCTTCGAGATCATGTTCAAAATGAGGATATAGTTATAAACCATATAAGAACTGATCACCAAATAGCTGATATCTTCGCCAAACCCCTTAATCAAGCCAATTTTGAAACGTTACGAGCCAAGTTAGGTATGATGACTTACGATACCATTGCATAGTTCTATCTTTTGCATGATTTGCAAAATAAAGGGGGAGATATAATAAGAACATGATTTTAGTTGGTAAGTCATGATTTGGTTGGTTGAATAGTATGCTAAGTTTCAATTGATATGAGTTTTGGAGCATAGGTTAAGGGGGAGAGTATAAGTTGAGGGGGAGCACATAAATACATGAGAATTGATAAAAACAATTGATAATTAGTTGGTAATTGGTTTTTAAAAAAATTGGTACAAATTTGGTGAAACAAATTGGTGAGGTATTTGGTAGATTTATGACAAACAATGGGAAAAGAGTTGTGACATTAAAATCATGTTAGGTTATTTTGAAAATCATCCAAAAGGGAGAGAATGTTGAGAAATATATTTGGATAATTTTCAAAGTCATGATTTTTAGTGGTGAATACTTAAAATTATCATAGATGATGTTATATATGATTAAAATTTGAAAAATTTGACATCGATCTCTCAGGTTGTTGCACTTCGATCGATCGATGTACTTCGATCCCTCAAATCGATCGATCCATGTAAGGCAGTGAAAGTTCAAGACCTTACACTGAGACATTGATCTATAAACCTGAGACACATCGATCGATCGATGTATACATCAAGCCCTCACTTCAATCAATCGATGTAGGTCAGAGACAAACTCTGAAACTTACTGTGAGACATCGATCTCTGAAGTTGAGGCACTTCGATCGATCGATGTCTAGGGTTTTTAGAAATATTTTTCTAAAATGTGATAAAGTGGTTGTTTTCATTTGTACATGATTTATACATGTTCATTATGTGATTATTATGTGTTTTTGATGATTATAAATACATTGTGACTAATGTGCCTTGGAAGTTTCTACAACTTACCAAAAAGGGCAAAATTGATATTTTGAGGTTTGTAGGAACATGATATGGTGAAAATACTTCAAGGAGATATTCTTATCTTATTCATCATGACAAAGATGATATTATGATTATTTCTGACCATCGGGGTCATTTCTGGAGTTTTCTCACACTAGGGGCAGTTTGGTCATTTCACCCCTGAGGGTATTTTTGGTATTTTTACTCAAGGAATCTCTTGAGTATATTATTATCATCATTCTTGAGTTGAGCTATGATTATTTTGAAGATTATATGGTGATTTAATATTATTTCTCTTACATGATATTATTGACTATAGAGGGATATGTGACGAGTTGTGATGTCACATTCTATTTCTTTCTTGAAGACCCTCTTATATATGTTATGGGAGCATATTCATCATCATTATACAGAAAGATCAAAGGTGTTAGAGGTGTGCAAATGATCACAACAGACAAGAAGAAATATTGGGAATTTTGGTGTTACATGTTGACATAATCTTGTCAATTATTATTTGGTGATTTCTTCTTCAAACATCTGAGTTGATATACTTCTATATATGCTCAAAAACGTCTATATTCAGGTGGAGGTGATGTGTAATCCATTTTATTGGTTGGTGACAAGTGGATCAATCAAAAAGGAGCTAGTTGGCAAAAATGCCAACTTGGAAATTGTTGACTTAGTAGCCAACGGCTACTACATCCAAGTGAGGGGATGTTTTGATTTGAAATTGTCAATGCCCATATGCCTATTATCTTGAAATGGAGTTGAGGGCATAGTGGAGTATTATCCCTTCCTATTATCTCTACTTTTCAAGCAAAATTCCATGTCATTTTTGGAGCAAAAATTCGGCCAGCATTATGTCTCCAAGGTGGACCAATTATTTTGCTTTATGTTGCCAAGTGGACAAAGCCAACCAATGATGAGAAGACACTTCGACTTGATGATGAAGACGGTGACACATATGGATTCTTATCTCCAAGGCTCAATTCACACTATAAATAGGAGGCAATGGTGAAGAAGATGAAACACACTTGAAGCTCTCTTGAAAGCATTTGCTTATTTGTCTAGCTATCATCTTCTTCTTATTGTTCTTGTTCCATTCTTTGTAGCAAAGGTGTTCTTATTGTATTTGTTGAGCTACAAGCTACTTGATCTTCATTTGTAAGATTGATTAGCCAATTCTAAGGCTACATCAATAGGTGGTATAGGTGTTGCAACTAAGTGTTGCATAGAAGGTGTCCATCCAAGTCTTGAAGAGGGTTGGTGTATAACCCAAGAATCAAGCTTGGTTCTCATTGTAAGGTGATTCATATCATAGTGAAATCCAAAGAAAGGTGTTCCTTGGAACTAGATAAATCCTCGGTGTTCTTGTGTTGTTTCTACCTTTCTGTTTTCTGCCCGTTTTTACTGCAGTTTTTACACAATTTCTCATAATTTGAAAAAAAATAGCTAAACACTTTTAAAATTCGTGATTTTTGGTCGAGTTATACTTCAGACTGTTAGCTTTCATTTGCAACAAGAATCACTTGATTTGAGCAAGGAAAAGTTAGACTTTCAGTCTTTGCAAGATAACTGCTTCAATCTGGCTGCAACCTGACCAGTTTTGAGAAAACTTGAATTCTGTATTAATCAAGAATTTTTCAAGGTCAAAGCCTTTTGGAATCATAAACTAGACATCCTAAGGAGTGTTTTGACATAAAGTTCAACCTTTTCGGTTAAGTATTCAAAGAGAAATACGTTTTTCAATTTCAGCAACATTCTGTCCAATTCTGTCCAGATTGACCATTTGAATCTTTTTATTTGTGTGAAGTGATAAACGATCTTATTTTTGTCTGATTTTTGGACAAAGTCTTTTCAACACGTTGTAGTTAAGTTCTGGAAATTTTCATAATTTTTGGAGTTGTGTACAAGGATTTTTGATTTTTTCATAAACGGGTTTTGAATATAAGGTAGTCTTAAATTTTGTTTTCAAAGGGGTTTTTAATTAAGGGTAGTAGTGTAATTTCTGCTAACCACTATTCACCCTCCCTCTCTAGTGTTGTTTGTTGCAGGTGCATAGTCCAACACATATAAATCGGCTAGAAGGCCATTATGACATGTTATGGAAGTGAATATGTAAAAATCAAATATATATACATACGGCCTAGAACAAATTTTAGGGTATAAAGGATGTATTACATGTTATGTACACATATATGTATAATATAACAAAAAATATATATGAATTGTACATACATATGTATACGGCCCTAGGGCCTTTTTATGACATAATTGACTTTCTTTCTATGTTGTGTATACTTATATGTATAGAATGTAATTAGAAATAAATTATGATATAAGTTATGTATTTTATGTGACATGTCAAATTAATTATAAAATAGGTGTTAGACATACTTAAGAGTTGAAATATGAATTTTATATTGAAAATACAAATTAAAAGGGTGTTGTTGGGTAAAAATGACAAAAAGGGGGTTGTTTTGGTTTGATTGGATGAGTGGTACCTTTTGGAGGTAAAAAGAGTATTTTCTTTAAGCTATGACATGTAGAATGTAGATAAGCGATGGATGTTTGATAATTAAAGTGAAGAATGACCAACTTACCCTTTGGCCGAGAGTTAGGGTTTCATGAAATAAAAGTTTGAAAAATTGTTTTTACCGCATTATATGTTTTAAAAGTTCACACGCTTAACGAATAATAAACACAAGATGATTGATTCCAATGACACATGTTATGTTATGTCTATGATTACGTTAAGTTATGGTGCGCCAGCTTGACATCGAGACTGGAGTGGTAGGTGTCAGGGGCATATGTTTCGTTATGACCGAGTGTAACACCGGGTCCGGTACATGAGATCTCTGTCATAACGCGTCACAGTTAAAACATGTACTTATGTTTTATGTTTTACATGTACTATATAGGGAATCATTCGGTATGTCGTGTGTTATTGTTCTTATGAAAATGCTATAGCTATTTATGAAAAATGTTATGTCATCATCCATACGATTGAGTCCTTAGGTTTCCGAAATAGTATGAAAATGCTATGTTATATATGTTATGAAAAATTCATGTTATGATTTTATGAAAAGTCATGTTTTTAAATATTCATTTAAAAATAAATCATATTATGACTATGTTACCCTTAGGATATTTTTATAATATCCTTAAGTTTCTGATGTTATTAAGTTGACCATGGTAGGATTTATGCTTGAAATTATAGTTGTTATAAGTTTATGACCTTAGTTTAGGACATGGATTAGAATTTAGGTATGGACATGTATGTGATGATTATGGACTTAGGTAGAAGAATAATGTTCCTTATGTATGATGTTAAAATCTATATATTTCATGTTGCTTATTACGTTTATCTTATGTCACTTTAAGTTTAAATGGAGACGTGTCATATTATGTTCATTGTCATGCGTTAATATTTATTTTATTGTTACCCCGTCTCCCCATGCATGATCCACATGACGTATCTAGTAGAAATACTTGTTGGGTGATTACGTTTATCGCTCATACTTGCCTTTAATCACTTGTAGAGGACAAGGTCCCCAATGTTGGATACATAGAGGACGAACCCCACGTAGACCATATGTGAGAGAGTTGTATGCCAAAGACTTATCTTTTGGGGACTTATGTTTTATCATGTTGTAATCATATTCTTTTGGGACATGTACTTTATGACTTGTACGGATTTGACGATTTGTACATTTATGCATGTCGTGTATTTATCTTTATGTCGCTTCCGCTATATCAATTCATGTTTTATATCGACATGCACATGTATGTATCGACGCCTTGTACTTCTCGTAGTAGAGTACGGCGGGTGCACCAGGCCAGAACCCTAGTTTCGGACAGGGCGCTACACACAAAACAAGAACCTCTCTAATCATAGCTAATGATCATTTTATAGCATTCTTTCACGAACTGCCATCAAACTCTCATTTCAGGAACTCTTTCAAAATACCCAATTTTATCAAGTGTATGCAAGTAGATAACTCGAGTAATTAGTTACCATCCTAGAATACTTAAAGATAGTTGCCATCTTCGCATATCACTACCAAAAAATCCAATGATTAATTGTGTTTTTTCCATCTGCCCAGGGGAATATAACCCTAAATCTCTATAGAACAGGCTAAACAAGACCACTTAGAAGCAGATATTATTTTTATGTCTTCCCCAAGTGTGTTTTTTTGCTGTAAAGCAATAAGATCAACTTTTGTCCTAAAGGAGAATTTGAATTCTATGTGGAGCCCAGAATGAACCCATAATATTGGCGTTAAATTTCATACGCCCCATGCTTTCAAAGGAATAACTTTGAGCCATATTGTTTGCTGCTAGATCTAAAGAGAAATATGTGAGAGTGAAAGCTGAGGGTGGTAGGGATGAGGGAGTTGAGGGTTAGGGTGGTGGAGCAAAGGAAGGGGGATGGGCTGCAAAGGGAGGGAGGAGGGAGGAGGGAGGAGGGAGGAGAGAGAGAGATGGTGTTGAGGGAGTCGGGGGAAGGGGGCGGCGCTATAAAGGGAGGAGGAGGAAGGGAGGAAAAGATATATGGAAGTGACAACTTGTGATCAAAGTTTATCAGCAGGTCACCTAGCTTTTTCTGAGCATTTCACAGAAGGTTCAGATAGAACTTATACTAAAATTGGGTTTGGATATTTTATGAAAAACTAGTAAGCATTTAGTTGCAAAATATAATTTCTTCCTTTACTAATTCTTATTCACTTGAAACTAAATAAGGTAAATGGTAAGAAGATCAATTGTTATTTTAGAAGTTATGGAAAGGAATACAGGAAAATGACCTATCGAGTTACAAATGGTATCCTCACTTATGTGATAGGTTCAAGGTAACGTTTGGCACCATAATTGTAATATAAAATTTTCTCTCTACACACGTTTAAAGGAAGTATTATTTATTTTTTTCTTTTTTCCGTATCGTTTGTAAGAAATAATTTTACACAACATAATGACATAATTTTGGAAAGCAGATAATCTCATATTAAAAAGTATGTTGTGAGGACTAAAATGATTATCCTATCGAATATTTTGTTCTATTTATATAGATAATTTAATTATCAACTTGATTCATTCATAAAACTTAAAAATGAAACCGAACATAATTATAATGAAAAATTATAAATGATCATTATAACATGGTTCAAAGCAGTACCTTAAATTTGTAAATTTTTTCTCCCTATCTGTAGCGTCCCCTCCCGGACCACGTCAACAGAATGATGCACTCGCCGTACTCAGCTACGTGAAGTGCCAGGCGTCATAACAATCATACGCACGTCAACCAATGACGTGCCTCGATTATGCAGAAAACAGCATGAATTTAAAATTTTTACATTTACATCCTCAAATACCTGAGCATACTACTGAAACATTACATATTAACTTTACATTATTGCCGGAATATGAATCTCGGATCAGGGGATGATTAGACGCGGAGCATCCCCTTCCATTGTGCACTCGAAGCTCAAATGAATAATTTCACTGAAAGATTAATATAAACAACGGTCAGACGATAATCAAATCATCTGGCAATTAATCTACTTGAATCCTCCACGCGGGTCAATCAGACGAAGACATATTGGTAAATCATAATAATTACATAAGTAAGTGTGTGAAGTAAATCTCATGTCTTCTTTTGCAAGTACTTCGCATCTCATGCACATCAAAACATAAATAGAACAATAATGATAAAGCACATAACGACCATCGGTCGAGACAGAAAAAAGTGGCTATCTAGTTCCCTTGGAACTACTTCGTTCAACTTATCTTAGAGATCACATCATAACTTATTTGTAACTTCCTGAAGGCATTACCGGAAACCATATCATAACTTAGGCACATTCAACTTGATACTTCGCACGGATAACGGCATCCAATCCGAGGTTAGTAATAATGCATAAAATATGATTATAAAATGTTCATGGTTTTCTTTTCATCAAACATACGAAACCTGGCATAAAACATAACGTAAATCATGAGCTTTTTTCTGTAAACATCTCTTTTCTGTAACATGTGATAGCCATCTTACGTAAGAAACAATATCAAATGACGTCCGGAATGATTTCCCATGAAAGCACATATACGTTGATCCGTACATCTATCCGAATATGTAACTCAAATGATGACTCGTAGACCGGTGAACCAAGCTCTTCACAAGGTGTTTAGGACTCGTACGATGTTGGTGAACCCAAGCGCTTCACAAGGTGTTCACACAACTCATAACATAAAGAGGGTCGGGGGAGCCCAAGTTCTTCACAAGGTGCTCACACGACTTATAACATAAATGTGTCGTTTGGAATCATCCGCCTCGTCGATACAGTTCATTACGTAATAACTTTTCTTTCTCAACATCTTGTAAAATCATGCTATATAAAATCATAGTTTCCTCTTTGAAACGTATGTCACTTCATGACATTTCAAATGTATACTTTTCATCATAAAATCCTTGTTTTCTCTTTTAAACATGAAAAGCGTCACGCACTTGCAGTGACGTGGAAATCACAGTTTCCTCATTTTATGAATCATTTGAAACGTCATGCTATATATATGAAACATAAACATGCCAAATCATAACATCACCGCTGAAACGTGTTAGAAACTCCAGCTTATGAATTTTCAACCCAAAGTCCAACCGCACCATAAACATCACATCTAGCAGAATTTCCCATTCTGCCCTCAAATGGTCATGATTTTTGGGTCGAGCCCCGTATCATTCTAAGTTCATACAACATAATCATACCTCATCTCAACATAATAATCCTCTAACAATAACATAAAAGCTAGCTAAACAAATTACATGGCTTCCGAATAATACATAACTTGAACATGAAACATAAAGCATAAATAAAAGAAACATAATACATCTCTTATGAGCATAATATGGGCATATAAATAATAACCTTGGGGGTTTTAGGGGCTGCCCAAAGGCTGCCTAAAAACTATGGGTTAAAGAAAAATGCTTACAACATGATCATTTCTATCTTTTAACCATATATACACAACATAGTTCATGTTTTAACTCATCTTCTTTTGCTACCACCATGATAAATCCATTATGCATGATATGTGACATGATGTGAAGTTAAAGAACACTTCATCATGGCTTGGAAAATATACTTGACACACTTGAACATGAATATAGTGTAAAACATCGTAAAAATCATATAAAACGCAAATGAATTAATTCGAACATATGAACACACTTTTGAGCCATGAATTTTAGGATTATTTAATCATCAATATGAGAGGATTCAAGATAATTTTGGGGTATAATAGCAGCCCCAAAAACTGATTTTATAAAAATACAAATATAGTGATGACCATCGAACAATCTTCACAAAGAAATATCCTTTAAGGGATATAGCATAACCTTGTTGTACCAAAGCATGTATAACCATAAAGAATCACTAAAACAATGATAAAAACATATTAAATTAATAGATGATCATCCAAAACCAACACATAAAGGAGATCATGAAACTTTAATTTCTAACTTGATGCATGCCATGATTTTCACTACTTTAACATCATAGCCTAAACTTTCTCCACCCAACATGCTTGAAATAACATATGAGACATATAATCATCATTACTTTAGTGTCACAACACTAATTTCATGCTTATCATGTTTCATTCATCACTAGTTACACAAATACATACAAAGATGCTCACTTTTCCCTCTTGTACATAAAAATAGCTTGAAAGTTCCATGTTTGACCCATTTGGTTATAAGAACATAACTTAAATAGAAATTTCACAAATAATCATAGATGATCCAAGAAGATTTACTTGCCTTTTTGGTCTTGAGCTTAAAGATTATATTTAGAAATCCATTGTTAGGCTTGATTTGTGGCTTGACTTGAAGAATCACCACCATTTACCACCATGGGAGGGGCGGCCTTGACAAAAAGGGAGAGGGAAAGGAAAATCATCCACATGCATGGTGGTTTAAGGAAGATCTTGAAGAAATTAAGAAGGATTTCTTACCTTTTTAGTTACTTTGAAACTTAAATGATGAAGGGCTTGAATCTTTGTTTGCATGTTGAAGAGTCACCTCCACCATCACCACTAAAGGGCCAACTTGGAGGCTAAGAAGAAAAGGATTTCAAGCTTCAAACAAGTCGATTTAGAGCAAATCTTGAATGAATTTATGAAGAATTCCTCACCATTTCTTGGGTTGAAGTTTGAATGAACAGAAATCATTCGTTGAAGATACCTTTTGAGCAACATGAAAGAATCATTTTCTCCTCGTCTTTGGTGGGTATGGTTTTGACCAAAAAATAGAGGAAATGAGCTTTTACTAGAAGAGAGTAAGATAAGAATAACTTGAGAAGATTTTACCTTGGATACTTGTTTGATTAACACCTTTTTGAGTTGAAGAGCTTGCCTCTTACCCATATGGTTGCTCATGTTTTTAGCCATGAAGAGGAGTTGGGAGACTATGCTTGAATGAGGGACCGATGGAAGAGGTTGTTGGAGCTTTTCTCTTCCTTTTTCCATTGTCAACTGAAAATATCCATAGAGAGAGAGTGATAATGGAGCTTTGTTTTGAAAACAACGATATCTTCCTCCTTCTCTCTTGGTGTAGCCGATTTTGGCTTAGTGGAGGGATGAAGATAATTGAAATTTTGTCTTGGTTGAAGTAATGGTCTTGAGAAGATAAAAAAGCTATGATACATGATAGAGAAATAATGGGAAATAAGCTAAAGGTCCTAACAAGTTGTCTTCTCAAGCAAAAAGGATGAGACTTTTGTGTGTCTTAAGGTGGGGCGCCAAGGACCTTGGGGGGTACGGTTGTGGGGTTCATAGGAGGGTAGTTGGGTCATTTTACAAAACATCCCATTTTATGTCCAAGTTGGTATTTATTTGTTACATAATTTGCTTGTTACATATCCTTATGTTTTATTTTCTTTTATTGTGCTTATTTATATGACATATATGATATACTTGGTATCATACATTTTTATGTTAGACGTGACGTGTTTCATTTAATAAAGAGGCACCTGAATGACAACGGATCGGAATACGAATGTATATGTAAATATGTGTATGGCTATATGCATAGTATGTAAAGTACGTTTTAAAATTAGTATGCTTTATAAAAATAACACTTACGTGATATCACAACGTTGCCACGTCAATATACGTTGTAAATATAAGAGTTACGAAAAGCACAAAAACTATATTTGGAAACGCTTACATAAAAATAGGTATGTATATTAACATAGGCTTATATGTGTTTTTTAAAAAAAATTACAAGGTTATAAAAATACTCATTCTATATAAATATATACATACATACATACATATATATATATATGCATATAATATATAAATACACATATACTCGTTCCAGATATGAATATGGATAAGTGGCATGATTCGCCCTGTTAGGAAGAGGAGGGGTAGGCTGAATGGATGGATATGATTCGGTGGAACAAGATGATGTTGAATACCTAATTGGGCGGACTTGATTGAGTTAACTCAAATTCTCACTCGATATTGTAGGGACGAACCATTTGTTTATATATGCTTTCCGATTGTTTACTTAATATAACCCGCCATTAATACGGTATTCGATATCTTGCGAAGACGGTCAAAACGCGTTTCCTGATAAACTACCAGCCCCGGGAGCGGGTCGTAACGCTATCTCAGTTCTACATCAGCAACAACGCTTGAGTCTTTTTTTGATATGTGAAGTCAGCTATATGGATCAATCATTTTATTTGTTTTTTTGTTTTCTTTTTGTTTTGCCTTTTTTAATCCTAGCCTGAATTGTATCCTCCTTATGTTCCAATTAGCTAATGCATATTATATTTTTCAGAATACACATATCTCAAAACTATCATACCCGTGCTTCAGGCTTAAGTACCTAAAATTCTCACTTAAATATTATACCATCTACATGACATTGGCTACATAAATCAATTGTCTCAATTGTGCTTTATCACTAACTATATGAGGGGTGTTAACGAACTGAGCCGAACAGAATACTAGGTTTTATTTAAATTCGGATTCGTTTAGCTAAACGAACTATTCAGATCAGTTCGTTTAGCTAAACAAACTTTAAAATTGGTTTGAGTTCGTCTCGATACCCTTATAACTGTTTAAACGAGCCGAACAGTTCGGCTTGTTTAACTAAACGAATCCGAATACCTGTTCAAATTCGGCTCGTTAACAAATAATTACCGAACGAATAAAAACCGAACACGAATAGAACTCGAACAGTTCGCAAACTGTTCGGTTCATTCAACAATCCTAACTATATGCTCCCCTATTGTGATAATAAGTCATATCCTTCCTTATTGTCTCTCTTTGTCTTCTTTACTCTCTCTCTCTCTCTCACGCTTAGTATGTCTTCATTGTATCCCATCGCCTAAAAGGTGCATCTGTAGGGCAATGTTGCACATGTTCATACCATGTTAACTTTGACTCCCTTATCTTCACGTTTACTAGAAGGCATCGATCTCTCAATAATGAGACATCAATCGGTCGATGTATACATCAGTCTCTCAAATAAGAGACATCGATCGATTGATGTATGTAAGGTGCAAAACTGAAATCTTACTGGAAGACATTGATCTCTCACTAATGAGACATCGATCGATCGATGTACATCAATCTCTCAAAGAAGAGACATCGATCGATGTATATAAGGTGCAAAACTAAAACCTTTCTGAAGGCATCGATCTCTCAATATGGAGACATCGATCGATCGACGTCGTCCAGGATTTAAATTTTTATAGCCGTTGGAACAAAATCCAAGGAAGATTTAAAGTGTTTTCTCTCTCTAATCTTGCTCAAATTTCTTGTGGACTTTTTCTTGACATCTATAATGCTTTCTTGACTATTATAAACATGTCTAAGATATTCTAGTGTATCTATGGAGCACTATATCCAACTATAGGATGGCTAAAGACTATTTGGACGTTGTCAAGACTTTTGATTGAGTTGAAGACTTGAGGGAGGCTCCAAAAAAGTGGATCACATCCTCTATATATTGAAGAAGCTCAGACGAGGCATTTACACACTTTCATCCCTCTCAAGCTTCATTTTCAGTGTTGTAAAAAACTCTCAATTGTGTAAAAGCGCTTAAAGCTTATTAAGCTCTTATTGCTTGTTCTTCATTGTTGTAAATGGTAAGAGTACAAGTCTAACACAACAGAAACCGTACATACTTGATCTCTTGCTTGTGATTAGACTTGCTAGAAAGTGTAACCCCCACCACTTTCCAAAACCTACTTGGTAAAAGTTCTTTGGTAAAACTTTGTTGGAGTTGTGAAGAAACAAAGAATTATTCTTACTTGTAGCTCCTGTTGTTGTTGCTGCACAAAGTGGTTTTGTACGAGAAGCTATTGTTGTTGTAGTTGTTGCTTACACTAGTTGTTAGTGTAATTATTGTTATTAAAGGTAATATGAAAGGTTGATGTTGAAAATTCATTTTAGAAACAAAGTGGTAGTAAAGTAGATTAATTAGATTCGAACCATTCTATATCGTGTGTCTTCATTCATTATCTCTTATCCTTTCTTTATTGATTTGGAGAACATTTGAGTTGGAGTAAGCTAACCCGAGAAAATTCTGCAAAATTGTCCAACACTCTATCCAACACCTTCCTTCTAGAGTGAGTATCACAGACCTTACACGTATATTTCATTTTAATTGTTTGTTTTTTTATTATATTTTTTTACATCGAAGTACACTTATTTAGAAAACAATACTAATACTAAGTTGACCATTAATTGGCATATCTACAGGTTTGGCGAATAACAAAATAAACTTAAAACTGCATTATCAAATACAATGGATAGTGGACACTTTAATATCTTATGCTTCTTCATTTAACTGTATTATTTATTATAGCATCAATATCAGATCCGGAGTATAAATGAAATGTCTCCCCACCCCGCCCTGCTCCTTTTTTTTTTGGGTTTTACTTCAATCCTCAGTTTCGATTTATACGACTATTCCCAACCTTCACATGTTAATGAGACAAGGATATGTTCATAATTTGTGTGATTATATTTTCTTGTATAATGATTTACATTATGGTGTAAGGATATGGATAGACATTGTCATTAGATAGATTAACTATAATATAGGCAACATTTTTGTCTTGTAACAATATAAATTGTGATGATGAATAGAAGAAAGGTAGATTTCGGATTGCCTAAATATTTCTTACATGGTATGAGCTCTATTATCTTACACTCTCCTCTTCTCTTAGCCGTCGCCCATACCCTCCCTCTCGGCTGACTTATTTCATGGCATCCACAACCTCAAAAACCAAGAAAATAATATCATCTTATGATCTCCATTCCGGAGATCATCCTGGACTACTTATCACTCCCGTACAATTGACGGAACAAACTATGAGGAGTGGGATCGCGCGGTCCATGGATCACTCCTTGCTCGGTGAAAGTTCATATTTTTGGACGGCTCCATTCAGCGACCCAATGATGACTCCCCGAACTTGGTAGACTGGGAGCCCGTGAACTCTATGATCATGGCTTGGATTCTGAACATTGTAGAACCAAGTTTATTATCTACAATTTCTTATGCGGAGGAGGCTAAGGAATTCTAGGATGAAATAAAGCAACGCTTTGCTGTAACGAATGCGTCCCGCGTCCAACAATTGAAGAAAGCACTTGCAAATTGTACCCAAGGCGGCGACTGTGTCATGGTTTACCATGAAAATTGAAGAAACTATAGAACGAGTTGAAGGACTATGACAATCTTCTGATGTGCTTGTGTAATGCATGCACGTGTAATCTTCGGAAACTCCTTGCCCGACGCAAGGAGGTCATCATGGTGCATCAATTTCTAATGGGAATAGATGAATCCTTTCGAGTGGTACACTCATCTATTCTCAACCAGGACCTCTTCCAACTTTAAATCACACATATCACATGCTAGTGCAAGAAGAAAGCCTTGGAAAAGTGGCGTTGATGGACGAGCAACGCGAACCAGCCGGCTTCACCATGGCCCTTACGGTCAAACCAGCCGACGATCAAAGGGACCAAGGGAGAGCGTCAGACACTCAAACCGGACGTGGTATGCTCGCATTGCTACCATAAGGGCATGAGATAAGTAGTTGTTTCCAACTTGTTGGTTATCCAGATTGGTGAAGTGATCGTCCTAAGGGCCCCTCCGTCCCAAAGGGGCGACACTCGGAGGTGCACCTCGGTCCAAGCAAGCAGTTGTTGTCGCTCACATGGCAACTACTAAGTCCTCGGGAGCCTCAGCCGATGTTGTGACTGAAGCACTGGCCGACTTGTCAGTAGATGATCTCACCACGGTACTGCAAGCCCTTAATGCTCGTAAGAATGAACGTTTAAGTGGTAAGTACCCCGACTCTTCTTTGGATCATTGATTCTGGTGCCACCTATCACGTGATGGTTAATTTAAATCTTTTGCACAATTATGTATCCACCAAGCCATGTGATGTTCGGCTGCCTAATGGGACAAAGACGTTGGCTTTCAAACAAGGGGTGATGCATCTCAATAATACATTTGCTCTTGATAAAGTGCTTTCTGTACCAAACTTAACACGCAGCCTATAGTCAATCTCTCAATTGTTACATAACGACGATCATATTGCTGTATTTACTAACGTTGGTTGTATGATACAAGACCGATGGGCTATACATGTTGCAGCCACCAACCATTCGGCCCAATACACTTTTGGTTGAGACAGATCTACTTATGTGGCACAACCGCCTTGACCACCCTTGTAATAGTGTGTTGAGTATGCCTTGTAATAAAGTCTCTCATTCGATTAAACATTTGGATGTTTCATGTGATCTATGTTTCTGGGCCAAACAAACTAAACAGTTGTTTCCTTTGAGCAATAAAATTGCAGACTACTGTTTTGATTGTATTCATTGTGATTTCTGAGGACCTTATTGGGAGAAGGCATCTTGTGGTGCTTCTTATTTCCTAACATTTGTGGATGATCATTCCCGGGCTGTATAAGTATACTTGTTAAAAACGAAAGATCGTGTGCCTATGGTGGTCCAACAATTTTTTGCCTTAATACACACTCAATTCAATCGACATGTTAAAACTTTTTGTAATGATAACGGTTCTAAATTCCTTCCTCTATGGTCCTTCTTCTTGGAACATGGCATTTTCTATCAAACCTCCATTCGGCATACACCACAGCAAAATGGCCGAGTGGAGCATAACCATCGACATATACTCAATGTTGCTCGCGTATTGTGGTCTCAGGCCGGCTTACCCATCTTCTTTGGGGTGAATGTGTCTTGACCGCAGCCTATTTAATTAACCGCACCCCAACAGTTCTACTTGGAGGCAAAACACCCTATGAAGTTGTAGGACCTCAGGCGCTACCAAACCCTAGTTTCAGAAACGGTGCACCCGCCGTATCTCACTGAGGAGAATACAAAGCGTCGAATCAATTTCCAACATGTCGAAAAGACGTAGAAATTTTTTTTCGCGCGGAAATGAAACACAATAACATAAAACTTCTTTGATAAATAAAATTCCTTGATACAATAATAAACTAAATACTGACAATAACATAAGTCTAAAAAATCCAACAAGGTAGTGTCTGGTGAAATCTCAATAAAATAAAGACAACAGTCGCAGGGCCTTCTTATATCCTAAGCGCGACCGTCAGTCTGCCCATTCCACGGTATCAGCCCCGTCCTCAACAAAGACGTAGTCATAGGTCTCTTCCTGCTCACCTGGTGGGGGGGGGGA
>AP025047.1:14141495-14143995 GCA_036186865.1 Eustoma russellianum
GGGGGGGGAGAGTAGGGGTGAGTGACTGGGAAATCACTCAGTAGGCACCTGCCTCCAAGTAGTACAAGACAAACGTACAATAATGGCATAGCACATAGCACATAGGACATAATATCACATAAGCATACGAATGCGGAAAAGTAATTCACTCCAGATAAAGAATGCGCAACATCGTGATGCATGTCCTACTATGCATGTCACACGCAACAAGGTCATGTCACACAAAGTGCCAATACTCCGCCATGCAATGCATGATCCCGGGACCTAACTGAGTGGCTGTGGGTCGTACCCACCCACAGTCACCATCCTGAGTGTACTTGGCCCCGCCACCGTACACCATCCTGAGCGCCCGTGACCCGTACGTCACGACCCACCATCATGCAAATGCACGTGCCATGAATGCAAATAACACAATCGCCTGAGGCCCCTGGCCCATCCTCACCATCCTCCGGCACTCAAATCTAGGTTAGTCTATTCTTCAAATAATGATTTGATGTTGTTTGAGGTTAAAGTTATGATTCTATGGCTTATATGTATTTATTGTGCTTTTTCTATATTTTTCCCTATTTTTCCTTAATTTATTCCTATTTATTACCTAATTATCCAAATTAAATAAATTATTACAATTATTGAAATTTAGTGAAAATAATTTAGTTTCAACCTTTTATAATCACTGGAATTTATTTATTATTTTCTGATATTTATTTATATTTTTCCTATAATTATTACTATTTTTAATTAATGAAATACCAATTATGATATTTACAGAAAAATATTTCCCATTTAAAAAAAAAAACTTATTGGGCAGCCCTTTTCTATTTTAGCCTTGGGCCGCTTCCCCCTTCTGGTCCGGCCCCCCAGCTCCGGCCCGCGATGTCACCCCTTTTATTTAATTTTTTTTTTTGGTTCACCAGCATTAATGGGCTGGCCGACTATTTGGCCCGGACCGCTGGCCAGCCGGCCCGGTCCGCGAAGCCTGCCAACCTCTTTTTTTTTTTTTTTTAAACAAACTGTTTGGGCCAGGACTGCTGCAATTGCAGCCAGCCCATTAAGGACCCCTGGTGCAGCGAGTAGGGCCTTCGGCCCTTTAGGTGTTTTGCTCTTTTTTTTTTTTTTTTTAAAACGAAGTTCCAGCGTTCTGCGAAGCCAGCGGCGCGTGCAGCCACGCGCGGCCGCCTCCGGCGGCCTCCGGCCACCGTTTTTCGACCCCGATCTACATTTCAACCTACTTCCAGTCTATGGGAACCTATTCTAAGGCCAAAACAAATTGGAAATTACCTAATCATGCACTAGTTTTGCTATTTTGATTATCAAAGTTTTCCCTAAAATCAACAGTAACACACGCAGATATCAGCAACGCATACCACAGTCTGCAAGATCTCATGCTTTTCACAGATAATTGATATGCTACAGATTGCAACAATTAAAGCAACAAAAACACATAGAATATACCACCAAGGCATGCTTGAATTCATACCAATTGAAGGGGGAAAAGGAACCTACCTCAATTGCAGACCAAATAAACAAAACCTCTTTACTTCTTCTTCTTCTTTCTTCTCTCTTCCCTTCCCTTTCCTCTTCTTCCTGCGTGATCTCCCCTCCCCTTTGCTTTTCTCTTTTGTTTGTATTTATTTATATTTTTTTTTCCTTTTTGCTCTCTACTTCCCGTTTCCCCCTTATCCCTCCTTTTAATGTTTCACCAGCGCTAGTTTAGGGGGGGAACGGTTACAACCCCCCCATTTTCACACGTTCCTTTTTTTTTTTTAAATTAATTTATTTATTTTCTTTTATCTTTATCTTGTACCTATTTAATTATTATTATATTTCTTTTCTTTTATTTTCTCTTTTTTTTTCCGGCTATAACAGAAGTACTTTTTGGATAGCCCCCTTGCTACTCTCATCTTCGGGTTTTTGGAAGCCTTTTTCATGTTCATAATGATCAATATCATGGCGATAAATTTCAAAGTCGTAATCAAAGACGTATTTTTTGTGGGATATCCTACTGCCACCAAGGGTTGGAATGTATATGACCTTGACTCTCGTGCATTCTCCACCTCACGAAATAACCACCTTCCCTTTTGCGTCGTCTCCTCCCTCACCCACTACGTCCGCAACCGATTTCTCGTCGCAACAACCTTCACACACACTTCCTTCCTTTGGGGACGATGACCGCATTATAGATGTCCAGCATGCCTTAACTCCTCCGACTTCGGACATTCCTCCTCCAGTCGACAGCAGCCCTTCGCCACCGACGACTCCAGCTTCAACCCCACTTCTCGGCAGTGGACATCGTGTCAAGCGACTACCTCCCAAACTTGCCGACTACGCTCTGCATGTCGCTCCGTATAGCCCCTTGGCCGTCTCCACCACGCCCTCCGCTTTCTCAGGTACTCCCTACTCTATCTGCAATTATCTTAGTATTCACATATTTTCTCCAGTCCATCTGACTTTTCTTGCTGCTATTAATTTAAGTACAGAGCCGCAGTCTTATTCTCAAGCG
>AP025047.1:14148995-14181676 GCA_036186865.1 Eustoma russellianum
TTTGACAACTCGTCAAGGACAACTGCGAAAAGGAATTGGCTCAACGCAGACCCTTGATGGAGACCGACCTCCACCGGAAAGAAGTCTGTATTCCCCACCGGTGTACGAACGGTTGTTTTTGTCCTAGCATACATATCTCTAATTATGTCTATATACTTCATAGGGATCCCTCTTGCATCCAGACTATCCCATATCAGGCTACGTGGTACACTATCATACGCTTTTTCAAGACCGATGAAAACCATATGTAAATCGTGCTTCTTCTCTCTATACTTCTCCATTAATCTCCTAAGAATGTGTATTGCTTCCGTAGTTGACCTTCCTGGCATAAAACCAAATTGGTTCACCGTAACCTGAGTTTCTCTCCTAATTCGAGTGTCGATTACTCTCTCCCATAACTTCATGGTATGGCTTAGCAACTTAATCCTTCTATAGTTCCCACAACACTATGCATCTCCTTTGTTCTTATATAGAGGGACCACGACACTCTTTCTCCACTCATCTGGCATCTTCCCTGTTCTATAAATACTGTTGAACAGAGTAATTGGCCATTGGACCCCTTCCTCTTCTAAATACTTCCACGCCTCAATGGGTATGTTATCTAGGCCGACCGCTTTAGCTCTTCCCATCTTCTTCAGTGCTCTCATCACCTCTCCTTGTGTGATGTTCTGACAGTCAGAGTTATTATGTTGTCGTTGTTGGTAAGTGGTGCTTTCTCGTTCTTCGTAGTCAGCACTACAACACCACTGCCGTTGAAAAGATTGTGAAAGTACGTTTGTCATTTCAACTTGATGTCTTGTGCTTTGACTAACACATGTCCATCTTCTCTTTTTATAAACTTCCCGCCTCCTAGGTCCTGCCTTTTTCGATCCCTAGCTTTGGCAATCTTGAACATATCATGTTCTCCTTCTTTTGTTTTTAGTCTCTTATACATCCTTTTAAATGGCTTAACATTTGTATGAATTATAATTCAAAACCACACCCAAAACGTAGTTTGTAGTCTCATTTTGTTTTTTGTTTTCAAATCGTGTTTATATGATGATACACCAACAATAACGTTTACGGTTTTTATGTCTTAGTAAATTTTTCCTTTTGCCGCAAAAGACAAAAGGACAAGACAAGGTGACCAATATTATAGGTAAAGCATTATAAATTTTCTGATTTTTTCAGTTTTGTTTAAAGAAAGATGCCGTGTTGTTGAGGTTTAGATATGGATGTCACGATCCGGTTTTTGAACCAAACAATATCCGTGAAAATGATGTCTCTTTTTTGCCTATTCACACTATGCATAATACAACGTAAAGAAAATAATACTTGTATCAACGTAATAAATCATGTTTATCTATAAAACTATAACTAGTCACGCAACACTTGATAACAACGATAAGGATTGAGTAAAAACCACGCGCTTGATAAAAAAGTAAGGCTACCACTTCCTACGCATTCACTTTATATATAAACACATACACATACCAATACAAATGCAAATGCACCCATTGTTTGGACTATAACCTTTGAATTGCAATACTTGAAATAACTCAATACTAACATTGACTTTAACTTTAAATGACATCCTTTATTTTCATTACTCAATTACTTAATTGCATTGGTCGAGACTTTCGAACTACTTTGTCCATGACCATTTCTAGTTTTACCATGTTTGAATTCTCATATTAGTTTGCCTAGAAACATCAGTTATTATGATATGCAATGATTGAACTCACGAACTAGTACGTCTAGAACCATTCTATTGATATGCTATGTGATGAATGACTCCCATTGTA
The DNA here is from genome assembly GCA_036186865.1 of Eustoma russellianum. NCBI lineage: Eukaryota > Viridiplantae > Streptophyta > Magnoliopsida > Gentianales > Gentianaceae > Eustoma > Eustoma russellianum. The sequence goes on from AP025047.1 coordinate 14,150,780, forward strand.
ATATGGGTTGGGATCTCCTCACCCCCATTTTCTTTACCCTTTGTGACCGTGCGACACGTGGCAGCAAGGGTGGGTGGTGAGGCTAGATGAGAGTCACCTGCATCTAGCCTCACCAACCCCACTTGCTGCCACATGTCGTGTGGTCACGCGTCACCGCACTCGTATGCGGTGAGGGGATCCTATCCCGTGTAATATGTCGAGAACCATTCAATTACAATGATTGGTGATGAGTGTACTCACAGATTGGTTTGTCTAGGACCGTTTAGCTACTTCACTATGTGATGGTTGAACTTTCAGACTGGTATACTTAGGACTGCTCAATTACCGTGATGTTTACACAACTATCTCGGTTATCCTCACAACCATCTCTAAGGCCATCTCTAATGGATGTAACACACATTTGGTGCAAAAACTCACTCCAACCAAGCACCAAATAGGTGAAAATGAATAGCGTTGCACCAAATAGGTGCAACACTATTCATTGCACCAAATCAATATTCCTCCGCTACATCATCATTTTAAGCATATTAATTTAATTTTATTTATAATTTTAAGCATATTAATTTAATTGTACTATTTTGTTTTATTTATAATTTAATTTTTATTTTTAATTTTCAAATTTATAGGAACATGTTAAGAAATAATCCACCTTAGTTAAATCAATGAATTAATGAATTAATGAATATTTACGTTAAATTTATATGAATGTTAAATTTGTGTAAAATTATTTATAATAATGAATTAAAAATAGAATGATAGAAAAATCTTTAATGAATATTCTTATTTGATGCTGGATTTGGTGTTTGTGGTTGGAGTACTTTTTACTGTTTATTGCACCAAATAGGTGATTTGGTGCAAAATTTAGTGTTTTGGGTTGGAGATGGCCTAAGATCAATGCTCTCTCAAATAAGTACAAAGCAACCGAATCTAGAACACAAATACTTTATTAATTTCATTATATCTTTCACTTTAACTTAGACATTGTCCACATCACGATGTGTAATGTTCATGATCCTATGCAATTGACATGATGATTATATACATCCACTACTAATTATGTAATGATCAACTGGCGATAACTATCCACATACATCAATCCAATACTTAACAACTTCAAGAGCAGTAACTTTACCGCATATAAATCCATATATAAGTCACATAAAACACAAAATAAATAAATAAAAACAGTAACATTTAATCCTTACCTACTCAATGGTTACTCGGATTAATTGGCAATATTTTCCCTTTTCTTTCTTTTTTCCGCTTTTTCTTCCTTCCCTTTTCTTTCCTCCTTTTCGGTCGAAGCTCTGCATTTCCTTCGCTCTCTTATTGTATTTGTGTGTGGGTGGCAGCCATTATACATTAGGTTTTCCTTTTTTTTCCCTTTTTCTTTTCAATTAGGATTTAAATTAAAATAATTCTTAGTATTCTAAAATCATATTTTATCTTTAACGTAAACTTCCTATTTTAACTTCTATTTTTCTTATCCACTAGTTTTATTTAGCTAAAAGACTACTTTACCTTTCTAACTAAGAATAATTTCGAGTCATTACAATCGATATGTGTGAATGAAGTTGAGAAAAATGAAAAAAAATTTTAATGAAAATTATAGCACTCTTTTATTCTCAAAGTATAAGAGTAAATTAAATTATATTAAAAAAACCAAAATGAGTTCATACTTTATGCATAATTACATACCCTTTAGCGTGTATCGAATTACATACCCTTCAGCATGTATCGAACTGAAAATTTAGAGAGAAAAAAAATACCGTCTTAGGTCTATGCAAAATTCGACAATCGCCAAAATCGGCACTCACGTTGGATTTGCCATCAAAAAGTTAAGAGTTTAATTTCAGGACATACACAGTGTAGGTGTTTTACTGCATGGCTTAGTTTGGGGGGACACATTATGTGAGTCCTTGCGTAAAGTCCTCGCCTACCTAGGAGAGCTCTGAGTTCCTAATTTACATCATCTACAATGCTCGTTAGGACTGAGCAATGGAGCCCTCAGAGTTAAGGTTGAATGCCATCAAGAATTCGACAATCGAAAAATAACCGCTAGTTATGTTATTGTAACTTGCTGACCAATTTAAACATTTTATGACACTGTATGATGAAAAAAGTAGTTATCCAAGCATGTTATTTGATACAATAATTACATATTTTTCGATGGTTTCGAAAGCTGGCATATAAAATAATTAAAAAGTCAAAGTTACACAATATAGTTGATTTATTAGGGGGAAAAACATTGAAAGCAATATAGCATCGTTACGCATTATGATTGTGTACATCAGTACATTGAGATGGACACAAGTAGAGAAGCAATGTACTATAAATATTTGGGAAAGAGACAATATTATTACAGTTTTAATAAAAAATAATTTTTTTTGTAGCTTTTAAAATTATTCTGTGTCGTACATTCTTTAGTTAAAATCGTGATGGGTGTTACAATACTGCTTTGACAAAAATGTGGTGTGACACTTTAACTATCAACACAATACGATTTTGACAGAATCGAGGTGCACATCACGATTTGTCACCATGGTTCTGTCAAAATCGTATAGTGTCCACCCTTTCTTTAAAAAGAAAACTCATTTTTTCAGCAAATAAGTTTTTTATACCTATTTATTTAGATAAAATGACGACTCTAGATGTGTGTGTAGTTTTTTTATGATCATGTCCGTGTTTATTTTCTAAAAACATCTTAATTTCAACACCAAATTATTTTTGTATCTATTTTAAGATAAAATGACACATCCAAAAATTCAAATATCTTTCTATTTCTGGGAAAGCGATGCAAATACGAAATAGATGAATATACAACCGGAATAAAGTAACTTAAAATATAAATAAATCATACTTGTACATAAGTATATCTCAATGAAAAAATATCATAGATAAAATACAAATACAATATACATTCACATGTGGCCACGGGTACCATACGCTTCCTACATCTCGGCTTATGAGTAGCTCTACTATGTCTAGGTTGATCTAGTTCTTCAGCCAGCTGTGTGTGGCTGTGAATACGGTGGCAATATATTGGTCTCTTGAGATGGTATATGTATATATGTCTCTGCATGCAACAATTTTGTATCCAGATCTCCGGCATGCTGAAAGATCAAGGGATCGTCAATGCCGAGAGTGTCCATAGAAAATTATTTGTTGAGATAATATTAAGTCTTTATAGAAAATATACATGAACACAATAGTAAAAAAAAAACTTGGTACTTGTTTTTTAGCTAAGAAAATGAGGTTCTTCCAAAGAAAGAGCGGACACAATACGGTTTTGACAAAATCATGTTGTATGACAAGGTTCTGTCAAAACTGTGTTGTGTATATGATCGAAGTGACATACCACAGTTTTGTCAAAACCATCGTATAACATGTATTATAATTTTGACAAAATAGTATATGATACCTATATAATTACTTTGAGAACTATGATAAAAATAAACCTTATTACTAAAACTAAAATAATATTGGCTACTCTCTCCTCAGCAACAGGTTACTGTATATGGGTCAGGTACAACGTGGGATGGGCGCGTCACCGCGCGACACGTGCCAGCAGAAGTGGGTGGTGAGGCTAGATGCGGGTGATCTTCATCTAGCCTTATCACTCATCCCTACAGCCACGTGTCGTACAGTGACGCATGGTGTGAGGAGTTTGCGGTGAGGGGATCCTAACCCGCTACAACGTGGTTGCCAAGGTGTAAAGCCACCAGTTGATTTGGCAATAATTGCTCGGTATTTACTGTTCACTCCCACGATGTCTCTCGGAATAACCCAACGGTCACTACCCACTTCTATATTTGTACCTATTTTTCTGGTTACATTATTATACGCTTTATATGACCCAACTGAAGAATGATTAGAAGTTAGGACATTGGAGGAAGTAAAACAAGTGACAGTAGAAGCTGCTGCCTTCACGTCGCCTTGTCAGCCTTTTATGACTGACTCCAACTTCTTTTCCCACCCACTGCTGCTGCATACCTCAATTGAGATGGAGATCTTCTCACCCCAACTATCCACCCCCTGCTGCCATGTGTCGCGCGGTTACGCGTCACCGCATGCTCCTTGCGGTGAGTTGATCCTGTCCCCCTCAATTGACACCTTAATAGTCAAAAGACTCAAAAGCTACTACCCTTCGGGTATTCAGGAGTGCAGAAGTAATAATTTATGCGTTCTAACCGTAGAAACAGTATCTTGTACAAAAAAGTGTAAGATAAAACCGTAGAAACAATATCTTGTATAAAAAGTGTATGATAAAGCTACATATATCAGATCGTAAAACGATCCGGTCTCTTTTCAAGCTTCGAATCCCGAAAAAGGTATCTTACACAAGAAAAATCTAAAGTAAGGATATGAATATCATATCATAAAACGATCTGTTCCTTTTTCAGACCCTATACAACGCAGAAGTTAATTAGTCCACTAAAACCGTCATTTTTTATACGATATGAAAAGTACCTAACACATGATACGAAAGTTCACTCCCCGCATAAAGTTGGGTCAAGATCGCAAATCCATGTTCTTTGTTTGTGTTTGTTTTTTTTTTCTCGAAAATTACATTTACCTCATATGGTTTGTCTTAATATATTTGTTTTTTCTTTTAAAAAATTACATGGTTTGCCTTAATAGATTTGTTTTTTGCTTGAAAAAAATTACATTTACCTCTTGTCATAATAGACATCTCATGATTAGACATTTACCCATGTGTTTTGAGTGTAAAGGGTACCAGGCAATTTCAGATCAATCCACTTAGAATGGGTATAATCTGACCGAAATGCCCCTGTTCTCAACTCCTTCCCCCACCCCTTTCCTTCTCTTTGCCTTCTTTCTCATCAATCTAGTCTCCCAACCCCTTTCCTTCTCTTTGCCTCCTTTCTCATCAATCTAGTCTCCCAAGCCTACTACGAGAACTAAAAGGCGTCGTTCAAACTTCTTTACACGTCAGAAATGACGTATAAATTTTTCGTGGAAACGATAATAACATAACATCTTCATTAAATTAATCCATCGAAATTAAAACAAGTGTCAAAGCTGTCGATACTCGCTACGTCTAGTCTGAATACATATAAGAGTCTAAGTGAAAGGAGACATCAAACTATCCCACTGGAAGCAACCGGTTACACGATCCCGCCTCACTCTTCCCAGCTTGCACGATCAGACCCATCCTCTATAAAAAGATACTCAAAGTCCTACCTCCCCTCTATAGGTGAGCAGGACTTTGAGTATCTTTTTATAGAGGATGGGTCTAATCGTGCGAGCATCCGCATGCTCTTCTGGAAGCAGGAGATGGTTTGGGCATGGCAATGCTACAAGGCTAGACCACTTACCCTCATCAGATCCTAACGATAGCTTTGCTGTCATTGGGATATATTGGGTTCGGATGATGATGATGATGATGATGCACTTCTGGAAGCAGTGAAATCGTTTTTGAAGAAAATCGTTGGTGTCGCACCTAATGGAGGGTACCATATGTTGGAAACAATCAATCTTGTACCAAGACGCAATCGTTCGGTGTGTGCGTATGAAAATAGTAAACAGTAGACCAAACCCGGGCGAGTCGAGGTCTCTGTCCTTAAGACGTATTGCTCCGGTATACTGTACCCAACCGGCGTTAGCAATCGTCTCACAGGATACAACGGATACCTGTTCAGTTGAGCGACACTGCTTAACTTGAACTGCAGCGAACCTTCGAGTGTCCTGATTTCTCTTGGACATGATACAGAAATGAGAAGAAGAAAACGAAATCAGAAGATGAGTGTGTATTTGGATTGCACACCTATCCTCTGTTTATATAGAGGGGTTGGTTGGAAATCGGTTTTTGCAGATAGACTCGTGACCGTCAGATCACAACCGTATATCAACTAGAGCCGTTGGATGAAAACCGTCCAGTGTTTGTTTGGCGGTTTTGGAAGGTTTAAATTACAGCAGTCAGATGAAAACCAAACTACAGGATTAATCTTGGGATGTTAGATGAAAACCACATTTGGTTGGGCGGTTAGGTCACTTTGAATTCCAGCCGTTGGATCAAAGCCGACCCTTCCGCCACCGTTAGATCAAAATCGTTTGATCTTATAGATTAAGAGACCGTTTGATTTAAATCATTTCATCAAAACCGATCGTTTGATTTAAATAATTTGATCGCAACCGTTTTGGAGATAATGGACCGGACCCGTTAGAGAACATTTGGGCCACTACGCAGCTAGGCTTGAAGCTTTTAACTATTTACAAAAAATAATTAATCCAAAAGCCCTAATAAATTTTCTCCAAAAAGATAAGAACCGGCTCAGCCCACGAGCCGGCCAAAGGGGGCAGCGGCCGGCTGCGGCGGCGCGTGCGTGTGGCACTTCGTAGGTCTTCCTTCTGGTCAAAAACTTTTTATGTCCTAAGGGCACATCTAAAGTGGTCATTCTAGCCATTTATAAGGTGGCTAAAATAGTTCATTTGTCCAATGTGGTATTCATTCATAAGGGTGATGTGGTCTCCTAAGAATATGACACATCACCCACTAAACCATGTTTTCCATCTACTTTGAGCATTAATTTATCATTCACCTGATATCGCAATTGAGTGATTCCAAAGCCTAAAATTAACTACTCGTTACGTAGATAATTAAGGGTAATCAAGGGTATTTCAGTTTTCATTTTCTGTTAACGGAAACTAATTACAATTAAGCTCAAAATATGTTGCTTAACCAAGTTTGCAACTTGTCTTATTGGGCCAAAGCCCAAACTTTCAATTCCTCTAACAATCCCCCACATGAATGAAAATCGATGCAAATGCAGACGCAGACTCTAATGAGAAGTCAGACAAGAAAATGTTACATCAGAAAAGGTAGCTTCTGGATTTGAACCTTTCATAGTGATGTACCATCAGATTCACTCGGCTAATTAGTGACTTGATGTCTTGAACCAGCCAGTCTTTGTTGTGAACCTAGACAATGATACTCATACAAAATTTCCTTTAACACCTTTTTGGTTCTCATGGTTGTATTCATTTTGGTCATGAACAACCTGGTTTTAGAAAGTGTTTTATAGAAATCTTGACTCATAGAGTTATCATAGAAGTGGCCTCACTTCACACTTAAATAGGTGAATCCTATCAGGAGCATTCTATCATACCTCACTTGATGTATCAAGATATAGGACATCATTAAAAGCTTTAGCTTACCCTAAATATTCTCAGCAGACAGAACTTTTATGTAATAGAATGATCAAATGCTATACTGAAACTTCATAACTTAGTTGTCACATTGAACCAAGATTCTAGGATCTCCAGTCAACAAGGTTGGGTTACGATTACAAAGATTCTTGTATTATAGGGTTAAGTCCCATTCTGTTTGTCAATCTTGATATCAGATCTCTAGGCAAGCCTTTTGTAAGCAGATCCACAAGATTCTCCATTGATTTAATGTAATTAATAGAAATCACGCCATTAGAGATCAACTGTTTAATGGTGTTATGTCTCCGACGTATGTGTTGTGGATTACAATTGTAAATGCTGCTTTGAACTCGTCCTACAGCTGACTGACTATCACAGTGTATGCTAATAGGAGCGATTGACTTTGGCCAGCATGGAACATCTTGTAGAAAAATTCGAAGCCATTCCGCCTCTTCCCCATCTTTGTCCAATGCTATAAACTCAGTTTCCATAGAAGATCGAGCTATGCAAGTTTGCTTTGTGGATTTCCACGACACAGCAGCACCACCAACAGTGAATAAGTATCCACTGGTGGACTTCGAGTCCTTATTATCTGATATCCAATTTGCATCACAATATCCTTCTAATACTGATGGATATCTCGTGTAATGTAATCCAAGGTTCATTGTGTATTTCAGGTATTTCATCATTCTATTTAGAGCTTTCCAATGATCATCACTTGGATTACTAGTAAATCTGCTCAATTTGTTTACTGAACAAGCTAAGTCTGGTCTTGTACAGTTTGTTACATACATCAGGCTCTCAATTACCTGTGAGTACTTCAATTGAGTTACAGGTTCGCCTCGGTTTTTCCTTAAGTGTATACTTAAGTCAAGTGGGGTCTTTATTCGTTTTATATCAAACATATTAAATCGTTTGAGAACAGATTCAATATAATGAGTTTGCGACATAACAAGACCATCAATTATCCGAGAAATTTTAATTCCTTAAATAACATTGGCAACCCCCATATCCTTCATATCAAAATTCCGAGTTAACATCTTCTTTGTATTCAAGATGATGTCACGAGTACTGTCCATGATTAGCATGTCGTCTACATAGAGACATACTATGACATATGCGGTTAGTGTACTCTTGATGTACACACACTTGTCACACTCGTTGATCCTAAAACCGTTTGACATCGTTACCTGATCAAACTTTAAATGCCACTGCTTGGGTGCTTGTTTAAGTCCGTAGAGAGACTTAACAAGTCTACACACTTCTTTTCTTGTCCTAGGACGATGAACCCTTTGGGTTGTTCTACATAAATTTCTTCCTCTAACTCACCATTCAAAAAGGCAGTCTTCATATCCATTTGATGGATTTCTAAGTCGCAGGCTGTAGCAATAGCCACTAGCACCCTGATGGAAGTGATCCTAGTCATTGGTGAGTAGGTATCAAAGAAGTCAAAGCCTTCTTTCTGTCTGTAGCCCTTGGCTACCAACCTGGCCTTGTGTTTGTCAATAGATCCATCTTCTTTCAATTTTTTCCTAAAAATACACTTGCATTCGAGTGGTTTACTTCCTGGTGAAAGATCTACCAACTCCCAAGTGTGATTTTGAAGAATAGAATCTATCTCACTATTCACAGGTTTTTTCCATAAAGGAGCTTCGGGAGTTGTCATTGCCTTAGAAAAAGATCTTGGCTCGTTTTCTACCATGTATGTTAGAAAATTTTGTCCAAAAGATGTCGGTATTTTGGCTCGTTTGCTTTGATGAGGTTCCTGAGTTTCTTGAGGGTTTGTCTCAAGCACTCACTTACTAGTACTAGTGTCTTCATTGTTTTTGTCTTTCTTTGGAAAAACATTTTTAAAGAACACTGCATTCCTCGACTCCATGACAACATTTTCATGTATCTCGAGAATGTCTGATTTGTGCACTAAGAAACGATATGCACTACTGTTTGTTGCATAACCTATGAATATGCAATCAATTGTTTTAGGCCTAATTCTCACTTGTCTTGGTTTAGGTACAACAACCTTCACTAAACACCCCCATACTTTCAAGTATTTTTAGCTTGGCTTATAGCCTTTCCAAAGTTCATATGGGGTTTTATCCAGCTTTTTAGATAGAATTCTATTTAAAATGACGTTGGTGGAGAGAATTGCTTCCTCCCCACAAGTTCTGAGGTAAACCCAAACTTATCAACATAGCATTCATCATTTCCTTTAAAGTACGGTTTTTGCGTTCTATAATACCATTAGATTGAGGTGAATATGGTGTAGTCGTTTGATGAATGATGACATGTTCTGAACAGAATTCATTAAATGATACGTCATATTTTCCGTCTCTATCATTTCGAATTGTTTTAATTCGTTTACTAAGTTGATTCTCAACTTTATTATTATAATCTTTAGAAGTATCAACGGCCTTATCTTTTCTATTTAGCAAATAAACATAACAGTATCTAGTGTAATCGTCGATAAAAGTTACAAAATACTTTTTACGTCCTCTTGTTTGTACAAACTTTAAATCACACAAGTTTGTATGAATTAAATCCAAGGGTTCAGTGTCTCGTTCTGTTGAAGGAAATGGCGCTTTCGCCATTTTTGCTTCAACACATATTTGGCATTTGTCTTTATTAATAAAGTTCAGTTTGGGTAGTAAATCAAGGTTAATCATTCGTTGTATTGACTTATAATGAACATGTCCAAAACGAAAATGTCATAAACAAGAAGACTCAAGCATGTAAGCAGAAGAGGAAACAATTTTATTAGCCTCATTAGGCTCAACTTTCTTGGGTAAAATAGTCATAACATTCAATTTAAACATGTTATCAGTAAGGTACCCTTTCCCTAAAAACAAGCCATTCTTAGAAAGAGTAAATTTGTTCACCTAAAAAACAAGCCTGAAACCATGACTGACTAGTAGAGCGCCAGATACCAAGTGTTTACGGATGTCAGGAACATACAACACATTTTGCAGGGCCAACTTCCTTCTTGAGGTCAGTTTCAGAACCACCTTGCCCGATCCTTCAATCTTCGAGCTGTCAGAGTTTTCCATGAAGAGTTGTTCATTATTAGTTATGGGTAGTAGTCTTTAAACATTGCCCTTTTGGCACACACGTGTCGAGTGGCCCATGTGTCCACCTACCATTCATGCGGATTCCCCACTGCATTGCATTCAGTCACCTTTACGCAGAGATTTAGATCTTCCATTGCGCCAACCAGATTCGCCTTTGCTTTCGTTTGACTCTGATTCTTTTTGGGCTTACGGCAGTCACTGCTACGGTGTCCTAGTTTTCCACAGTTATAACACTTATCCGTGAACTTCTTTGCAATCCCCTTGCCCTTGACATTCACCCCAAACTGTTATTCTTCTTTTTATTTCTTGTCTCAACAACATGAGTCTTGGCTTGACCAGACTGAGAGGTTGGCTTTTTATCAGCACGACGATTGTCCTCCTCTATCCAAAGCCGGACAATCAAATCTTACATTTTCATTTTCTTTCGTTTGTGTTTGAGATAGCTCATATATTCCCTCCACGAAGGAGGTGGCTTCTCAATCACAGCCGCAACATGGAAAGATTCATTGAGCGTCATGCCCTCCTCTTTCATTTTAGATATCAACATCTGTATTTTTTCAACCTGCGAAATTACAGTTTTGGAATCTAGCATTTTATAGTCTAGAAATTTACCAACTATCAATTTTTTCGTTCCAACATCTTCTGTGCGATATTTTTTATCTAAAGACAACCACAACGTTTTTGCAGTTTTAAAAGTACAAAACAGTCCGCAGATAGTATTATCCAGGCAACTCAAAATAAGATTCAAGCAACAGAAATTGTTATATGCCCATACTTCAGCACTCAAGCTATTCTGCATGTTCTGATTTTTATCCTCCACGGGTTCCATTACTGGTGGATCCTCGCTCAGAATTCTTGCTAAGCCTAGTGTGGTGAGATAGAACAACACCTTTTGCTTCCATCTCTTAAAGAAACTGCCTGCAAATTTTTCAGCCTTCTACACATGTGCAGCTGTGGCAGCAGGATTCATCTAAGGCCCTACGTTAGGCGCCAGGGGAACCGTGTTGAAAGGCAAATTGTTTTGCACACCACCAACAATGTTATTGGTCTCGTCAGGTGCAGACACGGAGTGTGCACCGTTAAAGCCTTGAACAGAGTTAGAGCTTTCGTTTTCCATTCCTGTTCAGTTGATCAAAACGTATAGATCAGAACAGTTTCAGATATAAGAAATGGGTAGAAACAGACTACAAATCAGTGTATGATCACTTCTTTGAGTACAAAATTTGAAAAACAGTATAGAAATTAATTGAATCAGAATACGTCTTAAGCTTGTTGGAAACAATCAATCCTGTACCAAGATGCAATCATTCGGTGTGTGCGTATGAAAAAGTAAACAGTAGACCAAACCCGGGACAAGTCGATGACTCTGTCCTTAAGACCTATTGCTCCGGTATATTGTGCCCAACCGCCATTAGCAATCGTCTCATAGGATATAACGGGTACCTGTTCAGTTGGACGGCACTGCTTACTTGAACTGCATCGAACCTTCGAGTGTCCTGATTTCTCTTGGACGTGATACAGAAATGAGAAGAAGAAAACGAAATCAGAAGATGAGTGTGTGTTTGGATTGCACACCCATCCTCTATTTATATAAAGGGGTTGGTTGGAAATCTGTTTTCGCAGATGGACTCGTGATTGTCGGATCACAACCATAGATCAAATGGAGCCGTTGGATGAAAACCACCCAGTGTTTGTTTGACGGTTTTGGAAGGTTTAAATTACATCCATCAGATGAAAACCAAACTACAGGATTAATCCTGGGGTGTTAGATGAAAACCACATTTGGTTGGGCGGTTAGGTCAGTTTGAATTTCAGCCGTTGGATCAAAGCTGACTCTTCCGCCACTGTTAGATCAAACCCGTTTGATCTTACAGATTAGGAGGCCGTTTGATTTAAATCATTTGATCAAAACCGATCGTTTGATTTAAATAATTGGATCACAACCGTTGTGGAGATATTGCACCGGTCCCGTAGGAGAACATTTGGGCCGCTGCGCAGCTAGTCCTTGCTAGGCCTGAAGCCTTTAACTATTTACAAAAAATAATTAATCCAAAAGCTCAAATAAATTTTCTCGAAAAAGATAAGAACCGGTACGAGCCCACGTGCCCAAGCCGGTCAGACGGGCGGGCGGGCGGCGGCGCGCACATGTGGCACTTCGTAAGTCTTTCCTCTGGTCAAAAACTTCTCATGCCATAGGGGCACATCTAAAATGGTCATTCTAGCCATTTATAAGGTGGCTAAAATAGTTCATTTGTCCAATGTGGTATTCTTTCATAAAGGTGATGCGGCCTCCTAAGAATATGACACATCACCCAGTAAACCATGTTTTCCATCTACTTTGAGCATTAATTTCTCATTCACCCGATATCGTAATTGAGTGATTCCAAAGCCTAAAATTAACTACTTGTTACATAGATAATTAAGGGTATATTAGTTTTCATTTTCTGTTAACATAAACTAATTACAATTAAGTTCAAAATATGTTGTTTAACCAAGTTTGCAACTTGTGTTAATGGGCCAAAGCCCAAACTTTCAATTCCTCCGACATCATATATAACAAGTCAAACCACTATTTTTTTGAAGTTTGCCCGACTTTCATTATACCTTCCTTTTACTTTGATTGCATTTGATAAAAGTCAATAATCTCCATGGATCTACTATTTTTGAGTTGATTTACCATTTCTGTGTTTGGTTTTTTCAAATTGTTCATCTTTTTCTCTTTGTTTTTCTTAGCGAATAGATTGTATTAAAATGCAGGAATTTGGCCAATTTGGTTGCTGAATTACCTTATACATTTAAATACTTGTATTTTCTGGTTTCCTTTTGTTTGAATTGCTTATGATCAAGTGGTCTGCTGTTGTTACCGCCACAACTTGATTGAAGAAGAATGGTGGCTGACGGTGGTGACAGAGGGAATTGGTGTGGCGGCTTTGTGAGGAAAGATCTGAGAAAGATGGTGTTGAGTGGTTTTTTTGCTGGTGGGTTTTGATAGTCTAGATGGTGGAGCAGATGAAAGAGGGATATGCGAAGAGGTGGAGGGTGGTGGTTGACCGGCTGCGCCTGCAGCACTTGGAAGAAGAACAGATGAAGACGGAGAAGAATGTGGGAGAGATTTTGTTTTTTAAATATACATTAATTACAGAAAGGTATCTTTGGTAGAAAGATAGGTATTATATATGATGACGTAACGTTCCTCTTTGATTTTTAAATATGATGTAATAAAGTAAAATGACTCATTACTTCTTATATTCTGAAGTAACAGATGATAGACACAGTTTGACGACGCAATTTTCATTATGAGTCATTAGAAAACAATCACTGTGTGTTTCTAACACATGAGTGTAGTTGCATACATCCAACCCTCTCATATCTCATCATATACGAAAGCCTATAAAATAATGAGGTAATGTTGTTGTTTGTCTTATTAAGAAAACTATAAAGGTTTCAAATTTAACCATGATTCGAATCTGCATAATGTAAATCCGTTATTCGGATACCACTATAACATGATCATGATACGACACTATCTTCCTGTGTTTTTTGTTGGCTGCAAAGGGATCTTTTATTGAAACAAACTCACATCAAGTTTACAAAGTATATATGCTATCAAATATGAAACAGAACTACGTAGTTACACTCACATTCTCAACTGAGTTGCTATAACAATGAACTAATACTAGTCTAGACACACGCCACATGATCTCGTCCCTAACATGTCGTGGATGAGGTAACTGGGGGACACAACCATGGGCCATTTGGTTCCTCCAGTACCATATAGATGCAATAGCCTCGCGGAAAACATATCGTCATTCCATGCCATGAATGTCTGGAAAACATGCAGAATCCAAATTGTGCATTACCCACCTGCCGAGGGTTGGAACACTCGTAAAACCAGTCAGCGGCTTGGGGTCAGATAAAGAAACTCCAAATCTGAGATGCCGAGATACAATCACGCAAAACATGTAATATATCCTCTGACCAATCTCCACGCAATTGACATCGTACATTGGCGTCCACGTGATGTTTTTGTAATGCCTGTCCTACTGGGAGGGATTCGTGACATATCTGCCAAAGTAGGAAATTCTTTCGCATAGGGCCCTTCATAGCCCAAATATTGTCCCAAATTGGTGATTGTAGAGTAGTAGTAGGCATAGCAATCGCATATGCACTGGAAACCGAGAATTGCACTGTCGTACTCGCACTCCATCAGACAGATACATGCTGGTCCGTCTCCGGTTGATGTGGTGCGGATATTCCTGCCCGAAGTAACGGAATGCTGCTGCAGATGTGGCGCTATATGGGTGATGCATTCGTTTTCGGGCGATTGTCCAATAGGTCCCCATATTTACATCGCAGTACCCGCAAACAAAGACAATCCGGATTTGTCAACATCTTCCAATCCAACATCGCAAGCATTGCTTTGTTCATGTCCTGGAGGCGTTTAATCCCCAATCACCCTCTTGATTTGTCCAGACATATTTTATCCCAAGATATCCAATGCAAATTTCTATAATTCGCCGTTTCGTCCCAAAAGAATCTACGCATTATTTGTTCAATCTCTTTTACAAGACTACACAAAAGAAGTACAGTTTGCATAGCATACATTGGCATGAGGGAAATAACACTCTGAATCAAAATGTATCTTGCAGCATGGGACATGACCTTTGTCTTCCAACCGGCCAGCTTATGTCGAACTTTGTCAATAATATGTGTAATGATGTCGACCCCAGCGTCCATTAATGAGAGGCATATCCAAATATGCAAGAAAATCCCTCGTACATTGTAGCCCCATACGAATAAAAGTATTAGGCATGAAACTGAATCCCATGTTCTTGGGCATCAATACTTGTGACTTCACCACACTAATAGTTTGTCCAGATTGTTTACAAAATTCTCCCACAATATTTTCCATAACTGAAGCCTGGCATGCTGTGGCCTCCCCAAAGAGTAATAGATCATCTGTAAAAAAAAAAACAAGTGAGAAATAGATGGCCCCTGGCCGAAGTACGAAGGAGTCTCCACAATTTTACATCTTCCTCCTGCTGTATTTTTTGAGATAGAACCTCCATACATAACAAGAAGAGATAAGGTGCAAGAGGGTCACCTTGACGTATTCCTCTTTGCAGCTGGAAAGTTGGCAACCGATGACCATTCCATAGAATAGTCAAAGTGGATGATGAGATGGTATACATAATAAGATTAGTTATTTCCCTGCTGAGGCCGACTTTCAGTAGGATCTGCTGAAGAAACATCCTGTTTACTTTGTCATATGCCTTCTCCAAATCCTACTTCACTGCCATATATCCTTTCCTCCCTTGTTTTCGTCGCATTATGTGCATTATCTCTTGGGCGATGATAATATTATCCGATGCCTGCCGACCCGGAACAAAAGCACACTGGGTGGGTGATATAAACTTTCCAATGACCGCTTTCAAGCGATTGGCAATGATTTTCGTAATGACCTTGACAATAACATTCATCAAACCAATGAGGTGAAAATGTGAAGGTTCTTCCGGGTCAAACTTTTTAGGAATGAGAGAACTAAGAGTTTCATTCAGTTCAGGTGGGTAGCATTGGTTCTTGAAAGTACAGTAACAAATTCTATCACATCTTTTCCAACTACATTCCAATTACGTTGATAGAATACCGGTGGTAACCCATCCGGGCCAGGAGCTTTATACGCGTCCATCTGGAAAATAGCCTCTTCAATGTCAATTGCACTCACTGGCCGATTCATCCATCGTCGATCTGCATGGTTTAACGTGGGTATAGGAATATCTTCGTCCGTAACCATTTCTGACGGAATGCATGAAAACAATCTTTGATAATAGTCCATTATCTCATTGCGGATGATTGTCTGATCGTCCGTCCATTGCCCGTTTCCAACCTTCAGTCACGTGACCTTAGTTCGGTGATGTTTAGCTGCCATGCATAAATGAAAATATCGGCTATTCCTCTCTCCATCTAACAACCATTGCAGATTACTTTTCTATTGCCAATATGTATCTTCTTGCAATAAAATCTCATTGTACTCAGCTCTAAGCTCTTTGTCCAACGCATATAGGAACTTTGATGGTTTATCTGCTAAAGCTTTTTGAACTCCATTGATTCTTGCAAGACATCTTTTACGACGGTGGTGGAGACTACCAAACACCTCTTTGATCCAATTGGACATTCTTCGTTGAAAAGCATTAACGGTATGGCCGAAATCCCTTTCATGCGATTGCCAAGCGCTTTGCATAAAAGGAAAGAACTCTTTGTGATCCATCCAGCAGGCTTGAAACTTGAACGAGTGATTATGTTCTGCCAAGTAGGTAGCATCCTCAAGTATTAGCAACAACGGGCTGTGGTCAGAGCACGTATGGGAAAGGTGTTGCAAGGACGCCATAGGAAACTGCATGTGCCGGGAACTGTTGGCCCAGGCTTGGTCAAGCCGTTGATCAATTTTACGACGTCCCTGCTGACCATTAGACCATGTAAACCATGGCCCAGAAAACTCAACATCCACTAAAGCACATACATCTATATCAGCACTAAGTAATTATGTAGATCATGCAAATCAGATACTCAGTAGCTGAATGTGATGTTTTGTAGATCGTGCAAATAAGTACTAACTAGTTTTATAGATCATACAAATCAGACACTCAACGGCTAAACATGATGTCTTTGCCAAGTGATTCTTGAGTAGTTCTTTTATCAGAACATGATGTGTTTACCAATTGATTATTGAGTAGTTCTTTTATCAATATTCTTATCTAATAAGTACTTTCTTATGAAATTGTAAAATGAAGATGTAAAAAATGGTGATTTGACTATTTAAGAGAAAAGAAGTAGATGCCAAGATCATAATGTAACATGTTAATACTCACCTAAGTTATGCAAATAGACTTTGGAGGTTATTGAAAGAAATTGTATAATTTTTAAGAGCTTGAAAACGTGAAGGGGAAAAGGAAAAAAAAGGAAAGCTAGGCGGATTTATATTCTTTTTTAAAATTGCGCCTACCTTAACTACCGTACAAAAAGATCATCAAAGGCACATTGCTCTCTAATGCACCCAAACAGTCGTATCTTTTATATATATAAAAATGGATAAATAAAAATAAACATATATACATACTATATATACAGGCTACTAAGGAGCATGAAATCGATAATGATAATTCCGCACTAAGGCCTACGACTCATCTGACCATGGACCCTACGAAACAGGCTGGGGTTGATGTTACGCAGATGCCTTCCCCGACTCAGCCTCTTACTGAAGAGGAATTTTGCGATGCTGCGGATCAGCAGCTGCCAGTTGACCAAGCACACATAGAAATGGGTCATTCTTCGGACACAGATTTACCGTTAGACAACATGCCTGAGGAAATTTTAGATGTTACAGAAGATGTTACGCGAAAGCTACAATCGATCCCGCCATCACCTGATGAGGATATTTTGTTGTCACGATTAACAGATATCGAGATGGCATCGGAATTTATCACGGTTGTTCCACGGCGTAAACGACGCAACCGCAAAGACTTGCCGCCCCTCCCGCCTTCTACGATCTTAACTCGGAGCGCATCTCACGTTGTACAGGGAAGTACCTCTCTTACTCAATGAATAGTTTAGTGTGGAATATTAGGGGCATGCGTGCCTCATTGCCTAGATTAAAACGTTTGATTACAGAGCAACGGTTGCATTTATTAGCTTTATTAGAACCTAAACACACACCTTCAAGCATTTGTCGATTCATGTTGCAGCTTGGTTTCACACACTCTTACGCTTCTCATTCGCATCGTATTTGGTTTTTTTTGGCGGGATACTGAATTTACATTGCTTGATACTCAGGATCAGGGTCAGGTGGTGCACTTTACTCTTCAATCCATTTCACTGCAGTTGACATTTATATTTTCGGTGGTCTATGCTACTACGACTCCTGTCCTGCGCCGCCCTCTTTGGAGAGCTTTGAGTGATTTTGCAGATTCATGTCAGTTACCTTGGCTAGTTGGTGGTGATTTTAACACATTTCGCACATTAGAAGATCATCGTGGTCATTCGGTTCCATCACTCGCAGCATTACAAGACTTCAATGACTGTGTTGAATATTGCTCTTTGATGGCTCCTCCTCATCAGGGTTCCAGATTCACTTGGGCGGATGGAAGGGGTCTTGGTCGCATATCTCGTAGATTAGACTGGCTCTTTATTAATTCTGCATTCCAAGATACTTTTCCGACGCTTCAATTGTCTCATCTTCCAAGAGTGGCTTCTGATCATATGCCATTACTGTTCATCTGTCGTCGCCAGGAGGGGTCTAGCCGCCGTACATTCAGGTTTTTAGATGCATGGTTGCATCACTCAGACTTTAATAATTACATGACGCAGGCGTGGCTTTCTTATCCAACTAAGGGTGGTATGTATGGATTCTACAGCAAGCTATGCTCATTTAAAAAAGACCTTCAACGCTGGAACAAGGACGTTTTCGGCAATATTTTTAATAATCTTAAGTATGCGGAGACTCAATTAAATCATGCTGAAGCTGCCTTGGATGCTCAGCCAACAGAGGACACTCGGACCGCATATCATAAGTGTAAGGCCGAATATTTACAAGCATCTAATGCTGAATTACAGTTCTGGAAACAAAAAGCACGAGTAAAATGGCTTCAGGAAGGTGATGCGAATACACAATATTTTCACTCTCTTGTCAAGGGAAAGCGGACACACCTACGTATTCAGCAAATACTGGCTCCGGATGGCCAGTTGCTAACGGAGTCATCAGACATTATGACAGCTGCGGTAACTTTTTATACCGACTTGTTTGGTCCTGTTTCTACGCAGAATCATTCAGCCATATTATCTTCCATTCCTCGACTGGTCACCGAAGAGGACAATACACGACTAACCGCGTTGCCCACTGCCTTCGAAATTAAAGATGCGGTATGGCATCTGGATCCTCACAGTGCTGCTGGCCCAGATGGATTTCACGGTATGTTTTATCGTTCATGTTGGTCGGTTATACATTCTGATGTGGAAAAAGCGGTGCAAGAATTTTTCTTGGGTATTCCGCAGCCATCAATGATGGCAAGTGCAGTTATTACTTTGATACCCAAAACCTCCTCACCACGTTCTTTTGGTGATTTCCGTCCAATCTGTTTGACGAATTTCTTAAGTAAGGTGTGTACCCGTATTATTGCGACGCGACTGGGTCTGCTTCTCCCCAAGCTGATTTCGCCGGAACAAACAGGTTTTCTCCCAGGGCATGATATCTCTACACAAGTTTTATTAGCGAGAGAAATGGTTCATATGTTGGATAATAGCCTTTCACATGTATGCTTGAAATTGGATATGATGAAAGCTTTTGACCGAGTCAGTTGGAATTATTTGGAACATCTATTATTGAGATTTGGCTTTTCAGGATTCTTCACCAGGTTAATCCTCAATCATCTCCGCGCTACTACATTATCAGTTTTGATTAATGGGGAACCATCTCCAACTTTTCGCCCACATCGAGGGGTGAAGCAGGGAGACCCTTTATCTCCATTGCTTTTTATTTTGGCTTCTGAGGGGTTCAGCCGTGGCTTATCTGCGTTAGTGACAGCGGGACATATCCAGTCATTTCGTCTTGGTCGGATCCCTTTTTCCATATCTCATTTAGCGTATGCCGACGATCTTCTTGTTTTTCTACAAGGTACACAACGTAACATTCGTCGATTTAAAAAGTTCTTAACGGATTATGAAACTGCATCTGGGCAAAAGGTCAATTTTCATAAGAGTAGTCTTATTCCATCGGATCGTCTCTCGGTGAGTCGCGTTCGCGCTTTACAGGAGATACTTGGGATGAGGCTTTCATCACTGCCTTTCCGCTATTTGGGTTCTTATCTTCACAAGGGTATCAATCGTTCTCGCTATTGTGCTACTCTTTTACAACATTTTGATGATAGACTACAAGGATGGCATTCTAGGCTATTATCTGCTGCGGGCAGATTAGTTTTATTGCGCTCGGTGATTTCGGCGCTACCTCTTCATATCATGGCAACAGGGGGCCTTCCAAAATCAGTCATTCAGGTGATAAATCGAAAAATGGCAACTTTTTATTGGGGGAAGCGACACCACTGGGTTGCATGGTCAAATATTACATTGCCCACTGAAGAGGGTGGCTTAGGCCTGCGGGATCTTAATACCTTACAACAGGCTTATTATTGCAGGATTTGGTGGCTCTATCATAAGCAAGACACATTATGGAGTCGATATATGCAGGCAAAATATGGACGCAGAGGTGATTTTAGGCCACGTTTGACGGATTCGCCAATTTGGAAACTTATTTGCCGCATTAATCATATTTGTGTCGCGCATACAACAGGGATGGACCGATTTCTCACGTGGAATCCCTCGGCCTCAGGGGAGTTCACTTTAAAATCCGCGTACAATATATGTCGTTCAGCTAGACCTACATTACACACAGCTAAATTTATTTGGTTTAAATATCATTCGCCAGCCATCCGACTTCTACTATGGCGTTTGTTTCATGCGGCATTACCATTTGAAGACTATATAGGACGCTACTTGACAGCGCGGCCTACACAATGCCCGTTTTGCAAGCGGCATTCCTCCTCCGTTGATCATGTCTTTTTGTATTGCTCCACAATACATCCCTTGTGGATGTTCTTTGCAGCGGAATTGCAGGGTGTATCCCCAACTAATCTATCTCTTCGACAATATTTATTGGCATGGTGGTACAGGTCATCTGTGTCCTCCATTGAGGGGGTGCTAAAAATTGTTGTCCCTGGCATTTTCGTACATAATATATGGCGTTGTTATGCACATATGGTGTATGGTGATCAGGCATCCTGTTCTCTATCTGCTCTCCAATATACAACTCAATCTGATATTCATATGTGGGTTCATACAATACAAGGCACGAAACTTGCAGCCACCACTGCGCCTTCCCTATCATGGCTTCCAAAGATTCGCGCCCCGAGCCTACAAGTGATTAAATGGCTTACCCCTCCATCGGGTCGATTTAAGCTCAATGTTGATGCCGCGGTTGGGCGCGGCAACGCTGCAGGGGGTATCATTTTACGCAACTCTTGTGGCGCATGTGTCCGAGCCGTCGCATTCCGCCTTCCTCCTTGTCCTCCGTTGCAAGCTGAAATTCAAACGGCTTTATTTGGATTGCTATATTTCCTGCCTTTATATAGATCCCTGATTATAGAGACCGACTGTGCGCAGCTACTGCAACGTCTACATCAACAACAACCTGTGTTTGGAAACTTCCATCTTACATTACTACACCTACTGATCACTCGCCATAATTTGGAAATTCAGCACGTATTCAGAGAAGCCAATATGCCAGCCCACTATTTAGCTCAACATGCCATGCTATCACCGCGCACGTCCTTCTTCACATCTTCTAGCCTCCCATCAATGGTTCGTGCTGCAGTCTCATTGGACCTCACCTCAGCGACTCTGCGTAGACGATCCACATAATGTCTTCCAAATGGATTGGCACACTCGCATTATCTCTGCCTGTGCCCGTATGAGTACAGGCAGGCAGGGTATGTTGACTTTTCGTATTCATTTATTTATCATAGGCATTCGAATGGCTTACACACATATTGTTTTTCCATGTACATGGCTTACATTTGATGACGACGCTCGAGCCATTTTGGTACATGTGCTGGACAGTGATATCACGGAAATTAAATTTTATTGGCACGGATGTATTGTTGCTGCCTGTGCTTTTCTAGGTGCAGGCAGCCCTGGTGAGCTCTACAAATTATCGATCTATTTGATGTTGCTTTGGTTTTCCATATGTGATGCATCCTTTCATTTTGCTGCTGCATGTGCTTTTGCGTGGATTCAATTCTGGATGTTTGCTTTGCTCTGGAGCTTCGATCTGGCTGAATATTCATTTTGCGCCATGAGTTCTACCTTGAGGCTCATGACTATGGTGCGCGAACGTCTGTGTTGGCTACCCCCGCGTGTCTATTGCAGGGAATGGTGTTTTCTGACATATCCTGCCTGTTTTCTAAGGGATACAGGCAGGCTCGGTATGTCTCTTTCTTTAATGGCCTGTATTTCATTCTCTATTCTCCTGTCTCATAACGACTGTTTCACTCTTGCTCTTTCATGTCTCGGTTTCACCCTGGTGGCTGATGGCTCTCCCTTTTTGGCGACTTTAATGAGAATTGGCAAACCCATATCTGGTTTTTACATGAAGCGATTACTGGAGGTGACACTACTGGGTCACAATTTCGATCACCTCGATGAATCTCAATCTTTGTACTCAGATATCGAATCTCTACATTTCGATGATAGTCATATAATATGTACGCTTTTCCCTTCGCTAGGGTTTTATCCACAAGGGTGGTTTTTCCTAGCAAGGTTTTAGTGCGGCATATCATATATGACTGGAGATCTGTATTTCATTAGTTCGTTATTTTATTTATTTGCCTACTCTGAATTTATGTAATATGGTTTTCCTCCGCCATAAGTGAGGCTTTATTTTTAATAAAATAAATGTTTCATAAAAAAAAAATACACATAAATATATATATATATATATATATATATACGTATACATGTATATATACATATATGTATATACATATGAATACATATACATATATGATACGTGCAAGAATGGACCTTTCTTTAACTCTAAAGCTCCTCCTCCAAATATGGTTTAGGCACAATGAAGATAGCTTCACCTTGCTTCCAAATAAGTTGAAGAAAACCTTTTGAACATAAGTCCTCCAATGAGTTTCACATAACCCAAGCAAGATACCTCCCTCTTGGATGTTTCCCTCCCCGGAATTGGACAACTCTCATAAGGATGTTCAAGCCTTGAAAGATTCTAGCCTTGATTTTGAATATGAACCAAGAAAACACACAAGAATTGCTCTTGAATAAGAAGAAATTTTCATTAAAGGTGTGTTTTTACAAGGCTTCTCTTATGTGCCTTTTATAGGCAAAAATAACACAAGACAACAAACTATCTTACAAATTGAAATGATGATTGAAAAGACTACACACTTCTAAAAACTATTCATGTAGGCTCCATAAAAACTAGTCTTGCAAGTCTTGAATGATGATTTTCAAACTAGGCCCCTCAAGTACTATTCATGGAAGACTTTAAGGATTTGTCTTCAACTTGAAAATCTTATCTGATTTGTGACAGACTTTTGGACATCTTCCAGATCGAAATAGGCCTTGACTTCTTCTAGATAATTGTAGCCAATTGAGTGTAGAAAATAAGCATATAAAGTTCTTTGCATTTGGCCCAACCATTGAGGAGATACATCCAAAATACTGAAGGTATGTCACAGAATTCGGTAGAAACAGTACTTCAACTTGCATGCTGATTTTGGATATTAAGACGACCGAATTTGGAGAAGTGCAAAACATGAAAGTTGTAGATCTTTGTCTTAGCTTTCCAAAACATCTTGAAACTTGTAAATTGGCCTTGTGGTTGCAGAGATACGTTAATTCTACCAAAACTGGTCCTGCAGAAACTCACAATCCGAGATAGGCCTAAACTAATACAACATAAACATTTACAAAGCAAAATAAAGAACACATTCTAACTTAATGATATTTTACAATGGTTCTAAAGACTCTTACAAATCATGTTATAGGTTCAATAAGGTGAACCCAATGTATACATTCCTTTGGTTCATCTTGCACATGTTTAAAAAGAAAGGCCCCTACTTCATGCATTAGTTTCTTAGTTTTACTTCTTGTTAAGGGTCCTTGATCTTGCATTTTTGTAACATTATGTGCATTCTCATTATCTTGACATGGATGAGGGTTATGGACCTCATCATTCCCCCCTTCTTCAAAATGATTCGACCTCGAATCTAAATCATCACCAAAAGGGGTAAGATCAGCAACGTTAAACGTATGAGAAATTGAACCATACTTACTCTCAGGAAGGTCAAGAATGTAAGCATTATCTCCGACCTTTTGAAGTACCTTGAAAGGGCCATCTCCTCTTGGCATGAGCTTAGATTTCCTTTCTCTAGGAAACCTTTCTTTCCTTAAATGTAGCCAAACAAGATCACCTGGTTCAAACAGAACTTCCTTGCGTCCTTTGTTAGCTTGTTTTGCATACTGTTTGTTTTTCTTTTCAAGTTGTAGCTTAACCTTAGCATGCAATTTCTTAATCAGTTCAGCCTTATTCTTACCATCAATACTTGCACGTTCATGAACAGGAATAGCCACAAGATCAAGTGGAGACAAAGGATTGAAACCATATACAACTTCAAACGGTGAATGTGTGGTGCCACTGTGAACGCTTCTATTATAAGCAAATTCAATATATGGCAAGCAATCTCTCCAATTCTTAAGGTTCTCCTGAATGATAGCACGCAATAATTGAGACAAAGTTCGATTCACAACTTCAGTTTGACCATCTGTTTGGGGGTGAGCAGTAGTAGAAAACAAGAGTTTTGTTCCAAGTTTACCCCACAACACACGCCAAAAGTGACTTAAGAACTTAGTATCTCTATCACTAACAATGGTTCTAGGCATGCCATGTAGACGGACAACTTCCTGAAAGAACAAGTTTGCAACGTGAGATGCATCATCAACCTTTTTACAAGCTATAAAGTGTGCCATTTTAGAAAATCTGTCAACGACAACAAACACACTATCACTTCCATCTTTTGATCTGGGCAATCCCAAAACAAAGTCCATAGATATATCAATCCAAGGTGACATAGGGACAGGTAATGGGGTATACAAACCATGTTGATGTGATGTAGATTTAGCTTTCTTGCAAGTTATACAACTTCCACAAATCTTCTCTACATCAACTCTCATATGAGGCCAAAAGAAACGTTCCTTTAACATCTCTAATGTCTTAAAGATGCCAAAATGGCCCATTAAACCTCCACCATGTGCTTCTTTGACAAGTATCTCTCTGACAGAACACTTAGGTATGCACAATTTTTTTTCTTTAAACAAATATCCATCATGTAAATAATACTTACCAAATGGAGAATCGGCACATGCATCAAATATTGACTGAAAGTCAGGATCAGATGTATACAATTCCTTGATGCACTCAAATCCAAGCAAATGAGATGACAATGTAGTAATCAAAGAATATCTCCTAGATAATGCATCAGCTACAATGTTATCTTTTCCTTGCTTATATTTTATCACATAAGGAAATTGTTCAATGAATTCAACCCATTTTGCATGCCTCTTATTTAACTTTCCTTGGCTTTTAAGGAACTTAAGACTTTCGTGATCAGTGTGAACCACAAACTCCTTATGTTGCAAATAATGTTGCCAAGTTTGCAATGATCTAACAAGTGCATACAACTCTTTGTCATAGGTTGAATAATTCAATTGCGCTCCCTTAAGCTTTTCACTAAAATAAGCAATCGGTTGTTTAGACTGAGATAGTACAGCTCCTATACCAACACCACTAGCATCACATTCAATTTCAAATGTTTCATCAAAGCTAGGTAGTCTTAGAATAGGTGCAGAAGTTAACCTTGCTTTAAGTTCATCAAAGGCTTTCTGTTGTGACTCTCCCCACTGAAATCCTACGTCTTTTTTAACAATCTCATTCAAAGGTGCAGCAATAGTGGAAAAGTCCTTAACAAATCTTCTATAGAAACTAGCCAATCCATGAAAGCTTCTCACCTCTCCAACAGTTGTGGGAATTGGCCATTCTAAAATTGAGTTCACTTTATCTTGATCCATTTCAATTCCATTTGCACTAACCACAAATCCTAGAAACACAACTTTTTCCATACAAAAAGAACATTTCTTGAAATTTGCATATAACTGTTCTTTCTTTAATGCTTCAAAAACGCTTCTTAGGTGGCCTATGTGTTCATGCAAAGTCTTAGAGTAAATCAAGATATCGTCAAAGTACACAACAACAAATTTTCCAATGAATGCACGTAAGACTTCATTCATTAATCTCATGAAAGTACTAGGTGCATTAGTTAAGCCAAATGGCATGACTAACCACTCATACAATCCAAACTTGGTCTTAAATGCAGTTTTCCATTCATCACCTTCTTTAATGCGTACTTGAAAGTAACCACTTTTAAGATCAATCTTGGTAAAATACTTAGCACCATGCAATTCATCAAGCATATCATCAAGTCTCGGAATGGGATACCTGTATTTTACAGTTATCTTGTTGATGGCTCTACAATCAGTACACATCCTCCATGTACCATCTTTCTTTGGTACAACGATCACAGGAACGGCACAAGGACTCATGCTTTCCCTCACTTTTCCTTTGGCCAAGAGTTCTTCTACTTGGCGTTGAATTTCCTTCGTTTCAGCAGGGTTTGCTCTGTAGGCTGGCCTATTAGGCAGGACAGCACCAGGTATGAAGTCTATTTGGTGCTCAATTCCTCTTAAAGGCGGCAACCCAGAAGGTTCTTCTTCAGGAAACAACCCTGAAAACTCATCAAGCAAAGATACAACTCCACTAGGCAAAGTGGAGGGTAAGTCACTCATAGAAAACAGAGACTCCTTAAACATCAAAACGTAGACAGTTTTCTTTGAGTTTAAGGCATGTGACACTTCACTTGGTTTGGCAAAGAAAGCAAATTTCTTTTGAGATTTGTCTTCATCAATGTTTACTATCTCTTTGCCTTTAGACTCATTTTTCTTTCTTTCACTCTTAATACACTCCAGAAATTTCTTTTCTGCCTCTTTCTCCTTAGGTTCATTTCTATTCTTACACATTCTCTTTTGATCTTCAAATACCTTGTGTGGGGGTAATGCATGTAGCTTAAACAACTTATTGTTAAACCTGAACGAATACCTATTCAAGTATCCATCATAAGTAACTTTCTTATCAAACTGCCATGGTCTACCTAGCAGGATATGACTTGCATGCATAGGAGCTACATCACATAAGATATCATCTTTATACCCACCAATAGACAATGAGATCAAAACTTGTTTGCTAACACTCACTTCTCCACAATCATTCAACCAAGATAGTTTATAAGGGTGTGGATGGTTAAGTAATGGCAAATCAAGTTTTCTAACGAGTTCAACACTTGCCACATTAGTACAGGATCCAGAGTCAATAATCAAAGTACAAACTTTCCCTTTAACCATGCAATGGATATGAAAAATGTTGTCTCTATGTTGATCTTGCTCATCAATCTTAACATGTGCATTAAGAGCTCTTCTAACAACCAAGAATTCTTTTGATGCAAGTTCTTCATCCTCACTCACACTTTCTTCATTTTCATCTTGATTTTCCTCAACATTAACATGTTCCACTTCCTCATCCTCAGAATAATATTCATTAGATTCTTCAATGAACATGATACGTTTAGGGTTAGGACATTGATTTGCAAAATGACCTTTACCTAAGCATTTATAGCATTGAATGTCTCTAAATCTAGTAGTGGAATTAGAAATGTTACCTTCAACCTTGTTTTTCCCTTTATCCAAGTTTTGTTGAGGTAGTTGAGGTGGTCTTTGATTTGGTTGAGTCTTGCCTTGGAATCCACGGCCTTGAGGTGCAGTTGGCCTGAAACTTGTGCCTTGATTTGTCCTAGGCGGCATTCTTGGATAGGATGAAGAATTAGCTCGAAAAGATAGACTAGATGCAAAGGGTTTTACCTTGAGTTGTCTCTCAATCTTTTCAGCTTTATGAACCATGGAAGTCATATCAATATATGTGGTAAGTTCAACTCTGTTTGCAATTTCCTTGTTCAATCCAGCTAGAAATCTAGCCATGGTAGCTTCTTCTGGTTCTTCAATGTTAGCTCTTATCAATAAGATCTCTAACTCTTTGAAATACTCATCTACACTACGGCTTCCTTGAGTGAGTTTTTGCAAGTTTTGGTAGATGGTTCTTTCATAGTCTGAAGGAATGAATTTTTTTCTCATCTCAATTTTCATTTCTTCCCAAGTAGAGATTGGTGCTTGTCTAGTTCTTCTCCTTACGTTGTGTAGTTGATCCCACCAAATTAAGGCATAATCTGCAAACTCTATAGCTTCATACCGCACTTTAGTCAAATCAGTATAATTTGTACAAGAGTATATGAGATCTACCTTTTTCTCCCATTCAAAATATGCCTCAGCATCGCTCTTTCCATGGAATGTGGGAATGTTCACTTTTGTTTTGATGAATTCATCTTCTTGTGGGTTATTCTTTTGATTCCCACGATTTCGAAATTGGTTGTACTCTTCCTCAATGTTATAGTCATCAAACATTTGGTGTGGTTCTTCTTCTCTTTCATCAAAGGTCCTCATAGGTATGAAATCCCTATTAAGCCCTCTTCCTCTGTTTCTGCCTCTACCTCTTCCTCTTTCCGGAGCAAAAGACCCGTGGCTTTCAAGCCTATGTTCCGGTATGTGTGATGTTTGTCCTTCATGTAACGGATTTTGTAGATGAGATTGTGACTGTTTTTCTAGGCCCTCTACACGGCTACTCATCAATTTCATTTCCCATAACATCTTTTGCATTAGTTGTGCTATATCGTCTGCGTTTGTGGAAAATCTTTCTCCTTCTTTGTTAAGACCCACGGTACTCTCAGGTGTCTTATCCATGGTACAATTACCTGAAATTGAAAAAAAATAACAAAGAAAAAAAAAGGAAAACTAACACAAAGACAAAAGAAACTTGATTATGTTAGTGGAAAACAAAAAAAAACAAGTGTTTGTCTCTCTCTCTCTCTCTTTTTGTAGTTCACACAATCTTGTGTCTTCTTGAAGAATCTGAGGCTAGAACAATTCAAAACAAACTTGCCAAATGAGTATCCATTCCGATAACTTCAATCATGTAAAGTAAACCTTCTTCACAAGTCTTCCACCAATTCACTCACAATTCTAATGTTATAAACAACAAACTTGGACTGTACTAAGATTCAAAGAGAATTGAAACCAAATTTGATGTAATAAGCTGAGCCAAAGAAATGCTAAGGGGTTGTCCTGGGCAATCCTTAACTTAATCTTAGGCTTTATGCAAGCTAGATGCAAGTATGAATGAACTAGAAGCACTCAAGTGTTCAAAAGTGAAAACAAATGAGTACTTCGGGTTTATGAAGGAAACAAGACCAACTCTTTTGCTCTTTGCACTCTTAATTGTTTTGTGCAAACTTCTCTTGAAATAAGCTTCTCTTTCTTTTTTTTTTCCTTGTTCAAAGCTAAACAAGGTGTATATATCTCAGTAAAATTGATTGGTAAGACTTTGTGTATTTGTTTTGGATGGATATCTTGATTTTTTTTTGTAGTAGGCTGTCAAGTTGTTCAAGAAGAACAAATTGATTTTCTTTCTTGACGAGGCTGTCAAATCAAATATTGAACACAAGAAAATGCAACTAAGCTCACCACACAATACAACTAAACAAACACAAAGTCTAAAAGAAGTTAAGAGCTTCGATAACAACAAGAATATAGGATAGACCAAGGTAGATATATAAGCAATGGACTGAATATAAGTAATGCAGAAAAGCTTCTAAACAAAGAACTTAAAGTCCAAGAAAGTGTCTAAACATAAAGAAATTGAAATCCAACCAAATGAAATAAACAAACCATAAATCATCACAAAGAAATAATCTTTAAGTGTTTTATGATATGTTTGTCCTTAGTCCTTTCCAATTTCATATAGGTCCAGCGTCACGGTAAGTTCTCAGAGTCCAATCCAACCTTATATCACCAATGTCATGTAGGTCCAGCGTTACGGTAATTGTCCAGAGTCCAATCCAACCTTATATCACCAATTTCATGTAGGTCCAGTGTTACGTTAATTGTCCAGAGTCCAATCCAACCTTATATCACCAATTGATACGGTAAGCTTGTATATCGGTTTTTTTTTTGAGTTTTTTTTTTGTTGAACAGGAAGAGACAAAGAAACTTGATAAAAAGAAAGATGACACTTTTTTTTTGAGCAACAAGATGTAACAGAAAAAGAAGTGAATTTAATAGACAAAACTAGAAAACACACGGATAAACTGTTTTGGTTTTGGTTTCTTTTTTGTTTCTGAATTGTACAATTCAAAACAAGAAGAAGACACTAAACCAAATAGAATTCAACCTTCTAAGAAGATGGTTGAATGGCGGATGAAGAGAAGAACGAAAGAAAAGAAAAAAATTGACACAAAGAAATGATAAGTTGAGTTAAAGAAAAACCTTCGCTCTGATACCACTTTGATACGTGCAAGAATGGACCTTTCTTTAACTCTAAAGCTCCTCCTCCAAATATGGTTTAGGCACAATGAAGATAGCTTCACCTTGCTTCCAAATAAGTTGAAGAAAACCTTTTGAACATAAGTCCTCCAATGAGTTTCACATAACCCAAGCAAGATACCTCCCTCTTGGATGTTTCCCTCCCCGGAATTGGACAACTCTCACAAGGATGTTCAAGCCTTGAAAGATTCTAGCCTTGATTTTGAATATGAACCAAGAAAACACACAAGAATTGCTCTTGAATAAGAAGAAATTTTCATTAAAGGTGTGTTTTTACAAGGCTTCTCTTATGTGCCTTTTATAGGCAAAAATAACACAAGACAACAAACTATCTTACAAATTGAAATGATGATTGAAAAGACTACACACTTCTAAAAACTATTCATGTAGGCTCCATAAAAACTAGTCTTGCAAGTCTTGAATGATGATTTTCAAACTAGGCCCCTCAAGTACTATTCATGGAAGACTTTAAGGATTTGTCTTCAACTTGAAAATA